>OU862931.1:16042172-17242172 GCA_917880885.1 Limnephilus marmoratus | reverse complement strand
CTCACATTACTAAAATTACTGATATTGAAAAAAAGAAATACACGCATTCTATTAGGGATTCACGTTATCATTACCTCACCTTTTAGTTATTTCATGAAAAAAAACAATTATAAAAAATTCACAAAATTTTACATGTTTTCTTCAAAATGCGGTCGGAAATTTTGTTTCACGTATGTGAACACTTTAATTCATCTGTGGTTAACTTTAACATTTTAATATAAAGCCTGGTTTTTTCCATCGTTTAGATTTTAGATCATATTTCTCACAATTACTGTAAGGGAGATAACAATTTCTATGAGATCTGTATTAGTTGTTCCCAAAAGCGAACAAACAAGCCTGAGGGGTTAATGATAGTGGAGTAGTAGTCAATCGTGCTTCCTTCCTTCGAGTGCCTGGGATAATCACCGACTGGAAGCGTATCACTTGCCATATTACATTTGTTATACATTTGGTTTACCTGCACGTCGTTAGGCGTAATTCGCACGAGACTTTAAAAAACGCCGCGTTAAAACTCGGCGTTGGCGCTTTTATAACGTTCTCGATATGATTGTTCATACGAACGCTTAAAAATCACTCTTGTTTCGTTTCTCGCTTCAGTAAGACGTGAAAATGGTTTCTGTAAAATTAATAGCAATAGCGATTAGCGTTGCTAGAAGACGAAAAAGAAAACAAAAGGCATTCTGGTTCATCCTCTGAATGAACTCAAAATGAAGATACTCAAAAGGGCAGTTTGTGACACTGTACGAAGAATTAAAGCAATACCCCGATAATTTTTTTAGTTATTTTCGAATGTCTATTACAACATTTGACGAAAGTGGGGCCTCGAACACTTCAAGATACTAACATGCGTTTGGCGATACCACCTGTACAACGACTAGCTGTTACACTGAGTTAAATAAAACAATAATTACAAAATTACAAAACAATTTAAATTCATTAAAAACTTATGTAGTAAATTTAACAATCATCTGGAGATAAGTAAAATTCTTCTGGTGAACTTATATTGGTCAAATCGGCTCTGAACAGTTATTGGTCAGTGTTGGATGGATATGGAAAAATATTTGGGTTGAAAGTGGTAAAAAAAGCTTTGTGCGGAGTGTGGCCTAGAACTTGGTGCAGTTGAATTGGCGGGGCGATATCGACAATTATCTAGAATCCTAATTACTTTAGATGGATGTACAGGATTAATGAATGAAGATAGACGCACCGGCGCTGTTTTACCGCTCGTGTGAATAATAATACGAAGTTTCATATGATCTATTCCCTATAACGCCCAACGCCCAGCGCTCAAAATGCAACACTGCTCGATAAAAAAGCGTCGCGTTTTAAAAGCGCTGACGTATGAACATATACTTGGAAATGCATTTGTTCTATTTGAACGCTTTTTTAACGGACGTCAAAAAAGCTCCCGTGAGAATGAGGCCTTAGTGAACAAGGTAGTAACGTACGAAGGTGGTGCGCTCTAGCCATAGCACCTAATGCCTCATTAGCGTTACGTCAACCCAACTATGAGTACTAAGTACCTCTGGGTGCTGCCGTACGGAATACTGTTATGGCAATGACAACAAATCATTTGAGTGAACGGCTGCAAGATTTCTCAATTGCAGAGTTGTCACGACCCACAAAGTGCTGCGCTTTTGAAATCGATGTATTTTTTTTCTGCGAATGTCTATTTGATTATTAGTTTCTGTAAAGGTATGAAAATAGTAGTATTGTGAATCTGTTCATTGTACAGCCGGACACGTGCTGAATTTTCAGATTTTCGTCATTTTTCATGGAAATTTGCTTGTTTACGTGCGGTGCCATTTACAAAATATACTTACAGATACATAGTTAAAGCAATAATAGAGTACTGAAGAAAAAGATAACAATAATAATCTAATCGAAAATATGAAAGAGAACAAGACACAGAAAAATAGAAAAAGATTTTTTTTTTTTTTTACATTAACTCCACACAGGAGGCCCTGAGGAAAATAATTTCCCTCAGGGTCTACGTCATCTGGGATGCTGTGTGGAGGGTCTTTTTGAGGAGAGGAAGGAATGAACATTGGTCTTGAAGAGACCCATGTTGTAGGAAGGAGGAAACACAGAGGCCGGCAATATAATGGATATATGGACTCGAACCTTGAACCTCTCGTCTATAATAAACAATTTTGTCACTTCACTTTTTTACCATTTCATACAAGAATATTTAATAAAAAAATAACAATGTTTAACGGCGCGTAGGCCATTTGGCGGGTGAAAACTGTTTCTACGAAATAAGTCTTTTTAATGTATTTCTATGGACAACTTTGAATGTAGGTGTGAAGTTTGATTTAATATGGATCTTATACTTTTTTAGGGTTGTCGCTAGATCAATAACAGAGTTGTAACGATTTCTGTGGGAACACGCATTAGCTTGAAAACAAGCTTATTGTACTTGACTGCTATTATTATATTCTCGTGTAAACAAGCTTAGGGGTCGGAGTGGTTAAAGCAATTTGTAATTTCGACGAACCACGATGTATTTTGTAGATTTCCCGTCCATCCGCTCTACACATTAAAAACATTTACGATTGTTCTTAAAGCTTACAAAGATCCTTGGCATCTGAATTACCGAATAAATATTTAATTAAATTCGTGCTTTTTATACGTGTAATAAAACTTTCTGCGAGTAGAAAATGAGCTTTTCTTTCCATATTGGTTTTTAGTCATCGTCTGACACATGCTTGTACAAGTCTTAAATCCACCCACGCACCAGAAAATTACGTACTTAGAAGGTATATTAAACCGCCCTCTCGAGTCGCCGAGCGTCACACAATCACGCTGTTACAAAATAAACAAAAATATTTTATTATTATTATTATTATTGACTCGTGCGAAATTACCAATACCACCCTTGCGAATTTCACCCCGAGTGTTCGAGTGACGTTCACTCGTTCACTGAGGCACTCGTTCACAAGCAGAGCTTTTACCTAACCTAAATTTTATGTAATAATATACGTGGGTGGCGCACGTATGCTCCTGCCAATGAAAGCTCCGTTTTAAGCTCTCCCTCTCTCTCTCATAAACGACGCGTTGTAGAAATAGGCGTTACGTGTGTTGTGAATGAGAAAGTGGGAGGTTTTCAATATAGTTCTTGGTGGCAGGACTGTACGTTCGTTTCCCACGTACATCACGTAAATTGTAGGTTAGGTAACACTCAGTGACTCAGGAGAACTCTGTTATAACCTCTCCTTCGGTTGCATGATTCGTTTGTGAGATAGAGGGAAATACTACTATCAACGGCATGATTTCAAGATGTGTTATGAATGGACGTCCGATGTCAGGCACATCCTCGCAAAGTGTGGAGATGACATCATTTTATTGTATTATTGGATTCATCCATTGTAGCCAACCCCCCCACGAGACAACAATATTGCTGGATTTTATGAGAGCTTTACGTTCACGTAAAATTGATTATTCACTAAAAAAAAACAACTAAAATCAACCCATTTTTTCTGTGATCATCTTTAGGGGAAATATGATGTGGGGGTTGATATTTTCATTTGTCATAACCTCAAACCTGTTACAACAGTGTTTAAAAACAAAGAAAAAAAATACCAGTGCTGCTTTTTATTCCTTTATAATAACTCTTACAAGCTGTTTTTCTCATTGTTTCTCATTTTTTATTTGGTATTATTGGAGTAAAACCGAGAAGTTACGGCATCAGCGATCACTTGAACATTTGTGCCATGTATGCCCGGTGTACATGAGATGTGGTTCTATTATGTGACGATCACGGTAGTTTCTATCCTAGCTTTGAGTTTAGTTTCGTGTGACTGTCTAAAACTAGTAGGTACGTGATCGGCTAGTGCATGATCACGACGCGCTTTGTTTTTCTAACACACGATACGATTTAAGGTTTATACAATTGTATCGTGATGAAAATTTCTATGGAACGCTAGTATTCCATCTTAGAAAAACAAGTCTATGCGTAAGGCGGACGCAGACGTGTGGTTACTGTAGTCACTGCAAAATAGTAGTCACTGGCTTAAAATTTAGTAGTAGTCACTGGCTTAAAATTTCCTAACATCGTGTAAACCGCTCTAGTTTGTGCCAAACCAGGATAGTAATTCAGGATCTTGCCAGGACAAGACACCGGCATAGTAGTGTATGAACTACGATTAGGAACTGTAGTTAAATAAGATTTTTCTATGCTGAAATCATTTACCCTATGGCAACACCTGCGCCTGACACTGCGCACTGGATAAAAATGCCCACGACTGTCAGGTGGGAATTTGAGGAACCATTCCGTATCAAAAAAATAATAAATTCATAGTTCCTATATTTAACTCCGTGTTTCATTCTTCTGACTTGTGCTATAGAACCGCGTGTGTATTTAAATGTTACAATAAACATAGTCATAGTTTAAATGAACAATCTTTCATTTTTATTTATCCAAACATTTAGAATCCTTCGTGCACACGCTACCCTAACTATACTAGCTTGCTATCCTGTCTTGAGTTACTAGCTTCGTGCACACGGGCATTACTGAGAGGTCGCAATTCAACTGCAACTGAACTTATGCAACTATGCAAAAAGCTCAACTAATTATAATTTTCCAATATTCTCATAAACTTTACATTTTCGGATCTCTTTCTAACAATCTGCAACGAATCTCTTTTATAACGACTACTCTTTCAAATTAACTTCTTCAACGTCTTTTCACCTCCGAACCACCAATTTCTTCAAGTATGGAATCGAAAAGACAAAACGCTAGTATAGTCATTGGCTCCTAAACATATTTTAATATTTATTTATTTATTTATTACACGCCCCCCTAATGGGCTTTTCTTATAAAATTTTTACAAACTATTTGTATCAAAGTAAATACTTAAAAATTTATCAATAAAGAAAATATAAAGATATGACAAAAAACTTTGCAACAAAGTACATAACAAAACACAAAACAAAATACATAGATAAAAATATAAACAGAAACTAATATAATTGAATTTAAGAGATTCTTCCAAACAATATAGTAGTAGCATAGAAGTTATTTGGTAGGTACAAAGGTCTATTTGTGTCTTCAAGAATAAAAGTGATAGAATATACAACATTTATACTGATTAGTTTTAATATGAAATATATCGCCCAGATCGGAGAATTTTGATAAGCTAGTGTCTTGGTGTTATTGAAGTAAAAGAGTAATAAATATCGGCATGATTTTTTGGGAACATGGAGATTGATAAATTGAAGTAATTCAGGACTGTCAATTTTGTAATGCAGTATTTTATGTAATATCATCAAATCTGTGCTTATTCTTCTTTCCGAAAGTTTCAATAGTGACATTTTATCCAGGAGGTAATTGTAATCAATGTTTTGTATAGGAATATGCAATTTATAGTTAATAAACCTTAGAAATTTACGTTGAATCTTTTCAATGTTGTCTGAATGAACATTGTAAAAGGGAGACCATAATGTAGAGTTATAATCAAGTTATACTTCGAACTTACGCTTCAACTCCATATTTTACATCCCGTTTCATCGTGATTCTAGCCTGCTTTTTATGTCTTTATACCATGAATCGTGGTGTAATATATAAAATAATGTAACAAAATAACTCGTGTATCAATCACATTAACATCGTGACGTAACTCCGCGTGAATTTAAAAATAATTTAACACTTGGGAAGGATTAATTTGTTCTACAAACACATTTTACTGTATTTTGGCGTGATAAGAACACGTGTGCTGCAGAGGGTGGCTATGGGGTAGAAACAACTTTACTGTTTAAGTATTGTGTTGTAAAGCCTCCCCGGGGTAGAGTGGCGCTTGGAAATAACTTGTAGGAATTAAGTAACCAAATCCTACGCTGAGGGAAAGAAAATCGATCAATCACACTCCAGTCAGTATGGTTCAACTTATTACTTATTCGGAGTCTTCGGTGATTCACTGAAGAGATAAATCGGTAGAATTGTGCTGTGGGCGTGCTTGTTAGAAGTAGCATAAATTCTCCCTTACTTCGTGTGATATTGACGCTGTAAAATTTTGGAGGAAGGAACTTGTAAATAATAACGCATCTTCAGGAAACTTTAAAAGGACTCGTAATTTTATTTGCCCTATTCCCAATTACATTGTGAATATCAGGAGATCCAAACTACCCAAGACAGACCAAGGAGTTTATGTTTACTTGTTAGGAAGCTATAGCGAAGAGAAGAATATTAAAACCTAAAAACGAGATTTTTATAACGTTACCTCCCTGGCCGAATGGAAATTTGCACCTACTGACATCTATGGATAATTCTTCCAGCTAATTATTTTAGTTCTCACCCAAACATTTAAATCATTTTGTATCTTTTTGGAGAGGTGTGAGTCAAATTTATACAGACGCATTGAGATCTTTTTAAAATATCGAATCGATCAGTATTAATAGGCCAAAGACTGGAAATTTAAGAATCCGGCTAAGAGTGCAATTCTGATGCCGCGCCGTACGCAATATCATCTTCAAGCAAAAATTCAAGTGGGTAGCCAATGATTCCAAAGGATGGCACCACTTACGTTAACAGACCGCATACTTATGCAAGCCGCTGGCAGGTATAAGTACTACGGATTCGTAATTTTGAGTATCTCTCTGGATATGGAGAGACGATATGACGATAATATGATTATTATTGTCATATCGTAATAATAATTACATATGATGTTATTGCCTGTCGCGGTTACTTTAACCCGGTGACTAGCTTTCACTGGATCACAGAGGAACCGGCTATTTTGGAACCAGTTTATAAAATGGTCACCAACACTCAAACTGGGCGAACTACTGTTCTTATTTATTTCTTGAACAGATTATTTTCGTCGGTCTGTCTGGGACCTGGGAGTTAAAAGGGTCAAAAGGTAAATTTGTGATATCAGTTTTCTTTCAAATTGTTACAGATCAAGCTTCCAGGATTTTTTTTATCCAGTAAGTGAATCCGATTAAACTTTGCAGTCTAAAAAACGTTCAAGCGAAATAATTACCTGTACATTTGTAATAAAATTAAATCAATGTGCACAAGACAAGACAGAACAAAAGACGATGAGAATATTTTAATTTTTTATTAAAGGACTTTAACAATATTCTTTTAAAGCATGTCTTTGATTTTTTTTAAATGCTGGTATTTTTTGTACATATCTTAAAGCGAATTAAATAGTAATAGTGTATAGGCATATATAATTCAGAGATTTTATCCCATATTTTGTTTGGGGAACGCGTATTTTATTGTTATTTCTAGTATGTGATTGTGGATGTCTTGATGGTAAAGTGGCGCGATAAATTTGTAGGATGGTGCTTGTGATTTCGTGTGATTGGAAGGATACCGGAAACTGAATAGATGTCCCTGACATGGAAGTCCAAGCACATTTCAGCTCGACCATTTTGAATGTCGTCTGTAAATTTGTTTTAGTATTCCGGGTCCGGTGAATTCTATCCTATCCGGTAGCCGTGTTTGATAGCACAATTTTTATTATTTTTTCGCCAGAGCACTTGACCGCGCGCGGGCGCTCGAGCTTTCAAATCGGCATAATCAACATTATGTGAAGTCTACTTACTGTTCACAGAACTTTCCATTCAATTCAATTTATTAATTTTTAAAACATTACGAAATTAAAATTTCTAAGTGTTTTTAAAAGAGAAGAGCTTGCCATTTGAATTGTGCTTTATTGATGTTGAACGTATCGATATTCGAAGTGATTCTACAGGGTGGCCCTTAACTGTATACCTAGTTTCAATTAACAATAAATAAATAATGGTAAAACTTAGACATGTTTTATTAATATTTTCAAAAAGTACAATAAATGGAAATTTTAATGACATTATGTTTTAAAAATTATATTGTCCAAGTGAGCTCCACCAGCCTGTTAACATTATCTAAGGCGGATTCGAAAATTCTCAAAAAACACGTTGACAAGTTGCCCGTGGGATGGCGTTAATTTCCCGTACAATGTTTTGTTTTAACTGATTTATTGTTGTCGGATTGTCTTCATAGACTCTTGTTTTTAAGAATTCCCACAAAAAAAAATCACACGGGCTGAGATCTGGGCTCCGTGGGGGCCACTCAATGTCTCCTCCTCGTGAAATGAGTTTTCCGGGAACGTCTCCTTCAAACGGTCCATGGACAGTTTAGCAGTGTTACAGGTGGCGCCGTCTTGCTGAAACCAGCTCCTGGAATTGTGGCCTTGAAAATCTGAAGAGCTGGGACCAAGAACTCCTGAAGCATCTGACAATAATTCTTAGATTTCACAGACATAGCAACTCTCCTTTAGTTTTCAAAGAAATATTGGCCAATGATACCCCTTGCTGATATTGCAGCCCACACAACGACCTTCGGGCTATGCAAGGGACGTTGATGCTTCTGTCGGGGGTCTTCTTCTTCTATTCTCAGACCAATACCGGCAATTTTGTTTATTAACATGGCTATTGATATGGAAATTGGCCTCATCGCTGAACATTATATTGAAAAAATTGTCAAAACGTTCCAGCATCACATTGGCAAAATTAAGTCGAAGATCGGTATCATTCGGCTTCAACTCTTGCGTCAGCTGAATTTTATAAGCTTTTAGATTTAAATCGTGGCGTAAAATTCTTTGTAAAGTGGTACGCTTGATAGATAAGGCTTGGCTTCTCTTGCCAGTAGTTTGTTGTGGATTTTCCCTCACTGATTCACTAACGCGCTGATTAACTTCTGGTATCCTCGCTGACTTCGAGCGGCCTTCATTAATTGTTTTTACTGTTGAGCCGGTTGTCTCAAATATTTTGATCCATTTCCGAATAGATTGTGTTCTTGGTGCTTGATTAATGTCTCGTATACCGAAATGAGCACGGTACATTCGTCATCATCACGGAATAATTGTTTATGTAATATGCACGAACACAAAATGCGCGCTGCTCTCCCGTGAACGGCCCCATGGCGACTAAAATTTCCACGAAATAACGCGTCTAACGATACCCCCCGAACCGCGCTCGCTCCACGCATTGTTAAAAAAATAACGAAACAACCGCGAACACAGTTATGGTCCACCCTGTAGTTAACAACAAGACAGCGCTCCCGACTGGCGTGACCATATTGGCAAGTTAGTTCTGCAAGCCGAGAGATAAACATCCTATGCTGTCGGTGACGGAGATTACCATCGGGAATTTATATAGTATGATAGTCGAGTTTTCGAACCATCCACGAATTAGTCTAAGAAGTGTGTTATAATGAGCACATCCTTTCTGACCCTTAGAAGATTCACACCGAGCACGTCCAAGAGAAAGTCGATAGGGTAGAGCCACGGGTAGTAGCCATACTCACTCCGGTAAAGAAATCTTAGAAATTTCTTTTGAACCTTCTCCAACATGAGGGAATAATTCACGGTGTGGGCTCCAAACCACTGATCCACTCTCAAGTCTCAAGCCTACTCCTAACCAAAGCATTGTACAGTATTGTGAGAACCCAGGTGTCTCTGAAATTTCCCGCAGTGCGTAGTAAAAACCTAGCATTCTCAGTGAAGTACGATACACGTCATTACGATATGAGCATGAAAAGTTAACCTACTATCAAACACAATACCAATATCTTTCGTAGTGGAGACCAAAGAGCTACTAGTATAAGCTGCATCTATATAACATAGTATAATCATCAGATAATTTGAAATTATAGTTTCTGGTGATTAGGCATATCTGGTCACAGTCACGGGGTCGTCAAGAGCCCACGCACAATACGTCCAATTTCCTGCCATGCCCGATACGATGCCCACACGTGTGAGGTACCAACAAATATTACGGGCGCTTCATCATTATTCATCGGTTCATTCGCTGTCTATGTGGGTGAAGGCTCCACGCCGCCAAATTCGCTCTCCCCGATGAATATAAAAACAAAGCACGTGTACCGTCTGGCCGCTGATAGGTCCGTTGTGACATCTCTTACGAAATTCAAACGCATTTACCGTGTAAAATTGTATTTGTCCTTGTTATAATGGCCCCTTACATTTAGTTTTACTGTAATTGCCGAATAATAGTAAACCGATTGTAATTAACACATTGTATTATCGTGGACGACAGTTAATAATGAAGAGAGTCTTTGAAATATCTGAGGTCCATCTACTGGCTTAAAGATAAGGAGCGATGGTTTCAGGGGGTGAGGTTTGTCGGGGTCTTGGCGGCGGATGCGTCTGCCCACCAGCTGCAGACCGGATCGGGAGAGTCCAATAAAAAACATAAAAACTCAGACCCCCAGATTTTTATCCACCCGTCATACTCTCCACACAGCATCTTCAAAGATGACATAAGCCCTGAGGGGAATTATTTTTCTCAGGGCCTCCTGTGTGGAACTATTGTAAAAAAGAGTGAACTTTTACTACACAAAAAATAAAATCAAACACAAACCAAAAACAACAACAAAAATTCCACCAAAAAAATGAACTAAGTAAAAGATACTCTTATCTTCTAATATATATTATTATGTGTATCTACCTATTACTTAACCGTATGTACCTAACTATTACTTTTAAATTAGAAATCGGCTGTCAATCTTATGTTTTAATTGCATATTTTATTTTATTCTATCTCTTCTCTTTTTTATTCATATTTATAAAAAATATGTGTGTAAGCTTATAATACGCAATGTAAACATCAGTTATAAGTATACATATGTGTGTTTATATATATATATCCCTATTATTTTATTATTATTTTAATAACTATGCTTAGAAAACTACAGTAATAATCAAGCATTAATTGTTTATTTTTATTTTACTTTATTGTTTCTGTTCTCTTTCTAGTTCTCACTAAGCAAAATGTGTACGTAGGACTATAATATGAAATGCAAACACCAATGACCACCTTATATTTTAATCATTTGCTTGTAAATACATTTTTATTTATTACTATCATTTCAACAACAACTATGCTAAACAATCCACGACTATTTTATGTTTTAATTGGTTATTTCATTTTTATTTTATTCTTTCTCTTCTCTTTTTTTTTCTTTTGCTATGCTAAACAAATAACAGTTAGCTACTATATTTTCAACTTTTTCATTATTTTATTTTATATTCTTACTCTTCTTTTTATTTCCTTATTTTATTTCATCAATTTTCTTTCTTTTTTGTACAAAGCATTCTCCACATGTTCATACACATAATTATTTGACTGTCCTAAAACGGGATAATACTCCTAGTTGGGCAGTCAAAATTTAATAAATAATGTATTTAAATGTATAATATTGTGCTAAATAAACAAAAAAAAAATGCGATGTTCTTTGTCCCATATTTTCAATTGTTCAGGTAATACCATTATATACCTACAATTTTCTTGTAATTACGATTTCCTGCCCTTAGGGATAATATCGAAGGTGATTTTTCACAAAAGGCGCTACACAAATGAAGATAATATTATCAACTATCAAGTATGAAACAAAAAAAAAGCTTCAGTCACATCTGGGAATCGAATATACTGCAGTAGATAATATTAAAAGTTATAAAAATAATAAATAAACCATAAAGAAATAATGGTTCTGATTTAAGTACATTTTAAGGTTAATTTGACTTTAAACGTTTCAAGGGTGCATTGGAAAATATCGATTTATCTTAGGGCGTTCGTAGATATCCTTACCAGGCTTTGCTCTACCATTGAGCTAATTCGACCCTACCCCTTCTGTCATATTAAACTGCATCGTACTTCTACTAAGAACTACCAATATTATCATAATTTTATTAACACAATTTTTGAGCTGCTATCTTTATACGTGATTTAATTGCAATGTGTCAAGGGTCTTGGATAAATATATTCAATTTTATTTTTAACTAGCTTTTTCCCGCGGCTTCGCTCGCATGGTATTAGGGGTTTCCCACTCCGTCACCTCCACCTTCCCTCTCCCCACTCCACTCCCCCCCTCCTTCCCCCGTCCCGCGAACACCCCTCCCGAGTTCCCCTCCCCTCTCTTAGGTCCCCTCCCCCCTCCCAGGTTCCCCTCCGCCTCCCTGGTTCCCCTCCCCCATCTCTACCTCCCTCCCGCTTTCCATAGCAATAGCCGCTTCCTCGCGTGCCACCAATAGCAATTATTTATACAAATTTCATAATGCCAGAGCTCACCTGAAGTTTTATAAAAACCTTGTCCTGACAATAACGAACACACAAAAAAAGAATTATCCAATTTGGTGCAGTCGTTCGAAAGTTATGCGCTTAGCAACACATTCAGCGATTCATTTTTATATTCTAGATATGCGCCAACTATTGACTTTCTCACAAGACTAGGAGGAATATTCAATATTTTTCTAGTAGAATAACTTATTGAGTAAAACCTCAATTTGTAATATTTAAACACTAAAGAAAAAATTAACAATGTTTTTTTTTTACTTTATCTCCACACACACATTGAGGAAAACTATTTCCCACGGGGTCCGTGTCGTCTTTGGGGATGCTGTGTGGAGGCTCTTTTTAGGGAAAGAAAGGAGGGGAAGTTCTGGCAAGGAAAAGGCTGTATGGGGTGGGTAGGAATCTGGGGGTCATTTTGTCAAGAATCAATCCCCCCCACTACGGTGCAAGGCAATGGGTCGAGAAAGGCCGGCTGGAGAGGTCACAAAGAATACCTCCCTCTCCGGCCCGCCATGCAGTAGGTGGGCAAACGCATCCGCCGCCAAGACCCAGACAACCGTTACCCCGTGAAAAACCTAACGCAGACACCCTCGCTAACGTTTCGTGACTTAAAACGTGGCGATCCACAGCGGGGTGACCTATGGCAGGGGTGTTGGTTATCCAATATATTTAATAAATCCGGTTTCCAGGACGGCGGTACCCATACCCGCCTCCAAAATTGTATTATTATTATTTCTGTTAATAATGGTATTATTACGATATTTTATTATTTTTCTAACCAATGTTTTCTCTTTTTTCCAGGTAAGTGTTGGATTATTTCCAATCCCCTCATCAATCAGCTGACCTATTTGAACGTAAGATAAATATGACTTTTTTCCCACGTAATACATTGTATTCCGAATAATCTGAGAGTGCTTCGTTTATGTAGTTGCTAGGGAGAGCACACGTTTAACTTTCTACAATTGTATGGATCGTTGAGTTTTAAGATCAATTACATTACATATTGATAACGCAGTTTCAGAATGTTATGTTCCAGAGCATGGTTATCGAGTCCAATTCAATTTCCTAAATAATTTCCCTTGAAACGTGGAAATTCGCAAATTCCCTAGATAACATATAACATATATACTTCTTATATGTTATCTAGGGAATAATAAGGATATTATTCATATCCAAATTCGTAGAAATAATAAATTATCAAAATATTTGACCTAACAATTTTTATATTTTAGCAATCAGTATCGTTTGCGATTGCCTCTCAACGGTCGTGGAGTTTTTAGATTCCATACGATACGATTCGATTGTATCACCCCAGCCAGGAGCACCCCTTTCCCGGTGAAACCGGTGCACCAGGGGGCACTGATTGAGCACGTGCTCTGAGAATGGGAAGGAAGTTGGATTTTAATTTACCGGTATACATGAAAACCTAATAAGCCAATATTGGAATTTGTATTGGGCAAGAATAAGGGAATAGATTTAGCATTTTTCTTTTTTCCTTTCTTTATTCCTACCTCTTCTCGGCTCCTCTTACCTATTTCTGGCCGTTCTTCGCTCTCCTTGCCTCTTCTTGGATGTTCTCGTCTCTTCCTGACTCTTCTTGCCTCTTGACTCTCCTTTGCTCTTCTTGCCTCTTCGTGGCTTTCTTATCTCATTGCCTCTTCTTGAATCTTTCTACATCTTGTTTATCCTTGGATGTTCTCGTCTCTTCTTGTCTCTTCTTGGCTCTTCTTATAGCTTCTATTATTTTCGTGTCTCTGAATATCTCTTCTTGGATCTTCTCGTGGTGTTTTTAGATTCCACACCTAATTAAATTCTTTGGTTTGAAAAAGTCGTCAAGCCAATTTTGAAGAGCAAAAGAGGTTTCCTGTAAGATTTATAGATGTATAGATTGGAAAAAAACATTTGCTCTCTCAGATCTTAGACAATTACTAATGTGTAATTTTATCAAAGGAACTGGTACACACGTATCATGTCACAATCCTTGAAGCCTGCCATGTACAGAGCCATTTTAGATCCGCAGGGCAAATAATCACTAGGTTACTAATCGTGGCAAGGTTTTGGTCAGACACAAGGCCGGGCTGTCTGCCTGCATGTTGTAATAATAATGGCGTATGTTATAATACGTCATAATACTTTGCCCTTTAATTGAACGGCCTCAGTAGGTCAATACTGTTAAACGAGATAGTTTTGAGTTTCATAAATGGACTACGGTTACCTCTAAAGGTCAATATTAATTCTAATATGGAGGTTCTTTTATAAAAGTGTTATAAACTTTCAACATATTATCAATTAGTTTTATGACCTTTATTACGTTTTGTTTCTTGTACATCTATTAACTTTAATGTAGGTACTCGTATCGTATTGTATTTTGATGTTTAACATATCTCTGTTTATAATTTATGTAGCAGAATGTATTGCACGGTTTAATTTTGAGAATTTGATAATACAGTTGTAAATTAAGTTGTTTATGGTATGTAAACTTTCCCGTGGGAGTTATTTTATGTAAGAAGAGCAAGCTGAATAGATTAACTAAGCACATTAATTGGATTTATGGGGTTTAGAGAAAATCTCACTTTGGGATGAAATAACACAAACAAGCGTTTATGAACCAAAAAATATCATGCAAGTGCAAAAATAACACTTTTTGGAGAACAGTTTAAATCTTTACTTTGTTCCTGTAAATGGAAAACAAACAGTTTGGCCGATTTGTTTGTTTGGTGGACCAATTTTGTATAAGCTTATGTTGTCCTGAAGCCGCAGTGAGAGTCCATTTCATAATCGTGTATTGCTGTCACATAAATGTATTGTTAATTGTTATTATAGTGGTATACAGAGTTTGGTGAAAGCTTTCAATTGCGCATCTGAAAACTATTCTAGAGCAGGCTTTAATTTAAATCTGCCTGACCACCAAGACTGCTTTCGCCCTGTCAGTATTACCTACCAACAGACTTATAAGTTATTTTATTCTTGCATATTAACATTCAATGCTATATTCTGTTTTCTGAACAATATACTACTTCCTTCTTGCCTTCACATCGACCACACTGAAAGTGCGTAATAATGCACAGTAACAGCTGCGCCTCTAGCATTGTTTTTGTTTGCAAAGTTGATCACATGTTTGTAATGGGAAGTTCGCTTGCCGCATACAATTATTATTAAACTGGCCGTGTTGTGTCGTTAGGCGTGGCACTTGTAGAGCTATATTGCAAGGAAGGATTATTATTTGTTTTACATCTTGCGATGGTTGTCTCTATTCTGGTTGCTCGTACTGCTGACATGGACAGTTCCTTGTGAGGCTGGTATGTACAAAGTAATGCTATAATATGGTCTACATCGTTTACTGGACTTATGTCACCTCTGGTGCTGTCGGAATTATTAATTTACAATATTAGATGGTATGTGATAGATTGTGGAAAGCCATTCCATAAGGGTAAATGGCGTTTACTCTTTTTCTTGTGCCCTCCCCTATTCGAGGTTGACTATACCGCTGACTGCACTTGCTTACCTATTGTTCAGATAGTTTCGATGTCATGATGTGTGGCTTCTCCATCTATCACGTTTTCCATCAATCTTCCCCCGAATTTAATAAGTTATTGTTGAATCAGACATCCCTTCCCCCTGTGATGTGACTAAGATATTGGAGCTTTTTATACCATGCTCAATTTCGCAGCCTTCGGCGAATAGACAAAAAAAAACAGCTCAATTATTAACCCGAAATGTCCAAGTCCAGGGTATTTATGTCTTCTCCTTGCCAACGTTTGGTCGAAGTGTCCAGGTTGCTTCTGAACTTACTCAGGAACTGCACAACAGAACTAATGATAACAATAATATTTTGTCATCTACCGTCTACAAAGCCTGTTCCATACAAACATTCTTTGGGTGTTTGTAAGTTCTAGTGTCAATGGATAGTGGCGGCTTAAAGTTCCCAAGCCGCATATGGATCTAATCACCGAACAAACTTTGCATTCACTACCCGGTTGCACTTAATACAAGAGAGGGAGCCGAGAGCTCTCAGATTTAAGCCTCTTACATCTGAACCACACGCTTCAAGTTGCTACGTTTTCACTTGCTCAAAAGGAGCACTCCATTCACCCGACAGCTATTCAGTAGTGCTTCAAATATCAGACCAATTTTGCCTCTGAGCCTTCTCTACGAAAGCTTTCGAAGCATCTCAAGGAAGGCTGTTACAAACTTGAAAGTTTCTAAAATGTTTCAACTGTTGTTGTTGATGGAAGACATTATATTATGTATTTAAAATTTAAAATAAATTCTCTTTATATTTTTTGAGCTGATTTCTTATGTTCAAAATCTTAACCTTTTATTAACGTTTTTTCATCTTTAAGTCGATTGTTACACTCTGAAACTGGTGCTTTGTAACGAGTTTAATTACCACAATTTTTAAAGAAAAAAAAATAATTCATCGATTGTTACACTCTGAAACTGGTGCTTTGTAACGAGTTTAATTACCACAATTTTTAAAGAAAAAAAATAATTCATTCCTATAAATAAACACATTTTTTGACGCGTGACCCATGATGCGTTACAGAGATAGAAATAACTTAAATTCTTGCCCCCTTTTTTATATGGGCATTTATGTGAAAAGTTTGCTACTCATGACGCTTTACAGAGCTATAAAATAGCTCTACATAGTTCTTAAACACTGACCGGTTATTGGCTAAGTTGGCATTTCGTTTGGGTTCCACCCAGGAGTCGTGTTTAATTCCTCGGCTGGCCAAGTCCTCCATCATGACCCAAGCAACACTTTCCGCTGAGTGTGGTGGTAGTAGGAGATTTTCAAATGTTTTCAAGTTTGAATATGTATTTCTTTAAAAAAATAATTAAAAAATTATAGGTTTGATATCTTGTTAGTTAAGTCTCTTGTTTAGCATCTTCATCTGTAAATATGCGTTTTGAACGCATTTGTACATCAACATTTAAAAATATTCCTTCTTAAGTGACATTGCTTGGTTTATTGCCCAGTTGTCCATACTATTCAGAGGAATAAACTAACTAAAATATATGAGTGTATAAATAGATTATTGCCATGCTTCATTTCTAGATAATAGAAATTATCTGGAGCACCATTACTAAGAAACAAATATCCTTAATACAAGTCATCCAAAATAAAGCCATAATGAATATATACCATCTACCATGGGATACACATGTGAAAGATATATACTCACTGACACAAACATTTTCCTTTACGATTCTGCCAAAATACAGCATCACTACTGCCATCATACAAATAATTCAACACTCCTCACACTCCAGTCTAATTCCGATATACACCAGCACAAAACACAATCACAAAATCAAATACACCTATCGTCATCTACTCACACGACGAAATTTGGAATTAACTCCTTACATTACATCGCACATAGGCAACAAAACGCATTACCCAATGACTTAAAACTACCAGCATCAAACAAAAACCATTGGCCAAAGCTCTAAAAGGATATTTTCTCAGCAGCTTTATTAACCAGTGACGAATTTAGCTGTCTTTCTTTGTAACTCTTATATATTCTTCAAACTGTATCAAGTGTTTTTGTTATTTATTTTTGGGTTGTTATGCCGTATTGCGCTACCTCCTCCTTTCTTTCTGTGTCGGACAGCGTTACAGTGGCACTCATCAGGGCAGATGTGTAATAATTGTTAGTGGTGAAATGTGTGCTTAAGTACTTAGAAGCGATTTTATTTTATTTTAGTTTATTAAGGAAACAAACAGTTATACATATTTTCATAATAGAGTAACATATTACATGGTTGCATTAACCAGCAAAGTTTCCGCTAAAATTTATAATATATATATATATATATATATATATATATAAACATAGATTAAAACATAAAAGAAAACATAAAGTGGTAGAAAAAAAGAAAAAATATATATATGTACAACAGAAATGAAAAAAAAATACACAAATTAAAGCATGTGGGATATGTAAATCATCCAAATATTATTATTATTATTATAAAAAGAAGGAAAACATGCAGCAGGGGTGGAGAGTTCACAATTAACAATTTGTTTTGATTTTTTCTATTATGAATTTAATAAATTGGCCTGAGGACAAATGGAAAATATCAGCGTCGTAAAAGATATCATTGTATTTTGTGCACGTCCTTCGGAGAAATGAATGTTGTGTGTAATTTGTTTTTGAGTGTGGGATGTGGAATAGTTGGTTTGACCTTGTGTTTCTTATTGGACAGTGGAAATTAATGTGTTCCAGAAGATAGTTGTTGTCAACAACGTTGTTAATAATTTTGAATAGAAATTTCTGGTCGGATATATTTCTTCTATCTTCTAAGGTTGATAAATTATGGAATGTTAATGAGTCTTTTAGGCTTTCTGATGTTCGAAAGGATTTAAAGTCTAGGTGTTTCAGTATCTTTTTTTGCGATACCGTGTTGCCAGCATGAAATCATATCTGTATCAAATATATCTAATCCGGTCTAAAATCTATGTACTGTTCATTAAACTACCCTTTAAATTTATATTCTTATGTAAAAATAATTTTCTTTTAGTTGTATAATGTTGTCCTTCCCGAAATGAGTTTTATTAAACTCATTCGGAGTAATGTATTATAAATGTTATATAATAAAATAATGAAATAATTTTACTTTGTATAAACCACTTATTTGATGTGCAAATCCGACCGGTTTCGGAACAAACGTTCCTTCGTCAGGGAAAGCTTATACTAATTTGACAGTTTCGAACAATGTTTTATTATGGTAGGGGTGGAGCTGTTGCTAGATAATAATGTAATTGGGTAGGTAGGTATTAGTGTAGAGTGGGTGGGTAGGGGAACAAATCCATGATTGGGCTATATGACAATATTTTTTGTTTGTTGATAATAGATTCATTATTTTTAAGGGATTTTTTAATTTCCAAGGCTTCTAAGTTATCTAAACGTTTTCCTTTGTGATTAATATGAAGAATATTTATCCCTGTATTTTTTTCAAAACTATGGTTATTTTCAATGATATGGTTAGCAAACTCAGAAAAATTATTATTATTAAGACACCTTAAATGTTCTTTGATTCTGATTTCAAAATTACGAGTGGTTTTTCCAATATAAAATGAGGGACAATCATTGCATTTGAGTTTATATATTCCGGAATTAGTCAATTTATGGTCTTTATCTTTAGTATTTCTCAAAAAATTACCGATATTATTTCTTGTATAAAACGCTGGTTTAATATTAGAAGGAAGATTTTTGCAACATTGAACTGAAAAATTATTAATATACAAAATTTTACGCCATTCTTTATCATTAATATTATTAGAATTGTATAGATATTTATTTTTTGAAATTTTGATAATTTTTTTATTTAGGATGTTATCAATTAATTTTGGTTCATATCCGTTATTTATAGCAATTTGTTTTATTATTGAAAGTTCAGAAAGGAAATTATTATTAGACATTGGGACATTTACTAAGCGGTGTATCATGGAATGGAAGGTGGAGTGTTTTTGTGAGACAGGGTGGTTGGTTTAAATAATTTTGTAATATATTATCACTAATTAATAAATAAAAAAAATACATTGCAACTAAACACATTTATTGATCATTTACGATAAAGGTGATCACACCAAATGGAGCTTTTCCCGCTTGATTGCATTTTCTTTATTTGGATATAAAAGCAGCCAGCCTCTGTTGATGTGCCTATCGGTGAATGATTGATTACCTTCCGAGTGAATGAGGTTCTATTACGGAAGCCGCACGCACATAACTTAGTTTGAATGATTCCCATTCATCTGATGTGAGAAACAGGCGTTCGTCAAGCATCGTTATGCCTGTGGAGTGTTTTACAACATTCATGCCATTTACATAGTAATTCACTTACGTAACAGCTAAGTAACCATTGTTACTATTACGATTATCGTTTTCTTACTTTCTTACAATCTTTGATGATATAACAATTCACGCTTGTAATTATGTATTTTTGTTAAATAATGTGGGGTATAGGCGCATAGATGGATAGTTTGTATAGAACAGTATTAATAGGCTAGAGACTGTACGGTTGAAATTTAAGGGCCCGCAACCCGGATTTGTACCGATTTATTACACATTTCCCTTAAACACGGTAAGTTTTAAAGCTAAAAAAATATATGTTATTCTTGAAGATAATATCTAGACTTTGCCCGCGCCGAAACGCAAATTACATAAAATTCCCTCGATAGAAAAAACATTTTCGCAATTTTCGCATCGATTTTGTCGCTGTAAATGTTAGCGCTCTCCTCTAACATTCGTAATTTCGTATCTCTCCATCTTCTTCTTTTTGGGCCCGGTTGCAGAGCCTTAAGTATCCTGTTAAGAATGCAACTCTGACGCCGCGCCGTATGCAAAACCGTCCTCCTACTTAAAGATTGTTAAAAGCTACTTTTGTAATTGAACCGAATTTAAGAAAGTAGCCGATAATTTATTTATTTATTTAAAAACACGCCCTAATGGACTTTTACGTTCTTTGTAGTACTTTTAAATACTTTAAAACTATAGCAATAAAGTAAATATAACCTAATGAAAAAAATGTAACAACAAAAGCTTATAATATTAAATAAAATACATACATAAAAAAATATGCAATACAAACAAAATGGCTGAAATTATCCACCACTATTTGTGTCTAGATGTATTTTTAAAAGAATTGGAATAATTTTACAAACTAATGAGAAACGGAAACCAATTTATTACACCTAATTTTAAAACAACTCAAATGCAAAATCATTATATTTTCCAAGCCATAAAAAACTATAATAACCTCCCTTCTGAATTGCGCTGTATCATCAACCAATCAGAACAAATAAATAAAATATAAAACAATTTTTCAAAAAAAACTTACAATAAAAAGTAAATATTTTATACAAAACAGATCATAACTTACAACTCAAGTAAGAATCGTGGCTCCCTTATTAGGCACAAGAGCCCCTCTTTTCTGATAAGGTATACATTACCAGAAACGACCTTAAATTTAATATTTTGTAAAATATATGTGTATATTATGTAACTCATATTTTTTATATTACAATAAAAAAATAAAAAACAATGTTTATAATATCAAAGGACGGCGCCACTTACGTTAACAGGTCCTGCCGCTGGATTTGTAATTTTGAGTATATCTCTGGACATGGAGATATTGACGGTAATATGATTATTATTTTAATTGGCAGTTGTGAATAATAGTATCACGCGACTATATATTACATATGACGTCATTGCCTATCGCGGTTACTTTGTCCTGGTAACTAGCTGTGTTTGGATCACATTGGATCCGAGGATCTGGCTATTTTTAGAACCAGTTCCTATCGGATTTATAAAATGGTCACCAAAACTCAAACTGGGCGAAGCCGAACCAAAAGCCGCGCGCAGCGCCTAACCGCAAAACCTGCGGAGCGTATTTTTATCTACTAGTCCTAATTATTGCAACACAATACATACCTTCTCTCTTACTTATAAATAATATATTTTCATATTACACAGCCCATTTTGCATACATAAAATTATCAGCATAAAGGAGTTATTATTATAAAGCTAAAAATTACTAGTATTAAATAATGTCAATATTTTTATAAGTTCACCAAATCCAATTTGGCACATTGGCAACGGTTAAAAAAATTGAAGTTTTTTAGCTAGCCGAAGATAAGGTTTCACGTTTAATGTTTTTCCGTGATTGGTTTTGCTCAGAATTATTACAGAAGTTGTTTATTTATTTATTAACGCCCTTTTTCGGGGGCTTTGACATATGAATAGTAAGAAATATACAGTATTTATTGTACATAACTGAACTGCTTCCGTAACAATATTTTATATTTGTATAAAGATAAATTGAAGATGTCCACTGACTTGGTATAATTGTTTCCTTCCATTAATATTCTGAGCAGAGAGGAATACATATGGTAGTTAGTTCCAGAATTACTGCACTGAAATAAATCCTGACTTCTAGTATTACGTGGTGGAATCCAGAAGCTTATCAATTCGAGCAAAGGACTGTCAACTAAATCATTTAGAATTTTATATAGAAATACCAAGTCAGTGAAAATTCTTCTGTCTGACAATTTGAGCATATTCATATAATTTAAAATAGTGTTGTAGTTCTACATAATTGCTTCAATACACATTTTAAAATTTAGAAAACGTAAGAATTTGTTTTGTTTTCTTTGAACAGCTTGTACATGTATTTTCTAATATGGGTTCCAGACGGGAGAATTGTACTCAAGTTGACTTCTAACATATGCAAAATATAACAAGTTTAATATCCTTTATATTCTTAAAATTTCTAGTTAGCCTAGTTATAAATCCTAACATTTTAAGCCCTTAATAGAGATTTCTGTTATATGGTTAACAAATACGATTGAAAATTTGTATTTGCAAGTTTGAAGAGATTGAATTCGTGTTCGGAACTGTACTGCGATTCTTTCGGTGTTGTTATGGGTTCCATATTAATATAGCTTACCCAATTCCCTACACCTTACCCCTTCACTCCACGGTTCATTTCATGAGTTCGGAAGAAACATTCAACTTCCAAAATTCAATTCTGCAGAGTTTCGAGAGAAAAGCTCGGTATAGGGGCAATTTTTTCTCTCAGTTGTAAATATTCCAATGCGTGGGTGAAGTAATATACTGTGCTGCCGGCAATGTCAAGTCCTGACCTCTCCACGTGTATGAATAGGTATTTATTTCTATATTATCGTGTGAATTATTTTTTTTCTTGCCGGGTGGTCCGCGTCTGAGAGGGATATCGATCCGCCACCGCCATGCTTTCCGTTTCCCTTCCCCTTGTGCCACTATCATGCACACTACCCGAATAGGTACACGCCAATATGTTCTGTTCTACAGGGGCGCCGGATCCCCACCTTCGAAACAGACGCTCAGGGGCGGTCGTAGGGCGGTCCTCGATTTGAATGTCTTCAAAAACGAATTCCTATCCATATATTACACATAAAAACCTTGATCTGAGTGAATTCAAATGAAAATGACTTAATTCCCCCACCCACTTTTCATTAATCCCTAGCAACGCCTCCACCCCTACCACAATCCTTAGTAATAATACATTGTTCCCACCCACCATGTTGTAATTGTCAAATCATTATACGTTTGTGGTTCAAACAATGTAACATTGGTTCATTTATCGAAAATGATTAAACTTGTAATTTTTTTTATACATGGCGTTCTTTTGTAACGAAAGTCAGGGCAATCTGCAATGCCGGAACTGCACTCTTATTGGACTTTAACGTTTCTTATTTAAAAGAAGGTACTTGTGACAGTCATTTCGGTCACGAAAATTTGATTTGAATTGAATTTGATTTTTTTCAAAAAATCGTATCTCCTCTTTTTGCTGACCTATAATTAACTTTGAATAGGTCTTTCAGAATACTTAACATTTTGTTTTAAATTTCTTTAACAACATAAGTTAATTTATTTTTAAGTTTGGAGGAAAAAATCCTCTTAAAATGCACGTCGTAAAGGCCAACCTTATTTTCCTATCAATATTTCGAACGCAGGTCGAAAGAGAGGAAAAAACTGAGAAAAATGACTCATTTTGCTCATTTTTGGATATATTGTCCTCAGCATTTCAAATTTCCGCTATCTATTTCTGGATTTTTGGATTTATTGTCCTCAGCATTTCAAATTTCCGCTATCTATTTCTGTATTTTTGGATTTATTGTCCTCAACATTTCAAATTTCCGCTATCTATTTTTGGATTTTTGGATTTATTGTCCTCAGCATTTCAAATTTCCGCTATATTTCTGGATTTTTGGATTTATTGTCCTCAGCATTTCATATTTCCGCTATCTATTTCATATCGTTTTTGTTATTTGACCCCGTGTAGTAGGTATAAGAAGCCTTTTTTACTGAAATTAAAAGAAAAAAATCTTCATTCTCTATGTACAGTTATGTGTTATTTTATTTAGAGAGATTTATTCTTTCCTTTGCTGCTTATGCTTTACGCACGTTAAGTTTATTATTACCTCATACGTTTATTTATATTACTTTGCTGAATTGTTACTATGTTTAGATTTCGATCTTTGTGTTTTTAAAGTTTTAACGTAGTTCTTAATTTTATGAAACTATATATATACATTCCATGAAAAACCTATAATATTTTCAAATAATTCTGTTAAGATTTTTGGTTTAATGACACTATGTACATTCCATGATAACCTTTTAACAATTTTCAATAATTTTTATATTTTTGATTTTACGACACTATGTACATCCCACTATAACCAACAACAATTTACAATAATTTTATCTAGATTCTGTATACTTATGTTTTTATGATTATGTGCGTGCATGCGTATACATATGTCTATGTGTGTATGTATGCTTTTATATGTACCTGTCTCACCAAAATATGAACAATTTTTTATCACAATTTGTACATTCAGTGACGTCGATGGACTTTGCGCAATGACTTCAATATTTGTCACCTTCAATTGAATGCATCACGGGAAAAACGTATGATAGGTTTTTAGATTCTGCTTTACTACTCGAATCTTTTTGAATTGTAAAAAAGTAAATTAACATGGATTAAAATATATGTTTAAATTGATAAAGTGGCCTTTTTCGATTTCGCACGCAGGCGGTGGTAATCCCCGTGGCGGCCCTATCAATATTACACTGTACTGTACAAAGAATACAAACTATACATTGTACAGAGCATGTGTTAGTGATGTGTGTAATGTGTATGTATGACTAATGTCGCCTGTTACGTGAATCAACACACGATGGTACGTCGGGTAAACGTGCACCTCGCCGCCCTATTCCAAGCTTCGTGTTAACTGACACCGAGTTCTTGGTACTGTAAACCCTACGTTCCGTGGCGTCAGCCGTTTTGCCGCTGTCGGGAATGGGACAGCTGCTTGTTTTCCGTAACAATTGCTCTAGGAAGGATTTTTTAAGTGAAAACTTTATAGCACTGTTTTAATTTGAAACTCGATGAAAATATTCACTATTTCACGTATACTCGGTTCTAATATAATACGATAAATCCACGGTTCCACGCGAGCCTCCATTAGTGTAGCGGTATAAGAAATTAGACGAAATTCAGCCGCCAAACATCCAGCGAACCAAGGTTCGAATGCTACGAAATCCAAAAAAAAATATATATTTTTGTAAAATCAATATCCAATCTTCAAACCACTCCAAAATAAACAAGCAAAATAAAAGATTGCGACATCTAGCGGGTCCGATGAAGAAAACACAAATACCAAATGTCTAGGAAAAGGCGCACTGGAATTCGACGGCAATAATATGGAAAATTTCAGAAAATAAATATGGAAAAAATCACATAATCCTAAACATGGTAACACCTCAGCACAGGTTCGCCAAGTGAGGCATTCACAAAATACTACTACTAACCAATTTACATATAGTTACGGATCGTTAACATTTTTATTATTTTTTTATTACTGAAACTTATTATTTGTATAAAAAATAAACCAATGTAATTTGTATAATCTGTAAAGTGTATGTTTGAGAATAGAAAAAAAATCATTCCTAAACCTACCCATTTTCCGAATAACTACCCGAACTTTGCCGTTATTGGCTTAGATGTTGCCAAACCTTCATCTACATATATTGTGTACTTGTCTTACATGTCCTTGTTACATGTCCAGGCCCGTAAATCAGTGCAGGAATCAAACTTGTCCCCTTATGGAAACCATGACCAAATGTGTGCAGCGACGCCAGCGAGCACCTCAACGGCTTTTTACATAGCTATTGGGCGATGGTAAAGTTGTTCGGTAATACTTGGTGGTATTTGCATGGAGGGCATTATAATACTGTGTGAAAATCGTTACAAACTTCTAAAATCTTCACCCGCCCACGTGAAAAATGGCTATGGTATTGTTACAATGTTTTTAGATTACAAAAAGCTCCAATTCTAATTGATCTGGGCGCCATTTGTATCAAGGCCAGGGCTGATTAGTGTTGATCTCTCTTTACGTTAGTCTATCTGCCGACCCTTTTTAATTCAATAACTATTTACGTGAAATGCGATCCTCGTTTTTTGATCTAATTAATCTGCCCGGGTACTCTATTTTGTAATAACAATTTCACTATCAGGCTTTTAGCTCTTTGACCTTTTTGTTAGGAGCAAAATTACAATTTTAGAGGAATTCAATTTACCGAAATGGCTTGAAATTAACCCATATAATCCATTTACAAGCATGTTTGGCGTACATGGGAATACGGGTCCGAGACTGCTTTTGATGTTGTGTGAGTGCCCTCTCGACTCGTGTGCCGGTTGACATTTAATACGATTCGCCCGCAGGGGGTCGCCTGTATTAAATATCGTTCTATATAATGTCTATAATACGGAATGAATGGTCCCGCAGACCCCCCTACCGTCTAGTCACTCTTCCGAAAGCGTTTTGATAATAAATCCTTTCAGAGCCCCGCTGGTAAATCTGCTCAACTCCTGAAAAGTACCTTACAAAGGCTATCGTCGTTATGAAACGTCCAGCTTTATACGGAGCTCCCTTTGTCTCTGTGCCCGGCCACTTACCAAATTAACTACTAGACCTTTGGGAATTACCTCAAAGCTCTTGGAAAATTTCGCTCGAACATCATGCAGAGTTCGTAAGGGGAAATAAAGTTCTCGTGTTATGGAGTCTATATTATGAATACGTCCGATATGGTCCTGCCGCTATAACTCCCTTTTAACCTCTCTCTCAGTTACAAGCGTCGTTCATGGAGACAGAAGGAGAGTTTACAAGTATAGTTACATTCACTGTTCTTGTTGTTATGTAGATGGTATGAGCTCCCTTGACTCCAAGAATACGGCAAAGGAATAGTTCCGGTGCGGTTTCGTTGTGAAGTTTGAGCAACTGAGAAGATAGTAGTTTAATCATTATTACTGTTATGTCAGAATGTTCGGTGTTTCAGTGACTGTCGATAATAGTATGGTAGATGAATTAATAATTTACATAAGATTGTTGTTTTAAAAAGCTATCTCATCGGAGTTTTACAATTGTTTATTATCACTGGAATTTTGATTTTTTTTATTCATTCATCTTTATTAATTAAATTACATTGGCGATGTAATGTGTCTCACTAGGAATTCCTGTGTTGAGAGCAAGCGTAGTTTAACATAAGCAGTTTACACAGAAATAAAAATGACAATAACAATATTTGATTTGAAATAAAAGACAACAGACAATCATCGTCGTACCATTGGGAATACAGACTTATAAATAGGTTTTAATAAAATCGCAAATTAGGCACGGACATTATGTATTTTTTATATAATAGAACGCTTACTTGTTTTCTTGTATGCATTTTTGATGTATCCAGGTCATCATATTTAATCCACGAGCTAGTATAATAGTTTTGCATTTAAAGAACATTCTACAGAGAACCAACAACTTGTATTGGTGCTTATATTTTGCGTCTACATAGGATAT
The DNA here is from genome assembly GCA_917880885.1 of Limnephilus marmoratus. Classification (NCBI taxonomy): domain Eukaryota; kingdom Metazoa; phylum Arthropoda; class Insecta; order Trichoptera; family Limnephilidae; genus Limnephilus; species Limnephilus marmoratus. Next base: position 17,214,685 of record OU862931.1, on the reverse strand, counting down.
TACGATTTCTGGTGGCATTATCTCAACATTTGACGACGAACTTAATATTTTGTATCGTGAGGTCCGTTTTAACCTCTCCTGTTGTTACTTTCAATCGTTATGCGAAAGAGGGACCTTACATTGAATTTATCAGCGGAATATCTTTAACCTGTCAATGGCTGTTCGAATTTTAGTGCTCAAATATAACTTTAACACTAGGCTGTCCGAATTTTAGTGCTCAAATATAACTTTAACACTAAAAGACCAATTCCTGTTAATATTTTGTGCATCTTAGAAATCTCTCTTGATTTGTCGCTTAGTTAAATATCAGCCGATTTTAATGCGTATAATTACTATACCATATTGCACGTACATTGTGAACATTTTGCTCGATACGGGCTCGTACTTACACGTATGGTTTCTAATCATTATTTTCAAGGTTCTTCCTATACCAGACAGCGTCAGCTACCGGTATCGGCAGCCCAGCCCGAGTGGCCTCTAATTGTCTGACGGTTGTCAGTGTCGCCACTAGGCCGGCTGACAAGGTTGACACTATCTGACAGATTATTTACCGGTTGACACTTTATTATGTTATACTGACATTCGAGACGAGATTGACGATCTATCCCGATCTTTTATTTATTATTTAAACCCAAGATGCAAGATTTCACTAAAATGAGATAAATTTCTTTGAAAATTGTGTAAGTGACTTAAATATAGTTAAAATAACCAGTAGATATCACAAATATTACCTAGTTGGTAGTTGGTACCACAGTGGAAGCTACAAAAAGGCAGAAAGCGAAATAGAATATACTGCGTGCAAAGGAGTTAAGGAGTATAATAATGAAATAATTTTACTTTGTATAAACCACTTATTTGATGTGCAAATCCGACCGGTTTCGGAACAAACGTTCCTTCGTCAGGGAAAGCTTATACTAATTTGACAGTTTCGAACAATGTTTTATTATGGTAGGGGTGGAGCTGTTGCTAGATAATAATGTAGATTGGGTAGGTAGGTATTAGTGTAGAGTGGGTGGGTAGGGGTTATAGGTAGGGTTGTAGGTAGTAGTTATTATATAATGGATAACCACAAAGTAATAGCTACATTAAAAAATATAGAGTTAAGGAGTGTTCAGATATCTAATATAACCGCTAGCAGGTATCTGTTGAACCGCGAGCGCTTATGTTTCGTGCCGTTCACACGGCGCAGATAAAATATTTCTTCCTATGGTAGGAGAGGGGGTCAGTTGAATTAGCGAGCGGCCACGGAGTGCGCATTTTTTGTACTGAATCTATGAACTTGACATCTGTCACCCACCGGTCTTGGCAGCTCCGTAATTAAAATGACCCCCTCTCCTGTTTTCGTCGGAGTGGGGGGCGCTTAACTGTTGGCATATCGCCTCAGGAGCGGTTACGGCGTAAGATGTGCATTGTCTATGGTTGATGTGCGCATAAAGCGCTCAGGTGTGAACGGTCTGAAGGGATTGTATGGAGAGGATATGTGGCGTGCTATGATCTTTTATATTTATATGCTCAATGTGAACGAGCTCTTAAAGCAGGGCGGAAAGGACTGATGACTGACTGCGAGGACCACAGCAAGTGGAGAGCATTTGTGGAAGGGGTCAAATCCAACCGGGTGCCGTGGTGTTGATGATGCAATAAGTGCAATATTATTACTAGGCCTGCCGACAAGTTTTACGCTATCTGACGATTTAGTTACAGACTGACTTTGTTATGTTACATTGACAATTGGTAGCGATTGTCGGCTGTTTTAGATTTAGAATATGGACTATCAATCCCGAACTTTAATGTATCGTTGATGGGTAGTGTTCACGCAAATGAGTTGTGGGCCCAATTCGAAACATTATTTATTTTTATTTATTACTTCTTCACAATTTAAATACATTTTTAGCATGTAATTATTAACCCCACTAGGGTTCGCCTGTATCGGGGTTAATAATTTCATAATTTATATATAATATAAGTGTCAAAAGACAATATTGTTACAAAATTTCTCACGGAATGGACCTCTACTAAGCTGTAGGAACTAATGCTTTATAACGTAAATATGTAGAGTGACCATGTGTTGAAATTGGTTAATTTTATTTTTTTGCAAGCGTATCATCATTAATATTTAAACTGGTATTTTCCTAATCGGTATCCATTTTGAATGCTGCAAATGTGCTATTAATTTAGAAAATTAATATGCTATAGTAAGTTTAGTAGAAAATTAAAATGTATGTGTAAATTAAAATGAATGTGTAAATTAAAATGAATGTGTAAATTAAAATGTATATGTAAATTAAAATGAATGTGTAAATTAAAATGAATGTGTAAATTAAAATGAATGTTTTCTCAGACTATAAAAATATTATCATTTGTTATTTCGGCTACTGGCATTATACCTAGGTCTCTCATTCAAAATTTAGGCATATTAGATTTGTCAAAGAATTTATATATAAAAATGCAAATATCAGTCATTTTAAATACATGTAGGATTACAAAAGATTTTTTAAATATTTATATTGAAGGATCAGTAGGATTTATAGGTTCAATTAGGAATTCCACAGAGCCGAACCCTCTGATATGAAAATATCTGGAGTCGGTGAATTATTTTCCCATTTGGTCTCTGGTAGGTTGACATGTTGTTCTTGTAATGTTTTTTATTTATAATACTTATATAGTGCAATTGCATAGCATGGATTGACCAGGATGATCATTTGGGAAGTGTGTGAAAGGGTTTAGTTTTTCCTGTGGGGAAAATTAAACCCGGACATTTAAATCTGGTGCGTACAAATTAAAATGTATGTGTAAATTAAAATGAATGTGTAAATTAAAATGAATGTGTAAATTAAAATGAATGTGTAAATTAAAATGAATGTGTAAATTAACACACGGTATATTATGATTTTGTAGTTTTTACAGGTATCAAATAATGTTAGTAAATATATATTTTTTCATTTTGAGTGGTTGATAAGATCCCTATATAAGAACTCTTATTACCTTTAAATTGTACGCAGAAAAAGCTGTGCAAATATCATGACGCTAGAGCTTACCGATCAAGAATTTTTCTACTTCATACAAACATACATCTCGGTTTATAATTCTTTGTTTTACGGATAACTCGGTTTATAACCTTTACCTTTTCTTTGATGTGTTGTTTATGTCCTTTGACTTCATCCTTTATCAGCCCACCCAGAAATTTAACCGGGCATGTGTTGCGGTCTGTCACACAACTTATCTGTTAATATTCAGTTTATTATTATCCTTTTCCAAACAATGTGATATTATTTTTATAAAGCCTCTTACCAAAGACTTAATTCCAGGGTGTTGTATTGTTTGTTCGAAACTTCGACTTGTTTTCAAACAAGTTCGTTAATGTTTCCATTGTGATTATTGGGCTTATCCCTCTTTTCCAAGTAAGTTATTATACCTCCTACTCCTTTCCCTCCCTTGTAGAGCTTTATTATTATTTCTCACAATTATTTTAAAACCATCGCTGTTTTTTGTTTTGTTTTCTTAAATGTTTCTTTCTTTTGTTTCTTAATGGGTAACTTTTCTTGTGCCGAAACAAATCTACTCCCACACCCTTCGTTATGAGCAATGTCTATTGTCTTCTCTTTGGTTTAAATAATACTTTGATAATTTTTAGTCTAGCTTTTGTGAAAAATCGCCTAATAGAAGAGATCTAAGGATGGAGCATATCTTGAAACAATTTATGGTTAAATTTAAACGTCAATCGGCGCATACTAACGGTAGTTAATGCTACAGCCGGTTTCATGACAACTAAGAATCGACTCAACTCAACACTTTGAAAAGTCATTAAAAGCTATGAAAAAATATATTGAAAAATAGTCCATAACCTAACCTAACGTAACTTATTTAACCATTTTTTTAATATATTTTTCCAAGCTTGGTGTTATACACCGAAAGCTTTGAATAATGGTATACCTAACGTTACTCCTGGAACTAATAGCATCAATTATTACATGTTTAGAATGGGTTCAAGTTGTGATTTATGGGTGGGCTTTATCTCTGCTGAGCTTCCAAACTGGAACGTGGTGGTTTGCACTTCGTGTCATATGGATAAACTTATGGGTTTCCAATACAATCGATACTATTAATACAAGAATTTGTCTCTGCTTTTGTGATAAAGACCACAAAATTCAGAATTTTTCACAATTCAGAATTTTTTCCGAAATTTCGAAAAAAAAGACAAAGAAAAAAGACCGAAATTCCGAAATTTTCCATATTTAGTGACCAGATTTGAATTGTCAGGAACTTGCTAATATTTAATTCCTCACTCCATTGAGCCTCACAACTTGCCCAAATCGAGGAATCACATTTAGGAAAAGGTAAGGTTGCATTTTTGACAATTAATGAGGAATACAACAACCATGACGATTACGACTATTGCTATAAATTTGCCGAAGCCAAATAAATTAACTTTTAAATGCCTGTTGTCTTACTCATTTCATTTCCTACTCCATTGAGCCTCGCAACTTTACCAAATTGAGGAATCACATTTAGGAAATTGAATAGGTTGCATTTTTGAGAATTGATGATGAATACAATAACCATGACGATTACGACTACATTGCTCTAAATATTCGATGTTAAGTCAAATAAATTAACGTTTAAATGCCTGTTGTATTTCATATTATCATTTTGGGTGGTTGTTGCTGGTTACTAATAATAACGATTGACTTAATTCCGCATTTACTATTGTCGAGACCTTCCGCAACATCCACCCTCCAGCTTAAGAATCAGTGATGTGTTCTGTTCGGGGTTGTGTGATAATAACTTCCGCCCATTGTCCATCCGTCACGCCAGTCGCTCTTGTTTCCATCAAAACTCTGCCAGTCTACTTGCCCAGACCTCCCTCCTCCAACAACGATTTATACCCACTCAGGAAAAAGGCGCCCATCATTTTTATTAACTTGTTGTGTGACCCCATCCTAATTTCTGTAAAGTGCCCTTATTTAATGGTCTTGATTACTCACGATTTCGTCTGCATCAGTTAATTTAGTTAAATGAGGGCACTCACGCAAAATGATCGTCGCATTCGTAAAGTTGCTCGTTGTTCTATACCTCAATCCAAACATTTTTTTGAGTTGTCTCCTTACTTGTCTGAAGGTTTTGACGTCTCTGGAACTAAACCGAGTTAGTTGGGGTCACTGTAAATACATACATAACATTTCATTAACACGACACACACATTCATATAAGCATCATAGCCCTGGGCTTATTATTCCAAAACACCGTTTTGTTTTCTGAAAGGTGGCCTTTGTTTGCGTATTCAAAACATCATGGCACGATTAGGTATTATTTCTACTATTGTGATTTTATTCACACAAATGCTGTTTGTTACGAAGTTTTAGTTTGCACGATACATGTAGCACAGAATTGATCTTTGGTTCCACTTTTTTATGTTTATAAAGTGTTGGCGTCTATCTTAGTGTCCTATACATAATTGGCTGTCATTAGGGTTTTCTTTTCTCTGCAGACTACAGCCTGCATTATCTAAACTGCACTTGTACCTGACACCCAAGTTTAGCCAAATGGTGCAGCGTCTTTTTCTTGCACTTCGCCCATCAATCTTCCCCTTGAATCAGTAAAGTAATCTTCCTCATGATGTTACCAAATATGGAAGTTTTGTGGTCCCTGCAATGTATTGAGCAATTTTTATCCTTTTAATAATCAGTCCTTACGTGTATGTAGTACACGATATCGATTATTTACATTATTTATTTATTTATTAACGCCCTTTTTCGGGGCGTTTACAAACATTACATATGACTAATAGAAATATATAGCATTTATTGTACATAACTGAACTGTCTCAGTAACAATATTTTATATTTGTTTAAACATAAATTGAAGATGTCCACTGACTTGGTATAATTATTTCCCTCCATGAGTATTCTTGGCAAAGAGTTAGTAGAAAGAGTAGTTATATATATGGTAGTTAGTCCCAGAATTTCTGCACTGAAATAAATTCTGCCTTCTGGTATTACGTGGTGGAATCTGGAAGCTTATCAATTCTAGCAATACCGGACTATCAACTAAATCATTTAGAATTTTATATAGAAATACCAAGTCAGTGAAAATTCTTCTGTCGGACAATTTGAGCATATTTATATCTTTTAAAATAGTGTTGTAGTTCAATATAATTGCTGGAATACCCATTTTAAAATTTAGAAAACGTAAGAATTTGTTTTGTATTCTTTCAACAGCTTGTACATGTAACTATAATGTGGATTCCAGACGGGAGAATTGTACTCAAGTTGACTTCTGACATAGGCAAAATATGGTTTAATACACTTTATATTCTTAAAATTTCTAGTTAGCCTAGTTATAAATCCCAATATTTTTAAGCCCTTATTAGAGATTTCTGTTATATGGCTAACAAATGAAAGATTTGATTGAAAAGTGATGCCCAAGTCTTTAATTTGTGGTAATGTCTCGAGAGTATTGTTATCAGTGTTGTAATTAAAGATCACTGAATTTTTTATTCGAGAAAACCTAACTAATTGACATTTTGAGATATTTAAGTAAAGTCTATTTTCAGTACATTATGTGTTATAGCACGTTCCTGAAGGATTTTAACCAGCTATTCCTGAGCATATTTGAAGTAAAAAATGTAGCTGAAACTGAGTTGTCGGGTATAGCCTGGCGGGTCTCGTGATTGGCACTCCGTCTCGTTCCAGTAACACGGTAACACACTGAACAACTCTTATCACGTAATCCAGTCGCGATGTATAGAAGTGTGATCAGTGGCGACTTGATTGAAAAATATTTTGTTTTTAATAGAAAAAAATATCATTGGACACAAAATGACATCTACTTTTTTTACTCCAAATATGCTCAGAAATCGCTGGTTAAAATCCTTACACTCTGTATACATTTTTAAAATATGTAATACATCTTGGGGAGAATCTGTACCGAAGTGGTTTGCCTTTTTAATAACGATGCGTGGGGTATTGTGTTTTTTGTTATGGCTTAAATGTTTTGGAGAGGAATTTGTATATTTTGGCCATTTTGCATACATTTTGTTGGATCCCCTTTGAAATGGCATAACGGCTTTAATGTTATTCCCTATTGCTTGTTTCAATACAGTAGTTAGTAGTTGTGTAATCATATTATTAACTTTCCGTCTATGTTGTTATTCGTGCAGTGTGGTCTACAGTCTATGCATAATATCGTCCACAGTCCACACGTCAGCTAATCCCCTCGTTAGCGCCCAGGCAATAATGAGCCAGCACGAGCGAATGGCGTCTGGAAATTTAAAAGCCAATGGTTTCCCCTCGGTGCGATATCGCCTGCGATCTAAATTACACGTTATATCCTCTGGAAGTTATACACGACCGATTTCGCTTCCGTGGACGTCGTTTAACCTGCATCCTGTATCGGTTACCGACTTTCTTATAATACCTTGAAATGAGCTTCTTGCGTGATGTTTGTTTTGAAGTGAAATTAATTTAGCACCGTTGTGATATGAAACTCGATGAAACTGAAACGAGTAATACTAAAAAGAGACAAAAACACATACATTTATAGGATTTAGCCTGCTAGAGAATGAGATTGAATGAAGCCTTCTACTTATAGATAGGCCTTGTAAGAATTGGTAACTATGACATAGGCCTTGTAAAGAATTGGTTAGATGATAATTTCCTCACCCTCAATGCTGGTAAAACAAAATTTTTAACCTTTAGTCTGTCTGCTGCTACCCAACCTACTAACAACCAGAAAATAACAATCCACTCTTGTCCAAGACCTTACTCTTCCTGTACTTGCCCAAATTTGGAAAAAGTTTCCCATACAAAATACCTGGGGGTCCTAATTGATCATCATCTTCGTTGGAATCAGCATTTAGCCAGTCTAATCCCCCGAATTCGCAAGCTCTCCTATGTTTTTCGAACTCTAAGAAATATCATTACTCCTACAATACTAAAAAGAGTTTACTATGCTCTCTGCCAATCCCTATTAGTATATGGCATCATAATTTGGGGCGGCTGTGCTCATAAATTTATTGATCCCCTACAAAAAGCTCAAAAAACGATAATACGTGTTATCAACAAGCGACCGACAAGATACCCCTCCACTCGACTCTTCACTGAATATAATGTTCTAAACATACGGCAACTCCATCTAAAATTTACTTTAACGCATTTCATGTTCAAATATAAGAAAAAAACTCTCTTACATCATAATTACACGACCAGAACAATAACCAACCGACACTACAATGTACCGACACTACATACCACGTCAGCTCGAAGACATTTCATATACCTAGCTCCTAAAATATTTAACCTTCTCCCTGAGAACTTAAAAACCGAAACCCAACCGCTCACCTTTAAAAAACATTTATCACAATGGATCCTTACAACTAGAAATGATGATTAGAAACGGTGTTCCTTAATTCCTTAATTTAACAAATAATTAAATTACTATTTCTTATAATATGTATTATTATCAACTTATTATTACAATATTATTACTAATTTTTGTTATTATCATAATTATCATAATTATCATAATTATTCATTATTATTAATTAATTAATTATTATTACTAAAAAATTTTTTGCCATTTAATTTAATCTGTACAACTTCTAATTTTATTTATCAACCATTACAAATGTATAATTTCAAATCTGTAAACTTCACCCGCCATAACACAGGGATATCCCTAGCATGGCGGATGAAACACCACAAAAAAACTATGCAATGTACAATATTCTTATAAATAAATAAAATAATTAAAAACAAAAAACTTACAGTACCCACGAAGCGTCGCGCCCTGTCAAGCTGCGCGTAGACCGCTTTGATTACGAGCTCAGTTTTCAAGGCTTCTATTGGTTGAGATTGTGTGAGTGAAGGATTCACTTCTACCGCGTGTGAAGTGCACACGATTTTTTTGTTGTTCATTTTGTTAATCAATTTGAATTTTCACTTTTGTTTGTTTGAATGAAGCGGAATCTTGGAATTGGAATTTAACTCTCTTTCCGACATCCGATCGAGCTGAAACTCGGCAGATAGACTCGTTTTCGAGATGACAATGGATTCTATCAACTTTTGGTGGCAATCTCGCACACACACGCGGATATACACGCATTTCTCTGAAATTCGAAACAATACATCAGATAATACACGCAATGTATCTTGGTCTTATCCAATCGGGACTTGGCTCTCTATTTCTGAAATTGGGGATTGGTAGCGCCGTTCATAGGAAAGTCCACTTGGTTTACAGTTGTTACTTTACTGAAATCGAATGTTAAAAAAAGGTTTTGAATTTATTAAACTGTCATGCGGTTGGAGATAAGGCGAAAATTTTTTTGTGGCACCAATTTGTTAGATCACTAATGCACTAAAAAATGTTTTAACTTATTTGCTTTAGATACGTTTTAAGATTTCACGACCAAAAGTATTTTCGTTATTTGTTTTTGGGGTGTTATGCCGTGTTACGGACAGTGTTGCAGTGTCCACCATCAGTGCCGATCCTGATGATTGTCACTGCAACGCTGTCCGAAACGTTGGCTAAAGAAGGAGGTAGCGCAACACGGCATAACACCCCAAAAACAATAACGAAAATTTAATTAATTATTTACTGATTATCTCAACATGTTATACTTCCATTGTATGCTGAAAAGGAGAACGTAGTTCTTGAAAAATATTGACATAATCATATTATGCGACTTATTGAGCATTTATACTAAAATCTTTAGTATACGATTTCTGTAATACAATATGCACCAACTAAAATCTTCAGTTTTAAAATTCAGTCAGTTGCAGAAAATGTTTTTGTATCGTTATTATAACAAAGGGATAAGAAAGTGATGACACGAACTAAAAATTCAAATTTGTTTAATTTAAAAAACACAAAATTGTGGCATTTTCCTTATTTTTAGGAAATTAAGGATTAAATAAATCTAATCCCATTTATTTGTAAAGCCAAATGAAAATGCACGCAAGTGGCTCGCTGCCTTTTTTCTCTCTCTTTATTAATGTAATACCAATATACTGTACGACCACTCGTTCTCCGGAAGTGTCAATTACAAGAGGCAATTTTTTGCTGAGACATTTGGTGTTCCCCAGGGAAGTGGAGTTGGACCACTGCACGGAAAACACATTAAACCAGGGTAATAAATGTGTTTTTTGCGATATCCCTTCGATCAAGTTATTACATTGATAGTTAGTTACGTTCCTAACTACACCTGTAAAGGTTATAATAAGAATGGTGGATGCTTTAAAAAAAATACATCTAAATAATTCCTCCAAATAGGTAAAATTATTTTTAAATTAGCTGTATTCAGTATTATTCATATTTTTCAGTTTAGTTACAAGTTTTACGCCCTTTAAGATACAATTGCAGGAAGGTAATTTCTTTTTCCAATACAAAATGATTATTTACGTGTGTGTAGCTTTGAAAAGTATTTTTATATATCTCACACTCGTAACTAGATTGCCGCTTATGGACTTTGAAGTTATCATTTTCAATGTATGAATAAATAAATAAATAAATAAATAAATAAATAAATAAATAAGTGTTTATTCCAGTATGTGGGGAGGAGAGTGCAATCCCACACATTCCATAAGGGTATAATATAAACATACATGTACAAAGTATAAAGTATTTGAAAGGAAAAAAAAGAAAAAGAAGGTGGATATGAATGTACACAAAACAAAAAAAAAAGATAATAAGCTAATAGTAGTAAAAGGAAAACAAAATAAATAATAATATTAAGCTTTCAGGATTCTGTGAGCACGTAAGGAGCCAGTATTTTTCTCCAGTGTGCATCAATACTGGATGATGGACTGAGGCGGGCTTCCATGACGAGGATGTTTCCAGAGCTGGTTATCCTTTCCCTCATTCCTGCCACCCTGGATCTAATAAGGGCTGCAAAGCCAGGAACTCGCCCCTCCGTGAGCATCCGGGAAGCGCTGCAATATCTGGGGAGACCAAACATTATGCGGAAGGCGTTGTTATACTGAACCCGAAGTCTTTCTATACTACTCTTCTTGTAGTTTGCCCAGAGTTCAGACGTATACAGTGTTGCGCAGAAGGAAAGGAAGAGCGTCCTTTTTACAGCAGTACTGCAAAGGCGGAATCTTCTACTGAGCATGTTTGCTTTTACACTGAGAGCTCTTCTTTGCCTATCGATGTCGTCATCATCCATCAGATTACTGGTGATTATGTGTCCAAGGTATTTAGTTCCTTCAGTCACCTGCAGGTTCACACCATTCAGGGTAGCTGGAGGAATATTTTTTGGTCCTTGTCCATATCTTACGACCAGTAGAGCCGTTTTAGTGGGGTTGTATTGCATGTTTGTTTCTTCAGCAAACTCTTCGCAGATCTTTAAAAGAATACGTAGGCCCCTTATAGATGGTGCCATCAATACCATGTCGTCCGCATAACTGATATTGTTCAGAAACTGTCCTCCAATTTGGCAGCCTACCCCTGCATTGTTTAGCCTATCGGTGAGTTCGTCCATGTACAGGTTGAACAATATCGGGGACATGCATCCTCCCTGTCTAACGCCGCTCTTCAGGAGGAAAGGTTCGGAGAGTCCATCTTTCCACCTTACTAAGTTCTCCTGCTGTCTATGCCACAAGTCGAGGATATGTATCACCGCCGGTGATATGCCTCTTTCCCTGAGTTTATCCCATAGTAGAGGGTGAGAAACCCTGTCGAAGGCCTTGCTCAGATCTAGAAAACATGCATACGTGGTGGTCTTTTTATTCCTGTAGTATTCCAGGGTTCTTTTCACAGTAAATATAGCAGTATCGGTAGACATTTGCTGTTTGAAGCCCATTTGGTTGTCCTTAGTTTCCAAGCTGGGACCGATCTGGTTTAGTAGTAGACGTTCGAATAATCGTGCGATGGTGGTGGCAATTGAAATCGGTCTGTAGCTACCCTGGGAGGTAGAGTCCAACGATTTTGATTTGAGAATGGGAGTTATTATTGTTCTTGTCATGTCAGTTGGTAGGTATCCATTCTTTAAGATGTCGGTAAACAGACTCGCCAGCAGTTGAAGAATTGGTCCTCCAGCGTGTATGATGTGTTCGGTGCTCAATCCGTCGTGACCTGCTGATTTTCCAGCTTTCATGTATCTCAGGGCGGTGTTGACCATGTCTGCTGTGATCAAGAGGTCACTGTCTTCATTTGGGATAGGACTAGGTGGTGGTTTGCTTGCAGAGTTCGGTGAGGTCGGAGTAGAGATGGAGAAGTGATCTGCAAAAATGTTAGCAATTGCTTTAGTGTTTGTTTCTCCATTTATGTTGCACGGAATTTTACATTTCACGTTGCAGTGTTTATTTGTCTTCAGCCAAAACTGTTTGAAATCACGACTGTGTAAATCTCCTGCTATTTTGTCCATTTGAATTTGCTCGCAGTCGTTTTGGCATTTTTTCAGTGCTAGTTTGAACGCAGCACGCTTTAATTTTCGTTCATCCGCAATTGAGCCCTCATGAGGCCTACCATTTTCAATCCATATCATCATTGCACGTCTTGATTCTATGTATTTTTGTGCGACAAAATCATTCCATCCACAGATTTGTTTACGTCGTTGCAGTCTTCGTTTGCGATTGTTAAATACTGCAATCGCGGCGCTTCGCAGGGCCTCTATAATACGTGTATACAGTGTCTTGATGTTAGCTCGAGCAGGGTTGTCACTTCTCTCGTACCGCGTAAGATCTTGTTTAATTTTTTGTAGAAAAACTTGTGAAGTTCGAGTATAACTATGGATATCGTGTTCATTTTTAGGATTCCATGTTGCACGGTCGGTTTTTATACATGAATAAATTTCGGTTTTCGGTATTCCTTCCGTTTGTAGGGTCAATTCGAGAGGCCTGTGATCGGTCCAGTCCACGTCGTAGTGTATTTTCATGTCTAAAATCTGTTTGAAGATATTTTTCGTCACCAGACAGTGGTCTAACCACCTGGTGGTGTGATGCGCGTCACTGATATATGTGTAAGAGTTTTCTGGTAATATTACGGTATCAGCGCATGTAAGATCATATTCTTGACAGAAAGATTCCAGTTCAGTTCCAAAGAGTGAGTCTGGGTGTGCATTGAAATCTCCGATGATTACGGAGTTGGTGTAATCTTTTTCGTCAATAATTGCTTGCAAGGCGACAAGACAGTTAATGTACTCTTCGAAGTGATCTGTTGTGCAAGTTGGCATGTACACGGTGAAAATGCATAGTTTTTCAGAATTTAGGAATAATTCAATGCCCGCCATGCGGCAATTATTCAACGGGATCGTGGCAGCCCTGAGACATTGCTTGTATAATACACCCACTCCTCCATATGGCCGGCCAACTAACGGGCCCTTCGACATATCAATTGCAGATGTTCCCAAGCTATTGTAATCTGGATGTATATGGGATAAGAACTCTAAATCCGATGGGAGTAGCCACGTTTCTTGAATTAGAACAATATCATGTGTATCGCACAGATCATAAATGAATTTTTCTGAACTGCGGACGGATCTGCAATTCACCGATATGATCTTTAAATTGTTATTATGCATTTTGGTTATTGTTCTGTGTACGTGATTCTTTGAATCTTCGGAAAACAATTCCCTCCGGCCATAATTCCTCCACTAGGTATTTTTTAACTTCGTTTGCTTTTACTAAAAGTTTAAAAGAATTAAATGGTGTTGCGTGGAAAGGCTTTATTAATTCTACTTTGAACCCATCCAAGCCGTTACTTTTTAGGTAAGTGGTTACGTCATCTTCTGTCGTATTAGTCGCAAACCTCGATACGTATACTGACGTGATAATATCCGCAGATTTTAATGCAATTGATTGCGCTTTGCCTCTCATATTGTGAATGCGTTTCTTATGCACTACGATTTTAAAATCGCTCTGGTCGGTGTTCGCTGGTTGCGGCCCTTGCATGCGGCCCATCTGCTTAGTTACATCTACATTCACATTATCGGCGGTAGCAGTGTTTGCTCGTGAGTTTTTCGTGTGCGTATTGGCCGGGGCGCTGGTAGTGTTGGTTGGCTCATTTGGATTCGTTTTACAGGCGTCTAAGTACGTTACCGGTCTTGTGTTAATGTTTACTTTTGGATTACCCACATGTTTATCGCCGTTTTGTTGATTTATTGGTATCTTCATCTCATTACGTATATTCATCTCCTTCATTTGATCTCGTAGTGAACTAAGTTCTTGCATTATTTCGGCTGTGTTTGTGTTCGATGATTCACTTAGATCGTTTTTAATTTGTCGTATTTCAGATTTCATGGCATTGAAATCTTTTAGTAGACGAGAAATGTCAACACTATCAAAGTTAACGGGCGGCAGTTTATGTAACTGTCTTGCAACGAACACCGGTAATTTGTCGGGGTCTGTCTCTTTCAGGGCCCTCAGGATGTCCTGAAGATCGCGGCTGACCCTGCCGTCTCCCTTCCGCAGGGTCCGCTTATCTGGGAGCTTGTCGAATAAGATGTTCTTGGCCAGCTTTATTTCCTCCTCGGAGAATGCAGAAGTGCACAGTTGTGTAATCGACACTTCATCTAGAGTGTCCGCTTTATTTTGCATAAATGCAAGACACTCGTTTATTATTATATTACACTCGTTACAAATCATAGTGCTACAGTAAGTGCGTCCTTCTGTCACGGCGGTTGACAGAAGACCGATATATAAAAAGTATGGATGATATATAAAAAAATTTGATAATATTATGTATACTATATTTTAATATGCGAATAATTATTTCATCCTAGTATTTATAACTTTAAATTACAGTATTCCACTGCAGCAACAAAAACTGCGTTTACAAAGGTTTATAGTTATAGTCTGTTATCCCAGTTTGACATATTTTGCCTTATGGTGGTGAAATTGTAGGAATACGATATTTTTTTGGACTTTTAAAAAACCAACCGTATTCTATTTGACCTGAAAAATCTGAATCCGTTGCTATACTACCATGCATTTATTTTAAATCTGTTTATGTTTTGTGCATTTTAATCATAACTAACGTCAGTTGCGCTGCTATTATAAAATAATAACATGCACAAAGCTTTTCCTCGCTTCAAAGCTCTTTGTGACGAATTCATTTCATTAGTACGCCCCGTCCAAAGGTCATTATTTCGGCATGTAATCTCAGCGCAATATCTCCGTGTCCCCCGGCTGCAATATGCGGATTAATCCGATGTTTATTTTTTCTCCAAGGGTGGAAAAGTTCAACCCTCTCTGGGCGGAGGGCTTTGTCTCGCGGCAGAACCTTTGTTGTCCCCGTAATTTGATTTCCCGGCGGTGGCCGCAGCCTCTTTTGCACTCGGCTTTTTTAAGAGCTTTCCGAAGCACAAGTGAAAACTTTTAAATTGGCCCTCGCGAGTCGCTGACGACACTTTTATTATTATTATTATTTTCTCTTGGATTTGAGTGGCCCTCCTAGTTGCCAACACTGTGCTCATTTGTAGCCATTCAACGTTTAATTACGGATTTAGTTGCCTCCTCTTCAACTATGGAATATTGCGGATTTAATTTTTAAATGCTTTTGTTTGAATTTTTATTTGATTTGTTTGATGAATGCATGAATTTAGTGGAATCTTGGAAGTGGAAATTAACCCACTTCCCGCCTTCCGATCGCGCTGAAACTCAGCAGATAGACTCGTTGTCGATGGAAATGCATTATATCAATTTGATGGCAATCACGCACACACACTCGGACGTATACGCATTACTCTGAAAATCGGCGTTACAGCAGTTAATATACGCAATAAAACCGGTCTTTTCCGATCGGGATTTGGATCGGTTAGTAGATTTTTTGACTCCACTTCCTGGGTAGAAAGGCCCAATCTTCAGTCAAACCAAAAAAAAGTTGTTTTTTTCCCTTCACGAATGACTGATAATCTGTTAATTCGTAGATAATGTTTGTTTTGAGTTATTTCTATTAATTTAATATCTTATTTTATTTGGAAGACAAATAACTAAATACATAATACGTGGGTCGAGACGTTCAATAAATTTAACTATTTTAATTTTTAATTGATAAACTAACGTTTAAGACAAGATTTGTATGCATAGCACAAAGGGTAACAATTATTATAAGCAATAATTATCAGCCTGAAACACTCATCTACATTGAAAAAATCTTCCTTGAAAAAAAGTCCCGTTGGCGGCATGTATCTTTTCTCGGAATAATAAATAATCATTGTCTTAAACGTTAGTTTGTCAATTAAAAATAATAATTAATATTTGACAAGTTAAAGTATTTCACCAAAAAATGTAGACATAATTTGTCTCGACGCCACCTAGCGAGAGATTTAGTACTAACAATGCCTCTCTCAAAAAAATAAAGTTGGTTGTTTTCAGGTGGAAAAATGTAATAAGCAGTAATTGTTGAGTGAAACACTAGTATGAATTGAATTATTTGGCGGGTATTAGATAAGCCGACATAGCTCAGTGGTAGAGCACCTGACCGGCAATCACAAGTACACGGGTTCAAGTCCCGTTGGCGGCATGTATCTTTTCTCGGAAGATTTTTTCAATGTAGACAAGTGTTTCAGGCTGATAATAATTATTGCTTATAATAATTGTTTGTAGGAATTTCCTGGAGAGACCACATTACAAATGAGGGATTCTCCTAAAAATCGAAGGAGGAAGGCACCTGCTCAGGACCTTGTCCGAAAGGCGCGCAAGATGGATCGGCCATGTAATAAGACAAGAAGGCCTCTTGCATGCCATAATGAAGGGCATGACCGAGGGGACAAACGCTAGGGCACGCCCACGCCGAGAGTACCTGGAGGACCTGCTGGTGGATGTGCGCTGCTCATCATATCGTCCCTTAGCTAACAACACCGCATAAGTCATTTTTACCAACTTTTCAGGAGACGATAAAAACTGTCTATTTTTAAAAATCGGTGGAATTTTTCTGTTATTACTTAACAAATACCCTAGTTAGCGGTTAAGAAATTATTATTTTTACTTATTTTGAAAATTTACTTTATTTTAACTTTTATTTTATGACTTGAGCTGTGTTGACTGATTTTTTATTAGATTAAGGCGGTGTTGTTTGCGAAAATGTTAGGGAATAAGGTATTAATAGATGATTTACAAAGAAAAGTTTTTATTAAGAAATATTTCAAGAATAATTAACAATCGTTATAACATAGGTATCTATAATCTACATCTTAAAAATCACATTATTGAGATCAATAACTTAAAATTATTTGGTGACACATGAACCTTTAGAGCGTTAGGGCAATTATTATTTTTTTTTTTAATAGGTAAATATTTAAAACATCGTCTTTGATAAACTCCAACGAAACAAGATATAATAGTAATAAAATTATAAAAAAAAAAATAATAATAAATTGAAATCAACTCGAAATCTCTAGTCTAATAGTTAGTTGCTGTCTTTTGCTATTGTTGTGCGGAAGGTCATCATAAAAAGAGTGGCAACTACATGGTAATACACTTTTTAGGTCTTGCAAATCTTTATTCTTCCGCTTTGTAGGTAATTGGTATTCTAGCTGCATACAATTTCTGCAGGTGATTTATTTGTTTAATGCCGTTAATTGGCGTGAGACGAAACGGCTGAAGCTCGTCATCAAAACCAATTTTATATACAATTTTTTACCAGGCCGTATAGATTTATAAATTAATTCTTTCGAAAAGTCGGGTAAAGGTATAGTCCAAATAACGAGCTTCGCAAGCGCATCATCAATGATCACTCCTAGCAGTTTTAGTTATAGCCTTTTAGAAGACCTGCTAAAAGCTTTTCAACATTTTTGTGTTCTTCAATTTTCTCTGGATTTCTGCGATTACTGGTTGAAGTAGACAAACCGGGAGGCAAGACACAGTCTGTTTTTGTCAGCCAATATCTGACAAACCAATCTTTAATGCTAAGAGTGGCCAAGAATATTTTTTTACAGACTTGGTGACATACATTATCATTCGTGAAAACGTAAGTTCGACTATCAGTTCAATCGTGAAAACATAGAATTGCACGGTGGTTTCACGGATCTTGCAGGCTTAAATACGTCTTGTTTCACTTTAAATGTTTCATTAGTCTTTGTATCTTCTGTATCCTAAATAATTTTCACCTTTAATCCGTAATTCTTTATTACATTGCGTTTATATTTCTTTGGATCTTTTGTCGCCTTGTGCTGTCGTTTTTTATGACTTAACAAATCACCGTGATATGGAACATCACTGAGTATGACCACTCTCGAAGAACACGATGGAGTAGCAAAGGCATTTGATTGCTGCATATTATTTTTGTTTGTATTATTTTTATCTGTACATTGAGTATTGTTTTCATTATCAATAATTGAGTGTTCCTAGATACCAGAATATCTTTGTTTAAAGTAGGAAAAGATTTGTCATGATTTAAATTTATAGAATTTATATTAAGGACAATATATATAAGAATTTATATTAAGCAAAAATAGCTCAAAATTTCCCCAATCCAACAACCCAAGACCGGTCGTCTTGGGGCAGATTGATTAGGAGAGCCGACCCCACTTAAAGTGGGAAGTGGCAAAGAAAAAGAAGAAAGATATTAAGGACAATTTTTCCTAGTTCTTGCACAACGTTCTTACTTTCTACCATAATATTGGCAACATTCAATACAGAAGGCTGAAGATACTCGATGACCTATGCTACTAATCTAGTTTAATTCTTTTTTTATCTTCTTTGCAACTTTGTTTACTTTTCAGTCCTGCTTCTTGTAATTGAGCACATAAGAATACATCACCTGAACTCCAGGAATCAATTTCTTCTCCTTCCATAGTGTATTTCAATTATTAAGCTACCTAAAAGAAATAAAATTTGTTTTGAAACACCGCTTAAGTTAAAAAAAGATAGTTAGTAAACACCGCTTAAGTAAATGAAGATATTCTATTATCATTTCTTTCTATGTATGAATATGCGTAAATCAATAAACATTACTTTAATATATAGCTTACCTCTTAACCTTCTAATAAAACTTCTTGCATGGACCTTTCAGCAATAAAACTCACGTAAAAATATAATAATCACGGAGCGCGAAGTACTTTTGCGAGAAATGTATGACATACTAACGACTTAAGCGGTGTTGAGAGGCCAACCGACTTGCGCGCTGTCACTACTTTTTGAATTACGGCTTCTGATTGACTGAAATCTATATCATGTGACCAATGGTTAGACGCGCAATGAGCAGCTCCATCCAATGGCATTAAAATGTGAAAACCGCCAATTTTCGACTTGAGCGGTGTTGTAAGCTAAGGGACGTTATGCAGACTTCAAAAGAGCCGCACAAGACAGGGAAGAGTGGAAGAAACGAATAGATGAAATTGCTGCGAACCAATCCCACGATTGAAACCAAAGGGAGAGAATAATTGTTAAATTTAACTGTATTTGTACACGATTGCTCCTACATGAACCTCTTTTGGAAGTGTTGAAGGGTGGCAAAAAGCATTAAACTTAGTTGCTAATCATTTTAATATTGAATTTTTGAGTTTGATTGGCAGTTTTACTAAATACACTACTTGCTTTTACCGATTGAAATTAGTCAAGAAGAAGTCGGCTGCTATCGGAAATAGTATCTACATACGAGTATACCGTAATAAAAACTGCAGAATGTTTTATAAACAGTTATGATGCTTTCAAAACATGTATTATTTAATACAGGTGTACGTTTCTAACATCCTGTAACTGCAATATTATGAACATTAAACAAACCTTAATCAACTGTACCACATTTGTAAATATTTCAATAATTCTCTTAAATAAATAATTCAAAGTCTTTTTAATTTTTTTTTTTGTCTGATCGAATTCAGGTCTGCCAGTCAAGCTTCCAAATAATATGCTTAACAAATTGGACCAAATAATATCGATTTTGAGGCGGAGCCAACAGCCCACACGTGAAATTGAATCAAAATATTTATTGAATATGCATCGCCCCCCACACTCGGAAATTTATATGTTGACGCAAGTAATGTCGATATTGCCTCTGTATTAGCCAATATTTCTGGTTAATTTCGCTAACGGTGTATCAATCATGGACCGCATTCATAAAACGCGTAGTAGGTCGGTACTGTGTCATACAGCAGTCGTTGGGTGTTCGAACGAACGGTTTTATCGACAATTAATTAATAAAATAGCAATAATCCGTTCCGCAGGTTTTTCTGCTAGGCCCTGCCTTAGTGCCCTTTGACTCGACTTCGCTCAGTTTGAGGTTTGGTGACCATTTTATAAGTCCGATAGGAACTGGTTCCAAAAATAGCGGGTTCCTCGGATCCACTGGGATCCGAGGAACTATCTGAGGAATAATCTGGGGCCTCTTAAATAAATGAAAATCATTAAAAGTAACTAAAATCAATTTATTAAATAAACAATTAGATTTGTCAAATAGTCCCATTTTAAATATATTTCCCTTCCCCACATCTTCTTTTACCCCCTCTCTCATTCGTCCTTCCTCCTCGTCATCCACCAAAGTGGATGTTCTCTCTTCCTTTTTCTTTTAAATGCTCTGTAACTTTGTAATTTATTTAATCCTCTTTATACACCCCTTGAGAAAGGTTCAGGCTAAACCGAAACCGGTTGTCTAATTTATTAAAGATATATAATAAAGTGGTATTCAAAGTAAGTCATTTTATTGTAATTATTATAGTTATTTAACTACGATTTTTGTCAAAACTGAACATTTTCTTAAATAATGTTCTTCTAGTTAAAATATTAAATAAAACCCTCAAAAGCTGATTATTTTTGCAAATAATCTTATAAATAAGGGCACACATTTTACTTTTTATCATTTGGTATTTATCTTTTTACCTACGTTAAATCCATGTAAAGGGTAATGAATCATTACTCTGATGGCAATAGGGTTATTTTATTCTAAACGATATTTTTGTTTTTATTCGTGAATTCGGCGGCGTTGACGTCACGCCGGGCAACTTAGGTTACAGCCGTATTACCAACCAGTGGCGTTTTAGACATAATGATGTTGTAGACAGTTGGAACCATTTCGGAATGTGCGGTTTTTCAAATCAATAATCTATCTATCTTCTATCTATCTATCTATCTATCTTCTATATAAATAAAAATGAAGCGCCTAAATGTATGTACGCGCATAACTTCCAAACGACTGCACCAAATTGGTTTTTTTGTGTTCATTATGGTCAGGACAAGGTTTGTATAAAACTACTGGTGAGCTCTGGCATTATGAAATTTGCATAAAAAAGTTGAAATAGTTGGCACGGGAGCTGTTTGACAATTGAATGTACCGGGACTGAATGTATGGAATGCGGGAGGGGGGAAGGGGAACTCCAATAGTGGTTTCATCGGAGGGTGGAAGGGGAGCCCGGGAGGGGGGACGGGAACCTAGGAAGGGGGATGAAACTTGGGAGGGAGTTCGCGTAACGAGGGAAGGGGGGAGTGGAGAGTGGGGAGAGGAAGGTGGAGGAAGCGGAGTGGGAGGAGGAGGCGGAAGGGGAACGGGACGAATGGGAAAGGACATGCAGAGATAAACAATTTCCTTATTAAATGGCATAGTAACGCATGTCGGGAACCAGCTAGTTATGAATAAAAATATTAAAGTTACACATCCTTAGTAAATCGATCAGAATCAGAAAAAATATCACATGATCCGAGTGTTTAATTAATAATAAATACTCCATTGTTTTTATACAGGCCGACATAAAAAGCCTTTCCTGATCTCTCGGTAAACTACCTTCGTATATCCTAGATGTTATGGAAGTTTATTGGATAGTGATAGTATAATAATAATTTCAATCGACACGTCCAATATGTTTACATAGTAAAGAAGTAAAAAAAAACAAAATTAAATAATCAATTATTACGCAGGGCGTGGTCTTGAGTGAGCTCGGGCCCAATGCTCATTCAGGAGTGGCGTTTGGTGCTTGGTGCGGAGGCCATTAGCCGCATCCTGGCCCCAGGGACCCGGTGTCTCATCAGGCTGGCGAATCCACGGAGTCCTAATTCCGTAAACATACTCGTAGTACCTACATCAATATTCGCGATTATAAAACGAGGTGTATTTTGCATTACGATTATCTTCCCCGGGTAATTTGAGATCCATCGGATAACATTAATATTAATGGTGCTTAGGAGGAAGCTTCGCGTTAATTTAACGCTTCGTCAGGTATTAAAATGGTTTCACCATTCTCATTTAGAGCTTTTAACTTATTCATGGCGATATCCTAGGCGCTGGTGGTTCGCTTTCAAACTAATTTCACGGAATAATATCAACCAATCCTGCCTAAGGTAATAATAAATCGCCGCACTTCTGCGGGATTCTCACCACTTATCTGTTAAAGGGAAATTCTCTTGAAAACGTAACAATGGTGTAGATTTAGAATTAAATTGCATGATTATTAAGCAAGTAAATGTTATGTTTAAGATTAAAAATAAATCATTTAAGTTCATTCGTTTATGGTTTGTTTATTTATTTATTTATTTATTTTTTCATGTTCTCCGTAAAACGGTTATTCACCAATACATTATGGAGAAGATTACAAATTAGACAAAAAGTATAGCAAAACACATAAAAAGGTCAGTTTCACTACTTTGTGACATACGTCAAAAGATAATTGTTAAACTGCCTGTAGGTTACGTTAAAAATGTCAATGGTCAATGCAGACTCGTTGAGCAGTTCAGTCGCTCTGTTGACTGGCGCGTTCTGATAGGCAGAAGTCCTCGCTTTTGGAGCATAAAAAAGGGTATGGGACCTTCCACGAGTATACTTGTCTGGGACATATAAGTTAATTTCTTTCAAAATAGGTGGATTATGTATAGTTCCAGAGATTATCTTAAAAAAATGTTTTCCTAAAAATGTTTTTCGGCGGGCTTCTAATGTATTAAGATCGAGCATTCCTGCTAAGAATAAGGATGGATACAGGAAAGGGTAGTACATATATTCCTTCCTATATAGGTAACGCATGAATCTCTTTTGTACTTTTTCTATTTCGAGAATATGGTTTTGCTCAGAAGGGGCTCAAATTTGTCTATGTTTATGGTAGACCTAAACCATAGGTTCATAACGTAGGCGATAACGCCCCCCAAGAGGGCAGTAGAAGACCTAGAGAAAATTAGGGGGCGTTGAGATGACACAGTGAGGGCGTGGGTGAGTGAAAAAAATATGGTCCAAACGAGGCAAAATACACTCTAACCACATACTAATAAAGCAAAGTAAACTTTAATATTGGTTAATGTTGTTATTGTATGTATTGTAATCATTTTTATCGCGTGTGGATGAAACTTGAACTGAAGGATTTCATTACTTTCAGATTTACATTAACTTGGATGATATGAAAGCGGTGGGCAAAATAAGGTTGAGAACCTATGACCCAAACTATTCTGACTAGCTTGGAAGCCGCTTCTGGTCTGGAGCTCCTTATTACATGAAAATACCTCTTCACTTTCGATACATTCCCCTATCTAAGGAGGGCATTACCAGAGAAAACCAGAAATATGTCATTTTCAAATCAGTTTTTAGACGTATTGACTCTTTTCCACAAAAAATTATAAATGGATTTCGAAAGTTTGTTCTTTTATCTAGCATTCGCATGTAATAAATAAATTTTGAGAATTTTTTTAAATTTTTAGTATAAAAAGGTTATTCCATAGGTCGTTGACAGATTTGTTAAATTTTCAAAAAAGATTTTGTATTATACCACACCCATTTCAAATAATATAATCATGCAGTAAAATATATCAATGCATTATCTAGCAAACGCATGTTTGAGAATTTTAATTTTAGTTTCAATAAAATCATAAAAAAATATGTACGTACATGTGTTTATTGACGAAAATTGGTCCATTTGTGTATTTATTTGCGCACTTACAAACTAATATATTTCAGATTTTTTTAACATTCTTATTAAATTTAGACATTAATATTGAAAAATGATAAATACTTATAATAAAAAAATAATTACAAAAAGTACATTATTTTAATAGTTTTATCATCACGCCTTTCAGCATTTTTGGATGAGAGTATAAATTAAAGCTAATTTCGATTGAAATAAATTCGATATTGAGTTATAATTTTAAAAAGCTGGTACGGAGAATAATTAATCTTTCTCATTGTAACCGCACTGCACGATCGTAAGAACAACTTTCGACGAAATGTGGATTTTCGTCCGCTGGCTGGTTAAACGCTCTTAACGGAAATGAACGCGATCTTTAGAAAATTAACGTCAGGTGGAATTGTCGTGTTTGTTTTACCTGAATGTCAATGGAAGGTGCTTTGAAGAACTGGCGTCATTGGTGCCTTGAGGTCATTAGCATTTTCCGCCTAAAAATACTGTTTATGCAACGAGTTTTCGGATGTTGTTTCCTCTCCTCTACATTATAGTCAATTCGGCACCAGTGTCACTGCTTTATTTTCTTAAATTACTTCATTCAGCATCGCCATAAATGAGAATTTATAATAATGATTTCGAAGTCATCAAGTATTGGTAAGATCATGATTATTTACTATTAGTTTTGTTAACAGTAGACCTCGTGTTTAAAAGTACGTTTCTGATTTTTACTTATTTAACTAATCAAAACAAAATATTTCTTCTCAAATCATAAGATTTGTGTGGAGGTACTTAAATACGTACCTACTTAACCGGTAACATGACATTTTAGAATCAACTTTACGCCTCTTTGAAAAGTCATTAAAAGCTATGAAAAAAATAATTGATAAATAGCCCATAACGTAACATAACGTAACCTATTTTACCAATTTTTTGTACATATTTTTCATGATATTTAATGACTTTTCAAAGGTTTGTCCGGTTACTTATAAATCAAATATTTTATGTAACATTTTTGATAAGAAAATATCCTTTTTCGTTATTTGTTTTTGGGGTGTTATGCCGTGTTTCGCTACCTCCTTCTTTAGCTAACGTTTCGGACATCGTTGCAGTGTCCATCATCAGGGCAGATCCGGTAGATGTAGATGACATCTCCGGATCTGCCGGATCTGCCCTGATGATGGATACTGCAACGATGTCCAAAACGTTGGCTTAAGAAGGAGGTAGCGCAACACGGCATAACACCCCAAAAACAAATAACGAAAATGCTTTTGGCCGTGAAAATCTTAAAACGTATCAGAAATGATCCTGTACAATTTGTCTAAAGAAAGTGTCTCAATAACAACTCTTTTTTCATACTTTCTTCAGACAGGTAGGTACCATAATATTGAAACATGTACGTGTATGTCTAAATAAAGACGACGATCTCACGTTTGATAAATGGCCACCATCTTGAAACGGAAACGGAAATTACAAACAAATTTGCCGACATACGAAATGCACAAATCGCTACGCTGGCGGTCAAGGTTAACAACGTTATTTCGCTAATTAGTCGAGAGCGGATCATATGACATCTGACTTATCGGAACTACGGACATCTTCAGACTGGTCAGGATATACGAGTACCTACGACTTATAAATTTAAAAAAACAAATACAGTAAGAAATCACTTACGTTATTCAGTTTCAAAAATGTCAAGGTTAAGATGTTCACAATTTTACGTTGAAAGATTTGTGAAATAAACCCTTTTCACCAAAAATCTCTTTTAAATACGTTCTGTCACATTATGGTATACCTGTCTCTCAATGTTGACGGTGAAACGTGAATCGGGGGTATTATATTATTGTATAGCTGGTATCTACCTACGACGAGAAAGCGTCCAAAGAAATTGAAAATATCATTCTCCATAATACCCGGTTTCCCCTTTATTCTCAGTAGCAGCACCCTTCTATCCGCTCTGCCTAAATTGACGAGAAAAATAATAATATCTGAAGAGATACTCAGTTATTTTTAGATTTGCCTCCCAAATTTTATTTTGTTTTGGCTGAAATTTAGTTATCCATTTTTTCGACTGTTACCTTCCTAAAAACTTTTGTCGGTGAAAATGGCTAAATTTAGTTCCGTTAAAACTATTTTCGTGATGGCTTTATGCTCATCCACCCACTCTCATGTCATGTGAGAAAATTGATTGATTGGGTTTGGATTTTTATAACCTATTTTTAAAGGTAAAATGAAAGTAAAATTAGTTTATTTTCTGTCTAGATAACCTATTTTAACTTAATTATCTACGAAAATAGCTGATCATTCGATATTGTTGGTAGTTAATTTAGTTTACTTTTTTAACGGCGGTTTTCTCTTTGCGAATGGAGCCATAGTTCTTTATCAATTATTGGGTATGGAATCATGGAAATTTTGTGGGGCTTAAGGAAGCTTTGAGGGGGAGAGATGGGGAAGAAAAATGCTGGAAATTAACTAAAAATTTAGATTTGGTTACTATTCATAGTCATTTCAAGATTTATACATACGAACACAACACTACACGAGACAACGTCATAAATTGTGCACTAATTCAGTATTGGTAAAAGAAACAGAAGCAATATACATTTACAATCTCCTTCTCGACTTCTTGAACATACTTAACAGAAAATAGTATAAAGATATTAAAAAAAAAACTGGTTAACATTTAGAGTAGTGAGCAAAGTTATTATATATAGTTTAATGTGAAATAATTTTTAAGATATGAAAATATGTATTATTATTATATAATGTAAAATAATTATTGTTATTATATTATTATATAGCTTTGTGCTAAGTAGTTCGTTAGAAAGTGATTTTTTTAAATATTTATAAACTGTAATAGAATAACACAAGCGTTTTACTTTTCGAGTCTGAATTATTGTCTCACCGGGGCGAACACTGAGTATATTTTCCTTTGTCGAACGGGTGCAAATAAAATACAAATTAATTTGTTAAAATTTTGTATCATATCTCTTTATTTGAGTTATCAAAAAAAAAATTGATTAAAAAGTAAAACTACATAACAAAGCAACAAAAGTAATAAGAACGTATTCTTAATAACTAAATAAACGACACCTTCTCCCCGTACACAAATGTATAGCTTGTTATGGGAGTACACCTTTAAAAAATATACATACATACATTCAAAATTAGTAAAATGAAATGTTTCATGTATTTTACGTGTAATTATTGCTCTGCTATTATTTGTGTTTATATTTTGTTTTTAAGGATGCCACTTCTGGGCCCAGATTCTAGGAATTTACCGCTCTGCAAGTACGTACTTGTACTTCACCAATCTTACTTATACCGATCAATAAATAGAAAATTTTTGGGATATTTCTCCACCTCTGAGAAAACTATTGAGTAACTATTCGTCAAGTAGTTGGCTTTATTCGTAGTATTAACATGGCGGTAAAAACAAGTATTCACTGGAATTATAGCTGTAAAACGATACATATAACAACTATACATCACGTATAACGAACTCGACAAGTAGTGCTCAGATTTACCACTGAAATTTAACTTACCCAATACTCTAATGAGTTATTTTTGACACTATTAAAAAACCTAAGCTTTTTGATCATTGTGCCCGCAACAAAATGTATTAAACATTTAACGACATTACTAACTTAACCTTCTTATTACTATGTGTAAACCACGTTAAACCACCTGACAGATACAATGCAATATGAAATTTTCATATTGTTTTAGCTTTGACATTATTCCGAAATCCCTTCCATGTGGAAACCTTCCCCATATTTGTCTTCACTCTAATTTGGTTCGCGTCCCAGTTTCGGATTTGCAAACCCAGCCGAGCCCTCGAGCTTCAACCAACCCGCTTCCAGGAAGCCACCCTTCACGATGTTAGACAATTGAATACACCTACCGCTTTTTTGTTCACCAAGTCTATTATTAATTACCTAAACAAAGAACTATTACAAAATACCGTTCTCAAGACAACAAAAACATTTGTTTTCGGTCAGAAACTAGTTTTGAAAATTTAAAAACACTGTTTTTGAAAAGGCTAATAACAATAGCCTTTATACGCAATAAGCGTACCCCTTGAGGGGATTGTATCGCTAAACGGAGCTATTGAAAATTGACCGTTTTGTATCATTTTTTTTAAAGAAAGACATAATTCCCAGCTTATGAATCACCGAAAAAAAATGAAAATCTCCTACTACCCCCACATATAATCGGAAAATGTTGTTTGTATCGTGATGGGGGACTTAGCCAGCCGAGGAATTGAATGCGGGACGTCTCGGTTGGACGATGCCAAATCAGCCACCGACCGGTGTTTAAATTTTGATTTTTATCTATCTATTTTCTTATTGAATACTTCAATAATTGTTTCAGTTACGCGAAGATTTTTTCACAGTTCATGTTGGAAATTACATCAAAGATTTAAATTATGAGTATATTAGATTGTTAACCTTGCAACTCCAAGTAAAAGAAGCTCTACAATTTCGCGTCGCCAAAGATTTATAGAAAATATCGCACGATTGGTTTTTTTCTTTCTTTATTAGTTTCAATTTTTAATAATCGTTCATAAATAATTGTCTCATCTTTGTCTTCTTAATTCTGCAACCATAAATGCAGTCGTAAAATCTGTGTTAGTCCCACATCGATAGAGCTTTCGTTTGCTACTTCAAAAAAAAGGATACCAACATTTTCCAACTTTTTCAGCTAATTGGAGCACAAAATTACACATTAGTCGATCTACGAAATTATTAATTATTATTATGTATGTGGCAAAATGGAAGCCACGTAAATAATTCTCTATATTATTTTTTCTTCCCACTCTCCGGTCCCTCAGGAAACAGTAAAGGTTGATGTATTTGTTCGGAAATAGGTCGCTTTGTCTATGGGACACATCCCGAGGAAGCTTGGGTATTATATTAATAATATGGAGTGTGTTTGGAAGCTTGATGGTAGTTGTTACCTACCTTATGTAAGGCTTTGGGAACACTCGCAGACTACAAGCAGTTTCATCATGATTGTGTAATTTAGTAATCAAACCTGTTTTACATGTACTTATTGTGATAAATTAGATAGTTAGTGCCTTTTAGATGACTGCTATTGGTGGTGTGATATATGTTTTAGTTTTAATGATATCACCGAGCCTTTATGTAAATTTATGAAGACCGTTTATTAAAAAAAAATCATTAAAGGGGACTGAATCGATTGTAAACAGTTGTCACTAAGAGCATGGAATACAGAGATAATTGAATCTTCGTGTTAGAAGGAAGAACGAACAAAGATTGAATGCTGTAAAAAACGAATTGTTTGTAAGGTAAAACTTTTTGATCTTGTTCCCAAAGACAAGTTACGATTAGACTGCGTGATAGAGTTGTCATTTTGTATATTTTATTTTATTGGGAAAACCAACAGCTTACAACATTTTGTAAGGTATGGCAAATTGGTGATGTAATATATATAATATATATTTTTTAATTTATTAGTGATTGATTATACAACAAAAAAGTGCCCTTGAGGTGATTTTCTCACGAAAATGGCGCTATAAAAACCATCCAACAATTATTAAAAAACAGTTACATTAGCCTATGGTGATGGGATGGTGGAAGGAAGGGGAGGAGGAAGGGGTTGGATCTAATCTTTGTAGAGTAATATGTACTTTTGAATGTTATCAATTTTTCTTTTTTACATGAGCTCCACACAGGAGGCCCTGAGGAAAATAATTTCCCTCAGGGCCTATTTCATCTTTGGGGATGCTGTGTGGAGGGTTTTTTTAAGGAAAGGAAGGAGAGGAGAGTTCTGGGAAGGAAAAGGGTTCAAGGGGTGGGTAGGAATCTGGGGTTCAGTGTGTCTTGGTCATCCGCCTCCAAAACCTAGACAAACCTCACCCCATGAACCCGGGCACCCCTGCTAAATCACCAAACATAGCGAACCACTTGGGGTGACCTATGGCAGAGGTGTTGGTTATCCAATAAAGGTTCCCGGGGCGGCGGTACCCATTCCCGCCTCCCAAATTGATTTTAGATTTGAAGTTGCGAGGAGCTGAATTAAATAAATCGTATTCTCTTTTCGACAAATATCTTATCAATGAATTCACTGCAATAATTAATGTGTGAAGAAAATGTGTGAACAAAAATGTGTGAAGCCCGGTGGATGAACGTGTTTTGAATTGAGGGGTGTTATGTGATTTGAAATTGGGGAAATTGATATTTGAAAATGGGGACCTAATGATAGAGAAATAAATTTGATGGCAATAGAAGTCGTGTTTGACAGATGAAGACTTCGTGTATGATCGGGTGAATCGAATAATTAGTTTAGGTCATGTTTAGATTCCAGATTCCCCAACCTTAGAATATAACACTAGAAGTACGTTCCGTACAAATTTGAATGGAAACAAATGTGCCACTGACTTAGCAACTTTGGTTCTACTAGACATTTTAGCTCGCGATTTATCTCTCTTACACTTGCCTGAAATTGTGTATCGCCATCCTATTTGAATTTAGAAATCATTGTGAAACAGTTTTGTAAAGAATATAGGCCGATATTAAGCCTGTAGTTGGATCACAAAATACACCCACAAAGCACTTATTTTGTTATTATTCTTTATTCTATGTCCCCAATGAAAAACCTATACCAAGGAATGAACTTTTTGAAAATTATAAAACGTAAATTTAACATAATAAGTATATTAATTTACAATATTTATAAAAAATGCACACTAACACAACATTTATGAAAGCGTCAAGTACATGAACACTACTATACAAGACAACATAATAAATTATACATGAATACCACGGTAAACACTGAAAGTTGTAAAAGAAGAATGGGCCTTGGTGGTATACACGTTTCCAATCTCCTTTCCGATAGCCTAGAAATGGAGAATCGAATAAACAATTTAAAAAAAAAAACTGTTCATTCTTGATACTCGTAAGTGTTATAGAAATTGTTAATTAATGTAATGAGGAATAATTTTTAAGATGAGATGTTAAGTGTTACCTATTGTTATTTATTATTATTGTTATTTACTGTTCTATGATTTATTGTTATCTTCTATTATGTTGACTTCAAACTATGTATGTTTATTTTATGATTATGTATATTTCTTTATCTAAAATATACAGTAAAAATATTAAGTAATTTGTAATTATTTTTTTGTACAGTGAAGAATTTTAGAAATTTTAATAATAGAGGTAAGGAGCACTTACGATGTTTGAATAATAATTATTATTCTTACTTCTTACGTTTGTGGATGACGACGTTTAAGAGGGCATTACCAGAGAAAACCAGAAATATGTCATTTTCAAATCAGATTTTAGACGTATTGACTCTTTTCCACAAAAAATTATAAATGGATTTCGAAAGATTGTTCTTTTATCTAGCATTCGCATGTAATAAATTTTGAGAAAATTTTTAATTTTTAGTATAATAAGGTTATTCCTTGGATTTGTTAAATTTTCAAAAAAGATTTTGTATTATACCACATTCATTTCAAATAATATAATCATGCATAAATCAATACATTATCTAGCAAACGCATGTTTTAGAATTTTAATTTTAGTTTCAATAAAATCATTAAAAAATATGTAAGTACATGTGTTTCTTGACGAAAATTGGTCCATTTGTGTATTTATTTGCGCACTTAAAAACTAATGTATTTCAGATTTTTTTAACATTCTTATTAAATTTAGACATTATTGAAAAATGATAAATACTTATAATCAAAAAATAATTACAAAAAGTACACTATTTTAATAGTTTTATCATCACGCCTTTCAGCATTTTTGGATGAAGGTATAAATTAAAGCTAATTTGGATTGAAATAAATTCGATATTGAGTTATAATTTAAAAAAGCTGGTACGGAGAATAATTAATCTTTCTCATTGTAACCGCCCTGCACGATTGTAAGAACAAATTTTGACAAAATGTGGATTTTCGTCCGCTGGCTGGTTAAACGCTCTTAAGAAAGAACTCCTGGAGAATGCCGAGTTAATTTGATAATATATGATTGTGCGTTGGCGGTTTGGAATCGAACTCGCAACCTTTAGCTTGTTTAGCAAACCTGAAATGCTGCCCACACTACTATCATGTTTTACACATTCATCTTACGAGATCGTGCCTCATAAATTTTGTTCATATTTATGCGACCGAAAGATTTTTTTTCCAATGTTTTATTTATTCTCCTTTCAAATGTTCTTATTTAAATTTCATCTTAGGTCAAATTTCACGTGACCTTTCTCATTCAGACCTCATTAATTCGATAATTTGACTTTATCTCGAACTTCGCTAAATTATGTAACTTCTTTGGTTCCTAATAAGGTACCCTAAACTTTTAATAAATTAAATCTCAATATTGGTTTTGACCTTTTGATTTTTTTCTCTCGATTATTAATTCTTTTCATAACTTTCATGCTATATTATTTTATCCCTCTATTTTACCCTGTTAGCAAATTTCTCCCTCTCCCGTTGATGAATTTCCCCATTTCTCCTTTATTCCACTTCGTCCTGTTCATATAATATTATTCTCTTCGTTCTCTGATATATTATCCCACGCAGGGAAACCAATTGCCAAACATCCCTCATAATTTAGTAGGTAGTGATCTCTCGCTGGGAATAAGGGCTCGCGTTCACTGAGCGTAATGTTACTCGCGAGATGGCGATTCTATCTCCTGGTAACATTCCCTATGAAATGTTTAGTGGAATAATTATATTTGTATGTGAGACCATTCAATGGAGTCCTGCTGCTAAGATCTCTGTTAT
This sequence comes from Limnephilus marmoratus, assembly GCA_917880885.1. Lineage (NCBI taxonomy): Eukaryota > Metazoa > Arthropoda > Insecta > Trichoptera > Limnephilidae > Limnephilus > Limnephilus marmoratus. The sequence continues at coordinate 17,182,187 of OU862931.1, read as the reverse complement.
TTGCTCTCTTTCTGTGCATGCGGGCGCTTATGATAAATGGGAATGCTAAATATATAATAACAGGGGTGAAATTAGGAGATATGGTTAAATGTTTATGAATTTAATTTCGAACAAAGATCGAATATCTCTAATACTCTTCTTCTTTTTCTGGTGGCATGGCGCCTTCTCCGAACTGAGGGTAACTATCATCAGGTCGGTCTTCATCCTGCAGGCTATAGTCCAAAATAACTCTGCAGAGCTTCACTTGTACCAGTCACTTAGAATTTTTTTTTTTTTTTTTATTAATTTCAATAACAAGGTTTGTACATGTATGTATGATGTATATAATAAGTATAGATTAATTTTTTTTTCACAGACCTCCTCACTAGGATTTCCTGTTCTGAGGTGGCCTGTAGTTTTTTAAAATATTTGTATTTGGTTATGGATTGTCTTTATATCGTCTTCATGATGTTTGTAATTTTATTATTACTTTGATCTCTCAGCCATATTTTTACTTTTGTTTTATATATATTCATTTCCTTTATATTTTTGATTTGATCTGGTAGAGCATTGTATAATTTTATGGCATGGAATTTATTATTTCTCTGTCCAAAAGATGTGTTCAAACTGGGAGTAACCAGGATGTTATTGCTTACTGACCTGGTTGAGTATTTATGTTGGGCAGTGGAGTGTACATATATGTTTTTTTTCAGTTTAAATAAAATATTTTTTGAATAAAGTTTCTGTACATTGAAGACTTGAAAGTTATTAAATATTTCTTCCGTCGGAGTTCTAAGCGGAACTTTCAGTATTGTCTTCAGTACTCCTTTTTGGGCTATATTGAGTCGCTCTGTGTGAGTGCTCAAAGCAGACCCCCATCCAGTTATCCCGTACTCTATTTGTGACTGACATAAAGCGTAGTACACTTTCTTAATGTCGTTTATGTTGAGGATGTTACGGATGGCTCTAAAGAAGTAAATGTACCTGGTGAGTTTTTTTGTGATTACTTCAATGTGTGCGTTCCATCGGAGATTATCATCAATTTCAATACCAAGATATTTGATACTTTTGGAGTGTGCTATGGTAGGACAGTGGCATGATAAGCCTTGATTTTGATTGTTTTCTTGGCATGTATGTAATTTAAGATTAAAGTCATCCTCTGGCTGTCCTCTGGCTGTTATAGAAAATGTCAGATATTTTGTTTTATTGACATTAAGTGTAAGGGAATTTCTCTTAAGCCAGTTTTGCAGTAGACCAAGTCCATGTTCCGCTTCTTTGTAGGTACTTCTCTTTTTCGTTGAATACAATTACTGTATCGTCAGCAAAGCTTATGATTTTTCCTCTCGTTCCTAGGCTACCGATATCATTTATGTATATTAGAAATAATATCGGTCCTAGTACGCTTCCTTGCGGTACTCCATGGTTGATGAGGAGAGGTTTGCTTTTTTTCTTGTTGATTTGAACGCTCTGTGTACGCTCCATCATATAGCTTTTTAATAAGTTTAGAGTTCTATTTGACATACCAATTTTTGAAAGTTTTGCATAAAGGATTTCGTGATCTATTGTATCAAATGCCTTTTGTAAGTCTATGAAGATTGCCAGTGTTTTTTCTCCTCTGTCTAAACTTTTTATGATCATATCTGTAATAGTTTCTATGGCGTCACCAGTACTTAGATTCTCCCTAAATCCGTACTGTGTTTCTGATAATATTTTATTTTCTTCTAAGTAGGAAAGGAGTTGTTTTTTTAATATTCTCTCCAATATTTTTGAAAATGTATTGAGTAGGCTTATTGGTCGATAGTTGTTTATGTCATTTTTACATCCTTGTTTATATATTGGTATTACAATAGCTTTTTTGAGAGCTGTGGGGAATACGCTTTCAGTTATAGCCATGTTTACTAGATATGTTAGAGGTACGATAAGTTCCTTACAGAGAAATTTTATTGCATTTGTTGTTATTAAGTCTTCCCCGGAAGATACATTTGATTTTAGAGAAGAAATTGTATTTTTGATTTCATCAGCTGTGATTTGTTTAAACTCAAGCTTTTTTCCTTGCTCAGGAGATTCATTTGTTTGTACTGCTCCATCACATTGCGTAGCTTGTTTTGCTAAATTAGATCCTATATTTATGAAGAAGCTATTGACATATTCAAGAATTTCGTCAGGATTCTCAGCGTATTTCCTGGGGACATTGTTTATATTCAGCTCGTCAATTGATGTGGCATTGGTAGATTTAGTACTAGTTATTTCATTTATTATTTGCCACATCTTACGGGGATTTTGTTTACAATCATCTATTTTTTGCTTATAGTAAGTTTCTTTTGTATGTGTAATTACTTTTTTGCATATGTTTCTATATCTTTTGTAGTATCTTAACATGTGTATATCGTATGGATTATTTTTTAGCTTCTTGTGTAACTCGTCTCTTTTTCTTATGCAGTTTATAACATTCTGTGTGATCCATGGTTTGATGTTTATATTTTTATGTGAAATTTTTTTAACAATTTTTACAGTATTAGAGAAAATGTTTTGCTGTACGAGTTCTATGAAATAATTCCATGCTTCATTTGTATTATCCATACTTTGTAGTTTATTCCAATCGGTACATTGTAGATTTTGTTTAATGACATTCCATTTGAAGCCATGAATTATCTTCCAGCCATTATCTTCCTCTGTTTCGTCTTTCATGCAAAATTCTTTAGCACCGTTGTTATTTGAAACTCGATAAACGAAAAAGTGTCAATAAAAATAGACAAACACACGCATCTATAGAATATAGCCTGCGAGAGAATGAGATCGAATAATTGGTCTCTTCTTTTTGCCTCGTTGCCTATCGTTCTCCTTTTTGTTCGGTAGTTCGTAATCTGCCCACTCTTGTCTTCTTTAGTTTTCTGAAGGTTTTACTTTTACCGCGCGTGAATTGCACTGTTTTTTTTTTTTAAATATTTTTATTTTATTATTTGTTGTGAGTACCGCTTAGCTGTTCCCAATCGTCTGGAGCCAGTGAAACAATGGCATCCCCAATTGGGGTATGTTGTGAGGCCGAATGTAGTGGGGAAAGGAGATGGAGAGTTGGAAGGTGGGTCACCAAACAAGACGAGAGCCATTTCAAGCAACTTTTTGATTCTAAAATTATACCACTCTGCTGAGCTAGCTTATATAGGTACAATTTTTTCTTGTTTTAATAACTATAATTCTAAACGGCGTGAAGATAACTCAAATGATTTTACGTCGGTATTATATTTTGCAATCAATGTGACAAACCAGTCTACTATAATTACTAAATTCTCAAACCAATTTAATACGATATCTAATCATCTTGCATTTCTGTGGGCAGTGACTGGACCTTCTCCGAATTCTATTCCCTACACAAGTTATCGGTATTTCTAGATCCATTCAATTTCTATTCAATCGTTTTAATATTCTTCAGGTTCAACTATAATTCTGTAGAAATGGTATTCCTCTTAGATGAATATTTGTTTGGTCCGACCTAAAAGCACACACGCTTTCAATAATTAATTTTCCGTGCTTTAGTATTCCGACTTGAACAAAAGCGAAGCGAATTGAAGTTTACGTAGCCAGAGTTGGAAATTACTAAAATATGATTATTTTAATAAACGGGAATGTTCCCGAGCCTTAATTAAACGTGAAAACAGATGAGATCTCTGAAAGTTGTTTATGTTTATATTTATGCTTATTCCATTCTCCTCAGAATTTGGTTCGAGCTTTAGAACGAACGAACTTCGCGTCTGGTTTGATTTGATAATTATTATTATTTTGTTGTTTCGTTGGGGATTATAACATTTAACTCGTGTATTTAACGGGTTTATACAAAGTGTTAAAGAAAATACCGTGTTCAACTGAATTTTGATGGGTTTCGTTTAATTGTTGTAGTGAGTTTGTGAAATTCTGTGTTAAATTTAAGGGTGGGTTTCTTCATTTACCGAGAATGCTAAATGCAATGCTAATTGTAAAAATAAACGATCGAAATTTAAAATTTTCTATGCATTTGACCGTTTACTTTTACAATTAGCATTGCATTTAGCATTCTCGGTAAATGAAGAAACCCACCATAAGTCTCGAATTTTAAATTCAAACTCGTAAGCCTAATTGATTACGGAATAATGATTGAAAATATTCGTGGATGAGGTATTTTGCTTTCAGTACCATATCATTTTTTTTTATGTTGTAATATTCTTTACCTAACGAGTCGATTGCATTAATATTTATTCTGTTTTATTGTTTATGTAATACGTGTAATTAATATTGTTAATTATATATTTGCTTCTTTTCTTGTAAAAGCCCACTAGGGCGTTAATAAAATATAAAAATATAAATAAATAAATTTAGTTTTTCAGTCCAAATATATTTTAGACTTTCTTTAAATCATTGATACACTTTTTTATCGTTTGTGCTTTTATTAGTTGAAATCTTTATTTGTTATTTTATGTACCTAACTACATAGTAGATTTTTGTTTTCTGAAATGTAAAAACTGTAGAATAGTGAATTCTGGCGTTATTATATTTGCACGGCTTTTTCTTTGTGGCTCTACCCTACCCACTTTCTCTTGGGCATGCTTGGTGTGAACCTTCTACGGGTCAGAAGGAATGTGCTCATTGTAACACATATCTTCAGACTGATTCGTGGATGGTTCGAAAACTCGGCTATCATGGATAGCCATTTCTATGATCCCGATGGTTATTTCCGTCACCGACAGCATAGACTGTTTTATCTCCCGACTTGCAGAACTAACTTGCCAATGTTTATGCCAGTCGGGAGAGCTGTCTTGTTGTTAAATAGAATCACTTCGAATATCGATATGTTTAATATCAATGAAGCACAATTCAAACAACAAGCTTTGTTGTTGTTAGTATGATTGTGCTTCATTGCAGTATAAGTATAAACCTCTTTTAAAACGCATTGAAATTTTATTTTGTAATGTTTTAAAAATGAATAAATAATTGAATTGAATTAACGGCACTTCTAGGTGAACTCATATATCAGTTCGCAAAGTCATTCTATTTCGAGATGAAATATCCAATTATCTCCCAAAAGATAAGAAAATATTCTAAAATAGCCAACTGAAACTCAGACGAACCCGCTTGTATACAATTTTTTACGTAGAGAAATAATAAAATTGCTTTATGAATCTGTTGATAATAACGATGTATTATTTTTATTCTAACCAAATTTTCTCTTTTTTCCAGGTAAGTGTTGGATTATTTGACCTCCCACGATCTCCCATTAATCGGCTGACCTATTTGAACGTAAGATAAACTATTAAAAATGTTTTCCCTCCTACATACTTCCGTATGAAATACTCGTGAAACTTACCTGATTATTTATTTTCGTTTGTGTATTTGACCTCTTTCAAGATTGTATTCCCTCGTCTGTGCTTCTATTTTGCTTGAGAAAGGGTTGACATTCTACGAAATTGGGGCGAAACCAAGAATGGTCAATATGACAAGGTGATAAAGGTCAAAAGTCGTATCTTGCCTGTACCAACCCTTCTACGATTAATTTGAAGCGGTCTCAACCATTATTAAAGGTAGATACTATTTTATCATCGCTTAATTTGGGGAGAGCTAAAATGATATTCTCTGGCCCAAAATCACTGTTCCGTTGTTCCACTCTTCAAACCGGATAAGTTCGGATTTCACACCTTTCAGCTTTGAATATTATTTGTAGATCATTAGTGTCCATGTTCTTGGTTATTGAAGGTGTCACCGCGGATATTTTCATTTTTTTGCAAATTATTATTCTGCCGGTGGGGAAGGATGTATTTTTACTGAATACAATCGCTTTCGTTATTTTACACCAGCGATGAGAGATTCAAAATAGGATTAATAAAAGTATTTTCTACAATAAAAAAACACATAAATTTGTTTAAGCCCACTTTTATTTTAAAACACTCTACCGGTTTCAGAAGCACCCTTCCTTCGTCAGGAGAATATTATAACTAAACTATGATACAGAATGTTAGGTGTTTGAGTGGGAGGTGAGCAAAGGGGTGTGGGTAATTGCGGGATTTCCGGAAAGAACAGAGCGGTTAATTGGAAAAATATTTAGAATGGGACTGAAAGATAAATTAATTTTGTTATTCATTTATGCACCAGATTTAAATGTCCGGGTTAAATTTTCCCCCCCAAAAAAAAAAAGGAAAAAAAATAAGGAAAAACTAAACCCTTTCACACACTTCCCCAAATGATCATCTAGTCAACCCACGCTATGCAATTGCACTATATAAGTATTATAAATACAAGAACAACATGTCAACCTACTAGAGACCAAATGGGAATATAATTCACCGACTCCAGATATTTTCATATCAGAGGGTTCGGCTCTGTGGCATTTCTAATTGAACCTATAAATCCTACCGATCCCTCAATATAAATATTTAAAAAATCCTTTGTAATCCTACATGTATTTAAAATGACTGATTTTTGCATTTTTATATACAAATTCTTTGACAAATCTAATATGCTTAAATTTTGAATCAGATTCCTAGGTATTATGCCAGTGGCCGAAATAACAAATGGCAATATTTTTATAGTTCGAGAATGCCAAATTCTTTTAATCTCATTTCCTAAATCTGTGTATTTTCTTATTTTTTCAGAAATAGTTTTTTGAATATTACAGGAATTTGGAATAGCTACATCAATGATATAAGTTATTTTTTTAATTTTGTCATGTAAAACTATATCAGGTCTATTATGACTAATTGTTCTGTCTGTTAGTATAGTTTTATCATAATATATTTTATAAAATTCATTTTCTAAAAATGAATTTGGTTCATATTCATAATATGGTACTATATTACGGCAGTCAATCAAGTTATGTTTAATTACCAAACTTTGGTGAATTATTTTTAAAACCTGATTGTGCCTAAATGTATACTCGGAAGGCGCTAATATAGAACATCCCGATATAATATGTTCTATAGTTTCGGGAAAAGCCAAACATTTTCTACATAAATCATCAATTTGATTTATATCTTTGATTATATGCTTTCTATAATTTTTAGTATTAATGACTCTATCTTGAATGGCAAGCATAAATCCTTCTATTTCTGCGCTCAACTCTCCAATACTCAACCATTTGTTTGACGAAAGTTTGTCAACATACGTTTGGTTGAGATAATTGAAGTGTTTTGCGTGAATAATTTTATTTGACCAGGAATCTAATAATTCCTGGTTAGTATTTATAAGAATGTTGGCATTCTCGTCATATAAATTTAAAGGTGTAATATTTCTATCTGCCTTGCAAATTATTTTGTGCATTTCTGAGCTATTAGCTTTCCTATGGAAAAAATTTCTAAGCATTTCTACCTGATTGTGTTTCAAAGATGTTATTTTGACTACACCTCTACCTCCTAAATTTCTAGGTAAATTAATTCGTTCTATAGCTGAATTTGGATGATGGCAATTAAATTTTGTTAACGTAGTTCTAATCAATCGTTCTAAACTATCTAAATCTGTATTGGACCATTTAATTATGCCAAATGAGTACGTTAGTAGAGGTATTGCCCAAGTATTTATTGCTTTTACTAAATTTTTAGCAGATAGATTGCATTTTAAAATTTTTCTGATCCTAGTTTGAAATTTAATCCTAATATCATTTTTAATACTGGTGTGATCTAATCTATTCGATTGCGGGTATCCTAAATATTTATAAACCTCATCCCCTTTCATACTTTGAATTTTGAAATTTCTAAATATACCCTCGTCTCCATCTACAATTTTGCCTTTCTCTATATGGATAGTTTTACATTTATCTAAACCAAAAGTCATTTTAATATCATCTGAAAAAATTTTAACTACCTTAATCATTTTCTCTAAATTTGATTCAGAATTTGAAAATAATTTTATATCATCCATATATAATAGATGTGAAACTATACTACTCTCTCTTGTATTACCCTTAATTTTTATTCCAAACTTGCTTTTAATTAACATTTTAGAAAGGGGATTCAATGCTAAGCAAAACCAAAGAGGGCTCAATGAGTCTCCTTGAAAAATCCCTCTTTTTATTGAAATGCCCGGTACTACTATTTTCTTACCTTTTAAATTAACTAGCAAATCTGTATTCCAAAAGGACATAATATTTTTCAAAAAGCTAATTATAATTGGGTTAACTTTATATATTTTTAATATTTTGATTAGCCACGAGTGCGGGACACTACAAAAGCTTTTTGATAATCTATATAACAAGTATGTAAATTACGCTTTTGATTTTGAATTTGTTTTAAAATTACAGAATCAATAACTAACTGTTCTTTACATCCCATATGTTTTCTGCGACAACCTTTTTGTTGTTCAGATAAAATATTTTTTTCATCCAAATGAGTATATATTAAATCTGTCAAGCAAGAGGTTAAAATTTTGTATATTGTCGGTAGACATGCTTCAAAATACTAGCATTATTATTTAGGAATTTTTTGATTTCTAGTGCTTCTAAATTATCTAATTTTTTGCTTTTATTGTTACGGTGAAGAATTTTAACCCCTGTGTCCTTATAAAAGTGTGATCTGTGGAAATTAGGTGATTAGCAAGTATTTTCTTTTTATTGACTCTTTAATGACCGTAGTAGCTACGAAAATACATCAATATCCGAACTATATGTATTTGTGATATATGTATCTGATATATATGGAAAAAGGAAAGAGATACATTTTAATTTGTTTTTCTGTGAAATGGATTACATTACTACACGGGCTTTAAATCAATAACGCTGTCAATAATCAATCTCTTACCCTTTTCACGCGTCGCGCGTCGTCTGGAAAGCTTTTTAAGTATTGAACGACGTGATATAAGTTCTTCCCGTTTTCTAACATATTTTTCTATTTTTAAACGTAAATACGTAGAAATTTCTCTCATACATAACATAAATCAAGTGCTTTCAAAGAAACACGAAATTTATTACCTACTATTTTCAAAAGCAACAACCAACAGGGTGTATAAAACATTCGATTTTTGCTAGCAACGCTGAATTTTTTAACTTTATATAATATATAACTCAATTATGGTATTAGGAGTTTTTTTTAATATTGTTACGTTATTCGCAATTGTGAAAATAAAGTTATGATAATAAAACATACTAGCAGTTAAAAGCACGCTCCACAGGTTTTTGCTGCTAGGCCCTGCGGGCGGCTTCGCCCATTTTGATTGTTGGTGACCATTTTATAAATCCTATGGGAACTTTCCAAAAATAGCCGGTTTTTTGGATCCACTGTGATTCAGTGACAGTTAGTTACCGGGACAAAGTAACCGCGACAGACAATGACGTCATTTGTAATATATATTCGCGTGATACTATTATTCACAAGTATTATTATTATTTTTTTTTACAGTGAATACCGCACAAGAATCTCAACTGCTCCCGTCTGGAGCCAGTGAGACTATGGCATCCCCAATTGGGGTATGTTGTGAGGCTGAAGGTAGCGGGGAGGGGAAGGAGGTGGGGAAGAGGAAGGTTGGGAAGTACCTGGCTATTCAGATCTGGTCACTAAACACGGCTAAAGCCATTTTCAAGCAACGTTTCAATTCTGAATGGTGGTCTTACACCAGGGCGATACTGATAGTATCTTCCACTCTGGAACATGCCGCAAATATACTATATATTATTTTAAATGAATTAATTGTGAAATAACACAAATTAATCAAATAAAATTTATTTGCGCATGCCGGGTTCGAACCCGCGACCTCCGGAATGTGAATCAAGAGTCTTAGCCACTGGACTACGGAGGCCGTCGAAAACGTCAACCTTTCCATAACCGGAGAGATAGTCAAAATTTACAAGTCCGTAGTACCTACTTTTACCTAGGAGGGGCACGTCCTCATGCGACCTGCTAATGTAAGTGGCGCCATCCTTTGACGAATTCTTGAATTCTTGAAACGAATTACAAAAGTAGCTTTTTTAGCGTATTAATAATATAGATGGCAGCACTTCCGTTTCTACCTATTTTTGAATCGAGTGTGTACGACATACTCAAGGCTATTAATACTGTTTGATGATGACTGATGACCTTCATATAAAAGCTTTTCTGTTCCTTGATTGCTATATTATGGTGTGATTTTTTTTTTCATCCAACATCTCTTTTGCTTATCTCTCTTATCCATTCTATATAATCTTCTTCCACAATTTTAAAACATGATAAACGATATTTCCACGCGCCCCCCAACGTTATTTATATTCATATCTTTTTTCCTCCATGAATTCCAAACCACAATTCAGTGTAAAATCTGTTATCCGTTAGTTTATAAGTCGAGTATTGTATGGGCTGGTTATTAATAATTTTCTACTTATTTGTAGCTATGAATTTTCAAACGCCTCCTTATCGTGTAAATAAAATTAATTTGGTATTCATGTTACTCTCCGCGAATTTTGGTGCGTATCTTTTTGGCGCAGTTGTTCTTCAACTGTGTTCCTGTTAACTGAAAAGTACAATGTAGGGTTCCGTCACCTTATTTTTTTTATTTATATATTTTTTACTACAAAAAATTAAACATTTCAAATTATAACAACGTGCAAAATTATATAATGTTTTTTCCTAATTATTCTACTATTCCATACGATGAGCTCCAGTACCTCGTAGTTATAGAAGGAGTTTTTACATACTTAAATTAAGAAAATAATGATTAAAAGGCAATACGCAAATAATAATGAAATAATTAAGCGTACATAATTTTCGTAGCAACGTACATAATTTTCGAAGAATAATTTTAGAAAAACAATAAATTGGAATGGTTTTTTAGGGTACAATACATTAACAATATATGGCACTCTCTCTTTATCTAATTTCAGGGAATTTATTTGCTTTCTGAATTGCGTCCCAGTTGTCCCAGTTGCGACCGTTATTCTTATTTTTCTGTGTCTTGTTCATTTAGATCAGTGGTGCCCAACCGGTAGCTCGCGGCCTGTTTTCTGCAGCGACCGCGAACAATTGTGGTGAAATAAATTAAATAATCAATAACTAAATAATTACGCTATATGAGTCGTTAGTAGGTACGCATGAAATGAATTACTGACTCGCCATAGCTTTTGGTGTCCATCAGAATGGTCTTTTCTGACTTTTCTGTTAAAGAAGCTTTGTTCGCTAATTTGACGTTGGTAACTTATACTCGAGGACGAGACATATATGACAAATATATAATAAAAAAGATCATTACCCAACAGAACATACCAATACAGAAACTGATAGCCATGACTACCGACGGAGCGCCTGCTATGATCGGGAGAAATGTTGGATTTATTGGTCTGTGTACGCGTCCTGTCATTTGCCACTTGTAAACTGAAGGTCAGCTCACCAGGTTCAATAAATAAGTTTTCAATTAACGCCCCGGGTGCCACCCGGGGTGACACTACGGTGACACCCGACCGTGGACAAAATATTACGAAGGATATTGTCACAAAAGTATTGAATACGGTGTTATTAATATTTTCGTAGCTCTAAGGCTCCCCGTGGAATGTCAGAAAACGGGGAGATTTTTGTACTTTTGTGCTTAACCTGTCAAAGGCCAGGGTTTTTTACCTTACCTTTTTTAAATTACCTTAAGAACAAGAATGGAGGAAGCTATTCTGAGCTTTTCCTTGGTACAGTTTCTTTATACAAAAAAATTTAAATCGCATCCAAATTATTTGAATTAATATTCTTTTTTGAAATTCGAGTCTCGCGTGCGGGCACGTTCCTGGCCTTTCACAGGTTAACGGTAAATAGCCTATTTCTGAAATTCTCTAGCCACCCCCCCCCCCCCCCCAAGTTTCTTTAATAACTCTGCGGTGCCCGCGTGGCGTATCGGGATTTTCAAAATAGCCCTTGCAGCAATATCAGTTGGGCTTCACTGATTTAGATTATTAGTGTTATTCTACCATCTCACACCTAATACAGAAGTGGTGCTGAGCCGTGGTCGGTTAATAGATTCAAAACGAATGGCCACGAAGCCATTTGTTTTGAATCTATTGCTTATGCTATCTGAGGGGTGAATTTCAATTAATTACAAGTGTTCCGCAAGCTTTAAATTTCGCAGTGAGGTTTACAGTACAAAAGAGATATACTCGTATCTTGAAATTAGAGGATTTTTCTGAAGCTTTGTAAACTCATCAATGAAGCTGCGTTTAAAAGATATGCTCTGTTACTCCTATAGTACAGTTGACACCCACGATTTACATTTATAAAATTCTCCTCTTCAAATGTTTTCTGCGGTATAAAATGAACACTTTTGTAATGTTTTTGTGATGTCAATGTGACCTCCGATGATGTAATTCCATCACCCGGCCACTTTAAAATTGATTGCATGTAGTTCCACTTTCATGAAGAGAGTTATCTTGGTTACATTTTAAAACACTTTCGGTGAAAATTTGAACTCTTAAATACAGAATTTTTAAGGAAAGTGTGTGTGTTTTTATAAGCATTTCCACTTTCAATAATAACCATAGTACCTAAATACTTTTTCACTAAACATAACATGCGTTTTAAATAGAGCACGTCGCTGTGAGTTACCCACCGTTCTACAGACCACCTCATATTTTTGTGACCTTAGTGAGTTTATGTAATTTTTCATCAAAAGTAATTCGTGACTTCGGAAAGGTTAAGAACCGCCGCTTCAGCAAGTTGTTATATTTCGCTATCTCTTTATTTTTGGAGGTTAAATATAAATGTTACCAAGCAGGGCCTAATGACGTCACGCTAGCCCCTCCAGCGTCCCATTACGCAGTCTGTTAAGCTGGAAGGTCATTTTCTGGAGAAAATTTCGTATTAAATACTAAACGGAATAAATAGCCTGATATTTTAATCACCGAGTGATTCCGGTGAATTCATTATTCCGGAATTTGGAATTTTCTAAGGCGCGGATTAACCTTCCTGTATCCAAGATGGCAAAAGAAAGGTTATAAATTACTACCCTTAAATTATACTTTATTAAGATTTTAGTTTCGAATGAAGATGTTATGGTTCGGATGAATAAAGAAAAAGAAGTTATTAAAATAATAAAAATCCGAATCCTAGTACATGTGATGAGACATCCGGAGATGTACGAGATCTTGCATCTCATAATGCAGGGAAAGATTTGCTGGAAGACGGGGCCCTAGAAGAAGGAGTACATCATGGCTGAAAAACCTGAGACAGTGGTTTGGCCAGACTATTGTAGAGCTATTCCGGGCAGTACAGTAAACAAAGTCCGCATAGCCAACTTGGTAGCCAACGTCCGTTGAACGTACAGGGCACGAAAAGTAGAAATTATATTTTTTCCTAAAAATTATGTTATTACTCATTAAAATTGAAATTGAAACACTTTTGAACTTTTTTCCACTTATTAATTTCACCAGTACCGGTTTCATCCTATTATGGACGTCTTCAGGCTGGCAATTGACATTCTTTTGATATTTTTTCCCAATGTAAATATTATTATTTCTTATTCATGACATATTTACCTTAAAGAGCAGTTGTAACGTAATAACCCAAACATATGTACCTACCTTAACATTGTGTACCTACCTACCTAATTTTGTATAAATTCTGTAACAAAAGAATGTCAATTGCCAGCCTGAAGATGTCCATAATAGGATGAAACCGGTACTGGTGAAATAAGTTAAAAAGTGTTTCAATTTCAATTTTAATACAATAGAATTCCACCACGAATAACAGTACAATAAATAAACTTATTACTCATTTTAAAACATTTCAAGATAATAGCCCATTTTAAATATGTATTTACTTAAAAAAATTAAAGTTTAATCTAATCATTATTATGCACACCAAACTTTCTATAAATACTTTTTTGATTCAATTAAACTAAAGAAAAAATAAAAACGACTTGTACTTGCTAAAATAGTACCGCCATTAACCCGATTTTTATAGCTCTGAAACTAAATATGAAGATTATTATAAAACTATCGATCACAAGCAGTTCGGACGTAATTTTTAGGATAATCATCTGTGTTTTGAACATTAGGAAACTTTACTCCAAAAACATACTAGCATAATATCTCTTCAAACACAGAACTGCTTATGAATATGTCCTAACTGCTCACGATACTAGAACCAAAAGGCATAATCTTTTACTTATCACTTTCGCTAAAACAACTTTTAGCCAAATAAATCTTAGAAAATTTGCAACAAAGCTATACAATCCACTCCATTGGCCATTAGACGTAGCACAAGATATTTTAAATACAAATTAGTTACCGTCTTGATGATGGATAGGATGTTAATCTACGTATATAAAAATCTCGTGTCACGGTATTTATGGTCGCACTCCTCCGAAACGACTAGACTGATTTTTATGAATTTTTTTTTATGTATTACAGAGAGAATAGGTCGTAAAGCATTTTTCTGGATAGAAAAATGTTTTCTATTTTTTTGTCAATTTATTTTTTATTATTTTTATTATTTGACATAAAAAATACCTATTATTCCAAATTTTCACCCTCCTACCCCCACTCTCCAATTTTTTAATCGCGATTTTAGTATTTTTGTATGCACAAATTTAACCGTCCGTATTTCAAACAAAACGAAAGTATTTATGTTGTTGAATGACAGATGGCGCTACGTCCGCCTCATCGAACTTTAACATATATGGCAGAACAACGTTTTCCGGGTCAGCTAGTTGTATTATATTTTTAAATGTAGTATTCTGTTGTTATTTTTGTTGTAAACTGTTTATGTATAGGTAGTTATGTTAATTTTCTAGTGAGGCATAGTACTTCGCCAATCAATAATGTTGAATAAATAAAATTTTAAAAAACATGTCCAGTATTTATCGGTATCGCGAGGAGTCATCATGGCGGCGGAATTTTTCCAAATCGGGCTTGGAAAGGTTAAGTAAATGCGGACGCCATCTTTATCCCGGATAAGATCGGATATTTACTGTTTGCTCTGGGTGAAAATGTTTTCCATCACGTTAACAGGTAGCGAGATGAAACATTCTGAAAAAATCTAATTAACTTTCACGGGATTGGGAAACGCAATTAAAATCAGGTAGGCGGGTGCTTTTACTTTCACCCCGCCTTGGCGCCTTTGTCTTTGTACCTACTCGGGCGCGGGCGGTATACCCCGTGTATGGGAGCGGTTGTATTTACTAATATGTGATGGGTGTATTTACTTTAATGATTAGGTACATGGTTATTGTGTCGTTTTTCACCTAACGAATTTACCATCCTGGGTTCCGCGACAAAATATCCTACAGACAAAACATCCCTCAACAATATATCTAGTAAAATCTAACCTAACCTATGCTAACAAAAATGGGACAAAAATAATACAGACATTCTATAAAGATAATAAATTATTATTATTTTTAATTGTAAAACTAACGTTTTTAAGACAAGATTTTTTATGCATAGCACAAAGGGTAACAATTATTATAAGCAATAATTATCAGCCTGAAACCACTCATCCACATTGAAAAATCTTCCGAGAAAAGATACATGACGCCAACGGGACTTGAACCCGTGTCCTCTCGATTGCCGGTCGATTGCTCTGACCACTGAGCTATGGCGGCTTATCTCGTACCCGCCAAATGATGAAAATATAATAAGCAGTAATTGTTGAATGAAACACTAGCATATATTGAATCATTTGGCGGGTACGAGATAAGCCGCCATAGCTCAGTGGTCAGAGCAATCGACCGGCAATCGAGAGGACACGGGTTCAAGTCCCGTTGGCGTCATGTATAATAAATTATTGTTCTAAAATAGTAAGATGGGACACAAATAATACAGATATCCTATAATGACGATAAATTATTGTTAAAAATGATAAAATGGGACATAAATAATACAGACATCCTGTAAAGACCATAAATTCTTGTTAAAAGTAGTAAAATGGGACACAAATAATACATTCATCCTGTAAAGGCAATAAATTATTGTTAAAAATAGTAAAATGAGATACAAATAATATAGACATCCTGTAGAGCCAATAAATTATTTTTAAAAATAGTAAAATGGGACAAAAATAATACACACATCATCCTGTGAAGACAATAAATTAATGTTAATAATTGTAAAATGGGACACAAATAATACGGACACCCTGAAAAGACAATATTTTTTTTTAAATAGTAAAATGGGACACAAATAATACCTACAGACATCCTGTAAAGACAATAAATTATTTTTAAAAATAGTAAAATGGGACAGAAATAATACAGACATCCTGTAAAGTTCGGTTAGGTTAAGTTTTAGTAGATATTTTATTGGGGTTTTTTTTTACATGAGCTCCACACACGAGACCCAGAGAAAAATAATTTCCCTCAGGGCCTATGTCATCTTTGGGGATGCTGTGTGGAGGGTTTTTTTAAAGTAAAGGAAGGAGAGGAGAGTACTGGGAAGGGAAGGGTTCAAGGCGTGGGTAGGAATATCGCGTTCAGTGTGTCCAGGTCATCCGCCTCCAAGACCTAGACAAACCTCACCCCGTGGACCCGGGCACCCCTGCTAAATCACCAAACGTAGCAAACCACTCGGGGTGACCTGTGGTAGAGGTGTTGGTTATCCAATAAAGGTTCCCGGGGCAGCGGAACCCATTCCCGCCTCCCAAATTGAATTGGATGTTTTGTCGGGGATATTTTGTCGGGGATATTTTGTCACGGGATGAAATCACGCTTTACCTGTTGACTGAGCCCCAAGACCAACTGATCACTAAATATTTCGGACCCATGATATTATGACTTTGGTGAATACACTTGTGGTAAGAACCCTGATGTCAACTACATTATTTTTTTAGTTTGTGGTGAGAATCAGTCAAATGATTCACAATATGCGAAATTTAACCACTAACAGTATATAACAGTATATAATCACTAACAATATGTTTATATAATAAAAAGCCTGTATGTATTGTAAAATTACCAATGTATGTACCAAAAAAATTATTAATAATAAAAAAAAAAAAAAAAAATTATTTTATTGCTCCCATAATCTTCCAAAATCTATTTCTGGAGCAAAATTTATATAACGCAGGGCTCTGGCGTAATTAAATTTTGCAATACACTTTGGGATTTTTCAAAATGTCATTTTCATCCGTGAGTTTGGGAGGTTTTAAGTATCTACTCATAAATAAGATAAGACGCCATTCTGTTTTTTTTCTCAATATTTTTAATTGTTGAATAAGTAAAAGAAGTTTTTTAATCGACCAGTAGTACCCACCTATCTGTTGGATATTTTAGAGTAATTTTTATGTAGTTAAAGATCAACCCGCGTTGTTAGAAGTCAACCATTTTGGAAGTTCATTTTTTATTTTGCCTCAATGTCTTATCACCTAAAATACATCAGTCCTCCTCAATTCTCGAAAACACCTATTGTGTCGATGAAAAATTTCCCCCGATAATTTTCGCACAATGAATAATGAACACCTTTCTTCTATACCTTCGAAATTTTAATTTCTTTTGAAAATTTCCTTTGTAAATATTCCGTTATATTATCATTGTTGAATGCCCGCGATGCCGGCTCGGGCGACGCAAGCGCCATAGCGGGAAAACTTGGAAACTCTCACCCCCTATTTTCGTTGTGTTGGGAAAGTTTTTTTGACGTATAGGAAGGTAGTCCACTGCCTATTTGCCTCGTATTTCCTCGGAAAATTCGGGGAAATTGGAGTACTGCGAGTGTAAACAAACGTTTAGAAGATGCGAGAATCTCACTCTTTGAAATAAACTGTTTTTTCTTTGTTGGTTAAGTAGCAAAATTTGTACTTTCATTTTTGGTCTTGAAGTAATCATAAATAAACTAGCTGGGTAACCGGCTTCTGTAAAGGTTGTGAAGGTAATGCTAGGTCTTCCCCCGCACTGAATCAATTTTCCCTTGACAAAAGCTTCCACGACACAGGTGAATTCCAATTCGTGAAGGACAATAATAAATAATCTCTTACAATAATAGTTGTGTTTAGTTTAGTTGACCGTCAACAGGTATTCAAATATTGCAAAAAGTTAAACTATGAATGTGGTGCACATAAACTCAATGCGAGTGCATCGTGACATTATTCCTGATATTAAAATACAATACTTCCTAATCTTTCTGTTATCCATCTTTTTCCTCTCCCCTCTCACGTACTGGCACCGGGAAGTTCGAATAGTGGTGTGAAATATGCATACAAATTATGAAAATTGAATAAAAACATACTATTTAGTAGGAAACACGCTTGGTACACTGGTAGATGTAGGTACCTCAATTCGGATATCGGCTATGGGTACCGCCGCCGCGGGAACCATTTATTGGATAACCAACACCTCTGCAAGAGGTCGCTACGTTTGGTGACTTAGCAGGGGTGCCCGGGTTCATGGGGTGATATTTGTACTAATGGTCGAGAAAATACAAAATAAATTTTATACGATATCTCTATGTGAGAGAGTTTTTACCCATGGCTGTTTCCAACAGCATTTATCTCGGGAATGCTTCTTATTTGCAGCTTTAGTTCCAGAAGAGATGTCGCATTACTGCTGATGGCTTATAAGCTTCTAAATGGTTTTATATCGGTACCAGATATTCTGGCTGAAATAGGATTCTATGTCCCGGATAATTTCACGCGAGGCCGCCAACACAAGCTCTTGATTCTTCCCAGATGCACAACTAACTTACCAATTGTGATGCCCCTGGGAAGACTCAATAGGTTAATTAACTGCCTCGCAGGAAATGCAGATATTTTCCACATTTCCTACAACGATTTTAAGCGTGGAATAGCACTTATGTTTTAACTAAATGTATTACTTTAACCGTAAATGTATTTATTATGTATCTTTTATTACCACTTTTGCAATGTATTAGTTTTATACTGTTTTTGCAAATAAATAAATAAATGTGTCCGGGTCTTGGCTGCGGATGCGTCTGCCCACCAGCTGCATAGCCGGCCGGAAAATGGTTGAGGGAGTCTCTTTAACTTCTCCAGCCGTAATCTCTCGAAACATCGCCTTGCACCGCAGTGGGAGGGATGGATTCATAAGTCCGTCACTCCTGGTTACACTAACCCCCAGATTTCTACCCATCCCTCATGCCCTTTTCCTTCCCTGAACTTCCTCTCTTTCCTTTCCTAAAAAGACTCTCCACACAGCACAGCAACAACAACAACCCTTAGCATCACATCTGCAGCGATGCGATGGAAGTATTCCGCTATCTCGCTCATTTCGTGCTTAAGAATAGTCACTATGCTCAGTTCAACTTATTTTCTTGAATGTTTCTGCACATTATACCTCCCCTCTATTCAGCAACCTAACGAAAAGTACTCTTTTCTATCTAAATTCACCTCCTGACACGCCATTTCGCCTGCGCCGCAGCTTGACGGACCTATTAAATGAAATGGCCTTTGTCTTCCAGTATCCTTATTCCCTTTCTTTATCCCGTCCTCCCTCTACACCGCTCCGCTTAGCCCCTTCTAAGCCTTCCGACACGACACCATCATTCTTGTTATGGCGACCCTAGCCTGTTGCGGCGCATCTTAGCCCTGCATCATTTGCCCGTTTTCACCACCATAAATTTGGCCATCTATTTGTGTCGGCGATCCTTCAAACTGTTTCATACCTTTTATATTTCCTTCGTGGGTTGAGTTATTTTTGGTATTATTATTTATTGAATTTCAGAATTTTATCAACATTTTTATGGACTGAATGCAAAACAATCATGCTTCAAAGTTATCAAAATGACTAGTTGCGAGGCTGGCGGTCATCGATGGAGTTCTAATACCAACTCTACTGTGAAACACTCTGACGTAGCTAAATAAGGAAAATGATGTAGAATTGAGATCCCAAAGGTGTGTGTACTAAATTCATAGAAAACGTTGCTTTACGCGTTATGGTTAGGGAACGTACCCAAACTAGTGACCAATTTTTTTCTATTTTTAACCCCCCCCCCCCCCCCGGTGACCAAAATCCTAAGGAACCCGCCGCTCATTTGTATGGAGCGTGACCTTTTGAAGACCCCCCCCCCCCCCCTAAAAGTGTCACGTAGTATGGGTACGTTCCCTTAAGAGCGTTTAATCAGCCACCGGCCGAAAATCCACTTTTCGTCGATACAGGGCGGTTCCAATGAGAAAGATTAATTATTCTCCGTATCAACTTTTTAAAATTATAACTCATTCCAAATTTGCTTTAATTTATATCTACATCCAAAAATGCTGAAAGGCGTGATGATAAAACTATTAAAATAATGTCCTTTTTGTAATTATTTTTTGATTATAAGTTTTTATCATTTTTCAATAATATCTAAGTTAAATAAGAATCTAAAAAAAATCTGAAATATATTAGTTTGTAAGTGCGCAAATAAATACACAAACGGACCAATTTTCGTCAAGAAACACATGTACGTATATATTTTTTTTATGATTTTATTTAAACTAAAATTAAAATTCTGAAATATGCGTTTCCCAGATAATGTATTGATTTATTTTACTGCATGATTATATGATTTGAAATGGATGTTGTATAATAAAAAATCATTTTTGAAAATTTAACAAATCTGCCAACGACCTATGGTACAAACCTTATTATACTAGAAATATTTTTTTTTCTCAAAATTTAAAACATGTATTTTCTAGATAAAAGAACAATCTTTCGAAATCAATCTATATTTTTTTGTGGAAAAGAGTCAATTCGTCTAGAATCTGATTTAAAAATGACATATTTCTGGGTTTCTCTGGTTATATCCTCGTAATACATATACAGATGGAATGGACGGAAGATTAGTTTTAGGAAGTTAAATGACCCGCATGTGGATGAATAGAAAAATCACGATGGGTCGATCAATTTAATCAAATACATAAAGCAGATTATGATAATATAGTTATTGTAAATCAAGGTAATCAATCGTCTGTGGTAAAAGCAATAATTGTAACTTTCAAACCTCTCTGTTGACCTGCGGAAAATAGCTCGTTGATTTTTTAAGTTTTTTTCAAAATCACATTGAAATATTACAAAAAGTACCCGGTAAATTATCCTTAGTAGTTTGTCCTAAGTCTAAAGGGTACCTGCTTTAAACATTCCCAATCTTCTTATAAACATCTGTGGTAAAAGCAATAAGTGTAACTTTCCCACCTCTTTATTAACCTGCGGAAAATAGCTCGTTGATTTTTTAAGTTTTTTTCAAATATTACAAAAAGTACCCGGTAAATTATCCTTAGTAGTTTGTCCAAAGAATAAAGGGTACCTGCTTTAAACATTCCCAATCTTCTTATAAACATCTGTGGTAAAAGCAATAAGTGTAACTTTCCAACCTCTTTATTAACCTGTGGAAAATAGCTCGTTGATTTTTAAGTTTTTTCAATATCACATTAAAATATTACAAAAAGTACCCGGTAAATTATCCTTAGTAGTTTGTCCAAAGTCTAAAGGGTACCTGCTTTAAACATTCCCAATCTTCTTATAAACATCTGTGGTAAAAGCAATAAGTGTAACTTTCCAACCTCTTTATTAACCTGCGGAAAATAGCTCGTTGATTTTTTAAGTTTTTTCAATATCACATTAAAATATTACAAAAAGTACCCGGTAAATTATCCTTAGTAGTTTGTCCAAAGTCTAAAGGGTACCTGCTTTAAACACTCCCAATCTCCTTATAATCATCTGTGGAAAAAGCAATACGTGTAAATTTCCAACCTCTCTGTTGACCTGCGGAAAATAGCTCGTTGATTTTTTAAGTTTTTTCAATATCACATTAAAATATTACAAAAAGTACCCGGTAAATTATCCTTAGTAGTTTGTCCAAAGTCTAAAGGGTACCTGCTTTAAACATTCCCAATCTTCTTATAAACATCTGTGGTAAAAGCAATAAGTGTAACTTTCCAACCTCTTTATTAACCTGCGGAAAATAGCTCGTTGATTTTTTAAGTTTTTTCAATATCACATTAAAATATTACAAAAAGTACCCGGTAAATTATCCTTAGTAGTTTGTCCAAAGTCTAAAGGGTACCTGCTTTAAACACTCCCAATCTCCTTATAATCATCTGTGGAAAAAGCAATACGTGTAAATTTCCAACCTCTCTGTTGACCTGCGGAAAATAGCTCGTTGATTTTTTAAGTTTTTTTCAAAATCACATTAAAAAACCCGCATTTGGATGAATAGAAAAATCACGATGGGTCGATCAATTTAATCAAATACATAAAGCAGATTATGATAATATAGTTATTGTAAATCAAAGTAATCAATCATCTGTGGAAAAAGCAATACGTGTAAATTTCCAACCTCTCTGTTGACCTGCGTAAAATAGGTCGTTGATTTTTTAAGTTTTTTCAATATCACATTAAAATATTACAAAAAGTACCAGGTAAATTATCCTTAGTAGTTTGTCCAAGGTCTTAAGGGTACCTGATTTAAACATTCCCAATCTTCTTATAAACATCTGTGGTAAAAGCAATAAGTGTAACTTTCCAGCCTCTTTATTAACCTGTGGAAAATAGCTCGTTGATTTTTTAAGTTTTTTTCAAAATCACATTAAAATATTACAAAAAGTACCCGGTAAATTATCCTTAGTAGTTTGTCCAAAGTCTAAAGGGTACCTGCTTTAAACACTCCCAATCTCCTTATAATCATCTGTGGAAAAAGCAATACGTGTAAATTTCCAACCTCTCTGTTGACCTGCGTAAAATAGGTCGTTGATTTTTTAAGTTTTTTTCAAAATCACATTAAAATATTACAAAAAGTACCCGGTAAATTATCCTTAGTAGTTTGTCCAAAGTCTAAAGGGTACCTGCTTTAAACACTCCCAATCTAATTATAATCATCTGTGGAAAAAGCAATACGTGTAAATTTCCAACCTCTCTGTTGACCTGCGTAAAATAGGTCATTGATTTTTTAAGTTTTTTTCAAAATCACATTAAAATATTACAAAAAGTACCCGGTAAATTATCCTTAGTAGTTTGTCCAAAGTCTAAAGGGTACCTGCTTTAAACACTCCCAATCTCCTTATAATCATCTGTGGAAAAAGCAATACGTGTAAATTTCCAACCTCTCTGTTGACCTGCGGAAAATAGCTCGTTGATTTTTTAAGTTTTTTCAATATCACATTAAAATATTACAAAAAGTACCCGGTAAATTATCCTTAGTAGTTTGTTCAAAGTCTAAAGGGTACCTGCTTTAAACATTCCCAATCTTCTTATAAACATCTGTGGTAAAAGCAATAAGTGTAACTTTCCAACCTCTTTATTAACCTGCGGAAAATAGCTCGTTGATTTTTTAAGTTTTTTCAATATCACATTAAAATATTACAAAAAGTACCCGGTAAATTATCCTTAGTAGTTTGTCCAAAGTCTAAAGGGTACCTGCTTTAAACACTCCCAATCTCCTTATAATCATCTGTGGAAAAAGCAATACGTGTAAATTTCCAACCTCTCTGTTGACCTGCGGAAAATAGCTCGTTGATTTTTTAAGTTTTTTTCAATATCACATTAAAATATTACAAAAAGTACCCGGTAAATTATCCTTAGTAGTTTGTCCAAAGTCTAAAGGGTACCTGCTTTAAACATTCCCAATCTTCTTATAAACATCTGTGGTAAAAGCAATAAGTGTAACTTTCCAACCTCTTTATTAACCTGCGGAAAATAGCTCGTTGATTTTTAAAGTTTTTTTTCAAAATCACATTAAAATATTACAAAAAGTACCCGGTAAATTATCCTTAGTAGTTTGTCAAAAGTCTAAAGGGTACCGGCTACATTTCCAATCTTATTATAATATTTTTTAATTACATGACATAATGTATACCAGGTCGGTTTTGTTTCTTAGAAATCCTTTAGAAATAAAACTCGACGTCAGTTGCATATTCGCCCGACGGCATAATTCCTACCATAATTTCAATTAAAATGTTGTTATTTTTTTTGTGTTTTTTACGATACGGCTGGCTGGAGTTTTATCTCTTTCTTTATGCAAATGGTAAAGGAAAAACAATTAGGTTGATTCTCCGACGGAATGGGTTTTGCTTTTTCCCTACTTATATTTTACGACCCTTGTCTGTATGCAAATAACGTCTAGGCATTTGAAGTTTTTTGAATTATTTATAAAAAGCTCATCTTACTACAAACCTTGTTAACGGACTACCTTATATCTTCTTGAAATTAATTTACCTTCATATAAACACGTAAATTGTGTCTTACTTATTTCATTCGTTAAGGCACCAGGCCAGGGTAAAAAAAAATGTTTGTCACATTTTTTTATTTCATTTTCTGAAAGATCCATTTTTTTAAAATGCTTTCATCAGATGTTTTAGAGAAATTCTTGAAATTGACGGAGATACAGCGTTTTATGTGAAACCGTTTTAAACAGTTTGTGTGTATGTATGTTGAACACTTCGGAAAAACTTTAAACGCATTTTTCTCGTAACTACTTTTTGTAACCTGGTTGGCAACATATATAAAAAGAGTGTGCTTTAGACCACACGACTGAAGTAAAACTTCACTAACTTATAAAAGAACATATGACATTGACTTTGACATTGACATTGGGTTGACGTAT
This sequence comes from Limnephilus marmoratus, assembly GCA_917880885.1. Classification (NCBI taxonomy): domain Eukaryota; kingdom Metazoa; phylum Arthropoda; class Insecta; order Trichoptera; family Limnephilidae; genus Limnephilus; species Limnephilus marmoratus. The sequence continues at coordinate 17,157,790 of OU862931.1, read as the reverse complement.
GACATTGGGTTGACATATGACATTGGGGTGACATATGACCATGGGGTGACCTACGACCCTGGGGTAACCTACGACCCTGGGGTAACCTACGACCGTGAGGTGACCTACGACCTTGGAGTGACCTACGATTTTGGGGTGACCTACGACCTTGGGGTGACCTACGACCTTGGGGTGATCTACGACCTTGGGGTGACCTTAGACCTTGGGGTGACTAAAGACCTTGGGGTGACCTACGACCTTGGGGTCAATTACGACTTTGGGGTGACCATCCTTATTCCTATCCTTATCACTCCCCAAGTCAAGCGTGCGTAAAGGCCCGATCGTTCGCCTCGCCATCGATCACCGTTCGCATCGATTACCGTTCGCAACACACTTTTCGTAACATCGCACTTATCGTAACAACACACTTATGGTAACATCACACTTATCGTAACATCAAACTTTTCGTAACATATCACCACTTTTTGTAACACATCACCACTTTTTGTAACACATCACTCCTTTTCGTAACGCATTCACCAGCTTACCCCCTAAGTCGAGCGTGCGTAAAGAAGTTTTACTTCAAAAACTATACATCTGATTTGCATGCACCAAGTCTTAAATATTCGAAAATCCTGTCTATATGGCACCAAGTTAAGCCTTAACGTAATTTACCAAATTGTTCATTATTAAATGAACCCTGCAAACTAGTGATCAAATTTTTGTAAAAATATGTAACCAAAGATCCAAAATTGAGAAAAGCACCTCCGCTACCCTTAAAATAAATGCATTTTCTCTCCTTTTCCGTGTTTAAATTTCTGTATATTTGTAAAAAGCATTAAATTTCTGACTCACTATGGTTTACAATAAGAACATATAAATTTGTTATAAACCACTTTAATTTAATTTTTTTAACACTCTACCGGTTTCGGAAGAACCCTTTTTTTGTCAGGAAAATAGTAGAACTAACCTACGATGCAGAATTTTGACAGACATATACATAAATTTTAGGTTTTTGAGCAGGAGGTGAAAAAAGAGGAAGGGGTAATTACTGGATTTCCGGGAAGAGGTGAGCGGTTTATAGGAAATATGTCTAGAATAGGGTAAATTTCTAATTTATATTCACTCAATCTACCTTTTAATTTATAATAAACACGTTAAAATTTCGACGTGTAACATTCGAACAAAGATGGCGATTAGGTTGATATTTCCGCTAACACCGCCCGCCTATTTTTATTTGGGAAAACTCGAAGAAGTTAATTTATATACAAAAAATGGCTCAACGTCAAATTACCACAGATCGATATTTAAATAGGTTAATAAGAGGTTGGGTTGGGCGCTACGTCATTTATCATGACAAAGTATTAAAATGAAGTTATTTGGTAAACCAAAATATAAAATAATCTAGTTATAATAAGTGTAATGGTGATTTAATTTCGTTACGTGTTTCTGGTCCGCCATAGTTCATCTGTTGTTGGTATGATGCATGTCGACCTCCGATCTCGAATCCTGCCGTTTTCCAACTGAAGCACGGAAAGAAGTTTCTCGGCCAGCTGTCAAGACTGACGTAGTGATGTACCCAAGATGTGCCCCTGTTGATCGATATATTTGGTGGTAACGGGAATCCGGGGAACGATGTTCAACTCGTTACAAAATACTTACCGGCACTTTATTACACCTATTTTTGATTTATGGAGTTAAAAAAAATTAAAAGAGATTTTGTTGTTGATGAATTGTTTAATTAATCAGTCATAACACCACTGCATTTTTTCTCATTGCATTGTCGATACATTCTGGTAGATTAAATATCAATTAATTTTCACTTAATCATGAGTCATATGACGGAAGAGAGTGAAGAAATGACTTGCAATAGTTTAAAGTTTTTGACAGCTTGTTGCAATTATATTGATAGACAATAAAATATAATGTTGCTGGTATTTATAAGTAGGCTATTAATAATACAATACGTTATCAAAATACATGCCTAAATCAAATTATGCTCCTTGAATAGCAAAATGAAAACACATTAATGAAAATTGATATACATATACTTGTATTTGTTAAAATATTATTACGACCTGTAAACTCTCGAACAGGGGCAATGGTTGGAGCAGATAAAACTCTGGAATATACTGCACAGAGCTTTTACTATCAGTCGCAGTCAGGTGTTGTGTCGCGTATTTCTCTATGACCTTTACCTGCAAAGGCGTGCTGTGAATTTATTTGTATTTTCGGGAATTTTAAGTGTACGGTTTGGTTTTTTAAAATAATATTTGTGTGTATTTTTAATGTGAATGGCACACAAGCATCCTAACAGTCCGGTGCCTGTGTGGCTATGATGTTTTTTTGGAATTGGGGTATGTTGTAATATTTTTTTAAATATTATATTAGCTTCACATAATAGGCCCTGAAGAAAATAATTTCCCTAAGGGCCGATGCCATCTTTGGAAACCTGTGTGGAGGGTTTTTTTTAGGGAAATGTGGGAGAGTAAGATCTGGGAAGAAAAATATGAGGGGTGAGAGGGTCGAAAGACTCCTGCTGGTGGGGTAAAAAGTTGGTCCCACTCAACCAGTCTCTCCAAATCCGGTCCTCCACACAGTAGGTGGGCAGACGCATCCGCCGCTAAGACCTGGCCAATCCTCACCCAATGGACCATAAATGACATGAATTAACATAAAATTATAAAAAAATACTTTCTAATTGAGAATTTACTGTAGATACTCCCTTGAATAACTGCTCGTGTAAATATGGCTGTGTCTCCTTTACCTTTATATTTTGGCATCGTTTTAGCCCTGTCTAGAGCCCGATGAAATATCGCCGTAAATTTCTTCTATTTTCAGCTCGAAAAACATCACACTAAAATTCAACAAAGGGATCTAAAATTTTTGTTTTCGAAATATTTTTTAACTAGACTAATGCTCTAGATAGTTGCACACGGTCTGAAGCGAACCGATTTTCTAATTACAACCAGTTTCTATGAAAATACTATCAGTTTTTCATTGTTTTCTACTTTATGAAAAGCACGCCCAAGCGTTGCGTTTCCCATTTGGTAAACATAAAATAATTCATAATTTGCTCTGCCATGTATGGCGGTAATTTAATTACTTTAGAATAGTCCTTTCTGCAAATTATGCTGTAAAATATTAAGAGCTTTTAACCAGCCAGCGGCCGAAAATCCACATTTCGTCGAAAGTTGTTCTTACGATCGTACAGGGCGGTTCAAATGAGAAAGATTAATTATTCTCCGTACCAGCTTTTTAAAATTATAACTCAATATCGATTTTATTTCATTCCAAAATTGCTTTAATTTATACCTACATCCAAAAATGCTGAAAGGCGTGAATATAAAACTATTAAAATGATGTACTTTTTGTAATTATTTTTTGATCATAAGTATTTATCATTTTTCTATAATGTCTAAGGTAAATAAGAATGTAAAAAAAAACTAAAATATATCAGTTTGTAAGTGCACAAATAAATACACAAACGGACCAATTTTCTTCAAGAAACACATGTACGTATATATTTGTTAATGATTTTATTTAAACTAATATTAAAATTCTGAAACATGCGTTTCCCAGATAATATATTGATTTATTTTGCATGATTTATATGTATGATTTGAATTTATACTGCATGATTATATGATTTGAAATGCGTGTTGTATAACACAAAATCTTTTTTGAAAATTTAACCAATCTGCCAGCGACCTATGGTATAACCTTATCATACTAAAAATAAACATTTTTTCTCAAAATTTAAAACATGCGTTTCCTAGATAGAAGAACAATCTTTCAAAATCAATTTATAATTTTTTGTGGGAAAGAGTCGACTATACGTTTAAATCTGATTTAAAAATGACATATTTCTGGTTTTCTCTGGTTATACCCTCTTAAGATGAATTGTTTGTTTGCACCCGTAAATACCCAATATGAATATGAACAAGTCTTTAGTTAGTCTTATTGAAAGATTATGGTTTGTTTATAGATAAAACAATTTGTTCATATTCATATTGCATTTGTACGGACGCAAACAATTAATTCACCTTAATGTTTTAAAGCATATCTTGCAAAAGTGTAAAATAATTAAATTGGCGCCATCTGTGAATATAGATTATAATGTAGGTTCAGTTTAATCATAAGGTGATCCACTAGTCCTTGAAAAATTCTACATCGGAATCCCCGCCTCTTTTTGGGAGAGATTTAAAAATTCTTGTAAAATTCATGCAGAAATATTAAAAGGTTTTCCGATTATTTTTTAAAGAACTCAATTTGCCACATTATGTAATTAAGTTTTATCCGAAAATGGATTCATTAGTCGGAGATTTTGGCACTTGAAAGTATTTTTTATAGGCCTGGTACTTTATTTTTTCCGGATTTGTTAAAACAAAGATTTATAAAAAAAATCTCGTATTTTTCTTAGGCCAAAATGTGTTATTCTCGCGGTATTTAATTGAAGCATCTATATATTTATAAGCCATCAAATTTTCAAACAAAAAACACAGGATTTTGTATGATTTTGCATTATTTCGCATGGCTTCATCTTAAATACTTTATATAAATCATTGTGGAATGCCTGTGGCAGTAAATATCCTATTGAGAACAAAAAAGATATTTACTTTGATGACAATTACCTGCTTTTTTTCATCCATTGTCAAATGAACCAATTTTCTTTTTTTTTTGCCATTTATCAGTATTCGTTTCTCGTGCGATCCGCAGTGAAAGTATTTTCCTCCAAATTTAATCTCGGTCCTTTATAAAGCTTTGAAGTTTCATAAACGGTTTGGTGTTCTGTTAATTCTTTCATAATTACAGGGATTTTCGTGTTGGAATAAAGTTATTATTACGTGAACGGCACGTACCACCTCGCCGGGTTCCCTTGAATATTATTAGGTGGTTAGGTTTGGTTGGGTGGGCATATTTTAAATTAAATTATTATTATCAAGTCTGCGTGTTTCGGGTTGGACGGTGACGAACTGAAGAAATTTCCTTTTAGTTTCTGAACGAAAAAATACGTAATGAAGGGCGAGATAAAGTGAGGTTTAACCGCTGTTACGAACTCTGAAGTTCTTCGTCAGTCGTGAAGTGAGTCAGTCTTTTTTACGTGGTGATTGAATTGAATTTTCCTTAGACATAAGCACAAGTGAAGTGAAGGTGTGTATTTTATTTGTGATTGTTGATTTTGTGTAAAAATACAGATATAGAATGCATTACAATGAATTGAAGGTGATTTTTATATTAGTAGGAAGACTGCTACAGGTTAACCTGTGTTAAATAAGGCCAAAACGTGTTTTGCACATTTCCAAATTTCGTCGTTAAATTTACAGACAAGCTAAATATCATCATTTATATGATTGCCTGATTGACTGTTATTCTGCCATCTACATTGTGATGGCGGAATAACAGATGACAGTTGATCTCGAAGAGATACTGGAAAATCTTGCACCACGTTATTATATAACTGCGTTGTTGAACCTCTTTCATGGTGTCTTTTTTTAAATATACCTACCTGTTTAATTTGGGAGGCGGGTATGGGTAGATACTATTTATTGAATAACCAACACCTCTTCCGTAGGTCACCCCAAGTGGTTTTCTATGTTTGGTGACTTAGAAGGGTGCCCGGGTTCATGGGGTGATGTTTTTCCGGATCTCTGCGGCGGATGTGTCTGCCCATCAACTGCGTGGCAGGCAGGATCGGGAGATACTAGTTGAGGGAGACCTCTTGAACTCTCCAGCACGACTCTCTCGAAACGTCGCCTTACCATTGTGGGAAGGATAGATTGGACACACTGACCCCTAGATTCCTATCCACCCCCATTTTATTTTTTTTATTATTTATAAACAGAAACAAACAGTACATTATTTACAGTGTTGAAAACAATCTATCTATCTATCTTCTATCTATCTATATCTATATCTATATATCTATAACTATATATATAAATAAAAATGAATCTCCGAAATGTATGTACGCGCAAAACTTCCGAACGACTGCACCAAATTGGATAATTCTTTTTTCTTTGTGTTTGTTTTCGTCAAGACAAGGTTTGTATAAATCTGCTGGTGAGCTCTGGCACTATGAAATTTGTATGAAAACATTGCAATAGGTGGCACGCGAGCTGTTTGAAAACTGAATGTACTGGGACTGAACTTGGATAGGAGGTTCGTAGGAGAGGGGGGAGGGGAACCAGGGAGAAGAACCAGGGAGGGGAACCTAGGATGGGAGAGGGGAACTCGGGAGGGGGGTTCGCGGGACGGGGGAAGGGGGAAAATGGAGAGGGAAGGTGGGGAGGCGGAGTGGGAATGCGAGAGGGGAAGGGGGCGCGGGAGAGAAAGGGGAGGCGGAATGGGAAAGGACACGCAGGGAGAAACAAATTTCTTTATTAAATGGCATAGCAAAGCATGCCGGGTACCAGCTTGTTTACAATAATTATTAAGTATATTTCATGGTGGGTACCTATGATGTGTTTCTTTGTAGTGTCTTATTTAGTGTATATTAAGTAATTAAATAATGTGCGTAGTGGGAAGGTGTGTATGAGTATGTATGTATGTATTTATGTGCTTTGAACAAATTATGTCATTGTATGATGGTCTTTTTAAATTTAGGCGGTGAATCGGAGAAAATGTCGATGTTAGAATTTAGATCAATATTATTGAACATATGAAGAGCACGATTGATTGGCGAATTACTTGCTGCATTTGTCTTGTAATTAAAGTACGTCTTAAGGGTATGTTAAAATTAACAAGAAAAAGAAGTTCAGTACAGTCAATGTTATTATTTCAAATTTTGTGTATAAATGTCAAATCAGCTATTGCTCGCCTTTGTTGCAAAGTTTTAAATGTGCATTCGAAATTATTGTTGAATTTGAAGGTAAGATATTTTATGAATATCTACATACCATTTTCATTCCCAAAGATGATATAGGCCCAGAAAAGAATTATTTTTCAAAAGGTCTCATTATCTCGTAGGCTAAATCCTTCAGATGTAAATGTTTGTCTCTTTTTAGTGTCGCTTTTTCCTTTCATTGAGTTTCGAATCACAACGGTGCTAATGAAATTTTCACTTCAAAATCTTATTACTGGTATGAATTATTACTATATTTTACGTGTAACTCTGCAAACTCGACACAGGTGCCTTGAATAAATACACAATATTCCTTTAAGGCGAATCATTCGAGCTTAACCTTCCACTTACTCTTCTGCATCACATCGCGCATCATGTCAACCATCCGCGAACTGTAAATATTTGAGCGTCCCGCTACATTGTTTAACTCGAACAAAGAACCTTAATAATATCGGCGTCCTCGGGAGAACCTCCGATGCTGGAGGCTGGAGAGCCCCACTCAAAGGATATTATGAAATCTTTAGCAGACACTCGGGTCCAGACATCTCGAGGAGAGAGGGCTGCGTTTAGAATATCCCGTCGCTATGCGATCTGATCCTAACAGGTTCACCCGAGCGGAGGCCTTACTTCAAATAGTACTCGACGGTCGTTGTACGTTTTACATTGCTTAGCTTCCATTCTGGTATATTATTATTAGTTCAATCTCTTGGTCAAGTATGGCCAAGTTCTGAATTTAATGAGAGATTCTGTTGGCATGTTTGATGAGTAACTTTGACTGCTTGTCTTTCGTCTTAGCTCTAGTTTAGTTAATGACATATTTATTACACTGGTTATTTTGGTTTTATGATAGTTGATCCCCCGAAAGTTGGACCCCTGGCACATATTTATATATAGCTAGCGATTTCCCGGCAAGCCTTGCAATGCCACTTAATAAGGAAATTGTTTCTCCCTGCGTGTCCTTTCCCAGTCGTCCCTTCCGCCGCCCCTTCCTCTCATGCGTTCCACCCCCACCTTCCCCGCCTTCCCTCTCCCCTCATCCGCTGCCGCCAACCCCCCTCCCGCGTTCCATAAATTCAATCCCAATACATTCAGTTTTCAAACAGCTAGCGTGTCACCTATTACAATTTTTTTATTCCAATTTTCATTTTTCATATATTGCAAACATTTATTTTTGTATATTATAAGAACAATCAATCAAATTTGGAACCTAACACCAGTACTTTCTTATTCACTTAGTACTTCAAATAAATTAATTAATTTAAAGAGCTTATTTGAAAGTTGAATTTTGATTCAACAATCGATGGTTTGCAAAATATCATTCTCAAATATTGATATTTTTGTCAGTTTCGTAAGAGTTTTTGTAATGATTAAAAACTTTTCAGATGTATTGTCATACAGTTGTAATAATCTAGAAACTTTCGCTAAGGTGGACAGAAGGTATTTTGAAAGGTTCAAACAATTCCTACGCTTAATATAGCAATAAATAGAAATCTCACATATTATATTACATATAAGCAAGCATATTTTGATTAATATATATATAGATATGCAGTCGGTTTAGGGAAAACACGGTGTACCTACTTACACAAAATATTGCGAGATGTCTCCGAAGGGGTGTGCAGAGACGATGTACCGCCGAATAACAATGCAATCTGACCTTGATGCTATTGCAGAATGGTCAGTAAAAAACAAATTAGAATTCAATATAAAAAAATGTGTAACTATGACATATACCCGCTCCCAGAAGCCCATAGTTTTTGAATACAACATTAAAGGGACAACATTATGCCGAGTCAATAGCTTTAAAGATCTCGGTATCGTCTTTGATCCCAAACTGACATTCTCGGATCATATATCACGGCTCACTCCAGCGTGCTACAAACTCCTGGGTTTCATCATCAGAATATGTAAGCAATTTGATGACCCAAATGCAATGATAGCCATGTTCGATGGAGTCATAAGAAGTAAGCTGGAGTATGCTAGTGGTGTGTGGACTCCGCACCAAGCTAAATATATTAATATGCTAGAACAAATTCAGAAAAAGTTCCTTAGGTATGTCTATATGCGGATGAATGGAACGTACCCGAGATTCATGCACCATATGGAATTACTTGAGGCAACAGATAGATTTAGCTTGGAAACTAGACGTTATGCAAATCTTGCAATTCTTAGTTTTAACATAATCCATAATCGTATTGACAGCCCATTCCTCTTGGAATGTTATGGCTTATACGTGCCTGAAAATTTTAGCCGTAGTCGTCGACACGACTTGTTCAAAATACCATACGGCAGAACAGATGTTCTAGCACAGCATAGTATGACAAGAGGAATGGTGCTGTTGAACGAAATATCGGAAACACTAGATAGCCTTAAGATTTTTTTGTATAATAATCATCTTCCTAGGTGTTAAGACTGTCAAAATGAGAAAATTGTACAGTAATTGGATAAAAAATCTGTTGTACATTTAAAAAAAAAAAAAAAAACAAAAGTGTAAAACATATTTTCATTCAAATGCATCAAGGATAAAACTACTTGTCTGTAAATGCGTAAAAGTACAAAAACTCTGCACTGTAAATAAATACGTTTGATATCCATACCAACTTATTATTAGAGGTATTTTTGAAGTCGATTATGTCCCACGTGTCCCACTGTATCGATTGCTTTTTTTCACCTTTACGAGTTACAGAATATTGGAAAGTTATAATTTTTTTTAGGAAAATTTATTGATTTACTATTAGTCAGTTAAATAGAAATGTCAAACATATATATATATATATATTTTTATCAATTATTTTATTGTAAAAAAATATATATATGTTTTAAAAACTTGCCTGAAAACCTTTATTTAATTTTATTTTATTTCAGGATTTCCGCTAAACTGATGATTAGGTGCCTAATATGCATTGATTACATATTAATAACGTCTCTTATAGCCCTTCGTTATGTTATTATATCAGGAATACCAACATATATGACAGAAATTATCATAAATGGCCGATATCTTATTCGACGAAACCAAATTTTCGTTTTACGCAGTTGAAATTTTGAATTTAGTATTTTCCATCGCCACGGATGCAATTGATGTCTTTTATAGTAACTAAAGTGAATTTCTTTCTAAAAAATATTAATATTATTATATTATATTATTTTTTTCTTCCTTTACAAAAATTTCAAAATTTCTTAATAATCGTGGAAACGTATTTGAGAACCTCACGAAGCAAGTATGCGAAATTAGTCGGAGTTTAATAAACGGCCATTGTGAATTCTTTGTGCTGGACTAAAACTTCCTGTAAAGCTTCTCGCTTCCGTTTCTATATTCTTCTCTATAATTGAATACAAGATCAAAGAAACAAGATAAATCAATAACGCTTCCGATCCTTGTATATTTTATTATCTTTTCAAAGTAAAGTAAAATATACAATGTATAAATATATAATATATATAACCCGTTAGTGGCGGAGTTGGCAAAGCATCGGGTCCCACGTCTCTGTTTGTGTTCAATTCCTCGGCTGGCTAAGTTCTCCATCACGTCACTAGCAACATTTTCCACTTAGTGTTCGAAGGAGATTTTCAAATGTTTTCAGGTTATTCGTAAACGGGAAATGTACGTCTTTCTTTTGAATAAAAAAATCATCCAAGAAAATATCTCAACTATCCAATTATAGTTATATTTTTAAGTTCTTAAACTTTTCGTGTATTTCGATATTAGAGTTAGAGGAGCTGCTGCCCGGCCTTTTTCATAGAAAACTTAAATTGGAATTTGAAGTCAAAATACCAAACCAAACTCAAATCCAAATTTAAGTTTTTTTATGAAATAGGGTGCGCAGCCGTTCCTCTTATTGTTTTATTTTCAATTATGTTTGAGTTCAGTACCTACTTCCTTCTCTTGGATTTATCAGCTTCAAATATGTTTCTGAATATTTTTCATGTTCTTTATTTTTTATTTATTTATTTATAAGTACATGTATCATGGTGACCAACGGAGGATAGTTATTTTGAAAAGAGGTCTAATAAGTGTAAACATATTGAAGTAAAATTATTTAAAAAAATTAGAAAATTGGTAGAAATGTTTCCAATAACTCACGAATTGCCAAAGTTGCCTGGAAATTAAACACAAATAAGTAAGGTAGCATAATACACATATGTATATACGTACATGCACACATACATACATATATATATATACACATATACATACACATACTTATATACACTTAAATTTGATGGCAGAAACAAGCCGTCAGCAAATAGTGACAAGACCAAGAATTTATTTTTATTTTTTTATTTATTTATTTATCGATCGTATTAACTTAAATCATGATAACGACACTACAGGAATAACTTTTAATTATCAATGAGTCAATAAAAAACGCTGAAATTTAAGCAAAGCAATGGGATTGTAATTTATTATTTTTATTATTTCACTAATTTTAACAAAAAAACTCAGTTATCCACGGAATACTTCGTCAAACTTGCGTAGGTTTTCTAAAATGTTATGATGAATAATATGGAGACTCGTAAGGAACACTATGGGATTACTTTTAAGTTTATTATAGTTAAGCGCACTTGAAGTGAAATAAAACAAAACTGCGCTATAGATACAAATATTAAGTTTTTATTACCATTATTTTTATTTGTGCGGTACTTCGTAGCCTCCCCACTTGTCTACTTTAATGTTCTGAAGGTTTTACTTCTACCGCGTGTGAATTGCACGGTTCCACGCCAACTCAGAATGAAACCAACTCAGAAACACCTCAGAAACGTCATTAAAAGCTATGAAAAAATAATTTTAAAATAGCCGGTAACCCTAACCTAACTTAACCTATTTAACCATTTTTTTATCATCACTCTTAGTGAGTGACCTTTCTGAGGTGCTTCTGAGTTGGTTTCATTCTGAGTTGTCCGGTCACCGAATTGCGCACTCTGATTTTATTAATAATTTCATTTTTCGAGTTTAGACACCAGTCTAGCTCGAATATTTTTCAGAAATTTGATACTACTTAATTCACGTTTATTTATTGGAAACTCATACAAGTACATACTATCTAAATCAAAATGTGTGCTATAGTGTCGCTGAAAGGTTTGTGGTAATACCTCCATTGACCCACAAATTACGCATTTAACAAAAAGATAGGGCGGAGAAACACAGCTTTCCGTGGCAGGACCATACCAAGTTCCCTTAGAAGGATATCGAGCCTGACTCAATCAAGTCTCAAGAACTTCCCCGGAATACATAATAAACACAAAACTGTTCCAAAGAATCTCATCAGCCCAACCGCCCGGAAAGAAGTGGATTGGGAAGGGGGTGGGCTTTTCATCAAATATTTTATTATTATTTTATTACCCCGGCCGGCTTTTAATAACTGCCGGGGACACGGATACTAGACGGATGTTGGACGACCTTAACCATTTTGGTAAATGTATACCATCTGATATTAAAAACGAATTATAATTATTTTCTCCAATTGAACTTAACCATTTGGTGTTTAGAAGCCATACATCCTTTTCTGGTTAGAGTTAAAATTGATTTACTGTTTTCTTCTTTAATCGTATGAAAAAACTAGCCTCAAACTACAGTAAACGCAGGTACAAAGTAAGCTTTTTCGCAGCTAGAAAGAACGAAATCACGAAGGCCACCTTCTTGAGAAGTGTACTCACTTTTGCATTATTGGTTCCAATCGCCTTCAGTCCTCTGTTAATGAATTTTTATTTAACCCTCCGCCCGTCGCGCCTTTTTTGTAACGCGAGGTGTCGCATGGGGTCGCTTAGGACCCCAAAAATAAATATGATTAAATTGTTGTTGTAGCATACATTTTATATGTTATTTTAACTGATTACAGTCAGGTGATAATGATTGCTTTGAAATAAAAAGAAATGTTAAAAATTAGTTATTTATTTTCAATGCAAGAGCTTAAAAATCAACAAGGAACATTTTTTTGAAATTTTGAATCATATTTTTTAATAGAAAACTTTAAAAAAAAATCTTACCAATTTCCATCAAACTCATAACTATTTGAGGTTGATATAGACTTATTATTATTACAACAAAAAAATCAACAAAATACAATAAAAAAAAACATATAAACTTGATTTTTCATGGTATTTTGTTGATTTTTTTAGCCTCACGCCGAAACACAAGTCTGTATCTCACATCGCACATTCGCAAATTAAATTTTCTCGGCGCTTGCGTCAAGTATAGTCCCTTCTAGGAAACTACCTAAAGTAAGAAATCAGTGGGAACATTTAAAATTAACATAATTAGCATTTCTGTAAAACCTGGGCTTTTAAGACCCCACGCGACGGGTCGAGGGTTAATTTGCATTTACCCTTCTTTCAATATCCCTATCAAGCTTAAGAAAGCTTGATAGAGATATGGAAGTAAAAGATACTTCCCATAAATATGAATTATAATGCTTCCCAAAAACACAAATTAAACCACCTCCTCCAAGAGTTCACAATCACAACTATATTGCACACTCTTTTCGTGCTGTTTTACAAACTCCACGACTTTAGATTTACTTTCATTCATCATAAACCCATTCTTCACACGTACTTCATTTATCCTAGACAATAAGAGACAATAGATCTGTAAAACGCTGATGATACAGAACTGTATCATCAGCGTTTTACAACTTACACATACTTTCAGATTTTTCATTTTCGTGCCCAAGACAACCTCTTCAATTCTTCCCTACCATGTACAGATTGAATAACAACGGTAAAATTAGGCAGCCTTGCTTAATACCATCGACACTTGCCTCGTACTTTAAAAAAGCAAGTATGGTGTTCAATATAGCGTTGTACGCTTGCAATCTTCTTGGTATCCCAAGTCCCATCCATACGGCCAGGAGTGGCCTCTATACAAATGCCTCCCTCAAATTTACGACGCATTTCATCCGAATCCGAGGGACGTTATTCTTTTTATGAATCCGCATGGCGTTTTATTTGATTTTTTCTATTTCTTTGTTGCCATTCTTTTCGAGTTTTCTATTCGCCGATTTTCCAAAAATCCTCCCCCGCGGAGAGTACTACAGAAGGACTGCTTTAATCCCATTACGAAAGTAAGTTTATTTGACATTTCTACTTCTTCATATTATTAGATTTTGATCAATCCACTGGAGCGACCACGCGAAATAAATAAGTTTGCCTCGATTGCTCGAGATTTCCCAGAAGATCATTTTTTAAATTTTTCGCCAACATTAAAAAAACGTACCTTCAAATTTAAGCGTGAAGATATAAAAACTTATGATAGTGCTATATAGCCAATGAATTAACCCGTATTTTACCGTTTATCTCATACTAGCTGACCCGGCCACGCGTTGCTGTGGTTAATAAAACACAACGTCATCTACTGGATGGTTATCCAACCTATATAACCACCGCCGTCTTTGAGTTTATCGCGAAGAGACAGACAGATGCCGCGGAGGACTTTAATTTATAAAACGTAGAGATGGTGTGAAAGATTATAGGGGTAACTAACGTATTTAAGTTAAAAAGGATTAATAAATACTGTATCTGTCTAAATAACTTTTCAATTACCGCGATGTACGTGACCATTTTTTTAGAAGATAGAATGGGTATAGTAAGCTATCCGTAAAAGATAGATATATGCCTTCGCGGACTTTTTTGTAGATCTATAAAAGAGGAATATACTACCATGCATTTTTTTGTTATATCCCAAAAGGATAAGGCAGCGTTTTCGATGAAAGCTACCGGGCGGCTTGACTTTTTCCGACACTATGTTTCAACCAATTTACAAAAATCCTTGACAAATTACATACCTAAACCTTCCTCACGAAACACTCTATCTATTGGTGAAAACCGCATGAAAATCCGTTCAGTAGTTTTCGAGTTTATCGCGAACAGACAGACAGAAAGACGACGCTTGGGACTTTAATTTATAATATGTAGAGATTTGTAGGATTTAAAAAATATATATACAAAAAAAAATCGTAAAAATTATAACCGCACGTTTCCTGCGTGTTTGTTACTTTGAAACTGCCGTGAGGGGTACTTATTCGATTCAACATAGAATATTTTCGATTTTTGTATGCTTTCTGTGGTATACTTGACAATGAAAGGTGCAAGAAAGACCTAACAGCTGATCAAAAATTCGGCGTGAAAAAAATATTTTAAAAATTTATTTTTAACATCGTTGTAAAATAGTCATAAAAGATAAAGCATTTCAATAGCTTCGTTTTAAATTAAATGCTTGGCCATGTAAATGTTTTAAATAATTACAATAAATGTATATAAATGGTAGGAAAATGTGGTCCAAATTTGGACCCCTATCAATCGCAGAAACATAAAAGTGATCCTATTTTTACCATAATCGCTCCAGTGGCTAAAGTTTTAATTAAAGTTCAACTGTTAACTGTATACTTTACGATCCGTTTATATATAAATGCTTGCCTTTATAGTATATAAGTCTAGTACTTCTTTAATTTCACTGAAAATGTTGAAAGAAGTATGTTGAAATCAATAAAGCCACTGCGATATCAACCCGCTTTATAATATAAATAAATAAACGATATAATTTTAGTTATATTATATTGAAAAAAAATATTACATCATACTTTATTTTTTATTGTTATCTTTGTTTAAAACCACTGGAGCGATTTCGGTCGAAAAATGGACCACTTTTATTTTTCTGCGATTGATTTCGGTCCAAAAATGGACCACATTTTCCTGCCATTCTTAAAACATTTATTGTAATTATTTAAAACACTTCCTGCGCCAGCCGTTTATTTTAACACGGAGCTATTGAAATGCTTTATCTATTATGACCATAGATGTCGCAAATCTAAACTTCGTAGACTATTTTAGAACAATGTTAAAAATAAATTTTTGAAATATTTTTTTCCCGCCGAATTTTTGGAACAGCTGTTTACGAAAAAAATTAAGTCCTTTTTCCATAGATATGCACCTTTAATTATCAAGTATACCACAGACAATATACAGAAACCGAAAATATTCTATGTTGACCCGAATAAGTATTCCTCACGGCAGTTTCAAGTAAAAAAACACCCAGGATTCGCAAGATTATAAATTTTACGATTTTTTTATATTTTTTTTCATAAATCTTACAAATATGAGATAAACGGTAAAATACAGGTTATTTCATTGGCTATATAGCAGTATGATAAGTTTTTATGTCTCAATGTCAAAATTTTAAGGTATGATTTTTTTAATGTTGACGAAAAATTTTAAAAATCACCATCTGGGAAATCTCAAGCAATCGAAGCAAATTTATTAAATTCGCGTGATCGCTCCAGTGGTTAATTGTAAATTTAAAGCTATACAATCCACCACATCCATTCGCTTCGTAGATGTAATATTTGTATCCTTGAACTATTTTAACTTATTTTACCTACTTAAAGTGACACAGCTGGATGGAATGTACACAAAGTGCCATGACTGTGCATTATTTGTGCAAGTACATGTGAACATGAAGTCAAGTCACAAGGCCACCATAACATCCTTCTGGATTCTATGTATATATCTTTTACATTACATCATCAGTTTCACCTAAGTTTGGAAATAATGTTTTCTTTACTTTATGTATCATAGCTTGCCATGTAGGTACATAATATGGTTTCTGACGCATTTATTGTGACATTGTCGATATCTAATTGTAATCGAGCTGCTATTTTTCATCTGTCATGGTAATCCATATCTGGTTTGCCGACCTTGGCGATTCTCAACTTCTGAACGTTTTATTAATCATAAATGGGTATAGGAAAATCATTCTAAAGAGCTCATGTTTGAATGTATGTATTTGTGCACATGATACTAATTTAAATTGCTTCGAAAAGTTTGGAACACCCGCCAGCTTCGCCCCCTCCCCCCCTTACCCCGCAGTAGTCCTAGATACAGGACTTGAGGGGTATAGAATCAAAGGTAGCATTCTCCAAAAAGTGTTATTTTAAGAAAACCAAAAAAAAAATTTATTTCAACAATTCTCACACATTTATAAGTTAATAATTTTATTCAAAAAGGGAAACTGCTTATCTATTATAATTTCCAAAGTAGAAATAGTTTATTCCTTGACTTCTTCCTTGCGTTTTTCTTGGGCACGGATGAAGGGTGAGAGTCCATAATCACACTGGCATCTTGTTTTTATTTCTAAATCCACTCCGAACTATTTAAAACAGTAAAATTAGAGCGACAGATTCAACACATGCTCATAAAATTTTGTATGGGCGGCCATGTTGTCACGTGATCAAATGGAAGCTTACTATTGGTCAAATTGGAGAATGCTGGTTTTGTTTCTTAAGTGCGTTGGAGATTGCTGCCTTTGATACTAACGCAGTTTTTAAAATGGATTTTTAAAGCATAAAGAGTTGGTTTTAATGCCAAATAACTGCTTTTCTAGGTAAAAGAGTGAATCATTAAGAAAGTTGCATCAATAGTCCATTTTTGAAAAAAAGTGGAGAATACTGCATTTGATTCTACACCCCTCACTTAATACACAAGCAAGAACCTCTCTAAAATGATTTTCTGTATCTATTTTATTTATGTGTATTTATTTAATTAAATGAAGACAATATTAGCGAAACTCAATCGAAATCTGGAGACAGAAAAATCAGAAAAGATATTGGCTCCGCTGTATTTATTTATTTATACGCCTAAAATTGCTTTTAGAAGTGATACATGAAATCATCGTCATCATTACATTGTACACAGGAGATTATCTGTATTACAAAACAGGAAATAATCATAATGTGGATAGATGTAATTTTAAAGTAGAAACAAAATAAATAAATTAATATATACTCGTACATGTTTCTACATTAAAAACTTAGGACGGGTTGTTTTAAAAAAATTTGAACAATTCATCAAATATTTGAAGTTCATTTTCAAGATCTGTGTAAGTTCTATTCAAATTATGTTATTATATCATTATACGGAAATAATCACCGAACTTCAATAAAACATTCACAGAACATGAAAATTATCTCCAAATATTTGATGAAATTGATGAATTCTTCAAATTTTTCAATCAGTCTTAGTTGTGATAAATTCAATAATCCGAATTATGAAAGAAAAAGATAAATACTCTTTCTTAACTGAAAATCGTACTAGACTTCCTACACCATAGTATGTCCTAAACTAAACACTAATTTTGCCCAATACTATTACACACCAAATGTTTCTCTTATAAATTACCAGAAGAACAATAATACATTTTCGAAAAGAGTAGGTTGGGTTGGGTTAGGTTCGTGTAGTAAGGTCCTTTTCAGAATATATGTAGTTTTACTCATCAGACATAAGGAGGATTTTTGGAAATTTATTTTGGTATTCGTCAGTTTCCCGGAGGTATATCTGTGCTAAACGAAGTGATTCCTGAGGCCATCGACTGGCTGAATAATCTCAGCATCCCACTTTGACCTTCACCAACCACACGAGGAAGATTGATCTCGTTTTGTATTGAGATTTTATAACGAGCCACAGTTCGGCACAGATAGACGGTTCTGAAATATTGGCAAACAATTCCTACAAGCGAAGTAGAGCGATTCAGTGACTGCGGATTGGAGAGGAAACCTTGAAATAAAGAAATAGGAAACCCGCCGCAAATAATATCTCATATATCTTGCGTAAAACATTATCAATTACCTACAAGAATTATATTGTGTATTGCGATGTATTGTATTATTTGCGCTGCGATCCGAATCAACCAAAAACTACTTGTGCCACTATTAACGCACCTGAGCGGTAATAGTGGCACAAGTCAAAAATTACATTTTTGAGTTAAGTATGCAAAAATATTCCTGGATATCTATTACACCTTCTATAAAAATGGCACAATTCTTAAAAATGTTATTGTGGCCTTAAAAGCGAAAACGTCATTGTTATATTATAATATTATTATAATATTATAATATTTTCGTCGAATTCATGCAAAGATAGTGGCAAAATGATAATTGAAATTTCAAAAACAAAAGATATGTAACGAAATTATTATAATGCTCGATCTTAATACCTTAGAAGCCCGCCGAAAAATATTTTTGGGGAAACATTTTTTTAGGGTGATCTCCGGTACCCGTACTGAATCCACCTGCTTTAAAGGAGATTAACCTATATGTCCCTAACGCGTATACTCGTGGGAGATCCCACACACTTTTTTATGCTCCAAAAGCGAGAACTTATTTCTTTCAAAATGCGCCATTAAACAGAGCAAATCAACTGCTTAACGATTCTGCATTGATCATCGACATCTTCAATGTTACCTATAGAGTGTTCAGCTGATTTCAGAGATACCTAGATGGAGTAATTACTCACGATATAATTGATCGTTTTTCAGAATTTTCATGTAAAATATTTAGTAAATCAATAACAGGCAACACATCATGTGTACCTTCAAGGTAAAGTTATATCGGCGGCCATCTTGGCTCGCAACGAGTGCCTCGCTAGTCATTTATACAGGAAGGCGTTGGATCAACAGGGTGATTACCCACTACTTCCGGCTTAGTTCCGGTAAACGGTTGGCAGAAGTATTCACCGTTCACGGGAATCTAGAATCGATTCCGCACATCCCACAAGATAAGAGCGATTGGGTGGAGATTAGAATTTCTCCAAACTTGACGTAAGCGTATTTCGATAATGGTGACAAATTGAACTTGGAATTAAGCTTTCTTATATCCAGTACCTTCGGAGTTTATTTACAGATAGATTTATCGAAATGTGTACGACCTAACACCTAAACTATTAATTATAATAATCTTAATGGTTTCGATATTTAAAATGGTTGAATCATTGATACTCGTAATATTTGGTTTGGCTAGATGGAACCAGAGTCAATTAATTAAATGAATTTCTTTAAATGACACTACATATATGTGTTACTGAATGTACTCCACAACATAGGTAATTTCATAGGTAGGTACCCACGCTACATAATTTATTATAATAAAACAGTGTGTGCAATTCACACGCGGTAGAAGTGAAACCTCCAAAAGTGGGAGACCAAGAAGACCTTTTTTTAATCAATGTTTAAGATGTTTTTTTCCATATTTTTGTCGTCGAATTCCAGTGTACCTTTTTCTATAAATTTGGTCATCCTATTAATATTTGTGTTTTCTTCTTCGGAGTCGCTAGATTTTGTGTTTTCTTTGCCTGTTCATTTTGGATGGTTTTGAAGATTGGATATATATTTTTTTGGATTTCCTAAGATTCGAACAATGGTCTGCTGAATGTCTGGCGGCTAAGGTTTGTCAGGCGCTTTATACGACCAGACGAAAGTAGACTTGCGTGCGACCGTGGATTTATCGTATTATATTGGAACCGAGTACCCGTGAAATAAATAAATATTTTATTGCTATCTCATTCTCTCGCAGGCTAAATCCTATAGATGTATGTGTTTGTCTCTTTTTAGTGTCGCTCGCTTCCGTTTCATCGAGTTTCAAATCACAACGGTGCTAACGAACTTTTCACTTCAAAAACCTATGTACCTACCTAACTACGGTTTAAATGAATTAATAAATGTAAATTATAATGATTTGGTAAAATTACAGCATTCCACTTCTACATAAACTCAATGACTCATTAAGTAATCTGTACATGTTTGAGCACGATCAAACTTGTAGCGGCATTTAATTCTTCTCTGTCAGTATTTGGGTATTCACCGACCAATCCAATTTGCATGCATATATTATACAATTTCCCCCGTACATCTGTCACGGACAACGTTTACCCCGGGGTGGGGTTTTACCTTCCCAGGGGGGTGAGATTGGTCCGAAGTTTCTCAAACTTAGTAGTTGGCTAACCGCCAGCTTTTCAAATAAAGTTTTCGTCAACTTATTCTATTATAACTCCGAGATCTTTGATATCTTATTTGATTATTAACTAGCTGACCCGGCCACGCGTTGCTGTGGCTAATAAAACACAACGTCATCTACTGGATGGTTATCCAACCTTTATAACCACCACTGTCTTTGATCGCCGCCGCCGCCGTCTAAATAACTTTTCAATTACCGCAATGTACGTGACCATTTTTTTAGAAGATAGAATGGGTATAGTAAGCTATCCGTAAATATATAATATGCCTTCGCGGACTTTTTTGTAGATCTATAAAAGAGGAATATCCCACCATGCATTGTTTTGTTATATCCCTTTTGTTATATTAGGCAGCGTTTTCGATGAAAGCTACCAGGCGACTTGACTTTCTCCGACACTTCTAACAATTATCGTTATGTTTCAACCAATTTACACAAATTCTTGACAAATTATATACCTAAACCTTCCTCACGAAACGCTCTATCTATTGGTGAAAACCGCATGAAAATCCGTTCAGTAGTTTTCAAGTTTATCGCGAACACACATACAGACAGACGACGCGGGGGACTTTAATTTATAATATGTAGGGAAGATAGAGATATCATTGACTTATATTAACGCCTCATTTCGGTTTTCGCGTCATTGTTTGAAATGGCTTTAAGTTATTAATAGTGACTATCACTGAATATCCAAGGATTTTTTGTTATCTTTTTGATATCTCGTATCCTTCCTCACCACTTTCATAATCGGCAGTTGCAGCTTTTCATAAAACGGTTTGATTTTAAACGTTTACTTGGAAAATATAGTTTTACCAGCACGTTAATTGTAGGATTGTTAATTGCATGTTAGCTAAAAGCGCAGACCCTAAAATATCAAAAAAAATTGGTTTTTCTTGTCAAGATTAACTTTAAGAAATTTGAACAAAAATTTCGCATAAAAAGTAAATTTATGGAAACAAATATACTCTAGACATGTGGCTTGTCAGAATTCTTAGTACAATCAGTTCCAATTTTAAAATTAATTCTTAAATTCAAAACAAATTTGATTTCATTGAACCAGAGTTATATCAGACAGTTACGCACAACCGAAAATATATGTTTGATATAATAATAATAATAATAATTTTTATTTTAGTAATTTGTACATTTAAGTTTACAAATTTCTAATTAATTATAATATTTCATATTCACTATATTTTTTCAAGTTTTATGTATCTCCTACAATACATCTTGAACTTTCCAATTGGTGTTGACTTTAAAGTTTCTGGTAGTGTGTTATATAATTTCATTCCCTTGTACAGTAAACTGTTATGCGTATTCGCTTTGTCCTTTTTTGTAGCCTAATTTCGTTTGCACGTCCTTGTGTTATATCTGTGAATGTCCTTGTGGTATACAATTTTATTTGAGAAGTATTTTGGTAACACGTTGTTCAATATTTTGTGGATAAAAACCATCGTGTTCAAGGTCAGCATCTGTTTCACGGTTAACCAATTTAGTTCCTTTAACATTTTAATTATTTTTGAAAATCTACTTCGTCGAAGTATTCTCATTGCCCTGTTTTGGAGAATTTGTAACTTGATAAAATATAAGAACTAACTTGCCAATGGTCATGCCATTCAGGAGAGCTGTCTTGTTGTTAAGTAGAATAACTTCGAATATCGATATGTTTAACATCAATGAAGCACAATTTAGACGGCAAGCTTTGTTGCTGTTAGTCTGATTGTGTTTCATTGAAGTTTAAATTGCTTAAATCTGAATTTTAATTTTGTAATGTTTTTAAAATGAATAAATTGCATTGAAAAATAAGAAGGTTCGATTCAAAAGTATTGTGATAAAAAATTGGCAAAAATTAGTACTTAATTCGCCAAATATTTTCAATGTTGTATTGTACAAGTGCTCCCCACGGTTGAATTTTGCAGCCACCTCTGGTCTGGAGCTCCTAAATACCTGAAAAATACCCTCGACTCTGTGCAAAAACGTGCGGTCCGTTTGATAGATTCTCCCATCTTAACAGACGGATTGCATTCTTTAGAGCACAGGCGTCGGGTGGGAGTGCCCTTGTTCTACCGGTATTACAATGTAAGATGCTCCGAGGAACTAGCGTCATTGATCCCCTCGGCACCGGTGCATAGTCGGGAAACACGCCAAACGCGTGCCCAACATATGTACACGGTTGACACTTGTCACATGAGAACGGGTCGCTTCTTCGACTCATTCTTGTGTTCAACAGCTCGGCTGTGAAAGGATTTGCCGGCCTCTGTGTTTCCTCCTTCCTACAACATGTCTCTTTAAGACCAATGTTCATTCCTTCCTCTCCTCAAAAAGACCCTCTACACAGCATCGCAGATGACATAGGCCCTGAGGGAAATTATTTTCCTCAGGGCCTCCTGGGTGGAGTTATTGTAAAAAAAATCTAATACAGATCAAGTGAATCAAGTGAAAAATTGCGAAAACTAGTTTCAACTAACAAATCTTATTTCTGTCACCGTCCCTTCATGCCCTTCAGTCGTCCCTGGATCTCTTCAGCACCCCCATGAGGAGTAAACACAATAACGCTCACCTTGAGAATCACTGGTTCAACCCCACCCAGCACCCCCTGAAGCCTATAACCCCAACTTCCCGTCATTCCACCCCCCTCAGGGCCTTAGGATGGACCCAATCAAAACGCTTTGCAGATTTCGCCCACGTCGCCTGATGGACATTCACGTTATGAACCCAGTTAAGAGCGTTTAACCAGCCAGCGGACGAAAATCCACATTTCGTCGAAAGTTGTTCTTCCGATCGTGCAGGGCGGTTACAATGAGAAAGATTAATTATTCTCCGTACCAGCTTTTTTAAATTATAACTCAATATCGAATTTATTTCAATCCAAATTAGCTTTAATTTATACCTCCATCCAAAAATGCTGAAAGGCGTGATGATAAAACTATTAAAATGGTGTACTTTTTGTAGTTATTTTTTGATTATAAGTATTTATCATTTTTCAATAATGTCTAAATTTAATAAGATGTTAAAAAAATCTGAAATATATTAGTTTGTAAGTGCGCAAATAAATACACAAATGGACCAATTTTCGTCAAGAAACACATGTACGTACATATTTTTTAATGATTTTATTGAAACTAAAATTAAAATTCTAATACATAACTCTGCTAGATAATGTATTGATTTATTTTACTGCATGATTTTATTATTTGAAATGGGTGTGGTATAATACAAAAACTTTTTTGAAAATTTAACAAATCTGCCAACGACCTATGGAATAACCTTATTATACTAAAAATTAAAAAAAATTCTATAAATTTATTACATAACTTCACTAGATAAAAGATCAATCTTTCGAAATCCATTTATAATTTGTTGTGGAAAAGAGTCAATACGTCTAAAAACTTTTTTGAAAATGACGTATTTCCGGCTTTCTCTGGTAATGCCCTCTTAAGTGCGCACTTTAGACGTGAATAAACTCTATAACAGGCATATCACCCAATTTGTCTATGACTTTTATTCCCTTGAAGGTCCCTAGAACAATTGACAAATGAATCAATTTTATTTTTAGGTTCTTATTAAGAGGGAATAGACAAAACCGTAAATATGCCATTTTTAAATAAAATTCTAGCCGTATTGTTGACCCTTTTCCACAAAAAAATATAAATTGATTTCGAAAAATTGTTCTTTTATCTAGTAAAGTTATGTTTTAAATTATGAAAAAATATCAGATATAATTTTAGATTTTCACGGCCAAAAGTATTTTTGTTATTTATTTTTGGGGTGTTATGCCGTGTTGCGCTACCTCCTCCTTTAGCCAACGTTTCGGACAGCGTTACATCAGGGCAGATGTGTCACACATCGATGATGGACACTGCATTTAGTTCGAGTTGAATCTTGCAATCATATATAAAGATAGCAGCCAATAATATGTGCGTTAAGAAAATGAAGATAGTGTTAATAGTTCTTAGTCGAAGAATGATACAATTTAAAGTGATCGAATTTGATATGGGTTCCGTAGCTCAGTTGGTAGAGCTTTTGCCATGTAAGCAAAGGGTTCTGGGTTCGAGTCCCAGTGGAGCCAATATCTTTTTCCGTTTTTTCTGTCTCCAGGTTTTCTATTGAGTTTCGCTAATATTGTCTTAATTAAATAGAAAATACTTTAGTTTGTATATTTATTTACGGTCTTACAAACTAATATATTTTGCTTAGACATTATTGAAAAATTATAATATTTGGGAGGCAAAAACATTATTCCCTTTACGGTTGTTCACCCCGATGTAACACCAGTTTGCTGCACGTTAGCCGATTCGTTTCTGAGCCCAAAGAAGCCCCCCCCTAACCAATTAGCTTTCCATTTGAGCTTTGTGAGCCCCCGACGCACCCCACATAATCACGAGTATCCCCAGTGAAAGGACGAAAATCTCTCCTCCAATTGGACCAATTTTATCTCCGATCGAACCCTGTAATGATGATGACGAGTAATGCCGACTTCCTAAAAGAAGCGCTTTCGTAAAAATGAGGCTGTTGTGGTTTTATGTTTGCAGTCGAGTCATCATTGAAGTACCCACCACTGTCCCACCCCGGTATAGGCAACTTATGGTCGCCCCTTCGGAGTTCTCGCAAGAATCTAATTTTTTTGAATAAACGGCTCTACATTTAATGTAACGAATCTAGACCTTCAATGTCCCCTCATACTGTGTTAGGTGGCGGTATGCGGGCGCGCCTACAGGACTGTACTGTAATGGTCAATCTCTACAATTCTAAAGCCCATGGAGGTATCAATGCAAAAGCAGTGAGCCTCGTGGACAGTCAAACAAGCTGTTAGTAACATCAATAAAAATAAAAAAAGTAACCAAAAATGACAGCAGCCGTCATGAGTAATCAGCCCATGACAGCGAAAGACCATACACAATCCGGCGGGCGGCACCGAGCACTGTTCATAAAAAAAGCAACAAAATTAAAATAACATTTGTACAGAGTAGAACTGGTGTTACCGCAAACTGGCTACCGGCAGTCCCCGAGACAGTGAAGGAGGCTGATTGTCCAGCCTCCCGACAACCGGCAGCGTCGTCCGTAAGCCAGCTAGCCGGTGGTGCCTAGACGAGAGTAATTGGAAATCATAGAAGAAGACCCTAGGGAGAGAAGCGTCGGGTCGCCGGAGGCGGGACGGACAGCCTCTGGATGTCGTTCAGCCTTCTCCCCAGCCTCTTCATGTCACGGGGGATGGCGCAGCAGACAGGTGCAGCTCCACCAGTTCCAGAAGACCGGCCGTTGTACGTAGGCGGGGACACGGTCCAGGGTCCAACCCCTTATATGGGGAGAAGGACGGTACAAAACGAGCAACTGAGTTCAGTTCTCACCAAAAAAAACATAACTAAAAAGAAAAATTATTGATAACATAGTAAATCGCAAAAAAGAAAAAAATAAACAAGAGCGTGTGGAAGTCAGCGCTGGGCATGCGAATGCACTATATAACCAAACTAAAAATCATAAACATGTAAAATAAAATGGCGATTTAGAAAGAAAAATAAAAAACATAAAATAGACATGAGCGTTAAATTACGCAGGGCATCTGTAAACAGTAGACCATGAACATAAAAATGTAATAGCATAAAAACATGAAAATGTAAAGGTGTAAATAATAAACTTACAAATGTAAAAAATAAAAAAAATAAAAAATGTAAAATGCAAACAATAAACATAAAAAAATTTAAAACTGTACATCCTGAGCAGAGTTTGTAAAAGAATAGAAGCAAGAAAAGTCCGTGGTAAGTCAGGAACAAGTACACCTGGTGTCAAAATCTACTAATCAGCGACTCTAAGCTCAGGCCATCTCTCAACCCAGATCCTCGTAAAGTTCCTCAGGCACTCGAAGTTCGTCTTGTTCGAAACCAGATCAGTGTTCCACACTGGTCTGATAGGTACGTCCAAACCATCGAGCATTTCCTCTCTTGCATCCGTCATTATCTCACACTGCCACAGAATGTGCTCCGCCGACTGGTTCGTGCACCCGCAGGCGCAGTTGGGGTGAGGGGATAGGGAGAGGGTGTGAAGTCTCCCTCTGAATTCCCCGTGGCCGGATAGAAGCTGGGTGATGTGGTGGTCCAACTTGAGAAAGACCCCTTCCATTCTGACTTTAACTGATGGGAAGAAGGAGAAAGTCCATCTTCCCATATTCGTTCTATCCCAACGGACCTGCCACTCTTGGAGCGACAGATCCCTCATTTGACGAAGCAGCCCAGGGAGAGTCCCCGGCCCGCCCGGTGTCAGAACAACGCCTAGGTGAGTGGCCGGGGTTCCTCTGGTTAATTTCTGCTTAGTGAGCACTTCCCTGATTTCCAGATCGATAGGCAAAATGCCAGCCAAAACGGGTAAAGCGTCCGAAGCAACGGTTCTATACGCACCAGAGAGTGCCAGCAAGGGGGTTCGTTGGCCTCGCTTGAGAGCTAAGAGAATCAGCGAATTGTCCAGGCGGTGCTCCCACACAGAGACGGCATACGAGACTTGCGACACGTACACGCACCTATATAGCGTTCGCAGGGCCGGATTACGCAATCCCCACTCAGCTGTGGAGAGTCTCCTCAGCTTCAAGAAGAGTGCCTGGGCCTTGCTGGATACTTCTTTGACGTGAGCCAGAAAAGAGGACGATCGATCCAGAGTAACTCCTAAGTATTTCACTGTTTCAAAAAAGCGGATGTTAGAATCTCCCATTCTGATGGTAGGGTTTCTTTCTCTACTGAGAGAGCCCTTCATCAGGAGGCCCTTGGTCTTGTGGGGAGCGAAGGTCATCTTGTTTCTTTCACCCCAGTCCAGGAACATCTGCAAACCTTCACTGCCTTTACTCTCCACTTCCTTTCTGCTGTCCCCAGCGACCAGATACAACTTATCATCAGCGTAGTCGACAGCGATACATCCTTCAGGCAAGGGTAACCTGGAGGAGTCGTCAAAGGAGATGTTCCACAGGTCGGGTCCAAGGATGGAGCCCTGCGGGCATCCCATGTCGGCTTCCCTCTGGATACAAAACTCACCGAAACTGATCGTAATCGTACGATCAGAAAGGTAGTCATCGATGGCTTTGAACAATAAGTTGGAACACCGCCTGTTTTTCACCTTTGTACGTATCATTGCCCACCATGCATGATCGAAGGCACCAGTGATATCGAGGAAGATTGCAACTACATACCTCTTTGGGCAAGCCTTCACCCATTCAAGCGCATACGACAGGGCGTGCACCGTGGATTTACCGGGGACGAAACCGAACTGGAGGTCACTGGCCGGGGACAAAGTTTGGCGGAGCCGCTCCCTCAGTAATTTCTCCAGGATCTTGCCTAAAACGGGAAGCAGCGTTATCGGCCGGTAGGCCTTGATGTCGGTGAGTGGTTTATCGTTTCCCTTAGGTATAATCCGGAGCACGCCGCGCTTCCAATCTGAGGGGAAAACTCCCCTCCTCAAGCACGTATCCATCACCTGGAAGAGCTCTTCCTTGGCGTGGACCCAGACTTGCTTCGCTATTACGCCATTGAGCCTGTCATGCCCTGGTGCCTTCTTAGGACCCAAACCCTTAATTATCACATCAATTTCTGCCTTAGTGACTCTTGTGAGTCTAGTGAGTCTAGTGAGTCGAGTCATCAGTTAGTAATACGTAAGGATATGACTTAGTTTCATCCGCAGATAATGGAATCTTAGGCTGATATGACATGGAAACGTGTCGACTGTCGCCGAGCTACGGCTGTACGGACTATCAAAGCCAAAGCAAGTTAATGCGTTTCGTGTGTAGGTGGAAATTATGGTGGGGCGCCGCGCCGCTCTGCACACATGCGATTTGTATTAGTATGGGTGACTAGTGTTTCGATTGTATCTGGTTTCATCCCTGCCAAAACCCAGTAGGTACTCTTGTCATAACACGTCTAATCATAAGAACTTGTATCACGTCTCATTAGCGATGATTGTATGATTTAAAATGTTTGTGTTACTCCGTTTTATAATTTCAACGCCTTCGCACAGTTTTTGTAAACTGCAGCTTTTAAAAAGCTTAGTCTCCAAATTTTGCAGTTTATACGAGAAGGCTCAACCAATCTATCATTTGCTAGTCTTTTCAATTCCATTTTTTTTATTTCAAAATATGTGGAATATTTAACGAACTGAACAAAATTATAAAAAATAGTCCATTTAGCGACGATGTATCTTAAAACGCGTCTGCTCGTTTTGGAATAAATAATCCCAAAACACGTAATCGCGTTATACTTTCATAATCTCTCTTCCTCTCATGCAAACATATGTATTTTTCTTTTAACCAGAAAGAGAACGAAATAATGCTTCTTATTGTCTTAGAAATATGAAAGCTATCTTGCATAGATATTTTACAATCTCGATCCAAAGTGACGGTTTCTAAATTTACGCGCGAAACCGAGGCTTCCGAGAATTTGAGGTGCGAATATATTGAGCCAGCAGACGGGTTAAAATCAATTTTAACTGTTTTAGATTAAATAAATATCTATATTTTAATAAACCTTTCACAGTTCTCTTACCTTTAACGAACCCCAATAACCCCATCACTTTCCTTTTAGTTCCAATTACAATCATCCATCAACATTACTTATTGCAGGTTACACAAGAGTTGCTATGATATATAGAAGTCTTTCGTCTCGGCACGACGTTAAAGAATATCCTCTCTTGACTTGATCGAATTGTCGTAGAAACGAGTTGGAAGCCTTAGGCAAAAAATGCCAGACCTACTTTCAGATGTGGGGAAGATTCTGGGAAGCGAACAAACATAATTTTTTGAATAAATATATTTTGTTGTCACATTAGTCGGGATTTTTTCTCCGAGAATATTCTTTCTTTCCTTATTCTTAGGAAAAATTATGTGTATTATATTATTAGAAGCTTATTTTACCCGTCTCGCTGCCGACGTGTGAGATGTTAATAATTTCGTCTGTGTCAATTTGTTTCTCCGAAATGAGCCGCCGATTTATGAAGATGATAAGAATCTAGTTTGAGTAACTGAAATAATGCGGATTTCTGGAAAACCTTTTTTTTCTTTTGTACTTCAAAAATAAAATAAAATAAGTATATATATAATTTTGGTTGTCCCAAATTGCGAATTCAAGGGCGCTGTTCAAAGCAAGATAATAACTGTAATGGGTGTGACGCGCTTTTCTCTCGTGGCTTCCCATTGAGAATGTATTGCGTTGTCTGAATGTATTGTCACAGGCATGTAACCCCTAAAAAAATTTGCTTTTGCGTACATTAAAAATACAAATATTAAAATAATAATTTCAGATTTAAGCGTAATATGTTTTAATGGTTCTACGAATTGGAAGATAATACATAAAGGCATGTAAGATATTATCTCTGGATTATTTAATTTGTTTTCATTGTTTTAAGACGGTCGGTCCTGCCATCATGAGAAAAATTTTTGAAAATCATTTGCATGTATATTTTTTTAGATAAATTTGTTTGAGAAGTATCTTTTTTGCAATCACACATATTATGCTACATAAAAATCCATAAGTATAAGTATGCTATGCCTAGTTAGAAATCAATATTGACCGAGCAATACCTAGTCCTAACCATACATAATTGAAACAAGAGGATATGGACCATCAAACGAGTTAGTTTGAAACACGTGCAAAACACGTGTAGCCAACATCGTTCACCCATACAACTAATAAATTGCATCGACGCACAACCGATCTCCACCTCCTTTCTGTCTACCAACACTCTTTTGACGGCCTCCGTGGTCGAGAGATAAGGCTCTTGACTCTCAATCCGTAGGATCGAATCCCCGCGTGCGCAAATAAATTTTATTTGTTTAATTGGTATTATTTCACGATAATTAATTTAAAATAATATATTGTATATTTGCGACACGTTCCAGAGTTGATCCAGTATCACCCTGGTTTAAGTCCACCATTCAGAATTGAAACGTTGCTTAAAATGGCATATCCATGTTTGGTGACCAGTTCTGAATAACAAGGTACAACCCCACCTTCCTCTTTCCCAGCTCCTTCCCAACCACCTCTACCTTCAGCCTCACACCGTTGTTGCGGCGGGTAATGATCCCTCTCAAGATCGAGGGATCAAATGCTGCGGTATGTTGTGGACTGTATGCGTGGTTCTTATCTATTTTATTATATTTTATCTCACTTACCCAGACTGCTTCCCTCTTAGATTTTGTGTTCACTGGGAAGGTAGGTATGTTAGTATGGGAGATTTTGGAAGGAATGGCGACTGGGAATGAACAATTAATTGATCGCGAAATCATTAGCGAGAATAAGTGACGCGTGGCGATGGTACTCGATAATAGCTGCGGTTTTAGAATTACGTTTGCGGTTTGATTATTTAAGTGTAAAGCGGTGCGGTAAAGGACTTGTGTCCCTTGCGGCGAGGCGAATTCAACTCAACTGATTATAGCAGAGGGCATTCAATCGGTAGTTCCAAAGAACCACATGCAACAATAAAAGGCGCGAACACCGTAGTCTCACTGGCTCCAGACGGGAGTAGCCGGGATTCTTATGAAGTATTCACATAAAAACACTGAACACGTAACTTTCTTTGGCTCCGTCGCTTTGATAGTCCGTGCAGTTTGGCCTCAACGCTTCCGTGCCATATCTCCATTTGTTTCGACTATAATATATAACCCTGTAACAGATGTTTTTGAGGGCTCAAGTATCTCCTAAAGTTTGACAACAAAAATGCTCAAAATTATTTTCTCCAAAGTCCCAATGGGTTTCTTATTACCATTCACCTGGTATGCAAAGTATTCACCGTGCGAGCGGCAAAAAATGCCATTTGGGACACATAAACAATGAGCAATCTCGTGGGGCCCGGCCCGTGGCGTGTCCCATCCGATACTTCGCATGTTATCATTTAATTTAAATATATTTCAAATAGAAATTCATGTGACTGGAAGATCTACCTAGGCTGGATGCGTGCTCTACACTGACGTGCCAAAGTTTTATAACCCGTTTGAAAAGTCAGGCGAAACTATCCTGATTTGTAAATTTGCAAAATTTGAAAGTTTTGTTGTTGTTCAGTAGACAATATATATTTTATCATGAAACGAAAGCTTACCCACTAAGGTTTTTAAGGGCCCACTCAAACATCGTACGATTAATCAATTATATTTTTTTTATTTTTTTAAGTGCGAGAATCTGAGGATTGGAATCTGTGGATTGGAATCCAGCCGGTATCATGTACCATATGCACACAACAGTTGTTTGTTTTAGATAAGTGCTATCTATAATAAACCCAATCGCCAACTATTTCGGCTCCGAATGTACTGCAGTGCCTCGGAAATATTGCTATCATATATTTGCCACTGTGGATTTAAATTTGCCTGACGTGTCGTGTCCTGGTGTGCTCTGACGTGGTGGCTAGCTTTCACATCTATATGTCGTGTTCTGACGCTTTCTGGAGATATTTTGAATCAATACATTCGTCACAAAACAGCACTGGCAGGTGCACACTTGTCTGATCTGTCGTGATACGGCTGTTCCCTCGCCCCCCACTTCCACAGCTCTGACGCCGATAGGGATCGCTTCTGACGCGACACGACACAAGGCATCACGGCCCATTCCGACATACTAATTTAAATCTCACCATACTAAACTGATACCATTGTCACGTTACATTGATACACGTCAGACAAATATAAATCCACCTTAAGCATATTTTGGCAAAGTATAAGCCAAATCCAACGAAGCTATCCTCAATGCCATGGCTGCTAGGGTGGAATCCCTATTGATGGTCCTCTGGTGGCAGGAGGCCTTCATAAAATCCTCCATCATCCTACAATCTGTCCTTCAACACATCTGCCCTGATGATGGACACTGTAACGCTATCAGAAAAGTTGGCTAATGAAGGAGGTAACGCAACTGGCATAATACCCCAAAAATAAATCACTTTTATAGTTTTGGCCGTGAAAATCTAAAATCATATCCATCCTCCAACAACGGCCGGCGTTGTCTAGCGTTAAGGCTCTTGACTCACAATCCGAAGGTCGCGGAATCGAATCCCGGCGTGGGAAAATGAATTTTATTTGAAATGTGTTATTTCATAGTAGATTAGCGGCACGTTCCAGAGTGGAAGATACTCTTAGTACCGCTCTGGTGTAAGACCACCATTCAAAATTGAAAGTTGTTTGAAATGGCTTTAGCCGTGTTTGGTGACCAGATCTAATAGCCAGGTACTTCCCCACCTTCCTCTTCCCTATGTCCTTCCCCTCCCCACTACATTCAGCCTCACAACATACCCCAATTGGGGATGCCATAGTCCCACTGTCTCCAGACGGGAGCAGTTGGGACTCTTGTGCGATATTCATGTAGGCTCTTGATTCGCAATCCGAAGGTCGCAGAATCGAATCCCGGCGTGGGAAAATAAATTTTATTTGAATAATTTGTGTTATTTCATAGTATATTTGCGGCGTGGAAGCGTTCCAGAGTGGAAGATACTCTTAGTACCGCTCTGGTGTAAGACCACCATTCAAAATTGAAAGTTGTTTGAAATGGCTTTAGCCGTGTTTGGTGACCAGATCTAATAGCCAGGTACTTCCCCACCTTCCTCTTCCCTATGTCCTTCCCCTCCCCACTACCTTCAGCCTCACAACATACCCCAATTGGGGATGCAATCGGGAGCAGCTGAGACATTCATACTGGTGAGCAAGTACCGTTTCATACTGGTATAACGTAAATGGGCGTTAACTCGGTTTGGCCACAATTTTCTAAAGCTTTTTAGCGAAGACTAGAAGAATGAAATTGATACCTACTGCGCAGATAATTACACACATTTCCCGCTTTGTCCTGATGCTTCTAAACTTATCCTCATAACTGTAACTTTCAATCAGTACCTATAGAAGCAACTCGGCGCTTGAAAGCCGGGAGAAATTCGGGTTTAACAGTATGGTAATTTCACGTTTAACGTAATACGGGAAGGCTCTCGCGTCGGGATATAGCACTTAGGAACGTATGAACCAATTTCGTATCAAATACGGAGGCGCGCGGAATGTCTACAGAATGCCGGAACGGTGGGTAAATTAAAGGGACTCATTCTATCCGGTAACCATCTTATGGTAGAGCCTTATTAAACTCTGTCGATTTTAAGGCTCTGCGACTATTAGGTTGTTACGACGGCGTGGTGTTTAAATAATGATGATGCCCAAAAATAGGTTTTAGGGGTAATGCTTTTACAAATTTGATGTAGATACTTACTAAGTTTGAGAATTGAGTTTCACGAGTATCGGGACCTAAATGGAATATACTTCCACGTGAATTAAGATTAATAAAACACTTTTCACAGTTATTCTTTTCAAAAAATCATGTCCATAAATCCATTACCTTCTTTACTTAGCATAAAATGAAGTTGCTCCCGCTGTTTGTGCGCTTAGATCATTTAAATTACGCAACGGATTTTCATGCGGTTTTCACCAATAAATAGAGGGATTCATGAGGAAGGTTTTTAGGTATATAATTTTTCGAGGTTTTGTGTAGACTGGTTGAAATATATTAATAAAGGGAGCGGGCTGGCAAGCAGGCAGAGGGCAATGAGCTGGCATGCGGGCGGTGTGGATTTGATTTAACAGATGGCGTTGATTATAAAGGTTGGGTAATGGCGTAGCGTTGTGTTTCGTTAGCCACAGCAACGCGTGGCTGGGTCAGCTAGTATTTTATAAAGTTCAAATATTTATTTTAGAGCTAGCCCCCCCTGTAGAGCTAGTCACCTATATTTCTGTTTTTAATTATTTTACGTTTGAAATGCTTTATATTATTGATCATAATATATTTTTCGCATTTTGTATATTATGTAAGCATTGTACACTGCTTCCTAACACTGTATGCAGGGACATTGGAGGTCTAGATTGGTTCAAACTTAAATGCAGATTCGTTCATTAAAAAAAGAGAGCCTGGAAGGAGTGACGATCTGTTACTTATACCAGAGCGGGTAAGTGGTGTTATATTAGTAATTATATTTTTCTGTCTCTTGTTGTATGCAACTTTTCAGCCTGCTTGTTTTTTAATTTTTTTTTATATTGATAGTTTCTAGTTTATTCCACAAATAATATGAACTCTCTCATAACATCTCCAATATTATGTGTACCAGTTTTCCTTTTTTAATATAATCGACCACATCATCTGACACAGCAAAGTTAAGCGATTATGATCTTTGTAAGTATCTCTAAGGCCTAATATCGCATGACATTGCCGTGTCAAATAAAACCTTGTTATTCAAAAGGGACGATATGTGAAAGGTTGTTATTTTGAAGATGCTTTGAGTGCGGAGAAAATTATTTTCTTTACTTTTTTATTGTTATGTAGCAACGTTTCTTCAAGTATGTACTTAATTGAACACATCTCATTTAATTATTCTTAATTTATTTCATTTCCACCTTTTATTGCCTTTATTACGCTGTTCGCTTTCGATTTTCTAATATATCTGTCACCTTGTGAGCCCCGGTGACCTTAGCCGCAGGAATCTAATAAAATAACCGTGTTGCGGCGCTCCGATGCGGTTCCCCCATCTCTCCAACCTGAATGTGGCATTCGACGCCTCAATAAAAATTCCTACCCCGCCGGGGACCGACCTACCCCCGTTGCTTTATTCGCCAAACTCCATTCCTCCATGATCCACCATCTTAATCTTAATCCTCTCGGTCTTTTACAAATACATTCTTGGTTTCACATGTGCAGGGACCCGTTTAATGTGATCAATGCTTGCTGGTAATGTTCAACCTTTATTTGATTTGCTTAATACTTAATTTTATGGCTCTTACTTTAACTGGGAAAGCTGTAAAATGTTGACTAAATGTTCATAGCAAAATATACGCCGAACAACCGCTGAGCTTGCTTTCATGGCAACCCACCGATCCGCTGTTTTCTTTCAATTGAACAAGAATTGTATTTGAAATGTTATATGTTAAATGTTATGCAAAACCTTGCAAGTAATAATTGTTTTAAGAAAACCCTGCTGTAAACTAACCAATTCATACTTTGTTCTGTTATTGCAGCTAGCTTGTCAACATTAACGAAACCCACTTTATATAAAGTAGTAGCGATGTAATAAAAGTTAATAATCGGACAAATACAGCCAAACAGGTCAAAAACACCGATTTGTCTTCGAAGTTTCACTTGTAGTCAATATCACTGTCATCTTGGTTATTGCCACAATGTCCCGAGAGAGCACAGCTTGGTGAATCGAGAAAATTGCTCCTGTCTCCGGTAGGGTAGGTAAGTGGTAGAAGCGAGTTACTTTTCTTTTTCCTTTCGAGATTTTTCAAAACAATTTCAATTTTCTTTTGGTATTTTTACACCAAATACTTTTTTATGTTTTGTTGTATACAAAATGCCATCTGAGTGTTGCTCTCTTAGGGAGGTGGTTGTTTTTTCCAATCTGGTCTTTTCTCTTGCAGTAGCTCTGTACATGCCGTATTTTGGCTTATCTTCTTCTTACACTTATGGGAGATTTGCTCTTGGAACAAAATGATGCTCTATATTCTTTATAGTCACGTATGCTTATGGTACTGAACGACCCCTGATACGCTGGCTCCGCGTTCCGTAAGATCAAGTCCCTATCCCGAACCCAGTGAAAATCCTATCCTATTTGAGTGCCAGCTGGGCTTGCGACGCGCAACGGTGGGCGCATCGGCTGTTAACTCGACAGTGTTTCGATAATCGTTTTGCATATTTTAATTTTCTGAATTATTTGTCGCTATCTTAATGCTTAGTGCAACTAACTGAACTTATTTCCATTGACGCTATTTACCAGAATAATCTCCTTCTAGGTATAGTGGAACGCCTCTCAACTTTGCTTTGGCACAGTTTTTGATTCGTTAACATTCTTGCATCACAATTACCTACGAATTTTTTGTTTCATAGGTTTTTTTTGCTCCTTTAGTTTGATTTTTTTATATTAACTCACACACACAAGGCTCAGAGGAAAATAACTTCTCAGCCGAGCTGTTAAACTCAAGAACGAGTCGTGGAAGCGACCGTTCTTACGTGACAAATGTCAACCGTGTACACATGTTGGGCGCGCTTTGACGTGTTTCTCAGCTATGCTTAGGTGACGGAGGAATCAATGATGCTAGTTCCTCGGAGCATCTTCCATCACTTCCATGTAGTACCGGTAGAACAAGGCCAGCGTACCTACCTGACGCATGTGCTCTAAAGATTGCAATCCGCTTGTTACGGTAGGGGTATCTATCAAGCGAATCGCCCGTTTCTGCAAAGAGTCAAGAGTTTTTCTCAGGTATTTTGGGGCTCCAGACCAGGGGTAGCTATCAAATTAACTGTGGGGC
Source organism: Limnephilus marmoratus (assembly GCA_917880885.1). Taxonomy (NCBI): domain Eukaryota; kingdom Metazoa; phylum Arthropoda; class Insecta; order Trichoptera; family Limnephilidae; genus Limnephilus; species Limnephilus marmoratus. Next base: position 17,120,910 of record OU862931.1, on the reverse strand, counting down.
ATATTAACAATACATGACAAAATTTAGCGCCATATGAACGAGCTGCCTTCCTCTTTTGTAATTTCCAAGAGCTCTAAATATATATTTATCTACATATCATTGAATTATTTTTTTTCATTTTTACGAAAGCCTTAAAAACAGACTGATATTATCTTTATGTTGACTCCGTCACAACAAATAAGCCTGTAACCTCAAATTCTGCCTCTGGATAAATCCCATTTTAAAATAAACTTTGTCATTCCTTTTAGGTTTTTTCTTTTCTACCCTCTTATTGTATTATTTGTTTTCCCGAAAATAGCTCTGAAATTCAGGAAACTTCAGCGGTCCCCGTTCGGCCTCAATAAGACTTGGAGCTGAGTGGCAATTTCTCCGCACTTTCATACGGACAATTTAGATAATACCTTCCCCGCTTCCTGCTCCCCTGGCCTCCGCTTTCTCCATTCGTCAAATAAGCTTTTGTGTAACTACGAACGAAGAAAAATATTGCGAACTTGTTGAAATTGAATTATTGAATAATATTTTTTTTATCATAATTTTATTTCATATCATATATCCTCCCGTATACACAAGCATCTGCTTATTATGGGAGAATATTTTAAAAAAAATATGTATATTTGTATTTAATAATTGTATTAAGTTTTATTTTTTATACTTTCATTATATTTATGTATCTATTGTATGTACTGTACCAAAAAATAAAAATAAATTTCAATTTCAATGTACAGGACCTTGACGCTACTCTTATTAAAGTCATAATATCATATTTTTCATATCATAAATACATTCCTAGTATTAGCAGAAATATAAATTGATTTTATTTCTTGCCTGTAGGCTTCTTAGGTTTACATGAAAATCTCTTCATCTGAATTTAACCTTCTGAAAACCCACAAAATCCTTCTCTGAAAAGCGTCTCATGATACAATGGTAACATTACGTATTTTAAAACATTATTTGATGATTATTGAACTAACTAACTAACCATCACGCCGTTTCCCCGCAGGGGTAGGCAGAGAGGACGGACCGCCAAACAACTCGGTCTTGGCACACACTCTTTGCCTCACTCACATTCATACATCGTCTCATACATTCTCTTCTATTGTTCTGACTTTTGACATGGCCCGACTCAAGTATTTGATTCACTTGATCGTGCCACGTCTTCCTCGGGCGTCCCCGACTTCTTCTACCATTCACATTCGCGTCGTATATTCTTCTTACACTACTTTCTTCGTTCATTCGCTCTACATGCCCAAACCATCTGAGGGTCCCTTTCTTAATCATACTCATTATGCTTACATCAGCCTTACATTCTTTGCGGATATCCACATTTCTCACACGATCATACATTGTTTTACCACACATACGTCTCAGGGATCTCATTTCAACAGCATTCAGCTTACTTTCATCCTTCCTCTGCCAGTTCCATGCCTCACTGCCATACATCAGGGTAGGTACCAGGACTCCATTGTGGACTGCTAGCTTCGCTTCTTTTGACAGTTTTTTATTAGCGCCAACGGCATTCAGTCCACTATTAATGGAGTTAGGGAACGTACCCAAACTACGTGACCAACTTTTTGCAATTTTTAACCCCCCCCCCCCCGGTGACCAAAATCCTAAGCAACCTGCCGCTCATTTGTATGGAGCGTGACCTTTTGAAGACCCCCCCCCCCTAAAAGTGTCACGTAGTATGGGTACGTTCCCTTACCGGCATTCACCCTTCTTTCAATATCTCGATTGATGATTATTGTGTTTTTTTTTTTAATTCAATAATACCATTATTCAATTTATTAAAACAGTTTCTTATTTATGAACAAGTTCTGCTATATAATTATTATTACGCGTGACAGCTGTTTCGCCTTCTGAAGGCATTATCAAACTGTCTAACTGTCGGTAACAGCTGTCACGCGTAATAATAATTACATAGCAGTTTATAAATAAACTGTTTTTTAAATTGAATAATAGTATTATCTCTATATATTATAAATGAAAGTCCTCGGCCGCGTCTGTCTGTCTGTCTGTTCGCGATAAACTCAAAAACTATTGAACGGATTTTCATGCTGTTTTCACCAATAGATAGAGTGATTCAAGAGGAAGATTTAGGTAGGTATATAATTTGTCAAGGTTTTGTGTAAATTGGTTGAAAAATCTCTACATAGTATAAAATGAAGTCGCTCCCGTTGGATGTGCTCTTAGATCTTTTAAACTATGCAACAGATTTGCATGTGGTTTTCATCAATACATAGAGTTATTCAAGAGGAAGGTTTATATGTATAATAAATTCATATTATAGTATAAAAAAGTCGAGAAATTCAAATATTCAATTCAGGCAGCGGGCAGCTGGCAAGAGGGCGGTGTGAATTTGAATTGTGAATGCAAATTAACAGATGGCGTTGGTTATAAAGGTTTCGTTAGCCACAGCAACGTACGGCCGGGTCTGCTAGTATAATATATGAAGGATAATGTCTGTAGCGGGCTGGCAAGTGTGGATTTGATTTGTATGCAAATTAACGGATGGCGGTGTTTATGAAGGACAGGTCCAGTAGATGGCGTTGTATTTCGTTAGCCGCAGCAACACGTGGCCGGGTCAGCTAGTTGAATATATTAAAGAAATAAAAAAAAACAACTGGAGTTCTACCAATTAAACTTGATAACAATAAATTATTTGAAAATGTATGCCTCACTGGATGCTTTACTGTGCTGAGGCCCACATTATACTATTTAATAAAATTCTATGAATTAATACATTGAATGATCTAAAAACAAATACAAATAATAAAGGCGGTCATGATTTTTTTTATATCGGAAAATATTGTAAGGTACGATTGAATATAATGGAGTGTGAATTGTTATAATGGTATTGTATATTTAGGTTTTATTCTTGTAAGTTATAAAATTTTTGTGATATTGCCTTTTGGTTATTTAATATCTACATACTTTTCAGAGTAAAATGTTCTCAAAGGCTCAATCTACATGAAATGTTTCAAACTTTCTTAATAAATTTTATGCAACTGCACTATAATGTAAACAGAAACGTATTAAACACAAAGAAAAGCTTAACTTTTTCCACAAAGAGCTTATTTTTGAGATGAGCTTTTTAAAGTAACAATTTACTTTCAAGAACTTTCCAATACAGATAAAACGCGTCTTTCCCGACACTACACTCGTCAAGAAGTAATGTATTTTATTTTCCCTACATTCGAAGCATTGTTACTACTTTCTATTACTCCCCTTTAACGATATTAACACATCATTGTCACGAAATGTTTCTTTCCATCTTGTTGTGCCAGATTTTCGTCGTTTTCTTGTAGATTCTTTATCGAGGAATGTTTGTTCTTTTTGCCGCCTTGTAATTCCGCACGCCGCGTTGGCAGTTATTCATTTGAAAATATTTCTTTGCGGCGCAGCTTTATAAACGATTAATAATAGCTCGGAAGCTGCCCGTTGTTACGCATCGTAAAATTAATTGTAATAACCATGCTTTACCGGAGCGAGGATTATTTTTTGTCGGCTTTCAGATAATAATAATAAATTGTTGTCTGTTTTTGTTGGTCTGTAGGCTTAACTCACCTTTTTTTCTCTTTCGGAGAAATAAAACAACAGCAGTGTATATAATCGTACAGCGGATTGTGTCTGAATCTCTTACATAAATACCTATATATATTTATCTAGATTATTTTAAAAACTTTATTCAGTGTATTCAGGGACGTACTTGACTTAATTTAACCTGCGGTTCCTGACATTATTTGGAGTAAAAATAATGTCAGGAATCACTGGTTAAAGTACACACATAAGTCAAGTACCTCCCTTAATACCCTATAAAACTTCCCATACAGTCATGTAGTTCTTGTTACTATGCGTGTACTACAACGTACCAGCGTTCATTACTATATTTTATAAGCATTTTTACAATATTTGATTTAAGTTTATTTTTTTGTTTAACTTTGTGAGTAAAACCTCAAATTGTAATATTTAATTAAATGAAGATATAGCGAAATATTAAACAATATTAGCGAAACTCAATCGAAAATCTGGAGACAGAAAAATCAGCAAAAGATATTGGCACCTCTGGGACTCGAACTCAGGAACCGAATTTGATATAGACATCGTAGCTCAGTTGGTAGAGCATTTGCCATGTAAGCAGGTCCTGAATTCGACTCCCGGAGGTGCCAATATCTTTTTCTGATTTTTCTGATTTCTGACTCCTGATTTTCGGTTGAGTTTCGCTAATATTGTCTTCACTTAATTAAATATTTTATTAAAGAATTATTTATTAAGCTGGCACACTGACACTGGCTTTTCGTAGGGACATGCTTTTACCAAACTTTTACAAATCAGTAAATAACAAAATATTTTATCAACATACCTTAATACATATTAAAAAAAGATACTGCCTGCCCACATTAAACCAGCGTCCTATACTGATAACAATTTAGGTAAATTACTAAAAAATACTAAAGATAGAGATCATAAATTAAGCCACTCAGGCTTTTACCAACTATTTTGCAATGATTGTCCTTCGTTATACATAGGTAAAACAACTAGAAATGTAAACATTAGAATCACAGAACATTTAAGATGCTTAAATAATAATAATTTTTCAGAATTTGCTAATCACCTAATTTCCACAGATCACACTTTTAACAAGGACACAGGGGTTAAAATTCTTCACCGTAATAATAAAAGCAAAAAATTAGATAATTTAGGAGCACTAGAAATCAGAAAATCCCTAAATAATGCTAGTATTTTGAATAACCAAATTAATTTATCTTTCAGTCCCATTCTAAATATTTTTCCAATTAACCGCTCTGTTCTTTCCGGAAATCCCGCAATTACCCCCACCCCTTTGTTCACCTCCCACTCAAACACCTAACATTCTGTATCATAGTTTAGTTATAATATTCTCCTGACGAAGGAAGGGTGCTTCTGAAACCGGTAGTGTTTTAAAATAAAAGTTGTCTTAAACAAATTTATATGTTTTTTATTGTACAAAAAAGATCTGTAAGGAGGAACCCTGTGCCTATAAATGCAGCTCAATTTCCTGTACGCAATACCACTTGTTCCGTGTCTACATATTTAAATATTCAATTTCACAGCTTTCACGTAATATTTAATGTCGTTTTATTTGTCGTAAGCAACCACGATGACAGCCTGATTTAATAATTCTTAATTGTTTCAAAATGAATGCATTTTAGCAGTCACAAGCGCAATGCGCTTTTTTCGAATTACATTTTTTTCCACTCTTGCACGGAACTCGTGGAATATTCGAATAGGTATTGTTATTATTATTATGAATACGTAGCATAGTGGAATTTAACATAATGTACCTAACCCGCGTGTCGTGCAACACGGAGTGCGCCAGTCGCATTGTAGTTATAATAAATATAACTGGCTTGTGAATATATAACTAAGTTACAACAGGCTTATACCTACACTAATCCTCTTAGCGTAGAGTCGCACTGTCATCGTTCCATTATCTGAGTCTCCGTAGTCTGTAATCCTCTTCCCCTCCTGCCAGCCCGGTTTCGCCTTCTCTGCCGCGATGCGCAACACTTTAACCGTGTTCTGTTTTCAACTGTGAAAAAGACATGCATTCGACTGTCCGGTCTCGTTAGCGTGAACCGCCACAGACAATTATATCCTAGTTGGCTTAACAGAGGATGTAGAATTTTGTAAGCGAGTTTGAAAACTCATCGCGGAGCAAGGTGACTCGACTACTTTAAGAGGGAGTAACCAGACATAAACGGAAATATGTCATATTTAAATAAAATTTTAGACTATTGACTTTTTTCCAAAAAAAAAATATCGATTGCGATAGATTGTTCTTTTATCTGGTAAAGTTAAGTTTTTTTTTTTTTTATAAACAATGTCATTTTTAGTATAATAAGGTAATACCGCAGGTCGTTGACAGATTTGTCAAATTTTCAAACCAAATTATGTATTATACAACACACATTTCAAATTAAACAATCATTCAATAAAATAAATCAATAAATTATCCAGGAAAGCTACTTGTCAGAATTTTAATTTTAGTTCAAATAAAATCTTTAAAAAAAAGATCCGAGCATGTGTTTTGTGACGAAAATACTTCATTTTGTCTATTTATTTATGGTCTTACAAACTAACGTATATCAGTTTTTTTAACATTTTTATTTTACTTAGACGTTATTGAAAAATTATAAATACTTATTACGATAGAAAAATAATTACAAAAAGTACATAATTTTAATAGTTTTATCATCACACGTTTGAGAATTTTTGAATAGATGTATATATCAAAGCAAATTCTTATTGAAATAAAATCGATATTGAGTTATTATTTAGAAATTCTGGTACGGAGAATAATTAATCTTTCACATCGGAACCGCCCTGTACAGTTGCAAGGGAACAATCGCAAGGCTGTCTTTCGACGAAATTTGAATTCTCGGCCGCTGGTTAATCGCCCTTAAGGAAAATTTTCATATTTACTGTGGATCACTGAAAACAACTTGTTCTGAAAAGGACATAGAAGATTGAAACAAAAGGGCCATAAGGCATGGAAGCGTGTCGATTGTCACCAAGCTACGACCAAACTGTTCGTACTTTCGACACGGTTGTGCAATGAAAGTTAGCCTTTTCGTGGTGCAACGTTAAAATAAAGGCGTGGTGTGTAGATGAGGTATGAGTATCAAACTCGATCTTTCCGATTGTTAGCACACTCTCTCCCACCGGGCTTTCATCATTTGTATGAGTATGGTATATTTATAGTCAAATAGCTTTTGTGTTTAATCTACTGCTAAGAATTATTGTAAATTACATCTATATTATTTTCTATTTTATTAATTTGTAAATTTTCACATTTTAAAAATAAATAAACTAAAAAAATTTAAAAAATCACTAGGTTTTGGAAAGGTAGGGGCGTGGGAGAAGTAAGGCGGCTACTCGGCTGAGTGACCAGTGATGACATTTAGAAGAAAAAAAAATTAAAGGACATAAAGTCTCCTGGATTTCTCCTGGATTGTAGCTGAGTTTTAGCAGTGCCTCTAATATAATACACAAAACAAACAATTAAATTTAATTACATAATAAATAAAATAAATAAATAAATCTAATCTCCAATTTAACATATACCTACAATATAAATAATAAAATTAAATTTAAAAAAATAGATACAATTAAATAATGTAAATCAGAATTCAAAATAAAGCAAATAATCTTAATAATCAATTCAAATAAAAATATAATGTGTGGCTTATATAATTACTAATTCTTAACACAATTTACAATATACATAAATACACCTACACTATGTCCAATCAAAGCGCCTTTTCTAAACAATGCGAACGTTTCGATTGAAGTCTCGAAATCCACACAATCGGTCTACAAATGAGTAGAATACAAGGTAACGAATCCTGTGCGATTTTACGCAGTGCCTACGCGTTCTACGCAGCGAAGAATTCCAGTTATTCTTCCCGTTGGGAAGCCTGAAGTCGTTATTATGAGAGGAGGCGTTTGGGGGTCCGGAACTGCAAAGAATCCCGTAATTGAATTTGCCATTTTTTTTTGTTTCCGTATCTGAAATGGAGAATGCGTGTTATTATTGTTGGATATATTTTCTGAAGTTTCCCCGCTTTTCAGATGGAATTACACTCGAGCATTGCCCGCCATAGAGGGTTCGCTTCTTTGAGAAAATTGAGTTTTTTAAAAGTGTGTTTCAAAATTGGTGTAGTTTTTTCACCACTCTGAATATGAAAAAAAAATGCACTAAAAAGTAAAAAAATAATTTCGTATTCTTCTACAACTTCATAATCAACTTACTTTTTCTACTCATCAATATGTAGGTACGATTGTTATTTTTGGAGTCGGTGTCAGTCAAGGTAGGTTTGTAACTACATACATAGTTATAGGTGAGATGTGCTTGTGTCGCACGAGCGACTTGATGAGGCGAGAGGTGAGAGCGGGGCCGCGGCGTGAGGGGAGCTGTCAAGTGAACACGCCGGGCCGGGTACCTTTGCTGACACCGACTCCAAAAATAACAATCATACCAACATATTGATGAGTAGAAAAAGAGTATTTCATGTGTTATTATAAGAAATAAACATAATATTTGGAATATTAAAATTTTTAATGCAAACGTGAAAAGTTTTAGTAATGGCTCATCTTATGTTTTTTTTTAACTAAAGTTTTGATAACAAAAAAAGAAAGACACACACACGTTTGTTATTAGACAAATTCAAACGTTATTATCTACTCTCCTTTATGTCGTTTCATGTAAAAATAATTTATTAAAAATTCACAAAATTTCAAATTGTTTTTTTTTTTCAAAATGCGGTCGGAGATTTTGGTTTCATGGAGGTGCACATTTTAATTTTTGTGTTGTTAACTTCTGGATTCCAATATAAATGAAAAATGAAACCAATGTTAGGTATGGTTAAGCAGATTTTCCCTTATAAAATTTCGACTTAAATTCCAATACCATTTCCAACGTGGTCTATTGGACGATGAAATATGGCAGGACCATCGACAATACTAGACTTATTACTTGGTCGACGGGCAAAACTGTTCGGTATGAAAAGAGAATTTATAAAAGATTTTTAAAAACTCAAAACTACTAGTTTTCAATGTCTTAGGCCTCATTCTCACGGGAGCTTTTTTAACGTCCGTTAAAAAAGCGTTCAAATAGAACAAATGCATTTCCAAGTTTATGTTCATACGTCAGCGCTTTTAAAACGCGACGCTTTTTTATCGAGCAGTGTTGCATTTTGAGCGCTGGGCGTTGGGCGTTAAAGGAAATAGATCATATGAATCTTCGTATTATTATTCACACGAGCGGTAAAACAGCGCAGGTGCGTCTATCTTCATTCATTAATCCTGTACATCGATCTAAAGTAATTAGGATTCTAGATAATTGTCGATATCGCCCCGCCAATTCAACTGCACCAAGTTCTAGGCCACACTCCGCACAAAGCTTTTTTTACCACTTTCAACCCAAATATTTTTCCATATCCATCCAACACTGACCAATAACTGTTCAGAGCCCATTTGACCAATATAAGTTCACCAGAAGAATTTTACTTATCTCCAGATGATTGTTAAATTTACTACATAAGTTTTTAATAAATTTAAATTGTTTTGTAATTTTGTAATTATTGTTTTATTTAACTCAGTGTAACAGCTAGTCGTTGTACAGGTGGTATCGCCAAACGCATCAAAACAATTGAAGTGTTATCGAGGCCCCACTTTCGTCAAATGTTGTAATAGACATTCGAAAATAACTAAAAAAATTATCGGGGTATTGCCTCAATTCTTCGTACAGTGTCACAAACTGCCCTTTTGAGTATCTCAGTTCATTCAGAGGATGAACCAGAATGCCTTTTGTTTTCTTTTTCGTCTTCTAGCAACACTAATCGCTATTGCTATTAATTTTACAGAAACCATTTTCACGTCTTACTGAATCGAGAAACGAAACAAGAGTGATTTTTAAGCGTTCGTATGAACAATGATATTGAGAACGTTATAAAAGCGCCAACGTCGAGTTTTAACGCAACGTTTTTTAAAGTCTCGTGCGAATTACGCCTTTTACTCTGTTAAATAGGCCACTTGCATGGATTTCATAACGCCTTGGAAAAAATCATGTGGATAGATCTTTTTACTAAGATTAAGAAAAAGTTAGTAAAATTGTTTAGAAATGTACAGTTTTTGTTATTTTTAAATAAATAAATCCATTATTTAGGCTCGTGACGTCACTACATGAAAATGTCCCGTCTCCGAAAATGTTCCTATTATTTTTTTTAAATTCCACACTGATTTATTTTTTAATATGGCATCACTTTGATTTCAGGCGAATTTTTGAATTCGTTCACTAGATTTATTGTTTGTTCTCTGCGAACTTATCATTTGGTTTCACTTTTTGACAGATGCTCTGAAGAGAACCCCGTACTTTTAATGATCTACGGGGTTCTCTTCAGAACGTGCAGATGATGTCGGTACGTGTTTTAGAGGTATAATGATTATGGTGCTGATTTTAACAAAATTAAATTTTATAATATTCTTATTATTATTATAATTTACAAGTACAAGTATATTACATTGAATTTAGTAATATAAACGCTGTTCATTATAATGATTTATGGTCAATAAGATGGATCAAGGAAAAAAAATATTTATGAGATGTAATATTTTTGGTATGCCTCGTTATTCTCCTGTGCAATTCGTGTGGAAAACGTTATTTTTTTTTAAATGATTTTCGGCTATGTAATTATCGTTTTTTCACACCTATAAAATTATGTCCCGTCTTTCCGGTTTATAAAAAATGGTCTGATTTATCGGATTGAAATTTTCAAAAAATCCCCAGGGTTTCAAAAATTTGATTAAAAAAAATAAAAAATGCAGAATGTCTTAGAATATTTGCCTAAACCGGAAAAAAATTTAAAAAAATGTGATGCAAGTGGCCTATTCTAAGTCTACTTGTTTATCTATTTAATTGAACTTTAAGTAACCATGAAGAGAAATCGAATATATACTTATTTATTTTACGTGTAGGTTTTCCCTTTTTAAAGCTTCTTTTAAAAAGGGCTTCCACACGCGACGTATTCCATTCTACTTTACACGTGAACGTCTTTACCTTAAAATACATCGACTCTATTATTTACTTAACCTTTATGTTGTTTTCCACCCTAGATTTTATTTATTGTTTAAGGCCGACTTAGTCTAGCAAATCGGATCTTTTTTACTCTCTTCCCTTATTTTATTTTTATTTTTTTATTAACAGAGTGCCTACATATCTTTTGAAGTATCGTTGAATTGATAATATATCATGTATCATATATTCGTAGATATAATATAGGAAGGTATCACAAATGGTTCCGTGATAATTCAGAATCAGCTCAACTCAACACCTCTTTAAAAAGTCATTGAAAGCTATGAAAAAAAAGAAAAACAGCCCGTAACCTAACCTAACTAGACGTAAACTATTTAATTATTATATTTTTGAATGTAGCTATTACTTTGTGGTTATCCATTATAGAATAATGAAATAATTTTACTTTGTATAAACCACTTATTTGATGTGCAAATCCGACCGGTTTCGGAACAAACGTTCCTTCATCAGGGAAAGCTTATACTTATAAGCTTTCCCTGACGAAGGAACGTTTGTTCCGAAACCGGTCGGATTTGCACATCAAATAAGTGGTTTATACAAAGTAAAATTATTTCATTATATTATTTAATTATTTTTTTTAATATAATTATATTATATTGATGTATTATAATACTTTATTCGTCACTTTTAATGACTTTCAAAGGAGGTGTTGAGTTGTCCGGTCACCATCACAAAGAAATGTTTTTTTTTTTTTTGACATTTTTTTTTATACTTACCATAAAATGTGAACAGTGACAAGTGCACTGTAAAATAATTAATTTTAAAATAACACAAATTAATTTTTGTATGAATTCAGGTTTTGGCATATATCGATGGAATAAAGATCTCCAGTCCATTTTTTTAAACGACTTCGAAAAGGAGAAGGTTCTCAATTCGACTGTATTTTTTTTTTTTTATGTTTGGTACCTAAGAACTTTCGACTGGGTGAACCGATATTGATTATTCTTTTTTATTTGAAAGCTGGTGCTTCCCGTGTGGTCCCATTTTAATTTGGTCCAGTTCTGACAATGGCATTCATGAGAAAATCATATAAGTCTTAAATTTGCATCAAGTATGTGCGCGACAAATGGACGAATAACTCAATATCACGCTAACCGATTTCGATGATTCTTTTTTTATTGGAAAGGATGTACTTCAAGGGTAGTTTGATGAGAGTTTGGTTAGGTTTTGATTATGGGATCCATGACAAAGTAACGGAACTCTCCAATTCTGAAGAACAAATTTACGATACTCGGCCGAATCTTAATCGAATTAGTTAGTGTACTTCAGATTCACTAAAAATCAAAAAATAAACCAAAATTTTAACAAAACAAAAAAACGACTTCAAAAAATGCACTAAAAGGTAAAAAAATAATTTCGTATTCTTCTACAACTTTATAATCAACTTACCTTTTCTACTCATCAATATGTAGGTACGATTGTTATTTTTGGACTCGGTGTCAACCAATGTACCCGCGGCCCGGCGTGTTCACTTGACAGCTCCTCTCCCGCCGACACCGACTCCAAAAATAACAATCGTACCTACATATTGATGAGTAGAAAAGGTAAGTTGATTATAAAGTTGTAGAAGAATACGAAATTATTTTTTTACTTTTTAGTGCATTTTTTGAAGTCGTTTTTTTGTTTTGTTAAAATTTTGGTTTATTTATTTGACACGTCGAACAGTGACCTCACCACTAAAACTTCAATAATGCCAACTTTACCGCGTGTTTTTACGACCCGATTAAAAATGGACTTTTTAATAATTTTTTAAAAACTCTGCGTTTAATATTATTAAATAAAACTTGTATATTCAGAATCAGCGTTTATTGGTCTATTTGAACATATTTTTTTAAAGCCATAATATTTTTCATTGGAGTTCCTTTTTGGGAAAGGAATTGAACAATTTTGGGGAAAACTGTTCATGTGCCTTTGAGCCAGCCTGTTTTTCAGTGAGGCACTGTGTTCCTACACGCATGTTGTATGTCTCTGGCTTTATTCGTTTGGATTTATATTTATACAAATATTTATTTAAATTTATTTAAATCAACCGCTTCTATTCGTAAAAACGTATGAAAGCAATTGATTTACACGAGAATCACCTACAAATTTTCTAGATTCTGCCCTTCCATACAAATTTGAATGCAAACAAATGTTTTTTATTTAGCCCAATTGCCCAGCAATTTGTCTCACTTACATCGTAGATCTCCATACCATTTGACTAAATTTGTAAATATAGTTTTGTATTTTAAATTTAAGCCTCGATTAGACAAATATTTGGATCACGTAACACGCCCGCCCACAAGCTTCCTTCTTTATTCTATGAGTGCGAGTAAACCAAAATTTTAATCGACCATTTTTTTTAAATTATGTATTTTTATGAGAAACCATAATTTATGAAGCTTGTAAAAAAACTTCAATCCGTCGGGATTTCCTATTAGTGAACAGTTTTTCCAGTTTGTTTTGATGCGTTAGTTTTCGCGTTATTTGTTTTCAACCTAAATTTTATGTCTTTCTGAAAATGGATCGCCTTTTACACGCATGATTTTAACGACTCCTCTCAGAATATTTACTATGCAGACTCTGTGAATATTTTATTTGAACTCAGTTTGTTCTCCGTATCTCTTAGAAGGTTTTATTGTATTTCTTTCAGTATTTCTGAGAGTGCCCTAGTGAAGCAGTTTTATTCAGTCGATTCTATATTAATGTATTCTCTTTGCAGACCTTTGAACTGTTTATATTTTCGTATTCACATATTTTATATTATTTTCTCACGTGTTCTTCATTTTGGTTGAGAGGGGGTGAGCTTCATGAGCTTATCACTTTCTCAACCAAAATCTTAAATTCTTAGTAAATGAAAATGAGAAGCTCTTTGCAAACGATTCAGCCTCTTGTTAATTTACTAATCCACTAAAAACGCGAGCAAATTCCTCTTAATACCCCAGTTTAATTTATCCCTTTACCAGCTGCGGGCCTTTTTTGACCATAACATCCCTTGCTGCCCTTATACTTAGTGATTTGCTGTGTCTTACAGAGTAGTAGATACAAACAGTATCGTCTTGGTAAAATAACACAGTAAGAATCGGAACGTTGGTTGCCTGAAATGGCTTTGACCTTCTTTAATGAATAGATTTCAATAGCCTTCCACCACCCTTCCCATATCATGCCACTTCCCTAGTTATTTTCCTTTCCCATTAGCATCAACATCGTAAGGTAACGTACCCATACTACGTGACCCGGTCAGGGGGGGAGGGGGATCTTCAAAATTCCACGCTTGGTCACAATGAGGGGCGGGGGGCTTTGGTTTCTATCACGTAGTCTAACTAAAAATCTAAATTTTGACATAAGTTTTATCTTGATAATATTTTTTCCACTTTTCAATGTTTTCCACTTCATCAGGGCATACTGCCCTGATGAAGCTACGGTTGTAGCGTAACCCGGTCGGCATAAAGTATAAAAAATAAAAGTGGTGTTTACAAAATTATTGTTTTATTTTGAATTAATAATGTCACATCACAAAGTATCCTCTTCATATGAACAGGTGATTCAGTTTTAATCGACAATTTTTCATAATGGAATTTATCTTTTAGCTCTTTTCGGCCGAGTAAAACCATTGTAGGCGTTAAATAATGTTGATTCCCCCAGTTTGTATCCTGCGATGTTACTCTTACATGAAATCAGTCAGTTATTAAAATATACATTGAAAGTTGGTAAAGTAGAGTTTTACTACAAAATTAAAGCAGTGATAGTTGCTAAAATGTTATAAAATAATTATTATAACTGAACCACGATTGAACTCTTTTAACTATATAATTATATTTTTTTTGGGTCATTCATAAATTATGTAAAAATACAAGTGTGCACTTCACACGCAGTAAAGGTGAAACCTTCAGAAAACTAAAGAAGACAAGAGTGGTGAAGCTTGGAAGCACCACACAAAGAGGAGACCGATTATATTATACTATATCATACTCTCGCAGGCAAAATCCTATAGATATAAGTGTTTGTCTCTTTTTAGTGTCACTTTTTCGTTTCATCGAGTTTCAAATCGCAACGGTGCTAAAGAAGTTTTCACTTCAAAAATTCTTTGTAATAATTCTATATAAAAGTGGTAGTTGGTTAAGTAGAGTTCCACTAAGAAATTATAGAAGTGACTTCTGATATCACATTTTAACAACTTCTTAAAAGTGATAAGTAATTCGAGTCCTAATGGTTAAGTACTCTTATATTCAATTATAATTATTGTTTGTGATCATTGAACTGGCAAAATCTTGTTCATCTTCTCTGCAGGGCATTCACCCCTAATTAGCTGATTACCCGCTCCCTCGCGTTTGTACAATTGTAGACTTGCACAATCTGCACCGTGGCCTGATACCAAATACTTACCCCCCTAATGGACACTTCCTGATGGCACGTGTTTGGACTGCGTAACGAGAGAAGCTGCTATTCGTAAATGCATTATTAATAGATCATTCTCTACGCGTTCCTTCCGAGGGTAAAATTATGAGCCTGAAAGCGTTTCCCTGTTATAATTATCATTAAGCGTGCTTCGTTTTACTTATGTACACAACCCTGTCTCCTTCTCTTTGAGTTTGTGCTTAATAATGGGTCTTACCTACATTTTCACTGGTCTTCATTATTTTAATTACACGTTAACCTAACATTATACGGATTTGCAGACATTGTATTCTGTCTTGGGAGCCTTTCTGGTTTCTTACTCGGTTCCACACGTGTTGAATTAATAATCTCTTTGTTTGTTTGATGAAGACGAAATTGGTTCTGTTCAAATTTTCTTATCCAATGTTCTTAAATAATCATAATATTTGGATGATTTGTGTTGTGTAGTTTTTGTGAAAAATCACCACAAGGGCGCTGTACAAATCCTATTAATATTATAAAGGCGAAAGTTTGTATGGATGTATGTTTGTTATTATTTCACGCAAAAAATACTGAATGGACTCTAAAAATTCTTTCGCTAATAGAAAGTTACATTATTTGCGAGTAATATAGGCTGTATATATTGGTAAGCTCTGGCGTTATGAAATTATTTATTACACGTTTATTGTCCAGACAAAAAGCGAGGCGTTGCTTGGTAACTATAAGTATTCATTTGACATAACTTAAAGAAAAAACGAAAAAGAATAAATTTTGTGAAATATGCTTATTTTTCAAATCTGATTTTTTTGGTAATAATCTAAGTATTTGTACGTCCGGTTTTTGCGTTTTCTGGGTAAATTTTACATCTACAAAAGTGAATTTTTTTTTCCAATTTCTAAACACAGGAGGCCCCGAGGAAAATATTTTCCCTTAGGATCTTTGGAGATGCTGTGTGAAGGGTCTTTTAAAGGGAAGGAAGGAGAGGAAGTTCTGGGAAAGATAAGGGAACGTACCCATACTACGTGACACGTTTAGGGGGGGTCTTCAAAATGTCACGCTTGGTACAAATGAGCGGCAGGGGCCATATGTTTTTGGTCACCGGGGGGGGGTGGGGGGGGGGTGGGGGGGGGGTTAAAAATTGCAAAAAGTTGGTCACGTAGTATGGGTAAGTTCCCTAAGGTATGAGAGGTGGGTAGGAATCTGGGGGTCAGTGGGTCCTGGAGTGATGGACGTACGAATCCATCCCTACCACTGCGGTGCAAGGCGATGTTCCAAAAGAGTTCTGCCTGAGAGGTCACAAGATTTCCCTCAACTAGTCTATCCCGAACCGACCTGCCGTGCAGCTGGTGGGCAGACATATCCGCCGCCAAAACCCGGACAAACCTCACCCCCATGAACCCGGGCACCCATGCTAGTTAATCGATTGCATGACATTATACCTTTACTTTTGGTTTCTAAAAAAATTGTATCGAATGTCAGTACGTATTAAAGAACATGATTCAGTTTATATTACTCAATAATGATGCAACTATTAGCAATAATAAATAACGTGATTACTCAGAAACGTAATTACAATGCCCATAAAACGAATGCAGCATTTTGATGATCAAAGATTGTATATTTTTAATAACACTTTGCACTTTAGATTGACCCATTCATCTTCGTGCGAATATCATCTTCCTCTCTCACATGAAACTTCGTTTACTTTCGTTTTGCTTACGTCGCGTCGTCGTGAATGTGCGATAAATTCTCGTTTTGCTTATAAAATCGTGATGCATTTTTTGCAACGTGAAAGATGCTTTCCAAATTAGGTGTTATTTATTGGTTCCTCTTGATTTTTTGATAATAAATATCATGTAGTCCTACAACGTGATCTTTAGTTTTTTGCGTAAAAAGATTTATAGACGCGAAAAAGGATAATAAACGTCAGGAGAAAAGTCACCCACTGATTTTTAAAGATCATTTTATCTCTCATTTTCGTACGTATCGAATTCAGGCTCCAATAAAATTGTGAAATTTAAATATATTATGTTTTTGTTTTTTCTGTATTTTTCTGATACTTCAGACGAGTTTTGTGTCTGATTGGTGTCAGGGGATCTATAGCATCTCTAATTTGGTGAATATTGTTAGGCTGAAGGAAGTGACGACCCGCGGCGTAGTGCAGTGGTAAGGCTCTTGACT
The DNA here is from genome assembly GCA_917880885.1 of Limnephilus marmoratus. Taxonomy (NCBI): domain Eukaryota; kingdom Metazoa; phylum Arthropoda; class Insecta; order Trichoptera; family Limnephilidae; genus Limnephilus; species Limnephilus marmoratus. The sequence continues at coordinate 17,103,740 of OU862931.1, read as the reverse complement.
CGCACACCGAAGGTCGCGGGATCAAATAAATTGTATTTGATTAATTTGTGTTATTCACAATTTATTCATTTAAAATAATATATAGTATATTTGCGGCACGTTCCAGAGTGGAATATACTCTCAGTATCGCCCTGGTGTAAGACCACCACTCAGAATTGAAACGTTGCTTGAAATGGCTTTAGCCGTGTTTGGTGACCAGATCTGAATAGCCAGGTACTTCCCCACCTTCCTCTTCTCTGCTTCCTTCCCTTCCTCGCTACCTTCAGCCTCACAACATACCCCAATTGGGGATGCCATAGTCTCACTGGCTTCAGGCGGGAGCAGTTGGTACGCTTGTGCGGTATTCATGTAAAAAAGTGGAGAAGACAAGGGCACGGGCAAGTTGGTTGGAAAGCAGTGGTCCATTCAGATCCAGTGACTAAACATAAATAAACAATTAAAGCAAGATTTGATTCTGAATTGCGATCTCTCACCAGCGATATTGATAGTATTCTGCTCTTTAGGATTTAATATGAAAAATATACCTATTTCGGAAGTTTTCGGTTTCAACCATCAGTAATTTCCCATACTACCACGTAATTATTTATCTCGCATATTAAAATTCTACTTTACACCACTCAAAATGTTATATAATATTCTGTCTCAATTAATTGTGACATCACATCGTTCGCTATTTTGTATCAAAAACATAGTTGAAATATTCCATAAATTACGCTACAATGTACACAGCGGAAAACTTGGCATCCATTTTGGAGGTCGCCAGGCCTTTCCTTGTGCGTTACCGTTTTAGAATGGGCGTCGAGAATGTCCCTAAGACGCCCAAACGCGACGCCGACGTCCGGAGTACCGACGCTGATTGGAATATCGCGACAAATTGATTCTGCGAAGTTTCGGATGTCATTTCTATATACAAGACACGTGTTGCTAACTGACTGAGAATTATTAGGACCTGCTTATTTGTTGAAGACTAGTTTTAAATCTGTTGATGGTATAATAATTATTTAGTTTATTGCAATAATTATTTTCAAATTAATAAATAACGTTGTATTAACCACTTAATTATTTACAAAAACCTATTTTTGAGTTCTGTCAAAACCCTGAGGAAGTCAGCTTTGCTGACGAAACATGTCGGTTTTTGTAAATAATTAAGTGGTTAATAAAACATTAATTATTAATTTGAATTTAAAATGTTACCACAAAATAATTTTGCACTATTAGAAGAAGTAATAATTATTTTCTTGTGGAATATCATTCAATTCAAAGGGTTCTTACAAAATACTGGAGTGCTATGAAATTTGTACAAATTCTTTTGTCTGGAGATTGTTTTACTTCCATCATGATATATCCAGTTTTTAATATATTACTATGAAATACAAAACACGACTTTCTCAATAAATGATAAAACTATCTATAAATAAGAAATTTATTTATTTATTTTATTTTAAATACATAAACGGCTATACTTCCTTTTATAAATAAACATATAATAGAGTACAAAAGTAAGAAAAATAATATCAGTACATAATAATAGTTTTAAACTTAAAAATAACATACAATTATTTAACGTATCACAACAAAAAATAACAAAAAAGAACAATGAGAAATATCATCATTTCATTTCAACATGTCCATATTGCGTATATAAAGTTACATTATGGAAAAAATAAAAAACTTAAAAACTGAAACTTCAAAATAACATACAATTATTTGTATGTTATATCGGTTTTTAAAGCTAGTCATATTTTACCCACGCTGTTTTTCTCAAAGTATTGCTTTAAATTAATTCTATTATGAGTCTCATTAATATAAACAAAATATTTTTTTCAAAATCTGCCTTATTAATTCAATTTATTATTTTAAAGTAAGGCTTTGAAAGAATGTTTTTAAGTTCATTTAAAAATGAAAATACGTTTTCATCTTATCATTTTTGTTTTGTTTCCTTTCTCTCTCGTTTTTTTCTTCTATAATTTATTTTTACCCACTTGTGTCTGGATAAGCACTTTTTATAGATTTCTAATTTTGATTTTGTGCTTATATGTAGAAATGTAGATGCGTCCTTGTTCAGTGTTCTTTTTTTGTTTTTTGGTCTGCTTTAACATCTTTTTATTCCTGTACTCTATCGACTGTTTAACTTATAATTTTAATTTATCGTAATATACCTACTTACCCACGTAAAATTGCATTGTCTCCCACTTATGTATTGCAAATTCCTCCTATATTAAAATTAGTTTTATACTCGTATGTCATCTGGTTTTCTTTATAGCAAGAAATAAAATGATAAAAAATATTAGACTGTGCAATTCACACGCGGTAGAAGTGAAACCTTACAATTTACAACTTACAATTTACAACTTTACAATTTGGAGGCGGGAATGGGTACCGCCGCCCCGGGAACCCTTATTGGATAACCAACACCTCCGCCATAGGTCACCCCAAATGGTTCGCTACGTTTGGTGATTTAGTAGGGGTGCCCGGGTTGCGTATTAACAAAACCTATACCGATTCAGTCGCGGTAACGACAATTTTCATTTTAAATATACCTCTATATTATTTTTTTTTGTCTCATTGCAAAAACAAAAATTGTTCTAAAATCTAGATGAAATAATCTTTCAGATGTGTATATTAGAAATTAATAATTTTATTTCTAAATATTTAAATTTTAATATTATTCCCATATATTGTAAATACACCTCTATATTGATAATTTTTTATCACTTCGCAAAAACAAAAATTGTTCTAAAATCTAGATAAAATAATCTTTTCAAAGTGTATATTAGAAATTAATAATTTTAATTCTAAATATTAAAATTTTGATATTGAAAATTTAATGCGACTGAAACGCGGTAGGGATTGTAAATACGCGCCCGGGTTCGTGGGGTGAGGTTTGTTTAGGTCTTGGAGGTGGATGACCGGGACATACTGAACCCCAGATTCCTACCCACCCCTTAAACCCTATTCCTTTCCAGAACTCTCCTCTCCTTCCTTTCCTTAAAGAAACCCTCCACACAGCATCCCCAAAGATGACATAGGCCCTGAGGGAAATTATTTTTCTCAGGGCCTCCTGTGTGGAGATCATGTAAAAAAAAACCTTAAGTAGACAAGAATGGGGAGGCTACAAAGCACCGCACGGTGACCGATTAGACCATCTCATTCTCTCGCAGGCTAAATCCTATTGATTCATTTTCATCGCCTATTTTTAGTATCGAAATTTTTCATTGAGTTCAGAACACAACAGTTCTAAAGAAAAGTTTTAAGTTTTTTTTTCCGGTGCACTCATCCAAATTCGAAATTATTGATGATTTGGTATTATACAGTGGAAATATACAAGCAATTGTATTGGTTGCTTTTATTTAAAACTATTATTAATGTAACCAATCTATTATATGATAAGTTTTTTAATAAAAGTGTAGGTATGTTTATAAGTATTATAAATTGATTTAAAAATTACTGCCTCAACACAGGCTAGCCTAGTGAGGCAGTATACTGAAAAACCAAAATTTATAACTATTTTCTATTTTTCATTTATCTACTGTTCATATTTATATTTTTTCTGTTGATATCCTTTTGTACTTATGTAATTTTAAACCACTGTAAACATAACACTGAATATGTACTTTTTAGTTATAATCTTGAAAATTTCATTTAATAAAGATATATATATATATTATTATTATTATTATTAAAGAAGTTTTCACTTAAAAAAATAAATAAAAAAAAAACAAACCTCGGCTTATCTCATTCACTTTCATTTTTGGTCTAACAGCTATTTTCATCCATGTTCTCCTCCGGCCACAACTTTTGATAGGTTTCCCACAGTGCTGATAAGTTCGGAATCCACTTGTGATAAATTCTGGAACTATTGATGAATTCTGGAATGGGCCCTGCCTTTGTGCCCCAATCCCTTTCCCCAGTCTAGGGACTTTTCTTAGATTACGTCTTTTGTGTTGGGCGCACGTGAGAGTTTTCGCGTCAAAAGATTCATTTTATGCTTTGAAAGCGCCAGATCAATTCGTTGTGTTCTTCTCTTTGCTGGAAATTTGTTTCGAAGAAGCTATTATTATTCCGTATCAAACTATCGTACTTTTGGAAAAGTATTCTGACAAATTTACGCTAACGTGAAACATGAATATATTTCTATGCGTCTTTCTTGTGTTTAGCAGTATTTTATTATACTGTCGGTTTTTTACTCTCAACTATCTTACTTTTGGTGAGTTTTAGTGAAAAAAACTTATGATAATGTGAAATTTTAAAGTATTGCATTGGATGGGGTGGAACAGGATTAACAATATTATACCCGCTACTGAAGGCACAGAAATCCATTCTACGTGTCATTATGAAGAAACCCTTCAGATACTCGAGCGACGCTCTCTTCAAGGAGTTTAATGTGCTTGATGTTCGACAGTGTTACATAAAAAAAATAACAATCTGCGTCCACAAAAATAAAAACAAAACGATAACAGTCGATCTTAATCATCAAACCAGAAGTAAGAGCAGAAACGACCTTTCTATTCCAACAAGCAATACTGCGGCTTATCAAAAAGTTTTCTCATACCTGGGACCAAAAATATACAACAAAATCCCCTCTCAATTTAAACTGTGTGAATTATCATCCTTCGGTACTAAAATTACAAAATGGTTATTAGACTTAGGTAGGACAGATTCCGAAAAAAATATTAAAAAACGTAGTCTGAGTTGATTTCTTCGATTTTGTATTTTGTACTTTCCTAAAAAATATTTTTTTTATTTTTTCTTTCTTACATTTATATATTATATTTTTATTTTATATTTTACATGTACCTATCTGGATTTTATTGTTTATTACTGCTAATTTGTATTTTCCAAAAAAAATACTTTTTTATTTTTCTTTCTTACATTTATATGTTATATTTATTTTATTTTTTATTTTACATGTACCTACCTGGATTTTATTGTTTATTACTGCTGTTTACCTAGAATAACACAACTTATATCTGATATTGTACCTAATATCTAAGTAACTCCCCCAATATGTACCATTATTGTTAATTATTATTGAATCCATTAATGTGAAATTATGTACACGCAACCTGCCAATTTGACTGTCCTAAAACGGGAAACCTTCCTAGTTGGACAGTCAAAGCTTCCTTTTATATTGTTATATCTTGTATGTAATAAATGTAATAATAATAAATAAATAATAAATAAAATTTTAACATTTTTCATGTTTTTAGTATTATTTTGTGGACTTAAAGTTTATTTTTCTTTTCAGATAAATCATCATTGTCCCCGCGTAGCCTGCCAAACGTTCAATGTAAGTTGTGACATATTATCCTTTATATAACTAACTAACTAACTATCACGCCGTTCCCCGCAGGGGTAGGCAGAGAGGACGGACCGCCAAACAACTCGATCTTGGCACACACTCCTTGCCTCGTTCACATTCATACATCGTCTCATACTCTTCTATTATTCCAACTCTTCACATGGCCCGACTCAAGTATCTGATTCACTTGGTCGTGCCATGTATTCCTCGGGCGTCCCCGACTTCTTCTTTCATTCACATTTGCGTCATATATTCTCCTTACACTCCTTTCCTCGTTCATTCGCTCTACATGCCCAAACCATCTGAGCGTCCCTTTCTTAATCTTACTCATTACGCAAACATCAGCCTTGCATTCTTCGCGGATCTCCATATTTCTCACACGATCGTACATGGTTTTACCACACATACGACTCAGGGATCTCATTTCTACAGCAATTTGGGAGGCGGGTATGGTTACCGCCGCCCCGGGAACCATTTATTGGACAACCAACTCCCCTGCCACAGGTCACCCCAAGTGGTTCGCTACGTTTGGTGACGTTTGGTGAGCAGGGGTGCCCGGATTCATGGGATGAGGTTTGCCTAGGTCTTGGTGGCGGATACGTTTGCCCAACAACTGCGTGGCGGGCTGGATCGGAGGAGACTGATTGAGGGAGGCATTTTGACCTCCCCAATCGGATTCTCCCGACCCTTCGCCTTGCACCGCAGTGTGAGGAATAGATTCATACGTCCGTCACTCCTGGCCACACTGACCCCCAGATTCCTACCCACCCTCATACCTTTTTCCTTCCCATATCTTCTTCTCCTTCCTTTCCTTTAAAAAACCCTCCACACAGCATCCTCAAAGATGACATAGGCCCCTAGGGAAATTGTTTTCCTCGGTGCCTCCTGTGTGGAGCTAATGTAAAAAAAAAAAAATTCAGTCTGCTTTCATCCTTCCTCTGCCAGTTCCATGTCTCACTGCCATACATCAGGGTAAGTACCAGCACTCCATTATGGACATAATTATTACACTCCTATTACATGTTCTATAATCATATTGCAGGAACTACTCGTAATATGATTTTAAATTCTGGCAATATTAATTTGCACTGTAACGAATGCGCGTTGGATCGGTGGGGAGGTATGTAGGAACTACTCAAAAATTGAGTTTAAATAATGGAAATATTTATTCAGTTTGCCAGTGTTCCAATTCCCTTTCTTAAAACCAATTTACACAAATATTCCAAATATATTGATCACTTCATAATATTTACTTTAACATGCTGGATTCAATTTATAACGTGCTAATTTGTATCCAATCCTGTATATATATTTGTTTTTCAGATGTTATTTTAGTCTTACCATTTTAATGATTTGTTTTTTACCACTATAAACGTTTAAACTACGTCTGAACTGCTACATATTATTTTGTAAAAAGATTCTTGCTTTTTTTTATATGAATACCGCACAACAGTCCCAACGTTAGTGCTGCCTAAATTATGGTACGTTATGATCAGTTCCAATTTTTAAAATACAACGAAAATAATTTTCTGTTAAAATTATTATTTTATTGTATACAATAAATAACTTTTCATAATCATTTAAAAACATTACTTGATAATGCGGACCTCACTGTACGCTTCACTCGTTTTACAATTTAATAAAATTCAATAAAATATGAATTATTACATTTTAGATACGTTTTAGAGGTGTAATGGTAATGGTGCTGATTTTAACAAAATCAAATTTTATAATATTCTTATTATTATTATAATTTACAAGTATAAGTATTATATTGGATTTGGTCATATATAGACGATGAACATTATAATCATTTATGATCAATAAGATGGATCAAGGAAAAAAATATTTATGGGATGTAATATTTTTGGTATGCCTCGTTATTCTCCTGTGCCATTCGTGTGGAAAACGTTCTTTTTTTTTTAAATGATTTTCGGCTACCTATGTAATTATCGTTTTTTCGCACACATAAAATTGTATCCCGTCTTTTCGGTTTATAAAAGATGGTCTGATTTTTTGGATTGAAATTTTCAAAAAAATCGCCAGGGTTTCAAATATATGCTTAAAAAAATTTCAGAATGTCTTAGAATATTTGCCTGAACCGGATTTTTTTTTAAATGTGATGCGAGTGGCCGATTGCGCCATCCATATTTCCTGTAGGTATTCGCGGTTCATGAACCCTTGCACATCTGTTTACAGCAACCCCGTCATATAATTCGAGCTCAGTTACACAACCATCCCCCAGCCATCTCGTTCCACCGCCTACAACATCCCTTCCACGTAACACGCTGGGCGCGGAGCCCATACAAAACTTTAACGTAACAAATAATAATCGCACGGCTCACGTAATGAGTCCGTTGAAAAAATCCTTTGAGGTAAGTCGGTACAACATTATTTCATTATTATTATTTATCACCAGGCAAACGCTGGGTTTTGTTATTTAATTGTTTCGAGCTGTGTGTTTTTTACAATTTTATTACATAAATTTCGACGTAGGTGTAAAGATTTCACTTGGTCACCGATAATGTTACGCCGAGTTCAGGGCGTCCAATCTGGCTTAAATCCAAACCGGTTTGCCTAGAATTTTAATTTATTAATATGAAAGATTACCGGTTATTTTTAAATATTACATCTATTTGAATTTCGATGTTTTTTTCTTGAATAATGCAAATCTATTTGGATTAGCAGTTTATGGGATATTTTGTCAAATGCCTTTGAAAAGTCTGTATATGTGCAGTCGACAGTTGCGACCATTATCTGTTTCTGTTTTCTGTGTATTGTTCTCTTTCATCTTTTCGTTTAGATTGTTATTGTTATCTTCTTCTTCAATAATATATTACATTGATGAGAATAACCTTCAATAGTTATAAATTTCGTGGCAATGGAAATTGGTAAACGCACGTCCCGGATAGACGAGAAGTTCTGGGTTCGTGTCCCAGTTGCGACTATTGTCTTTTTCTGTTTTTCTGTATTTTATTCTATTTCATATTTTTGTTTAGATTATTATTACTTAATGAGTTTGTTTCTTAACTCATTGGGAATGATGTGTTACCATGTTTTTTGTAATACATTATAATTAATTAAATAAATAAAATTGTTATCTTCTTCTTCAATGATGTATTACATTGATGGGAATAAACTTCACATGTTATAAAAAGATAGTTTTTCTTATAAGAAATTGAAAATATCTCGGTTTTTATTACGGGTCTATTTTTTATTCAGCGGTAGGTAAATCGATTTGTCTACTGAGATGTTCACGAGAACGGGAAGGTAACAGTATTTCCTTCTTCCTACCACACTGCTCTCATCAACACCCTTATTTACTCTTTTTCATAAAATATCCTCTACACAGTATCCCTAAAGATGATAAAGAAAATGATTTTCATCGAAATTTCCTATGTTGAGTTAGTATAAAAATAGATTTAAAAAAGTGCTGATAAAAATTTCAATGGCAGCGTTTTTAGCGGTCAAAAATGGAATTCTAAAATCAACCCTGATTTGTGAGAGTGAGGCATGAAACTTGCATAGGAAAGATAATAGTGTTTGGAGAGTAGGAAATGATATCCCCAAGGCGTCGTGTATGATCAAATTCCGAGAGAGGAAGTCTCAAAAGTGTATTGAGCTATGTACGGAGAAATGAGTATCGAGGGTGTCTTTAAAGATGTTTATTTTAAACCGGATGCCGATTGAAACCGGTTAACTAGACATTAAAAAGAAAACCTATTACATTTTATTCTCTTTGAAGTGGTCAGGCCACACAATCAAAGGAAGTGAAAAATGGTCAAAATTAGTCATGAATTGGTTCACAAGTGACAAGAAGAGAAAACGAGGTAGACCAGTTAGACGGTGGGTTGACGACATCATAGCCATAGCAGGTGGTACATGGACAACAGTAGCTAATGATAGAGAGAAATGGCGACAGTTGGAGGAGGCCTTTGTCAACTAGTGACATACGGACAGGGAGTCGATGCATGATTTTATAAATGTTATAAATATTATACATAATGTAATGTAATTTACTTTCTGGGCTATTTAAAGGCTATTATCATTATTATTATTATTATTACATTTTATTCTCTTTCTGCCAATAACTGTAAGCCCTAGTTAAATTGACCACATATACACATATATTAGGTACCAGCCTGTATCTATCCTCGTCATTACATAGTGTGTTATCTGCCTCGCTATCAATTCAGGATGTCACATAATGTCGTCCCCATTTTCCCGGTTAGCTCTTCAAATCGTCAGGCGCTTAGTAAAACTTCCGAACCATTAATTCAATAAAATTTCCCAAGCAACTGATGGACTTTTCCTGTTGATTTTGTGCCTGCTGTTCAGCAGCTATTCTGTTTGTGTTATAATAATATTGCGTAGGTGTTAGTTGTTGTTATACTGTATCCTTGTTTGCTTGGAATGTATTTATATAGGAAAGACAGGATAAACAGAAAACAAAAATATTACCATATAAAGTATAAAGGGTTCGCTTTCGATACTTAGATTATAGGAAGGCATTAGGGTGGTCCCTCAAGAGGACCTTGTTTAGATACATCGTTATTTCAGGATGCGTGATACAATGTTGCTTATGACTTAAATATGACAATTTAGAACTCATTATTGATTTCAATTCAACAATACTTATCAGATTCAATAGTACCTACTTACTTTGACCTAGCTAACGAGGCTTGGATATCGGAACAATTTGAATGATTTAACAATAAATATCTGATTTTAACAACACAGTTTTAGCTTACTTAATTATATTGTTTGATAAATTTAGCTTAAGCAAAAATAGATTTTTTTTTATTGGTGCCCTTTTTTACTCATTTAAAGTACGCTCTAGCGTGTTTAAATCGCACTTTATGGAACGCGCGTTTTTTAAAGTTACCATGGCAACATCAACAAATCAACAAAATGTGAAGTCTAAATGTCAACTTTTAACTATAAATCTGACAGGAATATTTTAAACGTCAAATAAAACATTACAAATGTTTCAAAAATTTTATTCAAAGTTTACATTCTTTTTTACATCGTTTACATTCTAATTATTTAAATGGATGTGAAAAGAGCAGTTCGTATTATTTGAAATATTAATACCTCCGTTTTTTAAATCGGAGGAAATGCTGTTCAAATTTATAGTATTCTCGGAAGTCAATGAGGCTGCACTTCCATTAATGGCAGTTCCAATAATGTTTGAAACATTCTTCTTATTGCTAATGCTCTCTTCCACGTAACCAGTCGCCACAGCTGCCGATTTCCATCCTACTTGTCGTTGGATTTGATCAATTGTCATTTTTTTTAAACGTCTTTGGATTTTTCAGGTATTAACCGCGATTCTGCTTTGGTATTTAAATTATCAATGTTAGAACTCATTTTACAACACACAATAACTAGTAAAAACTGTGATGTCAACTATTAATCTTATGTGACAGATTGCAAATTAATGTTTGTGTTTTTCATTTCCATGACAACAAGATATTGTGATGTCACATCACGAATTCATTAATAGTTCTTATTTCCAAATTTTTAATAATAATATCAATATTTATGTTTTCAAAGTGTACCAGTAAAAAAAAATAGCGTAAAGTATTCGTGGATAACTGGTCTTTAAAACACTTGCTTTATTTCGAGCACTCGGCTACGCCGTCGTGCTCGAAAAATCGCGCGTGTTTTAAAGACCTGTTTATCCACTTATATTTTAATATACTATTTCACATATTTTCCAGGATTCTGCTCAAAAATCACTCGCCGCGGCGCGCCGGTTTGCCTAAATGGTAGCAAAAGCTAGGTAAAATGTTTTAGGTATATGAATCGCAATTCTGGAGTTTGTTATTATAATAATAGATACTTTGGTAATTCGAATAGTTCCATTTTTGATGCCATTTTAACTCAAGGGTGCTTAACTGTGCTAAAAATAACTAAAAACTTAGCTATTGCATTATGATATTTAGACAGGCGGCTATTTGGAAAGTCTGTCAAAAACAGAGGAACAGAAACCAAATAAAGAAACTATTCTAATTGACTTATCTGGGACACCATTCCGTTTAATTGGGACATATTCCGATCTGAAGTCAATGTAAAGTTGAGACTTTACTGAGGTAAACAAAAAATAAAAGAAGTAAGTAAAATCTCAGTAAATGAATTTTAGAAGGGCGGGCGTGCGGAATGCATTGAATTTGAAATGATTTGGTTGATTTTAAAAACTCATGCATTAGATACAAGGTTTAATGTTAGTATGGAATGACTTTTAAAATATTTTTACGCGAAAGCTCCAACAGTCCATCCTAACGTACATACATAGTTTGTTTGCACTCAAGCTGATTTACAAATGTATTAAAGTTCCCATTTATGTAATTTTGCTTGAGCTTTTCTGTAAATATTTTCGTAGCCCGACTACACTCCGTTGCCGATTTTATAACTGTTTCTGGGCTAAAGTAACTGCTCCTTTATACACAAACACATTGCTCCTCTGTATACAAACAACAGTTTTAACAACATCTTGTTTTGCTTCCGGGTTTAAGTGTTGAGTTAGTAGGGATTTGTTTTTGTTTATTCAATTATGAACACGATCCAAACCGGATCACCCACAGGTTATTATTTAATTGATCAGAATGTGAAAGGAATGAGATTTTGTATTTGTTAACAAATCTTTTATTTATTTAAAAAAAATAAACAATTGTAACATTTTGTTTGTTTTGCTAAACATTCTGACAATATTTCAATTCATCCTACTACCATTATTATAATGTTGCTTTTGCAATGATGACCGCTCTACCAACTAACAGATCCGGCTTTAATTCACGCAGGAGGTCTAGAGAGAAATCTCAGGGTCTAGTTTAACTTAGGGAAGCTTAGGTACCTCCGCGTTTAAAACAACCCTGTTTTAGGAGGGAGGGCAAGCTTGCAAGTAATTTTACTTCATAGTTGTCGAACAAAGAATGTATCCGTTAGTAAACAGGTCATTTGCGGCAAATATCAACAGTGTTCGAAAACGCATTATTGGTCGCGTATTTCGGCTTTGCACGTATGCCGAACGGATTTAATAAATATAATAACGTATTATTTATATAGCGCAGTTTTGTGTTATTTCACTTCCAATGTGCTTAATTATAATAAACTTAAAATTAATCCTATAGTGTTCCTTACGAGTCCTCACAAAAATTGATTAATTAATGTGAAACAAAGAATATACAGTACATACAAAGCAATGCCAAGAGAACAAAATTAAGAACAGTGCTGTTTTGGCACAGGACAATAGATAATGATAAACAATAACGGTGCCATTAAACAAGAATCATTAAAACTAAAATATACCTAATATAGAACAGTTGGCAGTTTTCGTTTAGATATAAGAAAAATTCGGAAATAAAAGTATAGTAAGGAGGTAATCGAAACCAAACAATTGCCGGAAACTTGAGGAACATGGCTTATTAGAGTCTATTGAAAAGAAGTTAAAATTCATGGAATGTAGGATTTTTTAAATAAGTTTGTTTTTAAAGCCCTTTAAATTCAGCCAAGTTCTGGATATTAGTAAGAGCTGAGGGAAGTTTATTCCAAACTGCTTTCGCTTTCAACCAGTCTGAAGATACTTGTAGGAAGGTAAAACCGGTCCAGTAAAAAATTAATAAATTAATGGAAAAAAGTCGTTAAGGTTTCTGAAAAAAAATATTATACACGCAAAGATAAAGATTTTTACAATTTTTCTGCACAGGTAGCCAAAAACGAAATTCGATCAATTTTCGGCTTATTTACCAGCAAGATCTACAGTGGCAACTCCCCTGAATGCACAAATAAGATTGTAAGTGTATTATTTATACCCTATTGATTAGTTTGTTTTCAAAGTAATTTTATACCTGGTATATCGTTGTTATCAAACATAAATCTATGTATTTGACATGTCGGTATCGTATTTATCGCATTATTAGTGGTGGTAAGGGTTAGAATCGCCCATAATTAAGCGGTTATAACACGGCGCAAGCCCGTTTAAATCTTACAACTTAGAATAAGCCATTATCGTCCCACTGAATCGACACCCATAAACGTTAGTAAACATATCGCTTGGGGTCCGAGACTTGATAACAACTAGCAACTGGCATTACTCGCAGGGGCGTGCTGATTATTAATGAGCAATTATTTCGAGATTAATACTAATTATTATTGAAAATTATAATAGAACTAATAACTTTTCTTGAAATTGCACTGAGCAATCTACATATCACTCTAAACTTAAACTTTGCTCTAGTGTTGAGTACCTCGGTGACCGGACAACTCAGAATGAAACCAACTCATAAGCGCCTCAGAAAGGTCATTAAGAGTGATGATAATTAAAAAAGAAAATTTGGTTAAATAGGTTAAGTTAGTTTAGGGTTACCGGCTATTTTAATTTTTTTTTCATAGCATTTAATGACCTTTCTGAGGTGTTTCTGAGTTGGTTTCATTCTGAGTTGGCATCTAATCGAGTACCTCATACAAGAGGCACTTCAAATATCCCGTACAAAAATGTAAAATGTCCCGCCACCTCACCAAATGTATTTTTACCAACTCTTTTTCTTTGTATTACTATAAATGTACGAGGTGTGAGGTGGTTGTCGTAGTGCACTACATGTCATGTCATGTATGGGACAAATGTATGAGATGCTGAGGTGAGAGGTGGTTGCTGTAGTGCACTACATGTCATGTCATGTGTGGGACAAATGTATGAGGTGTGAGGTGGTTGGTGTAGTGCACTACGTGTCATGTCATGTATGGGACAAATGTATAAGGTGGTGACGTGTGGGGTGGTTGCTGTAGTGCACTACATGTCATGTCATGTATGGGACAAATGTATGAGGTGGTGACGTGTGGGGTGGTTGCTGTAGTGCAATACATGTCATGTCATGTATGGGACAAATGTATGAGGTGTTGACGTGTGGGGTGGTTGCTGTAGTGCACTACATGTCATGTCATGTATAGGACAAATGTATGAGGTGGTTACGTGTGAGGTGGTTGGTAAAGTGGCACTACATGTCATGTGTGGGACGTATTTGTTACAGCCGTGAGGTGGCGATTTGCTCACCATCGCATATCGTCCTTTTCCTCATCCTATTCGAGTCGTGGACACTGCCATTGTTTCGACAAGGTATCTTTAGGAATACGTCTCCCGATCTATATCATCGCCCCTCGTCCATTCCATGTCCGGTTTCTCCTCGCACAGCCAGCTTCTGCTATTGTTTTTCACAACTTTACTTCGGACGGCCTGCTGAACGCATTCACTCTGCTATTGTATACACTATTTTATGCATAAGTCGGTCTTTTGGCATCTTTAGGTTAAGCCCAAGTCATCTTACTTATTAAACAAGGAAAGAAAATGGCGAATTGAGACAAACTTACACTTGGTCTTTTTTAATTTAAAAAATATTGGATTTTGTGCAGTTTATCGCTGCTTACTGAAACACACCGAAAACTTAATTACTTCTATAATCTATAAATCATGTTTTAAGAAATCTTAAAGACAAAGTAACTGTGTATAATTATATTATGCTCGGTTTTTTACCGAAAAGGTGTCGATTATAAGCAGCTAGCCACTGTGTACGAACCTCCCTTAATCTCTTAGTAAGTTTCCACAATTTTAGGCGAATAGCAAGCAAATATTTCAGGACAACATTTAAACTTTTTTTTGGTAAAAAAGGTTTACCTTAATGTTTCTTTAGTTAGCATAAACTTTTTTTAACGTGTTTTTCTTATTTCGATGCAAATTACTATATTGAAAGTGTTTTTAAGCCGATTTTACAGATAAAATTTTATGTTTCCGAATTAAAAGTTCAAAAAACTTAAATTGCCTCCCATTTTGTCAAAGACTGTTTTCAAACTGTTGTTTTCGAGTGTTAAAGTTTTGCAACTTTTCAGATAATTTTTATTTATTTTTTCTTCTTGTGTTTTTTTTACCTTATTGAGTTCGCTCTTTTTAAATATATTTTCTTCTGTATAAACCTACAAATTATGGAATATGTATTTACTTTTCTGTTTATTTTGTATTTATTTTATTCTAAAAAGTATCATCGTCGGGAAGTCTACATGTCGACAAAGTTATAAGTTCTACCCAAACTAGCTCGTAAATGAAGTTGAAGCAATGAATGTTCCCAATTAAAACGCCACGGCACGCCTCTGAATAGCTACCCTTTCATTAACATAGATTACTGTCGTATATTGGGGAGCTTGGAGAATTAAGTGGTACCTAATTCCGAGGAAGCTTTCTGAGGACAATATTATATTATTTAGTTTGCTCTCTAGTTTACAGGGTGACTCATAACTGGACGAGCGCATTTTGTTGAAAGGTCAAAATATTTCGACTTTGCAATAAATTCCAAAAAAACGGAGTATTTCTGATTGATAACGAAAAAAAATTAAAAAGCACACATTTTTTTAGGCAAATGTATTATAAATGTTACTATCAACTAACTTTTTTGTCGTTTAATGTAAAAAAATATTAATGAAAAATTCCTAATATTAATTTTTTTTTCAAATTGCGGCGTGAAACTTTGGATTCATAATGGTGTATATTTGAATTATTTTGTGGTTAGTTTTTAGATTTAAATATAATGGTGTTTTCTCTTTCTAAAACCGTTTAGATCATATTTCTAACCATTAAAGCAAGGGAGACCCAACGATTTCTATGAGACCTATGTATATGAGTTGTTCCGAAAACCGAACAAATTTGCCCGTGGGTTTAAGTTTTATCTTTAATTTTATAAAAACTAGTTGGTTCCCGGCATGCGTTGCTATGCCGTTTAATGAAGAAATTGTATCTTCCTGCGTCCTGCGTGTCCTTTCCCATTCATCCCGTTCCCCTTCCGCCTCCCCTTCCTCTCCCGCGTCCCCTACCCCTCACGTGTTCCCACTCCGCCTCCTCCACCTTCCCTCTCCCCACTCTACTCACCCCTTCCACCGTCCCGCGAATCCCCCTTCCGAGTTCCCCTCCCCCCACCAGGTTCCCTTCCCCCCTCCCGCGAACCCGTTACCCGAGTTCCCCTTCCCCTCCGCATTCCATACATTCAGTCCCGTTACATTCAGTTTTCAAACAGCTCGCGTGCCACCTATTGCAATTTTTTTATACAAATTTCATATTGCCAGAGCTCATCAGTAGTTTCATACAAACCTTGTCCTGACAATAACGAACACAAAAAAAAAAAAATTTCCAATTTGATGCAGTCGTTCGGAAGTTCTGCGCGTACATACATTTCGGCGATTCATTTTTTATTTAGATACCTAGATAGATTTTAAAAAATGAAGACCAGATTATGTAGGAACAAATGAAAACCTTTTTTTAAATAGGAATCTTTTAATAACAGCAATTTCGATATGAAAAAACGTAACTTTTAGCCATAATATGTATTGGAAACTCAGGCATTTGAAAATATTTTCGGTATAATCACACTTCCAAATAATAATGAACTTACCTTACTAGCAATATATCGCCCACCAAATTTAAGTAAATTAGCTTTCATTAATGAACTTTCAACAATACTCAATAATCTTTCCCCAAATCACTGTGAAAATGTACTAATCTTTGGGGATGTAAATATTGATTTGTTACACTGTCTTGATCCGCTAACCATTCAATATGAAAACTTATTATCGATGAACTATTTTACTAAATGTATCGATGACGTCACGCGAGAAGCGGTTAGTGCAGGAAAAATAACACGTTCGTGCATTGATCATATTTTTGTAAGATTCAAGAGTGGAAACAAAATCACTGATACGCTTTCATCGTGTGTGTGCGAGATTAATTTAGCCGATCACTTTGTTACGGCGATAAATATTCCATTTCCCAAAAGTAATAAGAAATTAACAACAACTAAAGTTTCAATTTTATCTCAAAAAAGGATCGATACAAGCATTAGGAATTTCAATTGGAATGAATTACTCTGTGAAAAAGATTGCATTAAGCTTTATAAACAAATAAAATGTAAATTTAACGATATTTATGAAAAAAGTAAGATATACATACATTTTCAGCCAAGAAAAAGACCATGGCCTATAAAACAGTGGATGACAAATGAAGTATTGGATAGCGTTAAAAAGAGAGATAATTTATATAAAATTTGGAAAAATTCACCAAAAAATAAGATTTATGAAAAACAATATAAATCTTTTCGGAATATTGTAACTAAATTAATATTTAAATGTAAATCTACCTTTTTTAATGAAAAATTCAAAAATTATTATGGAAACACAAAGAATACATGGGATGAGATAAATAAAATATTAGGACGTAGATCTAAGAGTAATTGCGATGAAGTAATCTCAAGGTACTTGCTAAAAGATAAATCTGCAGAAACAGTGTCGGACGACTTTGTCAACTACTTTTCGGACAGTATAAACTCACTAGTACATAAATGTGATCTTAGAGCATCAAATGTTGAACCAACACAGCTACCACATAGTCTTTATATACCACGTGCCACACTTTTAGACATTCAGAATATTGTAAAAATTCTAAAAAATTCAAAATCACCCGGAATAGATAACATCAGAATGTTTGATATTAAAAAACACATAGATATTTTAGGACCGATTTTGACACATTTAATTAACACAATATTAATGCAAGCCGTAATACCAGATGAGCTTAAATGTAGCATTATAAGACCTATATACAAAAGTGGCAGGCATATTGACATAGGAAATTACAGACCGATCAGTATCTTGCCTGCAATAGAAAAGATACTTGAAAAATACATCTCCATAAAATTGAATAAATACCTCGAGTCTTTCTCAATAATAGATCCACACCAATATGGCTTTCAAAGAAAGAAGAGCTCTGAACTGTTACTTCAAGATTTTTCGAATTACATAAATAATGAACTAAACGATAAAAAACAATTATTAGTTTTATTTATAGACAATTCGAAAGCTTTTGATACTATAGATCCAACAAAATTACTTAAAGTTCTGGAGGCGATAGGGGTGCGAGGACGTTTTCTTAAACTTTTGAAGAACTACCTTAGTGATCGTAAAATTCAGGTCAAAATAAATGGAAAATTGAGTAAAGTGGGATCATTGTCTACTGGTGTACCGCAGGGCTCTATCCTAGGTCCAACATTATATATAGTATTTGTCTCTCTTATGAATAAAGTATTTTCTTTTATCAAGCACTATGTATATGCGGATGACACAGCACTTGTCATCTCACATAGGGATCTGCTCACGGCCATGAATATGCTACAGCAGGACTTCATAGCATTACTAAAATGGTCTCACGACTCTGGCTTAGTTATAAATGCACAAAAAACAAAACTAATGCACATAAGATCGCCTCATGCCAGATATGCAATAGCACCTTCAATAGTGTCCCATAACTTTGACTGCATACACAATAACTGTATACAGCCCTGCGCCTGTGGAAGTATTGACCTAGTCAAAGAATATGTCTACTTAGGGGTGACGGTGGATTGTAATATGAAATGGGATATCCATATTGTTAAGCTATGTAAGCGCCTTCGAGCGATTGTAGGCAAACTGTATAAACTTAAATATTATGTACCCATCAAAACCATGAAACTAATCTATTTGTCCCTGGCTGAATCTAATGTGAGATATGGTATAACTTCTTGGGGGCACTCTTGTAAAACAAACATCCAACATGTACAGTCAATTCAAAACGCTATGGTCAAATTACTCGTCAGCAAAGCAGTTTATGACCAGCGGCAAAATATCACAATTATGTATAAATCCATAAATGTGTTACCTATTAGAGCTCTTTTTTGGCATAAAATCTGTATGCAACATATCTTAGATAGCCCATACAAAACAATGGTGGATCACATGTACAATACTAGGCTTACACAAAATGAAGGGATGATAGTACCTAGATTTTCTAATAAACATGGACAGCGAACTCTTGAATACATTGTACCACTTATTTTTAATAAGCTGCCATATGATTTGAAAAAATGTTGCTCGACACCTAAATTTGCACTATTGTTTAGAACATGGCTATTGGAATCAGATTGTATGTATTGACTTGACTCCTCGTACATTTTTAATTTTTAAATATTAATATTTAATTTTGTTTTTTTTTTTTTTTTTAGACATATGTTTATTATTTTATTTTTTTTATACTTATTTATGTTTTTATTATGTTTTTTATTAAATTGCAATATTTTTTTCTTCTATTGTAAAACATTGTATATTGTATCATGTTGTTGTCCACACTATTTTCCTGCCGACAAGCTACTTGCAGTAGCTTTGCAGGTGCAATGTAAACAAGAAAAAAAACTATTTTCTGTTAATAAAAAAAAAAAAAAAAAAAAAGATTACCCTATATGTTCGCATTGGCAGTTGGATAAAGTACAGTCATGTAGAAGCAAGCCTATGTTTGATGGAAGTTGACCTCTTTGTGTAATACTATGAGTGATATATTTTGTTTTGATTGTATTAACGGTTAGAGTATTACTGTTTAGCCATTTTTTGACGATTGAAAAACTTTTTTCGGCTATTATAAATACATCTTTCCATGTGGCTGCTTGACAGAGAAGAACTGTATCTTCAGCGAAAGTCACGATTTTACCTTCAATTTTAATGTCGCACAGTTCATTTATATAAATGAAGAATAATAAAGGGCCAAGTACACTCCCCTGTGGTACTCCGTACGTAATTGAAAGTGGTTCACTTGTCTTGTTGTCAATTTTTACTTGTTGCGTTCTGTCAGACATGAAGCTTTTAATTAAATTGAATTCTACTCCATTAAAGCCAATGTTTTTTAACTTCTTGAAAAGTTTTTCATGTGAGATTGTGTCGAAAGCTTTACATAGATCTAAGTAAATAGAGATAACTTTTTTCTTAGCGTCTAGATTATGTGTATAATACCCACTGTTTATTATTTTTAGCTAATTAATATGAAATAACACAAATTCTTCGATTTGCGGATTTGAACCCACGGCCTTCGGATTGCTAGTCGAGAGCCTTACCCCTCGACCACGAATACCGTGAAAACGCGACGGAGGCTTTATTTATAATGATTAGAGATAATTTTCTACATAAATAAAGAAAATTAACATTTTTTAATAATTAAAAATACATATATAAATATAGGTTCCTATTCAAAGATTTTTAACATCACAAGTAAATTTATATGCCTAAAAATATTGTTTGTGCACACGGGTGTAATTAATCAGATAATAATACATTTATTTCCTGTAAAACCTGCTGATTTTTCCCCTCTCTCGGTACGTACCAGCCAGGTACAAAGCCGAGTTAAAGTTTGTTCGACGGCTCCATATCATGGCGGCTAGTTGAGTGAGGGTGAAATTAGAGTTGATGTCTGAAGAGCCGCAAACTTCTATGTAAAGAACCGCATATTCTTTTTTATAAACAGACTATGTAAAGAACCGAAAACTCCTAAGTAAAGAACCGCAAACTCCTATGTAAAGAACCGCAAACTTCTATGTAAAGAACCGCAAACTCCTATAAAGAACCGAAAACTCCTATGTAAAGAACCGCAAACGGTTCGCAACTCGCGATATCCTGATCCCTCCTAGCTTAAGGTTATGCACTACTAAGTGCGCAAAATCATGTCTCATGCATGAATGGAATGCATTTTAATTTTCATGGGAAAATTTTGGAGCAACAATATTATTAGAGGCGTAAAAACAAGGTGTAAGTAAGCAACACAGAAGTTTGAATTAATAAATATTTGCGTCTAAATGAAGAATTCCAGGTTTTGTTGGTTTATAATGTTCACCGCCTTGCCTTTATAGCTCAATTACTATTGTTTGAAGTTATTTTCTCATAAAAACAAGGTTGATTTGAAGAGTTAAACACGTCAAACAACTTTGAATCAGTAGACGTCACGTAGTTGGCAATCTGTCCACAATGCTCCGCAGTAGCTTTCCGATCGGTGTAAAATGACGTCAGTAGTCGTTTCACAATAAAATATACCCGAATAAATAATTATTTAATTTAGTTTGTTAGGTAACCAAACAGTTATACATATTTCATTAAGGTAATTACATATTACATGGTTGCATGAACCAGCGAAGTTTCCGCAAAAATTCATAGTATTATATTAAAAAAAAAACATAGATTAAAACAATAAAGAAAACATAAAGTGGTAGAAATAAAAACACAGATTAAAGTATGTAGGAAAGATAAAACGAAATTAAACTGTGATCCTATATAAAAATAAAATAAATAAATATTTAGAATTGTTCTATCTGCAAATATTTTCACACTTTCAAAAAAGCAACACACAATCTTGAATTAATACATGTACTCTTAAGGTGATGTGTGTGTGTGTTTTTGTTAGGAAGTTAAACAATATTTTTGATACTTTAATTAAATACCGTGAGTAGAACACATATTCTCATTTGAGATAATCAAGTACTTTTTTATATTAGTCTTTTTGTAAGCCACGAAAAAAATAAAGTATTAGGCAGGAAAAACTGCTTTAATGTTCAAAATCTCCCTTGAACCCCTTTTCAGTTAAGGTTTTAGTGTATATTTTGAAAAATTAAATTCTTAAATGATCGTAAAACATTTAAGTATTTGTGCAAAATAAAATAAAACACTTTTTTAACGATGTTTAAATTAATCAAAACGGCAATTTAAACCTTATCGCCATCTACATAAGGAGTGTTATTAATAGCGGCCTGATCCTAAATTTTACAGGATTTGGTGCTTTACCTTGATATGTAACGTCGGTGCAAGTTCGTTAGTTCAACCCACATACATATTTTGTAAGTTGTTTTTAAAACTCATCAAAAATATTTTTAACATAATTTCAGATCACACTACACACATTCAATTGAATTACCTTATGAAGGGCACACTTTATCGTGACGGGTTACAGAAAGGTTATGATTAACCGTTGCGCCCTAAAGTGCCACCACCCCGTAGGTTGAGTGTTGCCTGGAGAGTTGATCGATTTTACGGTCTAAAAGTGACACAACTTGATTTATCCCGGTTCGCCAAATTGACCCTTACAGCGTCCGACCTGATATTCGGTGATATTTTGATATGCATGGTAATTACTCTGTGACCGTGCAAAGTGGATCTATGCGTGAGGTATACTTGGGTGACTTCAGTGGCGTGCGGTACATTTGGTCCTGCCGCAGAGAAGTCCGATGTAAACTATGTTGATTATAAAATATATGTACATACTCGTATAACTACCATCCAGATCGTAAACTTCTGTCCAAACAGCATTCTCAAAGAAGACATTGGCGCTGGGGAAAATTATTTTCCTTATTAAATTTATATATATAGTTAGCCGAGTATTGCCAACATTTTTTTATCTTTGCATTTCAAAATTAATCGTATATGTATAAATGTTTTTATCTTATTTTTCATCTATCCTCTTTTTAAATTAATTGCATAAAGTATTATTAAAAAACAAATAACAACATATGGTCACCCTATATGTTTTACTCCAATATATTTTAGGTAATAGTTATTTTTCTTCTATCTTGTATAAGAACCTAACTTATTGCCTAACTTTTAACGTAATATTTGAAGAAAAAAATAGTTGCATTATTATATTTTTTAAATGGATGTGTCCATCTCATTCTTACTAAAATCTTAACAATTAGATTTTTTTCTCATCTTTATTAATTTTAGACTACAATTGGCGATGTTCTATGCCTGTCTCACTAGGAAATCCCATGTTGATTAAAATAACAACACAACATTACATTAATAGTAGACAATTGTCCACTGGAAATACATTAATTGTCTACTATTAATGTAATGTTGTATTGTTATTTTAATCAACATGGGATTTCCTAGTGAGACAGGCATAGAACATCGCCAATTGTAGTCTAAAATTAATAAAGATGAGAAAAAAAATCTAATTGTTAAGATTTTAGTAAGAATGAGATGGACACATCCATTTAAAAAAGTAGATTGTGTTGTTATTTTAATCAACATGGGATTTCCTAGTGAGACAGGCATAGAACATCGCCAATTGTAGTTTTTTCTCATCTTTATTAATTTTAGACTACAATTGGCGATGTTCTATGCCTGTCTCACTAGGAAATCCCATGTTGATTAAAATAACAACACAACATTACATTAATAGCAGACAATTGTCCACTGGAAATACATTTATTTAGATGGCGCAGTTTATAATAAAATCACTTCTTCAAACACAGCAAACTTATTTTGTGGCACCAAACGTGGCCAGAAACTAAGTAATCTATTCTTCTTGAATATACTATAATCAGCTTTTAACAAAACTACAAATAATACAATGTGGCATTTAAAATAATACACAATCAGCATGGTCCTGTGCATAGAGTTATGTATAGAGGAAAGGTCCCGTGTTCGAGTTTCGGTTACAACCTAATCTTTTTTTATTTATCAAACTGTGGTTAGGCTACTTACAGGCGAGATATATTTATATTAGTTCTAAATTGAAGTGTTTCGTTCCTGTGAATACCTTAAGAATTATTTACATGTCACTCGCGGAATCAACTTTAAGATATGGATTAACCACTTGGGGACATTCTTGCAAAACAAATTTAAATTACGCACAATCAATACAAAATTCTATCGTTAAATTACTAGTTAAAAAAAATATATTTTTTCGCAGAGACGAAACATTTCACTTTTGTATCAAAATTTAACAGTTTTGCCGGTGCAGGCCTTATTATGGTATAAAATATTGATTCAGCACATATCTGACTCTGAGTATAAGCGGAAAGTTGAACATGGGCACAATACTAGGTTCACAAAGAATGAAGGCATGCTTGTACCTAAACATAATAATAAATACGGACAGCGAACCCTTGAGGTTAGGTTATAATGTGCCTAAAATATATAATATGCTACCTGGTAATATTAAGAAATGCGAATTTCCAAATAGAGTCAGATATTTGCTGAAAACATGGCTACTAGGTAGAAATAATTTGTATTAGGCGATTTAGTTTTACTATTAATGTGTAAGTTTATTGTTATTGTATAAATTAAGGTCTAAGTTGTAATCTGTAAAAAGTTGTAATAAAAATCCTGTTGACAAACTACTTAACTGTAGTTTAACGGGATATATATGAAATAAAAAAAAAATAAAAAAAATATGGTTACTTATAATGAGAAACATTTTCAGAAAGATTTTTGTTACCTATGCCCTTATTAATTTTCGAGTGGAATGTCGGAAATATAATTACACGATTAATATTAATTATACAGCAGAACTTGTTTACAAATAAACTGTTTTTATAAATGAATAATAATAGTATTATTGAATATAAACTGTCACCGGCCATTTCCTGAAACAAGGAAATTATGCAAAGCATTACTATATATATTGAATTGAATGTTTTGTGGATTAATTTTGAGCTAACGTATATTTTATTTACCGAAACACATTCCTAGAACAATAAACTATGTATCAAAACAACATTACTTGCGTTCATTTGGTAAATT
This sequence comes from Limnephilus marmoratus, assembly GCA_917880885.1. NCBI lineage: Eukaryota > Metazoa > Arthropoda > Insecta > Trichoptera > Limnephilidae > Limnephilus > Limnephilus marmoratus. Next base: position 17,079,037 of record OU862931.1, on the reverse strand, counting down.
GATAAGTTTTGTAATGTTTTTGTCAAGTATCACGCATCGAACTTTGACAGTTTGAATCGCGGCAAATTTGACATTTCGATTCCACAGATAAATCATTTAAAAATATTCTAGTGTCGCCAGGTGAATGAAACTTTTGGCTACATCATGAATGATGTTGGCGCAAGCGATTCTGACCTTGTCCTTCATACAAAATCTTTATACATAAGGGTCAAAATAGCATTCAAAAATTTATTTTATTAAAAAAAAATTTTTACCGCGCGCATCCGCGCGTCTCCGACAAATAAGGAGTGGAACAAAACTAAGCTTTTCATTTTGTGTATCTTTTTCATATTCTTTGAAGATTGTTAGTATTCTTACAATAATCAATTTGATTAATTAATTAATCAATTTGTTCGTCGTCTGCTAAACTTTCGATTACGTCTGTTGTACGCCACTGCTTAACTTATGCCTACCCCACGCTACTAACTTCATTCCGGCCTCATTTTAGTGCCAAACTTGATGGCATATATCGGGTGACATTTTCTATTATGAAATAACCGAAGATCCTTTGATAATTTTACTAGATTTTACGCATGTGCTTTCTACCTTGAACGCTGAGCGTAATTTTCAGAAGTAATTACTTTACTTCGGTTTACGAGGGTTAGGGATGCTACCAAATAATAGTAATGGTACCGATCTTACCTACCTACGCACAGTGCTGCAGTCTCATTCAAGGACAGGGACAAATTAGAAAAAAAATCACAATTGCAATTTTTTATTTTTATATATGAATACCGCACAAGAGTCCCAACTGCTCCCGTCTGAAGCCAGTGAGACTATGGCACCCCCAATTGGGGTATGTTGTGAGGCTGAAGGTAGTGGGGAGGGAAAGGAGATAGGGAAGAGGAAGGTGGGGAAGTGCCTGGTTATTCAGATCTGGTCACCAAACATGGCTAATGCCATTTTAAGCAACATTCTGAATGTGGTCTTACACCAGGGCGATACTGAGAGTATCTTCCACTCTGCAACGTGCCGCAAATACACTATATATTATTTTAAATGAATAAATTGTGAAATTACACAAATTAATCAAATACAATTTATTTGCCACCCCAGGATTCGATCCTGCGGCCTTCGGTGTGCGAGTCAAGAGCCTTACCGCTGGACTGCGCCAGCCGTCAATTGACATGCGGTAGAAGTGAAACCTTCAGAAAACTGAAGTAGACATGAATGAAGCACCTTTTTTATCAATATACAATGTGAAGGATGATTTTTTCCATATTTTATCGTCGAATTCCTGTGCACCTTTTCGTATACATTTGGTCATCTTATTAGTTCAAAATTAAAGGATTTCTTTGTTTTAACCACTTTTTAATGTCTATAAAACCGACATCTTTCGGGAGAGATGCTCTCTTCCCTATGGTTTACTAAAAACTGTTTTTCGGTCGGTTTTGTGGACATTAAAAAGGATTAAAACAAAGAAATCCTTTAATTTTGAATTAAAATATTGCCACAAAATAAATTTGTTGTATTTGAAGAATCTTATTAGTATTTGTGTTTTCTTCTTCGAAGTCGCTAGATGTTTCTTTCTTTTGTGTCTTCTTTGTTGTCTGATAATTTTGGAGTGGTTTGAATATTGGATAAGGATATTACAAAAAAAAAAAAATTTTTTTTTGGATTTCGTAGGATTTGATTCTTGGTCCACTGAATGTCTGATTGCTAAATGACCGTCAGGCGCTTTGTACAATTAGACCAAATGAGACTTGCACATGGGACCGTGGATTTATCATATTATATGGGAACAGAGTACCCGTGAAACAAATAAATATTTTATTGCTATCTCATTCTCTCGCGGTCTAAATCCTTGAGTCTCTTTTTAGTGTCGCTATTTTCATTGAGTTTGAGTTTCATCGAGTTTCAAATCACAACGGTGCTAAAGAAGTTTTCACTTCAAAAGTTGAATAAGTGCAACCTCAAACACAAGGCTCAAGTGTGAAGCGTGAGTAGAAATATCTATTTTTTTTGTTTCGAGTACTCTAGTTTTGTCTCTAGCCTTGTAAGGGAGAGTATCACTGTGCTATATAATAATAATTAAGGCGTGTTTAATCCCTGTACAGCTATTGTTAATTTTAATTCGTTACATAACGTGAGCGGCTCACGTTAGGCGGTTTATTGTATTTGAGTCTTTATCTGATACTGTCCATTGTCCATGTTATATTGACGACTCGCAAAGGCCGAAATCGACAATTAAAGTGATAGCATAAGGTGTATTGAAATATTTACCTTATTCTGGTCTTCACATTTCTGAGTAGGTACCTACTAGATACTCCCCCGTGACTTGCCCGTCCACCGGTTATTTTGTGTCTTATTGGTTTGAATATTCCATAGCTCCATTGCTCTTGATGGTAATAAATTGTTGCATTTGTTGTTGTTGCGATGGCCTTCATGGTCGAGGGGTAAGGCTCGATTTCTAGTAAATTTTATTTGATAAATTTGTGTTATTTCACAATTGAATAATTTTAAATAATTTTAAAGTATTTGCGACACTTTCCAGAGAGGAAGATATTCTCAGTATCACCCTGGTGTAATATCACAATTCAGAATTGAAATGTTACTTTAAATCGTAGATCTGAATTGCCAGGAACTTCAATTTCGTCTTCCCCACCTCCTTCCCCTCTCCTTTAACTTAAGCCTCACAAAGTACCCCAATCGGAAATGCCACTGGTCGGCTCCAGGCGGTTGGAAGCATTTGAGACTTTTGTGCGGTATTCCTAAAAAAAACTATAAATTTCAGATAGAAAACACCGTGCAAATTTAATTTATTACTCCAGAGCTCACCGTTTGAGTGTTTTTGGTGAGATTTTGTGCTTCATGGTTTTTTCTTTTTTCGGTAGCTGTATTTTTAAATGTAAATAGGTTGGTAGATATCTAGATATGGTTTATGTCGGTGACCGGACAACTCGGAATGAAATTAACTTAAAATCTCCTTTGAAAAGCCGTTAAATGTGATGAAAAAACGTATAAAAATTGGTTAAATAAGTTATATTAGGTTATGGGTTATTTTTTTTTGTAGCTTTCAGATTTTAAAAGAGGTGTTGAATTGACTTTATTCTGAATTGGATTTGGTTGGCATGAAACTGTTTTTCCTTTAAATTTGTAAAGACTTATTGATCTAATCAATTTATATCCACTACAAAATTATTCTTAAAGGTGTGTCTACGAGATGATCCAATAGAAATATGTATAATAATTTATTTTGAAATCGTCTCAAAAGGGATATTTTAATGACCAACTATTTTGACTTCTGGATGTATGATTAGTTTTCCAAATGGTAACAAGTAAGCATGTTACCTATTACCGAAATTGAGTGATAAAGAAGCGTGTAAACATAAAGCTTACTAGGGGGCCATAAACTAAACATATCGGTTTAACAGTGTTCGGTTCGTCGAACTCTTATGAAAACAACATCTGGCAAAATAATTATGTACGACGCTGATGGCCACTTCTATAATAGTTACTGACTGTTGGCTGTATGGTTAGGGAGTAGGTACTGATCAAGTAAACAGAAACGATGAAATATCTATCTGTTAAGGATGTGTTGGGCCTACGGATAATAGTAACAACGGAGATGGTCCATATATTTTTTTAACATTAGCTCCACACGGGAGGTTCTAAAGAAACTATTATAACCTTTGTCTTTCTTGGGGATGCTGTGTGATCTTTTAGTGAAAGGAAGAAGAGGAAGTTCTGGGGAGGAAAAATGTATGAGGGGTGGGTTGGAATTTGGGGTCAGTGGGTCCTGGAGTGACGGACGTATGAATCCGTCCCTCCCACCTGAGTTCGACTGGAGAGGTCTTGGTTAGTCTCCCTCAACCAGTCTCTCCCGATACGACCCGCTACGCAGTAGGTGGGAAAACGCATTCGACGCCAGAACCAAGACAAACCTCATGAACCCAGGCACCCCTTCTAAATCACCAAATATAGCGAATCCCTTGGGGTGTTGTTTATCATACGTATATTATAATAGTTTTGTAATAATATGTTTAAATCTTGACATGTAGCATACACTTTGTGGGAATACATAATTACATTAAACACAATTAAATAACTTTGTTTCAATTCCACTTTATTATTTCTTAATCAAACCGGTTGCGGTTCATCCTGAACCTTCCTCAGGGTGAATAAAAATATATAATATAATATAATATTTTTAATTTAAATAGATGTAAAAATATTTAGTTGTCCTCTCCTAAACACAATCGGCTGCTTTATTAGGAGAGTGATTGAAATATTGACGTTATATTATGTTGTAAAATTGTAACTTTAATAAACGTTTCAATTAATAAATAAAATAAAAAATTATGGCAGGGGTGTTGGTTATCCAATAAATGGTTCCCCGGGCGGCGGTACCCATACCCGCTTCCTAAATTGTAAATGCCATGAACCATTTTAGTATGAAACGGAAACCACAAAAGTATCGCCAACATCGATCCCCGTCTACTGCAATTTGCACCCCACCCTGCCCTTGCTTCTACCTACACACTAAATGCACAACTTTGATAGTCCGTGCAGTTTGGTCGTAGCTTGTCGTGGTGCTTCTATAGCAGTGGAAGATACTCTCAGTATCGCCCTGGTGTAAGACCACCATTCAGAATTGAAACGTAGCTTGAAATGGCTTTAGCCGTGTTTGGTGACCAGATCTGAATAGCCAGGTACTTCCCCACCTTCCTCTTCCCTATCTCCTTCCCCTCACAACATACCCCAATTGGGAATGCCATAGTTTCACTGGCTCCAGATGGGAGCAGTTGGGACTCTTGTGCGGTATTCATTTATATTTATAAAAATATATATATATATATATATCTCAATTTGTTTCTGTTAGGTACGTATTGTTAGGCCAATGGTTTACCGTTGTTGTAAACTTTAAAAAAATTGACCTCACTATAACAATTGTGTTCTTTGTAACTGACTGACAATGTCTGCTTTGATTTCAAGAAAGAACAAATTTCGTTGTATTTAAATATTTAGTGGTAGGTATTTTTTTTAAAACAATAGCTAGCAGGCCAACATTCGAGAGTGTTCTGGAATGTTCCACATGTGTTGTTTGTAACTGACTATGACAATGTCTGCTTTGATTTCAAGAAAGAACAAATTTCGTTGTATTTAAATATTTAGAGGAAGGTATTTTTTTTAAAACAATAGCTAGCAGGCCAACATTCGAGTGTTCTGGAATGTTCCACATGTGTTGTTTGTAACTGACTATGACAATGTCTGCTTTGATTTCAAGAAAGAACAAATTTCGTTGTATTTAAATATTTAGCAGTAGGTATTTTTTTTTTAAACAATAGCTAGCAGGCCAACATTCGAGAGTGTTCTGGAATGTTCCACAATGATGTTCCCGATTCCCTATTCCCGAACATTCCATGACGTACTCCGCCACTCCTTCCAGAACTTTCTAGAGCTCTATCGAACCTTCTAGAACTTTCCGGAAGACTGTTCTAGAAATTTCCAGAGAGCGAAACTTCCAGCCCTTAAATCTTCAAAAGCACGCCCTTTAAGTAAAAACAGGAACCGTCATCCTGGAGGGGGATAGAGATCTACCAGAACGTGAAACTCCCTTGATCGTACCGGGACTCGTTTCTGAGTTTTTTCGGGACGCACCTTTTTTTTGGACTTTCTTTTATAATACGTATTGATTCTTTATTTGATAACGTGAGCCTCCTTGGATGCTTACGCTTACTGAGGCCCCCATTTAACAATTTTATAAGGTGCAACATGCGACATGTTTCTTCCGTTATTTTTTATTGTTGTAGAATATATACAAACATTCCTGGGTTACGAATAACAGACAGTAACATTGAATTACACCAGTTGCCAACTTTAATTGTTGAATTGGTATTTTAAAGCACTTGCACAAATGAGATTACATTTTGAACTGAAAGTAATTGCAAATCTTTACGTTGAGCTGTTTCGGTCATCAAAATTCTATGTAAACTCAAAGAAGCTAGAGCTCACCGTTCGGAAGTTATTGTTGCTTCATACATAACAGAATTTCTGCTGCTTTACGCTATGAGTTATGGATATGACTCGAAAGCTGTGCCAAATTATCTCCACTTTGAGAAAATTTCAAATGTTGTGACCTATAAATGGGAATGAATACATTATTCTATGAAGAAGTCAGCTCGTGTTATAATTTGGCTTTCATGACAGTATCGCTTTGTAAAGTGTAAGTACGAGTATATAAGTTTACCGGTAAAGCCTTTGCGAGATTTCACCATTGGGAATCAAAGCAGCTGCTTGAGGTGGCTTTGTCCTTGTTTAATGGCCAGATCTGATAGGCAGGTTCTTTCCTAATTTCCCCTTTCATTTTCCAAATGGGAATTCATTTAGTTAGAACTCTTGAGAACTAGTATAAAGTGTAGTCCAGGAATAGTCCAGGAAAAATCGAAATCGGAATCCACGCTTCTTTTTGGGAGGGATTTAAAAATACTTGACAAGTTTTGAGAAAAGCTTTTGGAAAGGTTGGAAAAGGTATTTCAGAGTTGTTTTTTACAGGTTGATTTCGTAAAGGCCTTTAAAAAACATTAATTCCTTTCTTACGCATTGTTTATTGTAAAAACAAGGAAATTTAAAATTGATTTCACGGAACCAAGCGACGCAGAGTCTAAGGACTTCTATTCCCCATCGCAGACGGGGCGGAACTGATACAAAATGGGTGTGACAAGTGCATAGTTCTTACGTTGATGACATAAGGTTCACTTTAAAAATCCAAATTCGTAGAGTGCCGGCCGTCTCGATTGATGTCAAAAATAACAACGCGAAAATACATGTTTTATTTTATTTTTTGAAGTTCAGGGAAGTTCATAATAGTTTTTGCGATTATTATTAAAAAAAACTGAATTTACCACATTATACAATAAAATCATATCCGAAAAGGGGTTTATGAGGAGGAGAATTTGCACTGGAAAGTGTTTTTTTTTTACGTTATTTTTGACTACCTAGGAAATGTCTTTTTAGACCTGATACTTTATTTCTTTATAGGATTATAAAAAGACTTATAAAAAAAGTGATCGATATTTTTTAAGGCCAAAATGTGTTCTACTCGCAGTATTTTTAAAGCATCTATAAAACTTCTAAGCGATCAAATTTTCTAAACAATAACACATGATTTTGTATGATTTTGCATTTATTAAAGAGATTTCATCGTTTAGTTGCGGCCCTTAATACCGACAATTCCTACGTAAACACCGTCGGTTATTTGTATCTCTTCCTCCTCTGGAGCCCCTCTGAACACCGCGAGTGACTGACTGACTGCGAGTGTTTAGATTTATATCGATGAACGGAAATATCCGACCAGAACGACGTAAAGAAGATACGCAAAAGCGATGTTGATGAACCCTTTTAGAGCCGTGATGAAGCTTCCCAGGTGAGTTATGGAAGCACTTATTTCATCATTTTCACGATGACGTCATTCAACATTTCCAGAATTCATCATTTGTCACTTATTTCGACATTTTCCCTTTTTCTTATTACCCACCTTGTTATTTTGTGTCCCAGATTTACATAAATTGACTGAAAAAAACGCCGTAAAGTAAGATTGATTTTGGAGTTTGACATGTTTTTTATTCCTGTCACACTGTGATAGATTTGTAAAAGAACATACGTTGGTTAATATGGTTAAAAATAATGTTTTATTTTTATTTTTAACTAATTGCAATTTCATCACCATTATCGTCATTGCCGATGAAGTCAAGTCGAGGTTTAAAAGTATGTTTAATAAATATTACTGTGATGAAGTTGTAGCACCAATGACACAACCCTTAGGAGATTCCTACCCATTTCTAGAAATTGTCTCAGCTCCTAGTCTCATACTGTCTCCCTTCATTGCCTTACTGAAGAATATAGCTATATAGTCCAGTTTTGAGATAGTTCACCGTATGCTTTTACTGCTTATGCCAAAGAAAGCATCTTCACTAACCATTAGCCAAGTTTAGACCTCCCACCTCTTACCCCTGCAGGCTTATTACTGAAAAGCCTCTTTTGTGGTCGGCTGACTTCCACCATCACTTAATACTATACCAATTAAAACTAAAATTCTACTTTCACAAATTTCAATTTTTGAGATTTAGCTTAATTCAGAAACTGCACTAGTTTTCCGCTGCCCCGAACCAGTCGTCTTATTTAATTTTTTTGTTATGTTTGACATCATTAGGTACATTTTCGTTTTTTTCTAGTGTGATACTGGATGTAACTTCCACTCTCCATTTCAGTTTCCGTTCCATATTGCTGATTCACTTATCATCCTTATGCACCATCGTCATCTTGTAAAAGAGGTCATCATAATATTAATTCTGTGGGTATTCCGATAGCGAACAAAGCACGACCGGAAGCTGTGTGGCGCGTGTATCGGAAGCCAATGTGTGACAGATGCGATTAAGTCGCAGCAGCTGAGATCGTCAACCTTTAGCCTATGATGCACACGTGCTGATCATAATACACGACACGTACATACTATCCTCTCGTGGAGTTATTACATCCTAGCAAACATCACGTCCGTAGCTACTCGATGATTTTATTGATTATCAGCTACCGTCTTTATCGCCGTATTGAACTTCCGTTCCCTTCTTTATTATTGGGATGTCAAATTATAGGTTATGTCATAGATGGTTTGTGTTTTATAAAGAGAGAGAAAATATAAAACGTGCAAGTGGTTGAAAGAGTCTATCGTGAACTCCACTGAAAGATACGGAACTGTGTAATTTAACCATGGGTCATTTCTTGAGTCGGAATATGGTATGAATCGTTGTATGGGTTACGAATGTTGAAGGAGGCATAGAGTACTTGTTAAGACAGTGTGGTGTTACATCAGCTTTCCCCACAATTTTGGAGAAAGGGCGTGATGGTTAGTTAGTCAATTTTACGATCAAATGAACGTACTAGAAGTCGGGTCATATCAAGATTCGCCACTCTTCACTAATCCCTGGTCACGCCCCCACCCCCACTTCAACACTTAGTAATATATTATGATCTTCAATGAAATCAAAATAAAATGACCAATTTATAATAGAGTTTTTTATGTGATTACTGAACTGAAGGATTCTGGTAAAATGAAGGCTGGGAAGTATCTGGGGGTCTAGCACAGTGAAATTCAAAACTTCCAACGATTGTACATGGATATCTTGAGCACGGTTGCACTTTTGATAGCCAAACCGATGTTCATAGAGAATAAATACGAAATCGATGTACGCTGGCAACACTGAGGGATCTGTCTATGAATTTACGTTCATAAACGTCAAAATACTAATAAATTGAAATTTCGAATTGAGATACTAACTTTAATACACTTCTCATTTACTTTTTTACTCTAAACGGTTTTAATTAGTCAATGAGGTCTTCAGTAATATTTGAACCACTTTCGTTTTCCAAGATCGAACGGAATAGATCTCCTTAGATGATTTAATTAAGTCTATGGATCGCGTATACGATTTCTTTCAATTCTAAGAGCTACGTTAGTTCAGCTCCATACCTTAATAAGCCAGTTATTTTGCAAAAAGATCAACATTATTATATTCACAGCTTATCTGACCCTTAGGAGGGCGCGCTAAAATTGGCGGCTTTTGTCAACCGACTGTCGGAATCATATGTTGACCGTGCTCGCAAATAACACCAACTGACTATAGATGACGAATTTAAACAATATCGTATTGACACGTTGTTTTATCGATCTACCGTATTGGACCTCCTTTTTATTTATATCTCGCAACTAAATACGGTAAGAGCCATTTCTACTTGATTCTGAACGATGGTCTATCAGCAGGATGAAACTGAGAGTGTCTACCACTCAACGGTACGCCTTTACGCGGTTATTGCATTGTGCTGAACCTTCCAGAATATAACGACCGGCTGAGTGTTCACTGCTTGGTGCCTTCTAGCAAAGAAAAGCCGGCGAGATAGAAAGAGAGTTAGTAATGCGAATAGATAGCGAACGATCGGCTGTATGTGTATCTAAGTATACATGGCAACTGTGTGAAGTGAGCTCCATATTATAAGGCTGCAATGTCGCCATAAAGCATTTATCGTATCACGGCTTTATCAGACGCCATATTGCCTCTATAGTCTACACCCTGTTCATTGCGAAACTTCTCTCTCTCTCTCTATCGAGAGAGAGAGCGAGGAAATAATATTTTATAGGAATACAGAAAAAAAATAAATAATGAATTTCGTGTACATACAATGGTCTGGTTCTGATAATTAAATCATTATACATAACAATAATAATAATTTATGTGATTTAGTTTTTTATTGTTCTAGTTTACGACGAATTAAAACTCAGTAAAATCTCTAAAACTAAAGCAGCAAAATTTACAAACCTAATGCAAAAGCATTGAATACTGAATTTACAAAAATCAACGTAAATTTAATATCATTTTGTTTGATCTCTCAACACTTTGTTATTATTTTTTCTTCAAATTTCCTCCATTTATCAATGTTATATTTTTATTTTATTATTTTGCTTTTACTTAACTGTTTGGTAATGACAATGAACGATAATTATGTGTGTTACTTTTATTAAATTGTGAAATTATTGCACTTCAATAAAGAAGTTCTGTGGTATTTGTGAACCACCGTGTATAAATTGTAACAGGATCATAAAGCACAAGGTGAAAGTTTTGTGTGTCATTCGAGATTTACTCGAAATGCGCAACACAGTAAATTAGATTAAGCACCCGCTCTTATCCCAACATGAATTCGTTGCAATTTTCCATTCCATCGTTGCCTTTCCGCGCCATCTGTAACGAGATAGTAAAAGGCGCACGGTTCGCTTTTGTAATAATATTATCTATGCCGATAAAGGTCTGCGCCGCATTCCGCCCGGGTTCTCCCGGGTACTCACTATCACCACTTGCTGCTTATTTCTCTGCGGTCATGGGACCAAATAAGGGATGTGACAAATAGATGAATTCTGCTGAAACAACGCCTCAATACCCAGCATTTCTTAAAAAATATTAGAAAGATAATAATATTATTAAAATGTTAAAGGAACTAATTTGGCTAACCGTGAAACAGATGCTAACCTTGAACACGATAATATTTGTTATTTATTTTTGGGGTTTTATGCCGTGTTGAGCTACCTCCTCCTTTAGACAACTTTTCGGACAGCGTTACAGTGCGTCCATCATCAGGACAGATGTTTACGATAATATTTATACGTAAAATAGTTAACAACAATAAGGACGTGCAAAGAAATTAGGATACAAAAAGGCAAAGTGAATACGCAGAATAGTTTACTGTACGAAGGGATGAAGTTTTATAACAAGCTACCAGAATTAAAGGAGCTACATAATACTGGAAAAAAACATAGTTACTAAAATTAAATTAATAAATAAATAAATAAAAAGGCCACGCAGCTGTTCCTCTTCAGCCGAATGTCATTTCTTTGGTACCCGACACTGGCTGGTTGCTTATGTGCGGTGGTGTGACGAAGGTAGTTGTGTGATGAATAAACAAATATTGCTGAAACAAACGTGAAATTAGTTTTGTTAACGTTAATCAATATATATTATAAAAGAATTTCTACTACAATGTGCATCCCGCTAAAATTCGGAAACGAGACCCGGTGCGATCAAGGCAATATGGTGTGGTAGCCCTCTATCCCCCATCCACGAAGAAGGTTCCCGTTTTTACCTGAAGGGCGTGCTTTTGAAGATATAAGACCCGGAAGTTGCGCCCTCTAGAAATTTATAGATCAGTACAGAAAATTTGAGAGCATCCCAGAACATTCTGGAATGTTGTGTCGTTATCACGCACCTAGCCAGAGAGTGGTGACCGGTGATACCACTGTGTTAAATCGGATAAAAATGGTATTTTATGGTTGTTCCCAGCTAGTTTTATTATAAAATAAGAAGAACTCTCTACGTACAATTCAGAATAAAATTTATTTAAACGCAGACTAAACAGCGAACAAATTCTCCGACTATCCAAAGTGACCGACAATGGACTATATCGTCCCGTATTTCATTTTTCGGCCATGTGCAATACCAATAATTGTCCATGCCACATGCCGCCTGTGCTGGTTGGTACTCGCTACTCGCAGCTCTCTTCTGTTCGGTGATGTGATGACCGAATGGGGTGTGATAAATAGAGAAGTCTGTTGAAACAACCAACTATCCATCTGTTTAAAACACCAACATTTTGTTAGCCACGTTCGTAAAAGGGGAAAAGAAACCAACATAGTTGGACGTGACAACTCGTTCACTAATTTGATTGAAGCAAACATTCCTCGAGGAATTCCATCTCTCGGAAAAGCTTTAAAAACCACTAACCAATTCAATTCACTTAGAAAAAATCGCTTGTGAGGAAAAAAAATATCGTAAAGGTGTTATTAGTGTTATTGTGGTATCGGGCTGTTTTATGAGATAATGCTATATGCGATTATGTAAATATGCTATTTGTGAGATTTGTTGAAATAATTGCTTATGATACAAAGATGCCTATTTAATAATATCTACATTATTCGCAGGGAAATGTATAAAAAAATGATCACAGAGTAAACGGCGAGATAAATGGTTGTCCGTTCCAAAATAATTGTATGATATTAGCAAAATTTTAATGTAGGCAAAAATAATATGTGAGATAGGAAACAACAATCTGTAAGTTAAGGGGTTATACGCAGAGTACGGAGGCCGAAAAATAACGAGAACAAAAATGTACATACATGTTATTATAATTTTCAACCCTATTCTGATATTTTTTTTTTAAATAATGATTTTTAAATCTGCTGTACCTAGCTTTTTTGTCAAAACTGTTTTTGAAAGTCGGTGAGCAAGATTTCTCGGAAAAGGCTAAACCGATTAGGCTCAAGTTTTTGCACAAGCTTTTTTACCAATAAATATTTTCCATTTTATTAACAATTTAAGGTAAAAATATTCATTAAAAAATGATAATATGATTGTCAAAAGTTGCCATTTTGTCAAAAAATATATGTTTTGCTTATTCCTTTCGCTTCAATACTAGGTTATTAGTTAATATAAAGATATTTTTTATTTTTTGATTTAGAATAACCAATCCAGAGACATCATGCTCACCGTAAAATGCCCTTTTTAAAGGATTTCCCGGGGATCGACTACAGCAGCTTTAAAAATCATAGAACAAAATAATTAATAGAATAAAGTTAAAAGTTACAACAACGTGTATAATTTTTTTTACGTAAATAAATTAAAATGTCTTTCCAGGAAAAAAAACTTGAAAAATCGTTTTTTCGGCATTCTGACTGCTTAAGAAATAGTATAATTTAATAATTAAGTATGTAAATTTAAAAAAGTGATAGAAATGATCATCAGTGATTCGCTAAGCGTAAGCCTATTGCCGGAATGTAAAAGTGTTGCCAGCAGTCATAAAATACAACTATAAACACAAATCGGCAAAGCAACATACTTGTAGTTTTACCTCATTCGTATTGTTTAATGCCTTCGTTTAGAACGATTGGTTTCATGACCATCACCCATACCATAAATTCTTAACACATTGATGTTACGATACAAATTCCATCCCTAAATTCTCGCGCCGAACTTCCGTGCTCCGGCATTAGATTAAATTATGTGCATTCCGTAACGCCCGCGCCGCCGCGGAACCACTCCTCGCATCCCTTCATACCTTTCTTCTTACAATGTTTCCGTGCATTAGCTCTAACTTCCTTTCATGTATCTATTAGGTCCTTACATATGAAATTGGCGTTTTGTATGGGAGGAACATAAAGTGATTTTTTTAAATATAATATATTTATTTAATCAAAGTATGTACCATTGCTATCTATGCACTTTTGCCATCTCATAGGTAGTTCATCGATCCCTTTACTAAAAAAACCACTCGGACGGGAATCAATAAAATCTTTGAAGGCGGTTTGGACTGCCCCATCGGAGTTGAATTTTTTCCCTTGCAAGAAGTAATCCAAATTTCGAAAACAATGGTAATCCGTTGGGGCATCGTAATTCGGAGAGTACGGTGGATGTCTTAGACATTCCAATTGAAGCTCCTCTAATTTGATAGCCGTCTGTTGTGCAGTGTGTGGTCTAGCGTTCTAACGCGCGTTTGTTGATTTTCTTCACTCAATTCGTGAGGTACCCACCTTTCAAGCTTTTTCACCTTCCCAATTTGCTTCAAGTGGATTAAAACAGTTTTATCACTAACACCGCAGCCTGCAGCTAACTCGGACGTGGTTTGCGATGGATCCGCTTCCACAATAGCCTTCAATTCTTTATTATCTACTTTGGTCTCCGGCCGTCCACGGGGCTTGTTCTGCAGGTCGAAATTTTCAGAACGAAAACGTTGGAACCAAAAACGCACTGTGTTTTCTTTTGCGGCACCGTCGCCATACACATCATTAATCCTTAGAGCCGTTTCTGCAGCACTGGTGCCACGGTGGAACTCGTACTCGTAAATAACGCGATATTTTAAGTTTTCCATTTTGTAAACTAAGTGACGCAAAGAAAAAAAAAATTAAGAAAAAAACAAATTAATTATATTTTTCGAAACACAAATACATGAGTAAATAGCTGTATAAATTTGAATTTGGAATTCCTAACCAAAGAGAAGATATTTGAGATCAAAGTTGCCAGTACGGCAAAACGCCAATTTCATATGTAAGGACCTAATATTAATGCTGTTTTTAATGTATTCAATAGTCTTCTTCTTCCTTTGCGCTGTCCCAACTCATTGCCTAGGTAGGCTGTTGGGGTCGGCTCTTCTCGTTCTCAGGTTGTAATATCTTCTGTTCTGGGTATCGCCTTCATCCAGGCCGTTTCTTCGAAGAATTTTGGAACATTGAGTCGTCCAGGAGTTCTTCGGTCTTCCTTTGGATGACTGTCGATGAAGCTCCATAGACATTGCCTGCCTCACAGTGTGGTCTGATGGTCTCCGTCTTATATGTCCATACCATCTCAACTGTCGTTCTTCCAGCTTGCTATTTATGTCTCTGACACCTAGGCTACCACGAATGCGTGAACTTTTGATCTTATCTTTTAATGATACTCCTGCCGACCATCTAAGCATTCGCATTTCTGCTGTTTCAAGTTGCCTAGTGTAGGAGTTGTACATAGTCCAGCATTCGGAGCCATACATTATTGCGGGTCTTACAATGGTCTGGTATATTTATTTGACTATATGGTTGTTTTATCCACCGATGGTCGTCAGACGTGGAACCAGAGTGACCCAACTAACTAGGGCTGCATCCGCTATCATTGCCCAATGCAATGCATTGCATTAAAATGACTATTGAATACATACATAATAATGTATTCAATAGTCATTTTAGCTTTTTTTGTACTTTTTTCTGCTAATGAGAGAAATCTATTTTTGATATTTTTAATCTCCTTTCTATTACATACATTATCAAATTTATCAAGTTCCTGCCACGATTCCATTCATTTTGCTTTCATTGTTTTAATTTAGCTGATGAAAAAAAATCTATTTTCTGATGTTTTTAATTTCCGTTGCATTTTATACTGTTATCATATTTAGTCTTTCCTTTTACGAAGTTTGGTAATTTTTGTTTATCTGTTGCCCAGTTGTGTCTAAATAATTGTGAAACATTAAAATTTTTATTTTAATTAACAAATTTTATAGTATCATTTAAGTAAAATATCGCCGAATGTACGAAGCTTTAAAAAAATATTCCTAAATATATATTTTTTTACAGATTCTAAGAATTAACGAAAAGTAGAAGTTAGTAAAAGTAAAAGTAGAAGAGTTAAATTTTCAGATTTGGGTAGTAAAAAGGCTTATTTCAGATTAACCACTGAAGCGATCACGCGAAATAAAAACAATGCCTCGATTGCTCCCGACTTCCCGGAAGATCATTTTTTAAATTTTTCGCCAACATTAAAAAAAATCATACCTTCGAATTTTAACATGGAAACGTAAAAACTCATTATAGTGCTGTATAGCCAATGAACGCCAGTCTCTAGAATCTAGGATGAACGAAGTATGTATGAAGAATGAGTTTGATGAATGTAAGTAAATCTAAAGTCATGGTGTTTGAAAGAGAGAGTACGAAAACAGTGTGCGACATAGTTGTGAATGATGAATACTTGGAGCAGGTGGATGAGTTTGTTTATCTGGGTAGTAGGTTTACGAGAGATGGGAAGGCTGATAGAGATATTGAAAGAAGGGTAAATGCCGGTAACTCC
This sequence comes from Limnephilus marmoratus, assembly GCA_917880885.1. Taxonomy (NCBI): domain Eukaryota; kingdom Metazoa; phylum Arthropoda; class Insecta; order Trichoptera; family Limnephilidae; genus Limnephilus; species Limnephilus marmoratus. Next base: position 17,062,874 of record OU862931.1, on the reverse strand, counting down.
ATTAATGGAGGACTGAATGCCGTTGGCGCTAATAAAAAACTGTCAAAAAAAGCGAAGCTAGCAGTCTACAATGGAGTCCTGGTACCTACTCTGATGTATGGCAGTGAGGCATGGAACTGGCAGAGGAAGGATGAAAGTAAACTGAATGCTGTTGAAATGAGATCCCTGAGACGTATGTGTGGTAAAACCATGTATGATCGTGTTAGAAATGTGGATATCCGCAAAGAATGTAAGGCTGATGTAAGTATAATGAGCAAAATTAAGAAAGGGACCCTTAGATGGTTTGGGCACGTAGAGCGAATGAGCGAAGAAAGTAGTGTAAAAAGAATATATGATGCAAATGTGAATGGTAGAAGAAGTCGGGGACGCCCGAGGAAGACATGGCACGATCAAGTGAATCAGATACTTGAGATGGGCCATGTCAAAAGTCAGAATAATAGAAGAGCATGTATGAGACGATGTATGAATGTGAGTGAGGCGAAGAGTGTGTGCCAAGACCGAGTTGTTTGGCGGTCCGTCCTCTCTAACTGCAGGGAAACGGCGTGATGGTTAGTTAGTTAGTTAGTATAGCCAATGAATTAACCTGTATTGTACCGTTTATCTCATGTTTATAGGATTGTGTGTTGTTACTTTGAAACTGTCGTGAGGGGTACTTATTCGAGTCAACATAGAATATTTACGATTTCTGTCTGTTGTCTGTCGTATACTTGATAATGAAAGGTGCATCTCTATGGCAAAAGGACTTAATTTTAACCGTACACAGCTGATCAAAAATTCTACGGTCGAGACGATCGCGACGGATATCGGGCGAGATCTCTTGTCAGTTTTATGTGATTTTATAATGTTGTTAAAATAAATAATCTCGCATACTTGCATTAAATACGTGACAGCACACAGCTGAAATTCTGACATCGGCCCATAGAAAAAGCAAATAACAGCCATAGAGCCATATAAAATCACTCAGAATAGCTCTTCTGATGTATTAAATATATACCTTTATTGCATTGGTGAACATAGAACTGTGACATCATAGACACGTCACTGCCTTCTAATTATTATCAATGGTGCTGTATTAAATTGTGTTTAGCCCGGGCCCGAGGTATTATACTAGCTGCACTGCAAAGCCACAATATGCAAACATGGCCGCATTTGACCGATGCGATGTGCATTGTTCAACACGAGGATCTGTAGGTACAGGTTTTGATATTATTTCAAAACGCCTAAAGGTACGCGTGTTGATTGTCTATCAGTGCGGGACCGCGATATGACGCTATTCGAATAATAGTAAGCAATAGTCTTTCGACCGCTCTGAATATTGCTGGTTCATTTATTGAATGAACAACGAACTTAGCAAATACACAAAAGCTCAAATGCCATTTGACGCTAGGATCAGAATTGACTGCAGATTATTTCTATAGATTTTTTTTAATTCGAGAAATAAAGTTTCAAACTTTAGATAAACATACAAAAATCTGTTGATAAGACCTTCTTGGAGTTAGTTCAAAGTTCATGGTACCGCGCGTTTTCATCCCGCGACAAAATATCTCCGACAAAATATCCTCTGAAAAAATATTCCTCGACGTAATATCTCAAGGACAAAATATCCTACGGACAAAACATCCCCCCGTAAGGAAGGAAGGAGACAGAGCAAGGAACTATGTCAATCTCTAATTGAATACGGTATTATAGCCTGGGGAGGAGCAAACGATGCCGCCATTGACCCGATCTTTAAGCCCAGAAACTAATTATTAAGATTATATTAAAACTACCGATTACAAGCAGTTCGGATGAAATCTTTAGGAGAATCGGAAATGGACATTAGGCAAATTTATGCCAAAAACATATTAGCATACCTCTTCAAACACAGAACTACCTTTGAAAATGTCCAAACTGCTCGCGATACTAGAACCAAAGGGCATAATCTCCTACTTATCCCTTTTGCTATAACAACCTTTGGCCAAAGAAATTTTAGATACTTTGCAACAAAACTATATAATACACTTCCACTAGCAATTAGACAAAACACAATGTATCTTAAATATAAATCTGACACCAAGTCCTGGATTACCAGCCAAAATAGATCCAACATCAAAGATTATATCAAAACTAACTTATAAGTATTTATTTTTTCAATTTTACGTCGATGATTAGCTGTTACTTGTAATATTGTGTTATTATTTGTACTTTGTATGTGTTATTATTATAAACTGCTCATGCTAAGCATTATTATAGCCTGCTCTCAACACAGGTTCTCCTAGTGAGACAGGCATAGAATAAAACAAATTGTAACTCAAAACTAATAAAGATGAATAATAAAAAATAAAAATAAACTTATAGTTTCGATTTAAATTTTAAATTTGGTGCCGAAAGGTTGTGTTGGGTTAGGTTAGGCTACGGTAGGTTAGGTTAGGTTGGGTTAGATTAGGTTAGGTTAGGTTTTGTTGGGTTGGGTCGGGTTAGGTTAGATTAGGTTATTTTTTTTAAGTGTAAATGTATCTCCTGAGAAGGCATTGTCCCGTTATTCCTCCTACAGTTTAGATTAGGTTAGGTTAGGTTAGGTTTGGATATTTTGTTGCGGGTTGAAAAGTCGCGGAACCAAAGTTCATATAATCTTGGCCAATAAACGCAACATGATTGTTAGTTGAAGGATAAGGCGTTTATAGATACATAATAGTTAAAAATTCTTTGCAGTTCTTCCTTAATTTAAGGGTACCATATATTATTGTCCCAAATTGTAGTAGAGTAATCAAATAACATACATTATTTCGCCGCTGCTTTGCTTCCCATAAAATCACTCGATCAAAACCACCAGATGTTCACTCATTGTTATTTTGGTTTGAAGTTCTATTTCACAAAGTTTGTTTATAATGAGCGAATCAAAATTATTATGGTTGCTTTTGTTTGTGCTAAATTTATAGTTAGTTGGTTCATTTTAATTAGACGCAATATTTTGCTATTAATTGTTCATGCACGAAATAGTGTGTTGATTGAATTCTGGTAAAACGTGGCCATTGTTGACAATATTAATGTGTTGTTTAGTTATAGATTTAATTATTTTACGATTAAATTCAATAGTATTATAAGTAACGTTTTATTTTAACTATTATAACTAGTAACTATTGTAAGTAATTTGGATAAATAAAATGGATATAGCGGATTTTGATACCCACTTCGTGATTTATATGGAATATAGAGGCTTTTGAAACTCAACTGACCTGAGGGGCGTGTTTCTACCTCCGCCATCTTGGTAAAATAAGTGCTCGTGATTGGTTGAATTCCGATAAATCTGGTTTTGATAGTAACTTCTTGAATGATATAGCGGGTTTTGTTTCTCATTCGCAGTTTGAACATGGTTTTTGGTCGTGATGAGTGAGGTTTTGAAACTCTATTTATTTATTTATTCTATTTATATAGATTAGTCTTGTTCCTCGCAAAAATGTGAACAAGATGTCATACTCAGATTATTTAGTCAAAAAATCGGATATAGTGGGTATTGAAATTATAGGACTCTTCCAATAAAAATAGTGTTTATAAATTCTACTACAAATTACACATTTGTGTTGTGTAAAATAATAAGGATGCGTGTACCATAAATGATTTATATATATTACCAGCTGGTACCCGGCATGCGTTGCAATGCCATTCAAAGAAATAAATTGATTATCCCTGCATGTCCTTTCCCGTTCGTCCCCGTTCCCTTTCACCTTCCCCACCTTCCCCCTCCGTCGTCTCTTTCCTCTTCGCGAACCCCACCTTCCCCCTGCCATTCCTCCCTGCCTCTAAAGTGTATGAAATAGACACATTTTCATTTACGCAATTTTCATAACGCCAAAGTTTACCATTATATACAGCCTATGTTACTTGCTGATGATGTAGCTTTCTATTGGTAAATTTTTTTTTAAATAGTTTTAGTGGTTTATGCGTGAAAGCGTAACAAACATACACACGCACTTTCGCATTTATAATATTAGTATAGATATTTGAATTTTAACCTAAATTAGCCTAAATTTTCTAAAAAATACCAAAATGACAGTGCACGTCAAATAATACAATAATTACACACATTTTCATCTATACAAAATTCATAACGCCAGAGCTTACCATTATATAAAGCCTATGTTATTCGCTGATAATGTAGCTTTCTATTGGTGAAAGAATTTTTAAAATCGGTGTATTGGTTTAGGCGTGAAAGCGTAACAAACAAACGTATGCACTTTCGCATTTATAATATTAGGGAACGTACCCATATTACGTGACCACCTTTTTGCACTTCTTAACCCCCCCCCCCCCCCCCCCCGGTGACTAAAAACCTAAGACCACCGCCGCTCATTTGTACTAAGCGTTGTATTTTAAAGACTCCACCCCCCTGAACAGATCACGTAGTGTGGGTACGTTCCCTTAGTATAGATGGCATTTTTGAACACTCAATAGCAGAAACTAGTTGATACGCTAACAGTACTATAATTTATATTACTTTTATTCTATACAAAAACCAAACTTTGTAGCAAGACTAAAATGCAAATATTAAAGGACCCCCTTTAAAAACAAGACTATTATTATTTATAAAGATATTATAATATAATATTTTATTGGTCTAATCCCACCTTTAGAAGTACCTAAAGGATTTAGTTATTATTATTATTGATAGATAAATAATAGCTATAAACATAATTTTACCGTTAACTACTTATTTTTTGTCAGAATATCCTGAACGTGTGGTTAGTTTCCTGCTCAATCATTGTCAGTATTGTCTTTGGATTGATAAACAAACTTCGGAATTCCCCAGGGACTTAACCTTATACCTATTCTTATTTTTTTTTCATTAGTGATTTTGGCGGGTCGCTAATAGTTCTCACTAACTACATTTAACTGAAGACTCCTTTCTTCTGCATAATGATTTTGATTAATCCTTTAAAGTTTGATTTTTTTAACTCTCAGATATGCTGTAGGCATTGTCGTATACACATTCAAGATCTTATGATTCAAATTGTTCTTAAATCATTCGATCCATATAAATCAAATCGAGGTTTTCTCCATCGAATTCCCACGTACTTAAATCCTATATTATGAACATGATGCTTGGAATTTGTTCTACGTAATTGAATGCATAAACATTAATTTCGTCTAACATAAACGATGTTCCACATGCAAGCGTTAATTAAATCTTTTTTCTCATCTCCACTGGGGGGAAATTTTAACACCAGAATTACCCACTCGCAGAGTAGAGTAACTTGCGTCAGAAAAACATAATTAATTTCACGGAACTAACTGTTTTTATGTGCGAACACAAATGCACTGCATTTGCAACCGCAGTTTGTACGGAGCCAACATGTGTATATAAATCAACGTTATAATATTATAAAATACGACGATATTATATTTCACGTGTTACATTTAAACATTGCGAAATCGCGTTTCCTCTGTGGTTTTTTGATATAATACACAATCCAAATCCTCTTACGACTTAGTGTTGAATTTTCCGGCTTTTTGCGAGGCACAAAGTAAAAAATCATTTTGTTAAAATGGCTTGAAAAAACTTCCTGTTCGATAGGTTTGTACTTTTTAAAGTGAAATTTAAAACTGCTCGAGTTTTGCGGATAAAGCATTAGCTCGTAGACCGTAAAAATAAGTAGACTCTCTCAGTAGTAACTAATTCGGTGGTTCCCAAATGTTCACAACAAAGGGAGAGCGAAATTTTCTCTTTCTGGAATTATTATTATTTCCTTTCACACAATGCGGTTTTTAAAATCAACCAGCGTTTCCGTGAGGTTTATTTATTTTTCACAAATTACACGTTCGTTGTATAATGTTTTAATTAATAATCTGTAAAGTAAGTACGAGTTTGTTCAGGAATTGAAATAACTAAATAAATGTTCGTGTAATTAAAAGAATACAAGAATATAAATAAATTTTACCTTTTTTCACAAAGTACTAAGCAGGAAGAGGATTTAGCGACTATTTTCTGTCTTTTTTTTTTTTTTTTTTACCGCACAAGAATCTCAACTGCTCCCGTCTGGAGCCAGTGAGACTATGGGGTATGTTGTGAGGCTGGGTATGTTGTGAGGCTGAAGGTAGTGAGGAGGGGAAGGAGGTGGGGAAGAGGAAGGTTGGGAAATACCTGGCTATTCAGATCTGGTCACTAAACACGGCTAAAGCCATTTTCAAGCAACGTTTCAATTCTGTGGTCTTACACCAGGGCGATACTGATAGTATCTTCCACTCTGGAACATGCCGCAAATATACTATATATTATTTTAAATTAATTAATTGTGAAATAACACAAATTAATCAAATAAAATTTATTTGCGCATGCCGGGTTCGAACCCGCGACCTCCGGATTGTGAGTCAAGAGTCTTACCCATTGGACTACGGAGGTCGTCTGGAATAGCTAAGGCATAGGTTTTCAGCTCGCGGCGTCATTTTCGTCTTGAGTTATAAAAAATCCATTTTAATGAGACTACGAGGATTTTTTTCACAAAAAACTACTGACAGAAGCTTAACTCACACCTGGCGGGTGCGGCGAGTGGAAGCTCCATCGCGAACGGCTACCACACCGAGATTGAGCGTCACAGAGGATGCATCGTGGTGGGGATTTGGCAAGGGGAAACCAGGCTACACGCCAGTGTTAAAAGATTGCGCGTAAAATCGTTTTTCGCGACTACGTCACCATGAAGACCTTAATTTACAGATCATATAAGACGATATACCATGTTGTTTGTTTTTTTTTCCTTTGGCGTAACTGGATGATAAAACGAATCACAAATGGAAGATTACCCTCCCATTTCACTGGAACAACGTAACTGCACTCGTACTGCTACGACGAAATTCGCTACTACTAACATTACAGCAATATTTCCCTAGTTTATATTATTATCACTTATCTTATTGGTAAGTAGCTACTTATCATTTTTTTGTAAAAATATATACTAGACTTACAACAGAAACAACTCATTTTAGTTTTTGAGCTTTCACATCTCACTCTTCCATTTGTCGCATACCCTACGATTACTCTCCGCATATTATGAATGATTAATTTGCGACCCCTGACTGCTGGTAGACACCAAAGGTTGCCGACCGCCCCCCGCCGGAGCACTCCCCCAGACTCGCCGAGCCCCTTTATTGTAATTCGCTCTACGGAAAAGCACGTTAACAAAAAGCTCTCTGCTGCTAAATCTAATACTAAAAGCTCCGCCAATAGAGGGCGCCTCTAAAGTTACACTTTGTAAAGGTATTAAAAAATATGTGTTTTAATTTAGCCTTTTTGGTATTGTCTATTAACCCGACTTTAGTGAGGAAAATATTTTTTATGATATAGGTAATGATGGTTTTCGGAAAATTATTATTTTATTAAAGGCTGTCGTACACTGGGCTCTAGCGTTACGACGTTTGCTCAGCTTTCTTTGTCTTTAATTTTTAAGAAAGATGTACACGATGATATATTTTTCTAAGCATTTCATCTTGATTTCCCTACCTATAATCAATCTGAAAGACAATGCAAAAAATCTTATATTCGGCAAAAAACTCTCGAACTTTAAAGCCCGGCTTTCCGCATTTCTACCGATTTATTACGCATTTTCCTTAAACATTTTAAGTTTTAAAGCTCTTAAAAAAATACAGTTATTCTAGAAGATAATATCTATACAATCCCCACTGCTTTTATATGAAATTAACTCGATAGAAAAAATCGCAAAGTATGCTCCGAAAATTATTATAAACACGTTTTTTCAGTTATTTTACCCAATGAAAAAATTCACTGGGTTTCTATAAATGCTATTTAAGACGTTCCCTTTGAGATTTTTGCTCTATTTTAAACGAGTCGTGTTTTATTAAACATTTTCAGCAATTTTCGCTTAAATATTGTCGTTTTTAATAGTAACTCCCTCTAACTTTCGTATTTACATATCTCTCTTTCTTTTTCTTTTTGAGCGGGTACTTAAGATCAAGTGTTTAGAAATTTGCGTTGCTTTATAAGTCTGAACTTTCTAAACCCAAGCATATTTCCAAATCGTTATGTAATTTTCATAATTTTCGAAAATTCTACCGTACCTTTACGCAAAATAAGAAAAATGTATTCGTTTTTTGTATCTACGCTAAAACGCTGTTAAGTTTCAAGTTCCGTGGAATTAAACCGGTGTTATTGATTATTTTCATCATATTACCACAGAAGCACGATCGGTATTATGGAAATCTTTAATTGAATTGCGCGACCTGAAATATTAATCTAATGCAGTTTAAATCGCGATGCAATAATTATTATAATGCGGCATTACAGCTGCCAGGAGTCTAATTTAACATGCGGTCATGCGGTGCAATTAGCATACACAGGTGCATACGAATACACCTAATCATTAACGAATGTAGTCTAAAGCGTACAAATCTAATGCCACCCATTACCCGCTATAATATATATTTCATGTAACTATTTACCTATTTCTTTTTCAAAAAAGATAATATTTATCCATAAATGTGTGGTTTGTGTTACATGTGTTTTTAAATGGACACACAGTCTGTAATAAACAACAACAAAAAACCTAATTATCGTTATTTGTTTTTGGGGTGTTATGCCGTGTAGCGCTATCTCCTTCTTTGGTCATCGTTTCGGACATCGTTGCAGTGTCCATCATCAGGGCAGATCCGGTAGATATCGGATCCGCTAGATGTCGGATCCGGGAGATGTCGGATCCGGGAGATCTGCCGGATCTGCCCTGATGATGGACACTGCAACGATGTCCGAAACGTTGGCTAAAGAAGGAGGTAGCGTAACACGGCATAACACCCCAAAAACAAATTACGATAGTACTTTTGGCCATGAAAATCATAAAACGTATCTAACAAAAACCTTTTTTCCTTCCCAGAACTTCCTCTCTTTCCTTTCGCTACAAAAGACACTCCACACAGCATTCCCAAAGACGACATCCGCCCTGAAGGAATTTCTCCTGTGTGGAGCTAATGTAAAAATAAAAAGGTAGGGCAAGAATCAAGAAGACGAATATTAAATTGAGCTTTTGGTTTACACCGAGCTTCGTTCTTTGGATGAATATTCCCTGTTCAAGTGTGAACAAAATTGTAACGTTACCTGTATATTATTTCAACGTGTTAATACTTTATCGCACAACATTGCCGGAGTGAATAAAATTTTGTTCTCAGGAGCAGCGCGGTGATATTTCATTTTATTAATTCCCCCGAATAGTTCGCAGTGGAAGTTCTTGTCACTTAATTTATGAAAGACAGTTTAAATACTTCAGCGAAAGCCTGCCCGCCGCGAGCTCCTGTAACGCGACGTGTGTGTATTAAAGTACATAATATAATAATATATAAAGGTAGAAGAAGCATGTGGTACGTAAGAAGAAGCGTACTGTAATTCATGTCGGTACTAGGGCACTAGACGAGGTATGCGGCCCTAAATTATTCCACAAAGGGACTAATTAAAAGTTGCCCGTTTTCCCCGAGCACATTAATACTGCAAGCTCTAGTTTGCATACACCGTCTCATTTTAGTTTTATTGAAAACCTTATAATTTAACAGGCGGTCTACTTGGGATGATTTTTCAAGCATGCATAAAGTCTCAGGGAAGGTTTTAAGTTTTTTTTACAACTAACCGTAAACCGTGATATTAGAATGTTCTATTTTCCTTATTTTTTTAGCATCTGTTTTAAAAATGAGTGCTCCGTATCCAGGCGAGCTTTCATGTGCTCCACAAACAACCTTTTTTAAAAAACATTTGTTTTAAACAATAAAGTTTTTGATTTGCTGCTCACATTCGTGTGCTTCCTACACCTTACTTCAGAGTTGGGTGTAATTTACATTGGGGAGGAGCTCTGTTGGAAACATATTCATGAAATGTTCTACCTGACTTTTGAAATGGCGTACCACGAATTACACGAAAAATTGCAGTAACTATAAATCACCCCTCTCCACTCCTTTGTGAAATGAACATTCTTATTTTATACACTTTGGACAAGCTGTTCCGATAACTTACTGCGAAGAAGTCTATTCTTGTTCTGTAGAATTGTAAAACTTACGGATACGAATTATTCTCTTTGATGTGAAAATTTTATTGTAATTTTCTTTCGAATTTTCTCTACTGTTGAGTTTGGCAACTATTTCTAGTCGAAAGCTTTTAAATAACTCCAAAAAATCTCTTGAGTCTGCAAAATATGGGCATTTTGTTATAAGGTAGTTTTAGTTTAGATTTTAGGAGTCTGATGAAAATGATGTGTTTTTTAATGGAATTATCCAATGGAGATTGCTCTGAAAAAATACAGCTTCATAGATCTGTCAGCACCGATAAACAGCCAGATGTTCTGTACATTTCTAATTAGGTATTTTGTTTTTCCTCCTTTCTTAAACCAAACTTTTATTAAAAACCCAAGTTCTCTTCTCCTTTTTGTTAAAAAATACTTCTCTCATAACATCCTCAAATATCCGAGGTTATTAAGTTATTGTATCGTATTAGTCTATGATTTAGTTCCCACATTACTTTACTTGTCTATGGACTCTTCGGGACACATTGCCGAATTGTGCCGAAAGTGACCGAAGGTAGATGTGCGGAGCCATTATAATTCAGGAGCTCCGCAGACAAAATCTAGTTTTCACTCAGGAAGGACACTTTTCCTCTGAAGTGTAACTATAAATTGCGAGCTATCAATAAACAGTCACTGTGAGTTAAATAACCTTAGTCTTTTAATAAGCATCCTTTAGTACCCTACTTACAAATAACGAATGTCTCTGAAGATATTACTGTTATTAAAAATACTTGTCATTCTTAGAAATTTTAGTTCAGGCTTTAACCTAATTACCTCTGTGAAACGTGTAACAGTAAGCATGCAGGTTTTATAGTTTGCTTTAGTAATACTACCTGAATACTGAATGGGGGTATGCTTAATATTGCAGTAACTCTTTTCTGAATTCATCTCCGCTAAATCCACCCTTTAAATTCTTGCCATTGTCGAGCAGTGCTCAGCTGGGTTCATACTGTTTCGAACTAGCTTTCGGAAACTGAATAAACTTTATTTCTATAAGTAATAAGTCTTTTCTCAGAGTTCATCGCAGTGGACTCACTAACTTTTATAAAGTTCGTCTTCTTTTTTGTACACTTCAATTTTAATTGCTCTTTGAACTGAATGGAAATATTTTTATAGCTTTTTCATTATGTAACTTTGAAACGTAACTAAAAAGATCTACGACTCAGTACAGTTTGATGTTACCTAATAATTTTAAGCATTTCTGCCTTTCCCTTATCGTAAACCGTGTTATTTAAAAAACACAGTTTTGTTTTTTGTTTATAATTCCGTGGAAATTAAGTAATTATTTATTTTATGAATAAATTTGCATTCTTATATACCTCTTACCCGAGTATCTGTTAAACATAAGTATTGTTTACGTCAACCTATTTCATAATATATCTGCAATTTTTCTGCATTTGGGTCTAGGTCTTTGGTCTTGCATCGGGGTGGGTAGGAATCTGGGGTTCAGTGTGTCCTGGTCATCCGCCTCCAAGACCTAGACAAACCTCACTCCATGAACCCGGGCACCCCTGCTAAATCACCAAGCCAACCACTTGGGGTGACCTATGGCAGAGGTGTTGGTCATCCAATAAAGGTTCCCCGGGGCGGCTTGAAGCGGCTAAGAACAAATCCTAATAATGTAAACCCTCTAAACTATAGGTTCTCAGCGTGGGCGATAACGCCCCCTTGGGGACGTTTTAGACCTTTATGGGGCGGTAGAAGACCAAAAGAAAATTGGGGTGCGTTTTAGACTTTTAGGGGGGCGGTAGGAGACCCAGAGAAACCCATCCCACCCCATCGTATCTTGCCCCATCCCATCCCGTTAGGGGCCATAAATTACTATCCCATGACGCCCCCTTCGGCGTAGTATCCCGTTACGCCCCCTCCGTTGTGGCAAATGTAACCCTGTCGTGGTATCCCATTATGCCCCCACCGTTTGCTGTTTCGGATTCACGAGTTAGCCAATGTTTGTATTTGTAGCTTGTAACTATTTACTTGTTGAACAATATTAATTTATTGTTATTCAAGGAACTTCCGTCCAATTTCCTGGAACCCCTTGAACTCTCTGGAGTACCAACCACCAAGCTGATCATTTTACGTATTATTTGATTGCTTTTCTATTAATTGTTTTAAACCTGATGATAACCTATTTTAGATAACTCATCCTTTTCCTGTCCCCGGGACTAAAGGTCGAATTAATATACATCAAAATTAATCTGAATTCGAGGCGATATCAACGAACCTCCCTCATGGAATGGATAAAACTCCAAATTTCAATTAATATCGTGGATTTACCCGGCTTTTTGTTCGTGTCGCTTCAACTTTGTTGCGGTAGTATGGGCTGTCCTTTTCACGTTAATCTGTGGATTTTATCGTGAATCATGTTTTTTGTGGGAATACCCCACTAGAGTAACAACTGCCTTGAGCCAGTGCGGTGTGTTGATAGCCTGAAAAGAGCAGAGGGGAGTAGGTTATGGGGAAGTACCTGGCTATTAGATCTGACAACTAAACATGTAATAACTAATTACGTAATCATGATCACACCGATATTTGAACCCGGAGAATTTGGAACAAAGGCTATCCTTGCCAAATATCGTCCTGGAAAGAAGGAGAACTTCTGAAAGCGTTTACCAGTTTAGTTAAATCTGGTGGTTTAAACAAACTATTTTTTCTCAATCTACATGTAAATGTAATGAAATATAAAATAAATAAATAAATGTAAATAAGCATTTTTGGGCAGAAATTTTAAATTTACGGGCGTTAAATTTGTGTTCCCACGTAAATCGGACCTTAAAAAGTTTAAATTTAAGCCCACCAAAATCCTTTTCTTAACCATTTATTTTTTTTTTCATATATCATATTTACATTATAATAAGGACTAAATTAATTACTTTAAATAATTCAATTAACTTACAAATAATTATTACTATTACCAAAGATGCCTTTAAAATCATGAAAAATACAATTCTTTAGTGGCCTGTGTATATATTATTATTTTAATCATAAAAAAATAAAGTGGTACATATCCATATTTGATACTTGCTATACCTTTTTATTAAAAAAATATTTCTCATTAAAATAAAATTAAAATAAATATTCATACTAGACTTGCAGAAAAAGTCAATAGATGTCGCGTATTAAAAATAAAATGGATAAAAATGTATCCAGACACTATCTAGATAGAATTTAGTTAGAGTTGAATCATGCAATCATATATAAAGATAGCAGCCAATAAATAAAATGTGCGTTAAGAAAATGAAGATAATGTTGGTAGATCTTAGTCGAAGTATGTTACAGTTAAAAGTGACCGAATTAGTATTCGTTATAATATGTTTTTGGGGTGTTATGCCGTGTTGCGCTACTTTCTTTAGCCAACGTTTCGGACATCGTTGCAGTGTCTATTATCCGGCAGATCCGGTAGACGTCCGAAACGTTGGCTAGAAAAGGAGGTAGCGCAACACGGCATAACACCCCAAAAACAAATAACGCTTTTGGCCATGAAAATCTTAAAACTTATATGATTTAGATATAGGTTCCGTGGCTCCGTTGGTAAAACTCTTGCCATGTAAGCAAAGGCTCCTGGGTTCGAGTCCCAGTGGAGCCAATATCTTTTTCCGATTTTTTTGTCTCCAGATTTTCGATTGAGTTACGCTAATATTATCTTCATTTAATTAAATAAAAAATATTTTTTCAGTTTTGTTATGAATTTAGGCTTCAATTCAAAAAACGGCCCAGCAGCCGTTCGTCTTAAGTCATCGATATATAAAACGACAGTAGGGCCATAAAATATTTCTATTTTCAATATACGAGTATTTTGGCCACCGTAACTACCTCCTACAAGGTGTATCTAAATCTCAAGCTGGCACCCGAGAGTAAAACATATTGAATTCGGCCTCGGAAGCTGCACGTTGAACCAATAAAGATGCTTAACTCTTCCAGAAAAGCTCTCCTCACTGCTCCCAATCTTGCTCCATTATCATGTACGTGCCTCGAGATGATTCTATGGTTCTCTGCTACTTCGTGCCCGTAAAATTGTAAAAACAAAATGTTGTTGCTATTTCGAAAATGGTTATTACAGTTTTCAGCTTTAAGTTTGTAATATTTAATCTCCTTGCCATTTCTATGTACACCCGGCTTCGAATTTAAATTTTCTTATTGCTAAATCTATTAGTGGAGTGTTTTCACAAACTATGTATACGTTTAAAAATTTTGTGAAAGATTTAGGATGGGTTGTTTCAAAAAATTTAAACTATTTTTCGTATATTTGAAGTTAATTTTAACGTTCTGTTTAAGTTCTATTCAAATTATGTTATTATATCATTGTAGGCCAGTTGCTTCATAAAACTGAAATAATCACATAATTTCGATAGAGCTTACACAGAACATGAAAATTAACTTTAAATACTTGAATTGTAAATTTTTTTTGTTAGAACTTATTTTTCTTTTTTTTCACATTAACTTTACACAGGAGGCCCCGAGGAAAATAATTTCCCTTAGGGATAGAGAGGAAGGAATGAACATTGTTCTTGAAGAGACCCATGTTGTAGGAAGGAGGAAACACAGAGGCCGGCAAATCATTCCACAGCCGAGCTGTTGAACACAAGAACGTGTCGAAGAAACGACCCGTTCTCATGTGATAAATGTCAACCGTGTACAAATGTTGGGCGTTTGGCGTGTTTCCCGACTCTGCACTGGTGCCGAAGGGATCAATGACGCTAGTTCCTCGGAGCATCTTCCATTATAATACCGGTAGAACAAGGATAGCATTCCCACCTATTCTGATTCTGATCATTGCATTAAAAATGTGTTAATTAAATATTTTCAGTCATAATTATTGATTTGAAAAACCGCACATTACGGAATTGTTCCAATTGGCTACAACGTTATTATGACGTAGAAAACGCCACTGTCTGGTAAGACGGCTGTCACGTCAGCGACGTGGCGTGATGTCAGCGACGCCGAATTCCCGAATAAGAAGGAACATGTCGTTTTTGGTGATGATCAAAAATAGCACATTTTAAAGCATTATAGAAAATTTATTCGTCAACATAAAAATAAAATAAAAACCTTCATTATTATAATTTTTTTCTAAAATAAAACGCTCTATCGAAATTGGCGTCGAAATTTTGACAGTTTGGTTGAATTTTAAAAACCTCATATCTCAATGTCGCTTCGTTGCAATCTAAAAATTTATGTCAGACAAGTAGTGTATGTAAATTTCATGATGCCTGTACAAACTTTTCTACATTTTTAGTGCTTCAGACTTTTAAAACTTTTTCGTTAAGTACTCGAATTTACAGTGAATTTGCCATTTACTCATATTTACCATGTACCTACATAATTTCATCTAACTTTTTGCCGCCTATTATAATATCATAGTACAGATTATGGTATCATAATTTTGTGGTTAACAATATTTGAAACTAAATAATAAGGTTATCCGTAAATAAACACTGTTTTATCAGTTTTACGAAATGTGATTTTTGAAGTAAAACTTCTTCACGCACGCTCGACTTGGGGAGTAAGCTGGTGAATGCGTTACGAAAAAGTGTGATCCGAACGGTAATCGATGCGAACGGTGATTGATGCAAACGGTGATCGGGTGAGGCGAACGGTCGGGCCTTTACGTACGCTTGAAGTTGAGAGGGAGATATAAGTTAGTGGAGGTAGAAAGAGAGAGAGAGTTACGTTTCGTATATTACTGTAGGGGGAAAAGAGAGAGGTGCGAGCACAAGGAATCATTTATTGAATAACCATGCCATAGGTCACCCCAAGGTCGTAGGGAACCTTAAGGCCGTAGGTCACCCCAAGGTTTTAGGTCACCCCATGGTCATATGTCACCCCGATGTTATATGTCACCCCAATGTCTTTTATAAGTTAGTGAAGTTTTACTTCAGTCGTGTGGTCTAAAGCACACTCGTTTTTTTTTTAATTGTGAAATTATCTTTTTTTATTGTTAACTTATTTGTTATTTTCTTTTATTTTCAGGTAAGTCTACCATTACTCTACCAAGCACTTGAAGGAGTTTAAGGTTTGAGTTTTCACGATAATTATTTTTTGCAATTTTTTTTGAAACTTTGGGATATGTTTTCATATAATTTGGGTTGTACATGCGATCTTATAATAGGTATTCGATAATTTCTCAGTACTGTTCCAGTACCGGTGTAAGCTTTTTTTAAACGAAATCTATAAAAAAACTTATCTCTAAACTTTTATTATAAAGAAGAAAAAGTAATATGCAGGCTGTCTTATATATACATATATATAAACAATAGTATAAATCGATTACGTCGGTGGAAAAGCCGGCCACCTCCACTGATACTATGTGTGTAGAAGTACGAAGTATTATATTTTACGGAATATGTCTTCGTAAATTTGCTTTAAATTTAATAATACATGAGCATGTACTTCAACAGTAATTTTAACTCGTATGAAGCTTGTATTTGTGGCTTGTCGTGGACTAGAAACGGAATAATGGAAATGGGACAATACCTTTCACGACCCCCGAGCAAAGGAGGACCGTAAGTGGCTTCACCCGCTCTCCGCGTTACTGGGAAATTCTTTGTACCTCTTCTTCGTATACCCTACGCCACTCCCTTTGTGTGCGCTTCTAGTCTAAGACCATTAATTAAACTTTTGATGACTTATGTTTATAATAAAATACTATTAGTATTTTCTAAGCCCGTTGATTTTATTACTTCGAAAATTCTCTGTTTTTAAACGACTTCGAAAAGGAGGAGGTTCTCAATTCGACTGTATTTTTTATTTTTATTTTTTATTTTTTTATTTTTTTTTTTTATGTTTGTTACCTCAGAACTTTTGACTGGGTGAACCGATATTGATGATTCTTTTTTTATTTGAAAGCTGGTGTTTCCCGTGTGGTCCCATTTTAATTTGGTCCAGTTCCGACAATGGCATCTATGAGAAAACCATATAAGTCTTAAATTTGCATTAAGTATGTGCGCGACAAATGGACGAATAACTCAATATCACGCCAACCGATTTCGATGATTCTTTATTTATTGGAAAGGATGTACTTCAAGGGTAATTTGATAAGAGTTTGGTTAGATTCTGATTATCGGATCCATGACAAATTAACGAAACTCGGCCGAATCTCTTAATTTGACCCTAACGTCTTTTTATGGTCAAATTATGTATGTCTCATATGAGCAGCACATTAAGTAAGTTTACCCATATTCAGACAAATTAGTTAGTGTACTTCAGATTCACTAAAAATCAAAAAATAAACAAAAAATTTAACAAAACAAAAAAACGACTTCAGAAAATGCACTAAAAAGTAAAAAAATAATTTCGTATTCTTCTACAACTTCATAATCAACTTACTTTTTCTAATCATCAATATGTAGGTACGATTGTTATTTTTGGAGTCGGTGTCAGCAAGTCGCTTGTGCGACACAAGCACATCTCACCTATAACTATGTATGTAGTTACAAACTTATCTTGACTGACATCGACTCCAAAAGTAACAATCGTACCTACATATTGATGATTAGAAAAAGTAAGTTGATTATGAAGTTGTAGAAGAATACGAAATTATTTTTTTACTTTTTAGTGCATTTTCTGAAGTCGTTTTTTTGTTTTGTTAAAATTTTTGTTTATTCGTTTTAATTTAAAAAAAACGCAATAAAGGTTTCTTTTTAATCAGTGACGATAATATTAGCGATTCTCGAACGAAAATTTGAAAAAAAAGTTGAATTATAAGTTGAAACTAAGTCCTGGGTTCAATTTCTAGATGCGACCGAGTCTTTTTTCTGCTTTTTTGTTTAATAATAATAATAATAATAATTTACTGTCTGAATAAATGCCTTTATTCAGATAGTAAATTACATTACATTATTTATAATATTTATAACATTTATAACACTTATCATGCATCGACTCCCTGTCTGTATGTCGCTAGTTGACAAAGGCCTCCTCCAATTGTCGCAATTTCTCTCTATCATTAGCTACTCTTGTCCATGTACCACCTGCTAGAAGTACGTTAGGGAAAAGTAGAATAAAAATCGAAACTATTAAGAAACAACAAGAATCAAAGATGTCACGAAAACAATAAAAAAGCTAAAGTGGAAGTGGTCAGGCCATACAATCAAAGAAAGTGAAAAATGGTCAAAATTAGTCATGAATTCGTTCACAAGTGACAAGAAGAGAAAACGAGGTAGACCATTTAGACGGTGGGTTGACGACATCAAAGCCATAGCTTTTTTGTTTACGAGTCTATAATATTATCTTCGTTGATTAAATATTACAAAAATTAAAAATGTTTTTATTATTTTTTCTCGACACTACTTTCGATAGTTTTATTTTTTAAATGTTATAACTTTTTTGATTAAATAGCATTGTAAATTCTGGTGTTATCTTATTTGATGTAAAATCAACGGACTTGACTTTAATATCTTGAACATTTTCTATAACTGCTTTCTCTTCTACTCACTTCTTATGCGTTTTCTAATAATTTAATTTAATTTATCTAATACTATCTTTTTTTTTCAAATGTGTTTGTTTTTTAATCAAATAACTTCAGAAAGTTCAGTTTTCCATTACGTATTTTCTAAAATAAAATATTACCTTTCTGAAATTTGATGTCTAAACTTTAAACAAAGTATAAAACCACCTTTGCTCTATTTGCCAGGTACCTAAACAGTGTTTAGTACCTGAGCCTGCACGAGTTTTCAAATAATTAATTTTATCAAAGGTTCTTAAATAATAAATTAGATTGCTGAATCCCACAGTGACCAATTTATATTCTTTCTTTCAAAGGTTAAAACATCTCTATTCGTCTTTACAAGTAGTCAAGACAGTGTTTCTTATCCTACAATTCTCGTTAGGGTTCCAGGCTTTCTTGGGGTTGAGAGTGGAGGCTCCGTTTTGTGCAATAAACACACTTCTGAGATTGCCTTGGGACCGGGAAAGAGGGGGAGGCCCCGCGGGGTCGATAGGGCATTTAGGGGTCGTTGAGGCTCTCGGGCATGGACCCCCTGACCAGATATTGTATAGGGCTAGGGCCAGGGGAGCTGTTCGCCTCGTAACCCTTTCTAAACAATTTATATTTACTTCTTGGCGTACAGCAAACTTAAAAAAATATATATATATTTAATGAAAATTGCTGTTCTATTTAAGTTTTTCTTAGTTATAAAGTAACGTATCTATCGCGACACTCAGTGTTTCTGATGGTACTCGCTGTCTAAATTAACTCATTTTATAAAACTGAAAATGCTTTTAATTAGATTAATTATTAGAATAAATTGCGGCGGAAATCAACATAACTTGCAAAAACAAAACATGTAAGGATCTACATTGCTTTTTTTGACGAAAATGGTTAAAATGTAGAAAGTGATCTTCAAGCGATGTCCATTGTGTAGCATACTTTTAACCCCTCAGACTTCGGCCAAATTTTTTCAGAGAGTCAAAATATTTTCGCTTTGCAATAAAATCCGAATAAATGGAATATTTCTAAATATAACCAAAACTAAAAACCGTTTTTGAAAGATGATAAAACACACCTTCATATTTTATAATTCGAAATAAAAATATAATTTTTTTTTCCTACTAATATTATAAAGGCGAAAGTTTGTATGGATGTATGTTTGTTACTCTTTCACGCGAAAACTACTGAATGGATTTTAATGAAACTTTACAATAATATAGCTCATACATTAGAATAGTCTATAGGCTATAGCTTAGAGCTCTGGCATTATGAAATTTATATACAAAAATTGCAATAGGTGGCACGCGAGCTGTTTGAAAAATGAATATAGCGGGTATGGAGGTGGGGTGAGGGGGGGATAGGATGTGGGGGCAGGGTGGAGAGGGGGAGGAGGGATGGGGAGGGCGGAGGGTGGAGGGGAAGGGTGAGAGGGATTTGTGAGGGAGGGGGTGGTGGGGAGAGGGGTGAGAGGGGGTTAGGGAGAGGAGGAGGGGGGGGATTGGATTGGGGATAGGAAAGGTGGAGGAGGCGCTGTAGGTAGTAGAAATATATAAAAAGACTTATTTTGTATAAACAGTTTTCACCCGCCAAATCGCCTACGCGCCGTTAGACATTGTTATTTTTTTACTAAATACTCTTGTATGAAATGGTAAAAAAGTGAGCTGACAAAATTATTTATTATACATTTATACAATAGAATAAGTGTTTTTTGTTATATAATCAGTGATTTTAGTACCGTTTTCACATAAAACATCATACACATTTTTTATGCTTGCATTCTAAATTTTAATATTTACAATTGTTAATATTTATTTTTTAACTAGCTGGTCCCGGCGTGCGTTGCTATGCCATATAATAAAGAAATTGTTTCTCCCTGAGTGTCCTTTCCCATTCGTCCCGTACCCCTTCGGCCACCCCTTTTTTTCTCCCGTTCCCACTCCGTCACCTCCACCTTCCCTCTCCTCACTCCACTCCCTTCCCCCGTCCCGCGAATCCCCCTCCCGAGTTCCCCTCCCCCCTCCCAGGTCCCCCTCCCCCCTCCCAGGTTCCCCTCCCCCTCCCTGGTTCCCCTCCCCCATCTCTCCCTCCCTACCGCTTTCCATAGCAATAGCCGCTTCCTCGCGTGCCACCAATAGCCATTTTTTTCTACAAATTTCATAATGCCAGAGCTCACCGGAAGTTATATAAAAACCTTATCCTGACAATAACGAACACACAAAAAAAAGAATTATCCAATTTGGTGCAGTTGTTCGATAGTTATGCGCTTAGCAACACATTCAGCAATTCATTTTTATATATAAGAAGATATAACAATTTGAAATATCAACAGAAATATTTCATTTATTAAGTTTTAATTGCGAAGCGGAAATAACATAATGTTTTTATAAATCTGACAGTTCGTTGAAGACACAAACTTGCACAATGGCAAAATACCTGAGTGTTTAAATCTAATAACGGTATGACGGTTGAAGCTTTGGTTTTTGTTTATGTTGTATTTATCTCACAAATGTGTATTTAAACTTGTACTGTTTATTTAAACTCGAGTCCTAGCTCTGTTTAATACAACATCAAAATGTTAATGATTAGCGGCGGCGGCGCCCCGATGCGACATCCTTAGAATGTGTAGTTCGAATTGCCACCGCCCGCCACTCTCCTTAGCAAGCATTCCCTTCACTTGATCCTACGAGCTTTCCTACCGCGGTTAAGTTCCTTCTCACACCACTCAGAATCTTGAATACGCCGATGCTTACCAAAGTCTTGCTGAATAATAATGTCTGCACTTGAATATTTTGCTTTGTAAAGTCACTTTTATTTACGTTGCTTATTATAATTTAATCATTTACAGTCTTACTAATAAATGTCGCGAATATTTTATACAATTGATGAACAACCGTCAGAAGATAAAAATATCTCCGCATTGCAATGAAATCCAAATAAATGGAATGTTTGCCAAAGTATCTGAAAACTAAAAACTATTTTTTAAAGGTGATAAAATATGCTATCAAATTTTTTTATTGGAAAAAACCATGTAATTTTTTAAATATTAAAAAAATTAATGCAAACTTTAAAAAGTTTAAAAAACACACGTATTTTATTATACAAATGAATTAGAAACGTCATCGTCGTCTAACTTTTTTGTCGTTTCGTGTAAAAATAATTCCTAAAAAATTCACAAAATTTCATAATTTTTGTTTTCAAATTACGGTATTAAATTTGGTTTTATAAAGGTGTACATTTTAATTATTTTGTGGTTAATTATTGCATTTGAATGTAAGCGTGTTATTTTCTCGTTCCAATAGCGTTTAGATCATATTTCTCACTATGATAGTAAGGGAGACGCAACGATTTCTATGAGACCTATATGAGTTGGGAAAAATATAGTCTCTGTGATTAAACCGGTTAACAGCGATAAAATAGTTGATCCAAACATATTCATTCAGTCAAAGAAAGTTTATCAGTTTATCTGTGTAAACAGTTAATAAATTATTGTGTAAACAGTTAATTGTAATAATTTTTTATCTAAATTTATTTAAATGTCTTATGTATTTATTATTTTTGAAGATGATGTCGTAAAAATAGAAACCAGTTAAAATTAACTTTTTGATTTTTGTGCAAGAAATATACTTTCATTTTTATGAAACGCAGTATTTTAATTTCAAACATGAAAAAGGTTTACCACCAATATTTTTGAACAAAACCTCGAGCAATACATTTTTTAAAAGGTACAGTCTTTTTATAGTGGAATTTGCAAGAAATCTGTCACTTCACTTTTTATTAGTCCGACCGAAACAGAACTTTCTACCGAAACCGAATCTTCGTTATCTGTCTCGGTTTCTGTCGAAATCGATACTTTTTTGGACATGTTAAAAATCTATTGTTTACTGAAATTTGGCTTATTTTTTACACTTATACAGACAGTTAACACGTGCTAAATGAAATAAAAAACAATAATTGAAGTATGTGAAAAAAAAATTATATTACTTCTATAAAACAAACAAAAATTATAAAAATTAACAAACGTGTTAACTACTTCTTGGAATAAAAACTTGTCAATAATAATAATTCATTATAAAGGAAGGACCTATAATTATAATTGAGTATTTTAATTTTAATTGCGTTTACAATCACAACATTCTTAAGACTAAATTTAACGAGCCACGAACTCATCCGAAGTCAGCCGAACGACGCGCGATAATTCACAAACGCAGTTTCGGTGTTTCGGTGCGGCCGAAGGTTCGGCAGATTTTCTAATGCCGAAACTAGATTTTTTGCCGAAAGTTGCCGAAACCGAAACCGAACCTTCGGTCGGTCACTACTTTTTATCTCGTTTATTCAATTGAAATATATTTAACAAATTTTGAAGTTGCTTTCAATTCTCACAATAGAAAATATATATGGTTTATAATTAAGTAGATAAGTATTTAAGTAAGTACCTACTTACAAATCTTACGATTTCAGAGGAAATTTTATTTATTTATTTATTTATTTAAAATTTACGGCACAAAGTGCCATTTACAACATGTATTATTATTATATTTAAACAGTCATAGTACAGTGAAGAAAGATTGTTTTTTTTTTAAATTTCATATAATAAGAGAAAAAATTTCTAACAAGTAATGAAAACTTCAAAAGGAACAGTGAAATAAAAAGAATAACTTGTTATGAAGTAACCTCGTTACAATACGTAAGGCTGAAATGCTTGATAAGTAGAGTCTTGTATTTTAATAAGGAAATATGAAAAATATCAAATTTTGGTATTTATTGATTTATGTAATAAGAGAAAAGTTGAAACATTCTTCTTGAAGTTCTAAAGAAAGGTCTAACATTCACAAAACTAGTAGTTTCACCGGTGCATAGTCGGGAAACACGCCAAAAGCGTGCCCAATATTTGTACACGGTTTACATTTATCACATGATAACGGGTCGTTTTTTCGACTCGTTCTTGTGTTCAACAGCTCGGCTGTGGAATGATTTGCCGGCCTCTGTGTTTCCTCCTTCCTTCAACATGGGTCTCTTCAAGACCAATGTTCATTCCTCTTCTCAAAAAGACCCTCCCCACAGCAACCCAGATGACGTAGGCCCTGAGGGAAATTATTTTCTTCAGGACCTCCTGTGTGGAGTTAATGTAAAAAAAGATGTTAATTAATGTTTTGGCATTAAACCGAAATTAAATATTCATTCTTTTGTAATAATCTATCTTTTATTTATAACGATGTGCTATGTGTCCTAAATCCCTCCCAGTAATAAAGCGTAAGACCCTGCTCAATAACGCACATAGTTAACGCCATTAATCGAAAGGATATTATGTATTATTTGTTTCATTCAATCGAATACCAGATTAGTCGGATCAATTATTCTATATTCATCCCCTGACATTTAACCCCGGCTAAGGGTGGACAGCCTTTTCCGTTCCGGAGAATTACCCCAAATAATATGATTGTTTCCCGGAATTATTGTAATAATTTCAGCACTATTAACTGTGGTGACTTTTGATTATTTTGTTCATACTGTTCGTGGCCGGTTAAGGCTGTCATACCAGCAAATCATAATTTCGATTCCGACTGCACCGCTCACACATCAGCCGTTGCAAGCGGACGTTTTTGGAACTAGATTTCGTTCCGCTAGAAGCCGGGTTTCACGTACCTATAGTTCACGCGAAGCTGGACCTACAGTATGGTTCAGATAAAGATGTTGAATTCTCGCTTCCAGAATTTTAATAAGTAGTAGTTATTTGTAATTTGTGTATTGAAGTGCGTAGACATAAATAGATACATAAACACAGTAGGTATAAAGTAGATACCTACACAAAAAAACAATTTGTTATATTTTTTTAATATTTTGGTTTTTGTTTTTTCATTTTATTTTACGGCCATTAGAGTGGAAGAATTGAAACGTTACTTGAAATGGCTTTAGCCATGTTTAGTGACCAGATCTGAAAAGTCAGGTACTTCCCCACCTCCATCTTCCCTAACTCCTTCCCCTCCCCCACTACCTTCAGCCTCACAACATACCCCAATTGGGGGTGATAGTCCCACTGGCTCCAGACGGGAGCAGTTGGGACTCTTGTGCGGTATTCATGAAAAAAAGAGTACCTAATATTCAGTTGGATTGTAAAAAATATCTCATTTTGAAATATTTATTCGTGTGCATAATTTTTAATTTTATATTTATGTGAATACCGCACAAGAGACCCAAATGCTCCCGTCTGGAGCCAGTGAGACTATGACATAACTATGGGGTATAGTATGAGGCAGAAGGTGGTGGGGAAGGGCAGGAGATGGGGAAGAGGAAGCGAAGAATTACTTGGCTATTCAGATCTGGTCACCAAACACGGCCAAAGTAATTTTTAGCAACGTTTCAATTCTGAATGGTGGTCTTACACCAGGGCGATACTAAAGTATCTTCCACTCTGGAACGTGACGCAAATATATTATTTTTATATGAAATAACCCAAATTAGTCAAACAAAATTTATTTGCCCACGCCGGGATTCGATCCCACGACCTTCGGATTGCGAGTCAAGAGCCTTACCTCTTGACCACGCCGGCCGTCAATAAATAGTATCAGTAATTTGGAAGGCGGGTATGGGTACCGCCGTCCCGGGAACCATGTATTGGATTATCAACACCGTACAGGTAGCCCGGGTTCATGGGGCGAGGTTTGTCAGGATCTCGGCGGCGGTGGAATCTGCCCCACCAACTACGTAGAAGGCCGGATCGGGAGAGACCTTTTTTTACAATCGCTCGACACATTGCCTATCTCTTCTTTGGGGATGCTGTGTGAAGGTTCGTTTCAGGGAAAGGGAGGAGAGGATCTTCTGAGAAGGAAAGGGTATTAGGGGTGGGAAGAAATGTGGGGGTCAGCGTGTCCAGGAGAGCGGATGTATGAATCCATCCCTCCCACTGCGGTGCAAAGCGATGTTCCGAGAGAGTAAGGCTGGAGAAGTCAAAGGGACTCCTTCAACCACTTTCTCTAGATCCAACCTGCCATGCAGCTGGTGCGCAGACGCATCCGCCGCCAAGACCTGAAAAAACCTCACCCCATGAACCCAGGCACCCCTGCTAGTCACCAAACGTTGCGAACCACTAAGGATGACCTACGGCAGACGTGTTGGTTATCAAAAAAATGGTTCCCGGGGCGGTGGTACCCATACCCGATTCTCATGTTTGTTATTTTTGTAATACGAAAAATGGATATAAAAAAGCCTACCCCCCATCCCTCTCAACCCCCTCCCCCTCTCACCCCACAACCTCTAACCACCCTCCACCCCCCGCCTCTTTTACCCCCCCCCCCTATATAAAAATCAATTGCTGTTTGTTAGTTTCACTAAAACTCGAGAACGGCTGGGCCGATTTAGCTGATTTTGGTTTTGAAATGTTTGTCGTAGTCCAGGAAAGGTTTAAACGTTGAGAAAATATGGAAAAGTTGCGAGGAAGATAGTAAAATCAACAATTTAATTCTCCCATATAAACTGTTCTACATACTTTCCTGTGAATTGCTAACCGTTCATCCGATTGCGATGAAACTTTGGTGAGTTGTTGTGAGCACGCCCGCAAAGTAGTCCAGTCAATAAATGCTCCAAAAGGAGGTGTAGAGTGCGTGAGCAGGGACCTAAGCGATTCCTCCAGAAACTTGTTTAGGGTGCTTAGGGTGTGAACATACTAAAAGTCCTGACGTCTTGGTTGTGAGCTAGGGGGAAGGGGGGGGAGGGGGAGGTCCCAATTTTCGGGTTTCCGCTTGTATCTCAAAAACGGTGCGCCACACATGAAAATTTCCTAAGGATAAGTAAAAAAAGCTCATAAAATTATCTACAACTTTTATTCTTTACGTAATTTTCGAAATCACGTCCATTTTTGACTTACACGCTCCACAAATGTAGATATTTTTGAAAAAAATTATTTTACCTCACATTTTTCATCAAACATTCCTTCATATCGTCTAAAATATTCATCAAAGAAAGAAATTTATTTATAAGAAGTTGTAATAAATTTAATTCCCTTTTAGAATATATATACATATGCAAATAAGTCTCCAACCAGTAAATATTTACAGCAATTTTAAGGTTTTGCGTAAAATGTCGTCATTTTCAGAAAAAGCTGTTTTTATCTTATTACTGACACACCGACGTGCAACGACGATTATGCGACGCTCTTTGGCGTATGATCAGATATGACCATGGAAACCACATTGATGCTATCATTCAAAAGCCGAGAAGGCATAACAGGAGGCAGAGGTATTTTGCACAATGTACTAGAAGTGGTTAGTTGGTATGAGCGCAACTCATGAGATCTGCACTTCCCTTGAAGAGTATTGTGGAGTCTTCACGTCCAGTAACAACACAAGGACCTCGGACAAGCCCACCGAAGTAAAGATGCAGCAGACATTTTCAAACTCAGTCAGTGGTTTGATGCACATCCTCCCTTCCCACAAGCCAATGAAATAATGTCAATTCCCAATGTCTTCTGTCAGCTCGTCGATAAAAAATCACGATGAAAAGGTTGCAGTTGACCCAACATTTCTGTTTCACCGGATGTGTATAAGCAAACGATCAGATGAGGATTTGAAGAAATTCTTTGAGTATGAGTTGGCCCCATTTCCCTTGGCACTGTTCAATGAAGGTGGGATGTGGAAGACAACTAAATCTGTCCTGTACAGCTTATTCGAGCCTACCCAAAAACTGGTCTACTGTCTCAGGTGAACATAGTTGTGGACGGAAAATTTCTACTACACAGAGTAATTTGGCAAAAAGATGCCTTCCTTGTCACAATTTGTGATCGTTACATCAACTACGTCAACCACCACTATCCTGGATGACTCACACTGTGGTATTTGATTGGTACCCAAACCCAGCCAACGGTACAAAATCACAATAACAGATGCGATGATACAGACTGAGAAGGTCAGCTGACATCAATTTGACTTGGAACACTTCAATACCCGTTAAAAAGGAAGATTTGTTATCCAATCCTACCAACAAAAGTAACTTCATCTCTTTACTACAGACGAAGCTTCGGGAGAATGGGATACAGACTCTTCAGGACATGATGCTGACTTCCTTGTTGTGAAGATTGCTGTGGAACATTCCTCTCACAGTTTTGTGAGAAGCTTTCACTTCCTTTTGATTGCTTCCACTCCTCCCACCCAAGATATTCTGCTGCTGACAACGGACGAGGGAAAACCAAAACAATGCCACTGTCCATCCAAAAGATGCAGCACCGTGCATTTGAACACATCCTGTTCTTACATTCATTTACCGGCTGCGACACAACATCTGCAACTTTCAGGAGAAGCAAGGTGGGCTTCTCAAAATTGTACTTGGAGTCAGAATTCATCAAGCAAGCGGCAATGATCTTTATAACCCCTCCTCTACTCACGGCGAGGTTGAAGAGGCTGGAAATAAATGTTTCCTGAAATGGTATGCGGCGCCAAAAAGACAGACCTTCCTTAACCAGTACCGCTTTTAGTCGTTCACAGGGTTGGTGGCAAATATGAAGCCTGACATC
Organism: Limnephilus marmoratus; assembly: GCA_917880885.1. Lineage (NCBI taxonomy): Eukaryota > Metazoa > Arthropoda > Insecta > Trichoptera > Limnephilidae > Limnephilus > Limnephilus marmoratus. The sequence goes on along the minus strand of OU862931.1, from coordinate 17,034,919 downwards.
AGCTCCCTCCCTCCAACAGAGAACGCAGTTAAACAGCATTCCCAGTGCACCGATTGAGCTGCCCCCTGAATAATGGGGGTGGAAACATGAAGGAGAGACCCTGATGCCAAATACAACAAAAGATCCACCAGCGCCGGAGGTCCTTCTAAATATGATATTTTGCCGCTGCACCAGGGATTGTGCAATTGGCAAATGTGGATGCCGAAAAGCAATGCTGACCTGTTCTGCAGCGTGTCTCCGAGTCTCCTGCCAAGGGAGATGCCTCAATAGCGTGCCTGTTGCCGAGGATGACGATGACGACGACATAGAGCCCATTCAGCAAGAACCATCCAATACTGAGGATGAAGATGCCATGGATGAACAACGCTTGCGAGGACCCCCACGTCCAAGGAGGATGAGAATGTAACATGATGTTATTGAGAACAGTGATAACAATGAGATCTATAATTTTATGTGCTTAATGTAACGAAATAGAATAAACATTATGATTATAAAATACAATTATGTATTTTTCAAGTAATATGATTTTTACCTATTTTATTTAATAACTGGTTTTAAAGTGTGGTCACACATATTATTAGGCGAACGAACAAGTGTTGTGTGTCAGTAATAAGATAAAAACAGCTCTTTCTGAAAATGACAACATTTTACGAAAAAACTTCAAATTGCTGTAAATGTTGAACGGTTGAAGATAAATTTACATATGTCTATATATTCTAAAAGAAAATTAAATTCTTTACAACTTCTTTCGAATAATTTTTTTTCTTTGATGAACTTTTTAGACGATATGAAGGAATGTTTGATGAAAAATGTGAGGTAAAATGATTTTTTTCGAAAATATCTACATTTGTGGAGCGAATAACTCGAAAATGGCTGGGATTTCGAAAATTACGTATAGAATAAAAGTTTTACTTATTATCAAAAAATTTGGGTGAAATGCAGATCCGGGCACCGTCTGGAAATTTAATAAAAAGGCACTTTCTAGATGAGAAAAGTGTGGAGAAGATGAATAAAAAATAAATTAAGGCGCGCTCGGCAAAATTAAGGGAGATACAACCGTTCAAAGTATTTAAAAATTCACTTCGCGAACTGATATTGACAGTTCGTTCGCCATGTTTTCATTGCTTATGTTGGATCCCAGACCTAATACAGAATTAATAGTACGCCAAAATCACAAACCATATTACACAAACCTAGCGTAGCCGCTAAACCACTTGAAAACTGGGATGTTTTTTTGCCGTGACGCGAGCAGGCGCTACGAAGGGGGCACTTTCTTTTCTATCACAAACCATGTTTAGCGTATTAGGTTATAAAAAAATGGCGGGCGGACGCGGGCGAACTGTCAATATCAGTTTGTAAAGTGAAATTTTAAATACTTTGAACGGTTGTATCTCCCTCAATTTTGCCGAGCGCGCCTTAATTTTTGTTTTATTCTGCTTTTCCACACTTTTCTCATCTAGAAAGTGCCTTTTTATTAAATTTCCAGACGGTGCCCGGATCTGCATTCCTCCCAAAAATTTTCCTCTGCGGCGCACCGTTTTTGAGATATAAGCGGAAACCCGAAAATTGGGACCTCCCCCTCCCCCTCCCCCCCCTAGCTCACCACCTAGACGTCAGGATTTTTAGTATGTTCACATCCTGAGCACCCTAAACAAGTTTCTGAAGGAATCGCTTAGGTCCCTGCTCACGCACTCTACACCCCCTTCCTTGACTGGACTAAAGGTTTCTGTATATACTGGTGAGCTCTGGCATTATGAAATTTGTATGTAAAATTGCAATTGGTGCCACGCAAACTGTTTGAAAACTGAATGTACCGGGAGTGAATGTATGGAATGCGGGAGGAGGTGGCGGATGGGAGAGGGGTGAAGGATGAGGGAGGGAAGGGGAGGGGGACAAGGGAGGGGAACTCGGGAGAGGGGGCCCGCGGGATGGGTTGGGGAGGGGAACCCGGGAGGTGGGAGGGGAACTCGGGAGGGGGGAGAGGAAAACGGGTGGGGGTTTAAGGGATAGGGGAAGCGGGCGAGGGGAGTGAGGAGAGGGGAAGGGGACGTTGGAGAGGAAGGGGAGGCAGAAGGGGATCGGGACGAATGGGAAAGGACACGAGCTCTGGCATCATGAAATTTGTATAATAAAATTGCAATAAGTGGCACACGAGCTGTATGAGAACTGAATGTATCGGGAATGAATGTATGGAATGCAGGAGGGGGGAGGGGAACCCGGGAGGGTGGAGGGGAACTCGGGAGGGGAGAGGGGAATTCGAGAGGGGGATCCGCGGGAGGGAGGAGGTGATTATGGGAGGGGGGAGGGGAACTCGGGAGGGGGGATCGCGGGACGGAAAAGGGGGGGAGTAGAGTGAGGAGAAGGAAGGTGGAGGAGGAGTGGGAACGCGAAAGGGGAAGGGGACGCGGGAGAGGAAGGGGAGGTGGAAGGTGAACGGGACGAATGGGAAAGGACGCGCAGGGAGAAACAATTTCGTTATTAAATGGCGAAAGTTGGTACCCGGCATATATATAAATGCTAATAAATGAAAATGAATCGCCGAAATGTATGTACGCGCATAACTTCCGAACGACTACACCAAATTGGATAATTCTTTTTTTGTTGTGTTTGTTATTGCCAGGACAAGGTTTGTATATAACTACTGGTGAGCTCTGGCATTATAAAATGTGTATACTAAAAATTCAATGGGTGGCACGTGAGCTGTTTGAAAACTAAATGTACCAGAACTGAATGTATGGAATGCGGGAGGGGGGATAGGAACTTGGGTATTGGTGCCGCGGGTGGAAAGGGACGGGAACCAGGGAGGGGGAGGGGAACCTGGGAGGGGGGAAGGGAATTCGTGAGGGGAGTTGGCGGGACGGGGGAAGAGGAGTGGAGTGGGGAGTCGGAAGGTGGAGGAGGCGGAGTGGGAACGTTTGAGGGGAAGGGGACGCGGGAGAGGAAGGGGAAGCGGAAGGTGAACGGGACGAATGGGAAAGGACACGCAGGGAGAAACAATTTTTTGTTGAACGGCATAGCAACGCATGCCGGGCACCAGCTAGTATATAAATGAAAATGAATCGCCGAAATGTATGTACGCGCATAACTTCCGAACCCATGCATGCCGGGTACCCGCTGTATATAATTTATTTATTTATTTATTTACGGACAAATAGTCCATTAACAATATAACAATAACACGAATAACAAGCGAGCCTAAAGGCCCGACCCGCCTAGCAATTGATCACTGTTCGCATCGATTACCGTTCGCATGTCATTTTTTGTAACCAGCACCACTTTTCGTAACAATCACCACTTTTCGTAACGATTCACCAGTTAACCCCATGTGTCGAACATGCGTAAAGAAGTTTTACTTTAAAAAAATGGGGCATTTGGGACTCTTGTTTTTTGTATCGTATAATAAGGGACAAATAAAAACATTTATTTTTAAATATAAAACTTTTTGCATAAAAATATTCAATGAAAATGAAATTCGGTCAACCCTGTAGATTTTACGAACGTGAAACAAGGAATTCGTATGTATTTACATTTCGTTTCCAAAATATTATTTCAAACTGTTGTAATTCAGAGCGACGCGGACACGTCCTCGTCTGGCCACGTTTCGGACCGTAATGAACTGCGAAATTTTGTGTTTCGGCGCTATGATAAAATCGTCAAATGCGAAGCTGTTAATTAATTAAAATTAAATGCTTCCCAAAATTATTTTTCGGTCAAACTTATTTATGATTTGTCAATAATGTCTTAGCACAATAAGTATGTAAAAAAATATGAAATATATTAGTTTATAAGTGCGCAAATAAATACACAAATGGACCAATTTTCGTCAAGAAACACATGTACGTACATATTTTTTAATGATTTTATTGAAACTAAAATTAAAATTCTAATACATAACTTTGCTAGATAATGTATTGATTTATTTCACTGCATGATTACATTATTTGAAATGCGTGTGGTATAATACAAAAACTTTTTTGAAAATTTAACAAATCTGCCAACGACCTATGGAATAACCTTATTATACTAAAAATTAAAAAAAATTCTAAAAATTTATTACATAACTATGCTAGATAAAAGAACAATCTTTCGAAATCCATTTATAATTTTTTGTGGAAAAGAGTCAATACGTCTAAAAACTTTTTTGAAAATGACATATTTCTGGGTTTCTCTACCTATGTCCTCTTAAAGTTCAAGTGTTGGTATTTTGATGACTCTATTCACGATGGAACAAAGCTATTTTGTAATAATGACCTACCTACTTATGCACTTGTAAAGTTGTTAAACAACCACGAACGGTTTTGTGGTTGATGTTATTGATTATATTATGAACGTTACCTTTTCTAAACTAGTGCATTTTTCATTATTATAATAAAGCGCGCGTGATTCAGGATACTATTTGCAACCATTGCACGCATGTATATATTTTCATCTTTTCAGTGAAAGCTTAATATTTCAGGAAAAATTAGGAGTTAATTATAAATAATTAAGAGATTTAATTTTTCAAGTGAAAACTTCTTTAGCACCGCTGTGATTCGAAAATCGATGTAACAAAAAATAGCGACACTACAAAGAGACAAGCTCATACGTCTATAGGATTTAGCCTGCGAGAGTGAGATAAAATAATTGGTCTCCTTTTTGTGTGATGCTTCGTAGCCTCCCCACTCTTGTCTACTTTAGTTTTCTGAAGGTTTCTCATCTACCGCGTGTATAATACCGCACATGTGTCCCAACTACTCCCGTCTGGAGCCAGTTAGACTATGGCATCCCCAAATTGTGGTATGTTGTGAGGCTGAAGTTAATGGGGAGGAGAAAGACATGGGGAAGAGGAAGGTGACATGGCGCCGCCCTACCTGTCGGAACTGTGCATTCAAAACGATGTCAATACCAGGCAAGCAACCCTTCGATCAGCATCTTCAACAGTCATAGGTAGACTCTCAGTACCTACGCGCAATCCCAATACCAATTTCGGAGACCGGGCTTTTGCAGTGGCAGGCCCAACAGCTTGGAACAATCTCCCTTCATATTTGCGAAATATCGACAGCAAATCTGAGTTCAGAGCAAAGCTAAAAACTCATCTTTTCAAATTGTCATATCCAGAAAAATAACTTCATTTCTTCAGTAGTTTGTCATTACACAGTCCATAATTTACTTAGATTGGTTTTAAATATTTTTCATAACTCCACTGACAGCACGGGCAGTAATCATAACAATATATGTTTGTTAATGTAAATATGTGTTTGTAAATGTAAATATGTATAATAGTCATAAATAATTATTTTTAAGACATATAATAATACGAAATTAATAATACGATTAGAGTAGTTTTGTACTCGATTATAAAAATAAGTATAGTTTTAAGTCACTAGTCATATAGGTCTTAGTTTTAAGTCATTACATTAGTTACCAATCTTAGTAATAAGCCACTTGTAATATACATGTATAGATTAAGTGTGTAAATGAATTGTAAAGCGCCCTTGAGGTGATTTTCTCACGAAAATGGCGCTATAGAAATCATCCAACAATTATTATTATTAAGTAGGTACCTGGCTTTTCAGATATGGTCACCAAACACGGCTAAAGCCATTTCAAGCAACATTTAAATTCTGAATGGTGATCTTACACCAGGGCGATATTGTATGAGAGTTTCGTCCACTCTGGAACATGCCGCAAATATAATAATGTTTTAAAGAAATCCTAAAGAAATCGTTATAGTGGCAACACTAGTAGACATTTTTTAAACGCTGCTGATCCTTTTTAACAGTGTACTTGAAAATATTGTAATAACAGTTATTGCACTTCCTAAATCTTTGATTCCAGCGATGCTTAAGAGGGCATTACCAGAGAAAACCAGAAATATATCATTTTCAAATCAGATTTTAGACGTATTGACTCTTTTCCACAAAAAATATAAATGGATTTCGAAAGATTGTTCTTTTATCTAGCATTCGCATGTAATTAATTTTGAGAATTTTTTTTAATTTTTAGTATAATAAGGTTATTCCATAGGTCGTTGGTAGATTTGTTAAATTTTCAAAAAAGATTTTGTATTATACCACACCCATTTCAAATAATATAATCACGCAGTAAAATAAATCAATACATTATCTAGCAAACGCATGTTTTAGAATTTTAATTTTAGTTTCAATAAAATCATTAAAAAATATGTACGTACATATTGTGTTTCTTGACGAAAATTGGTCCATTTGTGTATTTATTTACGCACTTACAAACTAATATATTTCAGATTTTTTTTAACATTCTTATTAAATTTAGACATTATTGAAAAATAATAAATACTTATAATCAAAAAATAATTACAAAAAGTACATTATTTTAATAGTTTTATCATCACGCTTTTCAGCATTTTTGGATGAAGGTATAAATTAAAGCTAATTTGGATTGAAATAAATTCGATATTGAGTTATAATTTAAAACAGTTGGTACGGAGAATAATTAATCTTTCTCATTGTAACCACCCTGCACGATCATAAGAACAACTTTCGACGAAATGTGGATTTTCGTCCGCTGGCTGGTTAAACGCTCTTAATCGAAGATTTAAAAGCTCTGCAGTAGCGTGGAAGCACAAATATCAATACATGATACGCGTTGTTACATCGCACTCGTAGTTAGCAATATAAGATCGTTGGCTTGTCTTATTTTAAATTCCATCGGTTTTCCATTTAAATTACATAAACTAATCAACATTCTTAGATCTGAATATAATTTTTTAACAAGCTCAATTTCATGTTTTCCGGGGGTTCTTTTTGTTCAATTTCTTTCTGCCGGGTTTTTAGACTTCTAGACGGAACTCCCCGCAATTCCCCTCAGCGAGGATCGACTCTTCGCCGCAACAGTTCCCTAGCGAACACTTGTAACTTTTTGTAATCTGCCAAACTTTCCGCTTCCAAAAGGACACAAGCACAGCACAGTAAAGGAATTAAGACTAACTCACGCCCGCCTCCACCCCCGGTCGGTACCGAACCAGACCTGTTCTGGAATAAAATCTCATTAAAAGTTGACAAGACCATGTTTTATTTGGTGAAGTTAAAAAATGTCCACATTTGAAAGCTCTCTTTTTAGTATATATCTGTTGCGGCTTTTCGTTTGCTTGAAGGCGAATCCTTTAAAATAAACTACAGCCATCTCGTATTTTGAAATTCATTTAAGAGACTTCGACCAAGTACGTCTCCACGTCGTATCTTAACTATGAATTATAAAATCGGTCGAAGTGCCGAGTTAAATGATGAAATGAATACGGCTTTCTCTCTGGAATTTATAGGTCAACGCGCTTATTTTTTTAAGTGAAACTTCTTAAGCGTCGTTATGATTTGAAATTCGGATGAAATGGAATTGACGCATTACAGTACCTACGAAGCGTCAAACTGCGCTCATTGATCGCTTTGATTATGTTGTCACTTTTCAAGGCTCCTATTTGTTGAGATTGTTGAAACTCGGATGAAACGGAAATGACGCATTACAGGACCTACGAAGCGTCAAACTGCGCTCAATGGCCGCTTTGATTATGATGTTTCAAGGCTCCTATTTGTTGAGATTGTTTTGGTAAATTTTCGCTTCTACCACGTGTGAATTGCACATTTTGTTTTTTTCTAGCGAACTCGTTTTCATCATGAGCTAAGGAACTTTTTAAACTACACTATTATATCTTAATAAATCATGCATGAAGCCATATTCTTTATTACATGTTTTAAAATTTCAATATTTAATTAAAAATAATTTAAGTGTAGATCCTCGGGATTGAATTGATAAATGTAATTTTAATATTGTTTAACATTTATCATGACGAGCTATTCTATATCTTTTTTGGGAACAAGATAGTTCTCGGCCGAGATCTGCTGTCAGATTTGTGTGATTTTTATATTGCTGTTATTTGTTTTTTCTATGGGCCGATGTCAGAATTTCAGCTGTGAGCTGTCACGTATTTTAGTTTAGGTCGTTTTAAACACAAATTCATGAAAGTATGCGTGATTATTTATTAATTCAACAGCATCAGAAAATCACACAATCTGACAAGAGATCTCGCCCGATATCCGTCTCGATCGAGATAGCTGAAATTCTGACATCGGCCCATAGAAAAAGCAAATAACAGCCATATAAAATCACACAAATCTGACAGCAGATCTCGGCCGAGAACTATCCCGTTCCCACAAAAGATATAGAATAGCTCGTCTGTTTTAGAAACAGTGAGTTTTATTACCTCTGACTTTAAACAAATAAATACACTCAAAACTCTTTACTGTTCGCTGGTCCGCCCTCACCTTGAATATGCTAGTGTCATTTGGTCTCCTTTTTATGCTATCCACATTTGTTACATCGAATCTGTACAACATCGCTTCCTACGAGGAATTGCTTGGAGGTTAGGACTTGAAAGAGGAGAATACTCATATGATGAAATTGAACAAATTTTAAACATTTCCTCTTTAGAAAAACTTAGAAAGGACTGTGATCTAATATGCATTTTCAAAATTATCAACAGTATTACTGACACACCTGCTTTGTTACAACTCATCCAGTTCAACATTCCTTCCCGTAGATTCCGTAATAATGAATTGCTGTTCCTCAATCAACATTCTACTAATTATGGATATCATTCTCCTTTATCCAGAATGTCGAGACTTGTCAACGCAAATCAAAGCATTTAATTTTTGGTGTAAGCCTAAATGACTTTCGGCAGTCGTTACGCAATCCGGTTTTTTAAAGTCTTTTTAAATCCATCTTCAAGCTACTTATAGTTATCTTCTCTATGTACTTTTATATTATATGTTTTTTGTTAATGCTCTTCATCTATATGTAATCTCCTTTCATTGTGATCTCTCTTTTTTTTCTATTCGTGTTATTGTTATATTGTTAATTGGGCTATTTGTTCGTAAATAAATAAATAAATAAATCATTGTGTTCAAATCATCGCTTTGTTATAATCTAGCAAATATCATATTTTATTGATCCAACAAAACCTTAAATACCACTTTATTGTCTAACAAAATAATCTTTCTGGCCTGCGTATGTTTTAGTAATCACTACTAATTAGAATGAAAATTTAATTTTTGATGTGGGTAAAATGTATGAAGGCCTAATAGTCTGTCTACCATTCCTAAAAGTCTGTGAAAAATCATTAACACAATTTCCCACGGTGGCTTTATGTTTTGAACCCTTTTAAATATAACCTTTGGGAAATATACCGTCTTTCCATTCACCCCCATTGTAACCTGTCATTTTAAACTCCTACCCGCCGAGCAGAACGAAAAAGCTTTTTTTATCGCGAAACGTATAAAAAAATCGTAAAAATGACGTGTAATAAATCTGAGTTTAATTTAAACCTTTTAGATTTCGGAGCTCTTTTGATATTCCGCGTCACGCCTTTGGGAGTACCCGATTGCAATCAAATGTCAACAACACCCCTTCCTTAATCCGAGGATATACAAAACGTGTTAAAGAGAAGAATACATTCCCGATGTAGTTAGTACTCGGAAAGCAATCGTAAGCCAATTTATTCTTCGTATACGGTGCGGGCGTAATTAAACTTGACGTATTAGCGATATCCGCATTTACTAGAGCCTTGTTAATTTAATTATTTAATCTGGATTACTTTATTCACTATAATATCGTTACCTGCTATCTGAATTGGAAATTTTTTGCATTTTATGTGTAAGCCGTACGTGGTACGTATTAACTGTGTACTTTTTTAATGTTACTCCATATAGGAAGGTCCTGTGGAAAATATTCCCCTCAGGGCCTATGTCATATTTGGGGATTGTGGACGGTTTTTTTAGCAAAGGAAGGAGAGGAAAACGGCATGGAGGGTTGGTAGGAATTGGCAGGGCACATGAATCCATCCATTTCGCTGTGGTGCAAGATGATTTTCCGAGAGAGTTCTGTGATGGAGATGTCACAAGGAAGTCCTTCAACGTCCCGATCAGACGGTGGACAGAGTCATCTGGACAAACTTCATTCCAATGAACTGGGCACTCCTGCTAAGTCACCAAACGAAGCGAATTAGCTGCGGCGCTACCCATACCCGCCTTCTAAATTATTAGCGTAATGAAAATAAATTCATTCGAACGCGTCAAGCACAATATTATGGTCGGTAAAAAGGGGTGTCAGGAGAATATTATGATAACCATGTAGATAGAAAAAAAGTCTGGGATCCCTTTGGGATTTTTTCTAACAGCAATGGACCAAATATTCTTGGCTCTACGACTGTCCCGCGCTGTAACCCCACCACTCTACGTGAAAATGCTGAGTTAAATATTCTTGGCTCTACGACTGTCCCGCGCTGTAACCCCACCACTCTACGTGAAAATGCTGAGTTAAATATTCTTGGCTCTACGACTGTCCCGCGCTGTAACCCCACCACTCTACGTGAAAATGCTGAGTTAAATATTCTTGGCTCTACGACTGTCCCGCGCTGTAACCCCACCACTCTACGTGAAAATGCTGAGTTAAATATTCTTGGCTCTACGACTGTCCCGCGCTGTAACCCCACCACTCTACGTGAAAATGCTGAGTTAAATAGTTTAACCAATTACCCGTGAATTAAGATTGGAAACAATTTTTTTTTAAATTCAAAACTTCCATAAAAACACATAGTTTATTACAATCATTACATCTATTAATATTGTATAATACAACTCAATTATAATGTTAGATTTTTTATTTTTATTTTTATTGAATCATTTATTATAATTACAATTTTACAACAAATATATATATTTTTACAGGTATTTTTTTTTACTACCCTTCCATTTAAAGCATTTGCTTGTGTATGGAAGGGGAGTGTACATAAATGCTATTAGTTATTAGTTATAAGTTAGTACTTAAATAATTAATTGTACATAAATATATGTGAGCTGCAGTATTTATTTGATAACGGTGTGAATTTTTTTAAAAAAAGAAAGAATGTAATGGAAAACTAAGGATATTTGTAAAGATTAATTGACAGTAGTTTTTTTCTTAAGAATATTTTTAAAATGTCTCTTGATAGAGAGCAGTATTCGGGTTTTATCATTAATGCTTCTGATTTCTTCTGGTAGACGATTGAAAAAAGTTCTTCCCTGGTAAGTATAATGATGCTGTGCAAAAGACGTATTTAGTTTTGGGCATAGAAAAACATGTTTAAGTCGAGTTCTGTTTTCATTTAAAAATGGATATTTATCTTTTTCCTTTATAATTTGAATCAATGAATTTTTAATATATAAATCTTTAAATGTGGGTACTTGAAATTCTTCAAACAGGCGTTCTGTTGGGTAGTCTAAGGATTTTTTTAATATAATTTTAATAATTGTCCTTTGTACAATTTCTATTGGAAGAAGGTTACATTTATACGCGGATCCCCAACTAATAATAACGTATTGTAGAGTGGATTGAACTAAGGCATAGTAGATTAAATATAGATTTTTTATCGACAGAAAATTTCTAATTCTTAAAAATATATATATTAATTTTCTGATTTCGTTTACTACTTGACATATTTGTTCCTTCCATTTCAGATTTTTGTCGATATTTACTCCGAGATATTTAATTTTATTTGTTGTTTTTAATATTGTACAGTTTGATTTGCAATAATTTTGGCTATGAATTTTAGTATTATCGTGTATGACAATGTTAAAATTTTTGGGAGCATCGTTTGGATGGATTGCAAATGGAATTACAAATGTCTTTTCACTATTTAGTGATAGTAAATTAGTGTCGAAAAAATTCTCAAGCGTGTTGATGTCTTCTGTGGCCTTTAATTCTACATTTTCCCAAGTCTTTTCACTTATTATTAATACTGTATCGTCGGCGTATGATGTAATTTGACCATTTAAATGTTGAAAAAAAATATCATTTACATATATGGTAAAAAAAATTGGTCCAAGCACTGTACCTTGCGGGATTCCAAAGCTGATTGATCACTATTAACATGATTGATTTTTACCACTTGAGGGCGGTTTTTTAAGTAGTTTGTGATCCATTTAATCGCGTTGCCTTTTATGCCAATATCATTTAATTTTTTTAATAGCATCTCATGGGATATGCTATGGGATATGATATGCTATCCTTTTATTTCTTTCTTTTTTCTCTTCTTCTTTATCTCCTCTTCTTTTTTCTGCTATATTTCTAATCCATTATTTATTTTATACTAGCTGGTACCCGGCATGCGTTGCAATCCCATTCAAAGAAATAATGTATATTGCATGTTCTTTCCCGTGCGTCCCCGTTCACCTCCTGAGTCCGCGTTGCCTTTCCTCCCTACAGCTAAAATATTTGAAATATTCACATAACGCCAGAGCTTATCATTATATATGTATAGCCTATAACCTTCGCAGGCGTATGCACAACATATCACCAAAGTTTCAACCCAATCGGATGAACGGTACGGCAGCGCGTAAAATACGAACAGAAAAACAAAGAAACGGGTTTTGCTCTAAAAAATATATAAGACGAATTATTTCATGTATTTTTAATGGAAAACTTTATTTAATGTATAATAGCATGTAATTAATGGGACCGTCATATTTAATAAATAAAAAAAATAACATCACACGATTGAGTTAATCAAATACTTTATAGAGATAAAAAAGTCAAGAGACGCATTAACAGAAGAATATTTACAACCATCATTAAAGTAAAGAGTGACCGGACCCAAATGGAGCGGTGGTAAGTTAGTCACAAAACAGTGTTATGAAAAGCTAAAAAAACTCCTCCTGACGTCATTCGGTGGAAACGACGCTACGGGGAAAGCGTTATCTAAAAATAGCGCGTGCGCCCTGCATTTTTTTTATTTATTTTATAATTTATTATTTTTACGACGCCATAAACCATCCACGTGAAACAATAATCCCGAAATCTCTGTTTGCCCGCCCCGCGAGACACCTTGCGAACGTGAGACGTTATGCCGCTATTCCGTATACTTTACCCTCACACCAAATAAATAATATCTTTTGTATTTTATTATTATTACATATCACCCCGGGTTGCTCGTGCAAAAGTTGTGGCTTTCGTGACATCGCAGAACAGAACATTGAAGAAAAGCGAACGAATAAAAATACACACATATCCTAACCTTAAGATCTTTCTTAAAAATGTTCATTAGTATTATGACAATAATTGTTGAATCGTATACTGTAATTCTGAGCCCAAATACGAATCTGCTTGTTGAACTCCTTTGTACAACTTACTTATTGAACACTTATACCTACTTGTGTGGTGCCTGCTTATGTCTTTTATGCTCAGTTTATTGTTTATGTACTATATACTTGTTATCATGCTCAGTTTATTATTTATGTACTATATACTTGTTATCATGCTCAGTTTATTATTTATGTACTATATACTTGTTATCATGCTCAGTTTATTTTTTATGTGCTATATACCTGTTATCATGCTCAGTTTATTATTTATGTACTATATACTTGTTATCATGCTCAGTTTATTATTTATGTACTACATATATACTTGTTATATACTTGCATATAACAAGTATATATGTAGTACATATATACTTGTTAACCTTAAGATCTTTCTTAAAAATGTTCATTAGTATTATGACAATAATTGTTGAATCGTATACTGTAATTCTGAGCCCAAATACGAATCTGCTTGTTGAACTCCTTTGTACAACTTACTTATTGAACACTTATACCTACTTGTGTGGTGCCTGCTTATGTCTTTTATGCTCAGTTTATTATTTATGTACTATATACTTGTTATCATGCTCAGTTTATTATTTATGTACTATAAACTTGTTATCATGCTCAGTTTATTATTTATGTACTATATACTTGTTATCATGCTCAGTTTATTTTTTATGTGCTATATACCTGTTATCATGCTCAGTTTATTATTTATGTATTATATACTTGTTATCATGCTCCTTTTATTATTTATGTACTAGATATATACTTGTTATCAAAAGCCATCAAGGCGTAAATAAATAAATAAATTCCGCCTTAGCTATTCTTCATGTTGACTAAACTCTCTTGGCCGTATCTTTGCAATGTATCGATTTTCACGCGAAACAACCGTATACCTAAGAATGCTGTAGAAATGACATCCCTGAGGCGTACGTGTGGTGAAACTATGAATGATTGTGTGAGAAACGTGGAAATCCGCAAAGAAAGCAAGGATGATGTAAGCGTGATGATTAACATTGAGAAAGGGACCCTCAGATGATTTGGGCATAGCGTATGAAATAAGAAAGGTGTGTGGTAAAAGAAATCGGGGACGCCCGAGGAAGACTTGATTCGGACCATGCCAAGAGTCAGAATAGTTGAAGAGTGTATATGAGACGATGTATGGATGTTAATGCGGCAATTAATGTACACCAAGACCAAGACGGTCTTGTTTGGTGGTCGGCCCTCTCTGCCTACCCCTGCGGAGAAACGGTGTGATGGTTAGTTAGTTAGTTCTTACCATAAGTAAAAATTTTACTGTATCGTGTATTATGTAGGTTGATCAGACGACCTTGACTGTCCTTTGTTCTGCCTCTGACTACCCAACGCTGAATTTTCTTTTAGTGTTCGGGTATTTTACCCCAAATATTCAGTAAACATTCTTTGAGGCTTCACTGAGTGGTTGGCTAAGGGACACGGAAGCTAAGTGTTGTTTATGGTCAGACCGAAAGCCATTCACATTTTTTGTTGGTACTTGCCAATTGATTTGAGATTTATTGTGTTACTTATGTTCTCTATTTTATGCAGGTGCTTGCGGGTTTTTACAGATGCAATGCCGCCTCATGGAGCCTCATAAATGAGTTTTTCTTTTGCCCTGTTTAATTTATCTTTTTCTTACTAACCTACTTTTTTTGCATTTTGTTTTTTCCTGTTAAGCACTTGCATACTGCTTACTAACGACGTATGCAAGGACACTGGAGGTCTAGATTCGTTCAAAATAAATAAATGTAGCTTCGTTTAACAAAAGAATCTTGCGAAAGCCTTGAAGGAGTAACCATCTGTTACTTATACCAGGGCGGGTAAGAGGTGGATAACCTCCACTGTATCGTGTATCACATACCTACACGAGACAATATATTTAAAATTTGAAATGCCTTCCTTTTTCGATTTTGAGATTTGTTTTAATTTCTTTTACTTAACTACTTATTACTTAACTATCAAAAGTATATTATATGTAGGTATTTAGAGAACAGTTTTACGAGACTTCTTGGAGTCAATATGGTTCATTTTCCCAAACTCTCCTACATTGAATTTTATTATTTGGTGTTTCCACGTAGGTACAATCATTCTAGTTGCCTTCAAGGTACTCCGCTACCGCTGTCTCCCGAAAGTGACCCTTAACCCCTTTAGCTGACTGGTTTTCGCTGCCTATTTTCCTGAAGCCGGCGAAATCATAATGTATTATGTAGGTTAAGGAGATAAAGTTTGCTTTATAGTTCTCTTAAGATGGGATATTGCGGTTTCGCCAAGTAAATAAATGTCTGAATGGGCATTCGGCAGGAGCAGCTTTCTAAGCTTTCATAATTTTGCACAGTTTAGCTTTAGTCGTTGTTTTATTACAGTAGGAAACGTTAGGTTGGTAGTATCGGATACTTAACGAGCTCATTCATAAAAAAAGAACTTGACTCATTTTTATATTTAACCGCAACGCTCTTCTACGGAGAATTGATGCTGGACACATGGGGTTGCTGGGAAAATACAATCTGTTTATCTAGCCACCAAACCCTGCAATTACGGAAATTGTGCCATGCTTATCTTTGTTCTTTAATATTGAATCAATTGTCGTTATTTATCACTTCGACCTCATTAATGTACGTAACTTGGACTGAATGGATTCGCCTGCATGATGGGACATTTATGGATGTCTAATGGTGACCGCAGCCTTCTAAGCTATACTCCTGAGTGAGCGCTGGGCTCTAGCTCACTAAAGACCATTCCATACATAATTGAAGTACATATGTAAATATTTTTCTCTACTTCATTTGTATCTTTACTTTTAATTTACAGTCTATATCATTATCTATATGTACCTATAACTTTGAAGAAGAAGATAACACTAATAATATAAACCAAAATAATAAAGAGAACATGACACAGAAAAATAGAAAAAGATAATGGTCGCAACTGGGACACGAACCCAGAAACTGAGAAGCGCGCTTTTACCAATTCAGCCATTGCCACTTTCAATCAAACCGTCGTAATTGTCACTCTCGTATTTTAAAATTTTAGAATTAACAATATTATCTTCGACTCATTTTTCCACATCATATGCAACTACCTTATATTAATTTGAAGATGCTTGAGTAAAGCGAAACCGGTCGGTTCATAAATTAAGAAATCTCGCGGTTTTAAACAAAAAAGTGATTTATTTTATTAAATACGTATTATTAACACGAAATCTTTAATTATTTTAAAGTGCTCGTCCCGGTTAGAAGGGAGGTTCTGGGTTCGTGTCTTAGTTGCGACCATTGTCTTTTTCTATTTTTCAGTGTCTTGTTCTCTTTCATGTTTTAGTTTATATTATTAGTGTTATTATCTTCTTCAATGATATATAACATCGATGGGAATAACCTTCAAAAGTTATAAAACGAGAGTTGTTCTTATAAAAAATTGAACAAATTTAAACAACGTAACACTTATCCATCAACGTAACACATAACACGATTAGAATCCAATAACACTAATGCAGCGAGTAACTCACCAATTACTCGCGCAATCATAACTTATACCCACTATGAAAAATTACTACACTTAGACATTTTTCATGATTCCTTGCAAACATACAAAACTAATTTATTAAATTTCTTGGCGTGATATAATTGTTTTAAAATTACTTACACTTAACTTTTCATTAAACTTTAATCAGTCAATTACAATTAGTGAGCATATAATTCTTGATTTTAAAATGTCTCCTTATCTCCCCTCCCCCCCCCCCCCTTTTTTTCTTCCTTATTATTATTACTCATTTATTCAATAATTAAGTTCTAAGACCGGTTCATATCTCAGGCGTAATTACCAAATGATATTCTATGGACTTACGTAATAGGTACATAACCATGTAATATTTAATTTAACATACCTTATAATCTGTATTATATGTACTGTGTATGTCTTAATAAACAAATAAATAAATAAATATCGTAGAAAAATATCTTCGTCTCTATTTCCACACCTGCGCTGAATCAAGTTACTCCCAATGCCTCACCTCAAAAATCTCATCAGTCCCGTTAAAACCTCAAACAACTCTCCTGCGCCATAAATACCATTAGAAATATGCATTATAACTATTGTAAATCCATTGGATAGGTTTCAGTATTGCCCCCGCTTTCCGAGAAAATTAGATTCCTATACCTAATGATATTCTTCTTCTTCCGATGACTTTTCCTTTTATCTGCGGTCATCAGGAAAATCTCTACTCTGCATGATGAAGGCCGGAATTTAACAGTTTGTTTGTTATCCTTATCTTGTCCGTATCAGTTTAGTCAGTTAAGTTTCAGTGCCGGTAACCCGGGCGTTTATTTTATTTTCATTATGTACATAGATTTCTTTTACCCACCTCACTGGACAAAGTCTGCAAAGTCAAAGTATCTGTTTGATTGTTATCGTATTGCGGAGTTTGGCTGTCATCAGGAAAATCTTCCCTCTACAGGATGAAGCCCGGAATTTAACAGTTTGTTTGTTATCCCAAATTACGACTAACGTATCGTGGAGTTTGGAAAATCTTCCCTCTACAGGTGAAGCTCAGAATTTAACAGTTTGTTTGTTATCCCAAATTACGACTATCGTATCGTGGAGTTTAGCTGATATCAGGAAAATCTTCACTGTGCAGGATGAAGCCCGGAATTTAACAGTTGGTTTTTTATCCCAAATTAGACTTTGTCTAAATTGTTGAATTATCATTTTTTCAATAAAAGTCGAAATGAATTCACAACCAAAATTAGTTATTGAATATATTAATTATTTATTTTTGGAAATGATTTTGATTTACTTACTTTTAAACGATGTTTTCGAATTCTGTTCCGTTTCCGCCAATCACGGGACGAATTCAATTTGTCGTCAGCCATATAAAATCTCGCTTGTATCAAAACTAATTTTGCTCCTGTAAATAAAGTTAGCTCAAAGCAGAAGCAACATCGCTAACAATTTTATTCTTGAAATTCAATTACGTGGAAATATGGTTTTTGCGTTATCTCTCAGGATTCGAGCTATACGCAGAAAAGAAGCAACTTTTCCAGGATATTTTTATTATAGGCAGTAAATTATTTTTTATTTATATTAAGAGGGTTTTACCAGAGAAAACCAGAAATGTCACTTTTAAATCAGATTTTAGACGTATTGACTCTTTTCCACAAAAAATTATAAATGGATTTCGAAAGTTTGATCTTTTATCTAGCATTCGCATGTTTTAAATTTTAAGAAAAAAAATTATTTTTAGTATAATAATAATAACAATAACATAAGCCGAACCCTCTGATATGAAAATATCTGGAGTCGGTGAATTATATTCCCATTTGGTCTCTAGTAGGTTGACATGTTGTTCTTGTATTGTTTTGTATTTATAATACTTATATAGTGCAATTGCATAGCGTGGGTTGACTAGATGATCATTTGGGGAAGTGTGTGAAAGGGTTTAGTTTTTCCTTCTTTTTTTCCTTTTTTTTTTTTTTGGGGAAAATTTAACCCGGACATTTAAATCTGGTGCATAAAATATTTATATAGCGCAGTTTTGTGACATTTCACTTCAAGTGCGCTTAACTATAATACATTTAAAAATAATCCTACAGTGCTCCTTATAATATTGAGAAAATAATAAAAGAATATACAGTATTTACAAAATAATGACAGAAGAACAAAATTAACTAAAGAATATACAGTATTTACAAAACAATGACAGAAGAACAAAATTAACAAAGATAGTGCTGTTATAGCACACACGGGACAATAATAATAATAGACAATAGCGGTGCTATTGTAACACAGGACAAAACAAGAAATTTAAAACTAAAATATAACTTACTAACAGAAAGGCAGTTTGCGTTTAGAAATAAGAGATATTCTGCCATAAATTCGGATACGAAACATAAAATAAAAATACAATTATGAGGAAACCGAAACCAAACAATTACGGGAAGCTTGAGAACTTGGCATATTATAATTACGTATATTGAAAAGATGAAGGTTATACCATAGGTCGATGGCAGATTTTTTAAATTTCCAAAAAAGATTTTGTGTTATACCACACACATTTCAAATCACATAATCATGCAGTAAAATAAATCAATTCATTATCTGGGTATCGCATGTTTTAGAATTAATTTTAGATTAAATAAAATCATTAAAAAATATGTACGTAGTGTGTTTCTTGACGAAAATTGGTCCGTTTGTGTGTTTATTTGCGCACTTACAAACTAATATATTTCAGATTTTTTAAACATTCTTATTTAACTTAGACATTATTGAAAAATGATAAATACTTATAATCAAAAAATAATTACAAAAAGTACATTATTTTAATAGTTTTATCATCATTTATCACTTTCAGCATTTTTGAATGTAGGTATAAATTAAAGCAAATTTGGAATGAAATAAAATCGATATTGAGCAAAGATATTGTTTTGTATTTGAATATCTTTGTTATAATTTTAAAAAGCTGGTACGGAGAATAATTAATCTTTCTAATTGTAATCGCCCTGCACGATCGTAAGAACAACTTTCAACGAAATGTGGATTTCCGTCGCTGGCTGGTTAAACGCTCTTAATATTAATAATCTTATTTCACATTTAACATCATTTTTTTATTTATGTTTATTTAGGAAGCATGCAGTTATGTATAAAGTAATTGTGCATTAAATAGTGAATATAATTTAAACCAGTTAAGTTCCATTTATAATATTTAGTTGTGGTTTACGATTATGTAATTATGAATCAAGTGGTTATTTAACAATTATAGTAGGTATATGGTGTAAGCACGTTGTAAAAAATTTTCAAAAAGGTGATAACAATCGAAATAGAAATAATAGTTTCAAGTAGTTGTTTAAAATAATAGTACATTAAGTAAAAAGTTATTAAGAAGAAAATATTAACCAAGAAATAATAGTTTTCATTTAAGTACATTGTACGGTTAGTTTGATTTTATATGATTTAAGGGTACAATGGAAAATGTCAATATCTCTTAGGGCATTATAAGTTTTGTGCGTATTTGGATTTAAAATGTTGTGTATGAAATAAGGTATTCGATCTGGTATTGCGTTCATGGCGACGAAATGCAATCCTTTTTAACAAGGCTGGGGAGTCAACGAGGCAGTTCACAATTTTGTACATAAACAGTATCTACATCAAAAATTTAGCTCCACATAATTGTACATTATACTAGTGAGTGCCCGGCATGCGTTGCAATGTCACATAAGAAAGATACTGTTTCTCCTGCGTGTCCTTTCCCATGCATCCCCGTTCACACCCCCGTTCTCCACCCGCGCCCCTTTTCATCCCGCATCTCCCATCCCGCTAACCCCCACTCCTGCATTCCTCTACCCCCCCCCCCGGATTTCCATCCACTCACTCCTTCTCGACTTGCCGCTAAACTATATGAAAGGAGGCGTCTACTAATATCTACAGGAATTGCAAAAACTGAAAAAATCGAACTAATATCTATGAGAATCAAAGTGTTGACGAATATCTACAGCTCAAACTGTTGATTAATATCTATGAGAACCAAAGTGTTGACGAATATCTACAGCACTGGCAGAGGTTGGATTTGCAATTATGTATAGCATATTGGAATAACGTAATATTGCGTATGCAGTTTAAAAAACTTAATTTATGTAAGTATGTACATATGTAAAAATCCCTAATATCGGACTATTGGACACATTTAGCTGATTAGTCCAACCTACGCTCTGTAGATATTAGTTCAACCTACGCTCTGTAGATATCAATCAACACTCTGAAGTTTGTAGATATTAGTTCAACATATGAGCTGTAGATATTCGTCCGACATACAGGCTGTAGATATTAGTATCTGGAGTCATATGAAATACACACATTTTTCAAACAACTCGCGCGCCGCCTAGTGTAAATTTTTCTGCGAATTTCATAAAGCCAGAGCTCACCAGTATATATATATATATATAAAAACTTTCGCGGGCGTGCACTCGACAACCTACCAAAATATTCATCGCAACCGGATGAATGGTACATATATGAAATAATTTCATAATGGCAGTGCTCTCCAAAATAAACAGAAACCTTCGTGGGCATGTAAACAACAAATCACCAAAGTTTTATCGCAATCGGTTGAATGGTTTACGGATGCATAAGGGACAGACAAAGAAACATTCATTTTTATGTTAAATTATATTACGTATATCGTTTCCAGACATTTTGTCCTCTGGTATTTGAATGTCATCATTTCTCTGATTTTCCTCTCGTTTCGTATTTTCTTTTACGCAATTAGCAACATTGAACTTAATTGGACTTCTTTTGTCTAGACGTAGCACAAGCACTTTTTAAACACAAGTTTTTCTAATCACTATCTAATTACTAGTTTGTAAGTATTGCTTTCGCGTAGATAACAAATGAAAATAATCCATCACTTTTAATGAAATTAGAAAATAGAACATAATTTTGTTCCTCATGCAAAAAAGGATCCTCAAAGCTTCTCCATGAGCTTTAACCAGATGAGGGGTAAAGAGACTCGCGGAGAGAAGAAAACCTGTTGAACGTGGTCTTAAAACGACCCTTCCGTTAAATTCGATGAGACAATTTGATTTTCGTTGATGAGCTTCTTTTTCGCTTGCTATATTCATCCCTTAAAATGATCCCCTAAGCTGAGAGCAGAAGAAAATCATTCTTGATAATATTAGACATAAATGTTAAAATAAACAAATATGTTACCATCGTTCCTCTGTAAAAAACGTTTGGCTTTTTTAATCAGACTTTATAAAGGAAAGAGCGGGAGTGTTATTTTGTCGATATACTCGTAGACACAATTGTGTAAAAATGTAATCTGAGTTAAAAACTTTATACAATTATAGGTATGGACGTTTCGAATGGCGAAAGATATATCACGAATAAATAATGTTATTGTGTTTTGTCATCTCAATACGACAAGAATTTTAATAATAATATACTCTTTTCTTTAATATCTTAGAATGATGTATGTAATACGACAAGATTTTTAATAATAATATACTCTTTTCTTTAATATCTTAGAATGATGTATGTAATACGACAAGAATTTTAATAATAATATACTCTTTTCTTTAATATCTTAGAATGATGTATGTAATACGACAAGAATTTTAATAATAATATACTCTTTTCTTTAATATCTTAGAATGTTGTATGTTATACGGCAAGATTTTTAATAATAATATACTCTTTTTTTTAATATCTTAGAATGATGTATTACGGCAAGGTTTTTAATAATAATATTCTCTTTTTTTAATATCTTAGAATGATGTAAATGTTATGACAAGATTTTTAATAATAATATACTCTTTCTTTAGTATCTTAGAATGACGTAATACGGAAAGATTTCTAATAATAATATACTCTTTTTTAATATCTTAGAATGTTGTAATACGGCAATATTTTTAATAATAATATAGGTACTCTTTTCTTTAATATCTTAGAATGATGTAAATGTTATGACAAGATTTTTAATAATAATATACTCTTTTCTTTAATATCTTAGAATGACGTAATACGGAAAGATTTCTAATAATAATATACTCTTTTTTAATATCTTAGAATGTTGTAATACGGCAATATTTTTAATAATAATTTACTCTTTTCTTTAATATCTTAGAATGATGTATTAAGGCAAGGTTTTTAATAATAATATTCTCTTTTTTTAATATCTTAGAATGATGTAAATGTTATGACAAAATTTTTAATAATAATATACTCTTTTCTTTAATATCTTAAAATGATGTATTACGGCAAGGTTTTTAATAATAATATACTCTTTTCTTTAATATCTTAGAATGATGTATTACGGCAAGGTTTTTAATAATAATATTCTCTTTTTTTAATATCTTAGAATGATGTAAATGTTATGACAAGATTTTTAATAATAATATACTCTTTTCTTTAATATCTTAGCAAGATTTCTAATAATATAATACACTCTTTTCTTCAATATTTTAGAATGATGTAATACGGCAAGATTTTTAATAATAATATATTCTCTTCTTTATCTTAGAATGATGTAAATCGGCAGCAAATTGAGGAATATTTTCTCTTGGGTTTCTGATTTGTAATTGAGACTTTTCCTTTTTTTACGTTAATTCCACACAGAAGGCCATTAAGAAAATTATTTCCCTTAGGACTCATGTCATATTAGGGAATGGTGCGTGGAGGGTATTTTTGTGGAAAGAAAGGAATGAATCTGGGTCTTGAAGAGATCTATGTTGTAGAAGAGAGGAAACGCCGAGCTGTTGAACTCAAGAGCGAGTCGCAGAAACGACCCGTTCTCACAAGTGTTTAACTGTGTACAAATGTTGGGCGCGCTTTTGGTGTATTTTCCGAATATGCACCGGTGCCAAAAGAATCAATGACGCAAGTTCCTTGGAGCATCTTCCATTGAAATACCGGTAGAACAAGGACAGCATTCCCACTCGACGCCTGTGCCCAAAACAGTAGATTCTATCAAATGGACCGCTCGTTTCTGCACATAGTCATGGCGGTTTCAGGTACTTATATAGGAATTCCAGACCAGAGGTGGCTGCCAAAATCAACCGTGGGGCGCTTATGTTGAGAAAAAAAATCAGAATGTGTAATTCACACGCGGTAGAAGTGAAACTTGAAAGTCGCTAGATGTCGCCTTTCTTTTCTTTTGTAATTTTTTTAAAGTGGTTTGAAGATTGGATATTCATTTCACAAGATAAAAATGTTTTTTTTTGATTCGTAGCATTTGAACCCCCGTTCGCTTCATGTCTATCTCTCTGGCCGCTCAGACTTGTCAGACACCTTGCCAACTACGCTGTGGAAGGCCGCGCCTTGTTGCGAATTTACAGCTTTATATTAGGACGGAGTATTTGTGCAGAACTGAGTTGTCACGCATTTCCGTTTTCAAGTCACAAACGGCGCTAAAGAAGTTTCACTTTAAAAGGTAATTATTAGACCGCGTGTGGATAGTCCAATCTTCCAACCTCACAGCATACTCCCTTTAGAGATAACATAGTTCAACTGGCTCCGGGCAGTTAGGACTTTTGTACGGATATTTATAGATTTTTTAGAAATATCGAAATCGAAAGTCAAAATAAGAACTGAGTTGCAGTTGGAGAATATATAAAAATATATGTGAAAATAGACTAAATACCTTTTTGCTTTTTTTCTCTTACAAATTATATTTTATTTCATGTTTAAAATTTGGACAGTCGATTTGTAAGTAAGTCGTAGGTACTTAGCGCGAAGTGTAATAATAAATTGTCAGTGGGAACACTCCCACGTAAATGTCTCCAAGTTACGCCTGTGAATTTTCCTGGAAATGTCGCAGTAAAAATTGTGCCAAACAACGCTTTTTCCTCTTCCCAAGTTTCCAAGTCGCCTCACTGGAGCGAGAGATATGTCCCCAATCATCGCTAACAGCAGCTGGCGCATATTTCCCTCTCATTCTTCATCTCCGTGTTTTAAAGTTCCACGTTTTCATCTACAATCGTCGATATCTTTTGAATAAATCAATGATTACGCTATGCGATTTTTGGAGTGTTTAATCTTCTTATTTTTTTCAGCTTACGTTTCGGACAGTAATGCTATCTAGTTCATTTAAGTCTCGCTAGTTTTTGATAGCGTTGATACTTTTGAATAAATTACTGATTTCGCTATTTGATTTTTTGGGCGTTAAACCTCCTTTGGCTAACGATTCGCACAGCCTTGCAGTATCCATCTGTAACCGATTGTTTACATCGTTACCTTTCAACCCCGAAAGCACGAATATCGGAGAGCATTGGCCCCATCACTGGAGCATAGATGTTCCTGAAACGATCTGCGTCTACCGTCAGTTTGGAATAGGCAAGCCAAGGATGTTATCTGTGACTGACAAAAATCAGCACACCATGGCGTCCCGATTTCGTAATGTAGTTTTCTCTCGTAACATATTATTCATCTTAGTATATTCAAGGTTGCCATTTGTTATACATAATTTTACTTGGGTTTTGCAGTTTAAAAACTCTGGCGCTCAACCATGTCCATTGTATTCCACATAACGTAAATTCATTATTATTGTAATATAGTTTGACTGTTGTAATAACCTCTTCGAGGTTTACAAACACCCCTTTGAGATCACGTAATTACCCAAAGAGTCTAATAATTAAATACATCATATTGTCACTTGAAATTAAGAATCAATAAATCTTTTATATATTCGATTGCATCAGACTTTCATTTGATTATACTGTATGTCATAATTCATGCTTTATCTTTCAAATTTCATAAGCTAGCCATGCATTAAATATTAAAGCACTTATTCTTAATAAAACGAATCCTTAGATAGGTGCCATCCAAGTAATAGCAGTTACATTGGCGCGAACATAGGTTTCTTTTTCCCTTTTTAGATACTTAGCCGTTACACATCATCGGTCCATCTTCCATACTATCATAGTGAGAAATATGAAATGAACTGTGTTGGAAAAAACAACACCAACACCTTCTGTGTTGCGGGCCGAATCGGGAGAGTCTGGTCTCGAAACATCTCATTGCACTGCAGTGTGGGAGGGATGAATTCATTTGTTCGTCACTCCTGGACGCATTGAACACCATATTCTTACCCACCCCTCATACCCTTTTCCTTCCCAAAAATTTCTTTTCTTCTTTTCCCTAAAAATACCTTCCGCACAGCATCCCCAAAGGTGATATAGGCCCTGAGGATTTTTTTCCTCAGGGCCTCCTGTATGGAGCTAATGTTAAAAAAACGAAAGGACCCAAAGCGCAAGGAGCTACCATAATAATTAATTACAGAGCCGATTATATTTCATAAGCACCCTATTAACAATAATGGGGTCTACGGGTTAACAATTCTTGGTACCCGACTTTAAATGGTATTTCTGAGACGTTGTCCGCATTACCGCGAATAGCCTGTAATATATTATTATAGTATCACCAATACAAGACTAAACATACAACTTTGAACTAAACAACCCACACAGCTGCGAGCTGCCTTGATGATGGACACCACAAGACTGTGCAAAATGTTGTCAAACCAAAGAAACACGGTTTAGCACCCCAAAAATCAAATAAATGATTTTTTGTCGTTCCTATTTTCATCGTAATTTGCTCCGTTGCCTTCTGTTACGAAATTCCCTGTAGATTTTTTTCCATCTGTCCTTTTTGTGAGCAGATTTCATAGCTTAATATTCCCTTCCCCAATTATTTTTTAGTTTAGATTATTTGAGCCCCCTCTGAACAAAACCATATCCGAGAAATAGAAAGAGTACAAAAAAGGTTTATGTGTTACCTATATATGAAGGAATATACATACTACCCGTTCCTGCATCCATGGTTGTTTTTAACAGGAATGATCGATCTTAATACCTACCTTACAAGCCCGCCGAAAAATATTTTTGGAAAATTTTTTTTTTAGCTGAACTCCGGTATTGTATTGAAACCACCAATGTTAAAGGAGATTAACCTATATGTCCCTAACGCGTATACTCGTGGGAGATTCCATGCCCTTTTTTATGCTCCGAAAGCGAGAACTTCTTCCTTTCAGAATGCGCCATTAAACAGAGCAATTCAAGTGCTTAACGATTCTGTATTGAGCATCGACATCTTCAATGTTACCTGTAGAGAGTTCAGTAACCATCTTTTGACATATGTACGTCACAATATAGTGAAACTGCCCCCTTGGACTTTTTTTTCTTATTTTAAATTTTGTAATCTTCTCCATAATAATTTGGTCTATAACTGTTTTATGGAGAACCTGAATAAAAGAAATAAATAAATAATACTCGTGTTATGATTTGTCGAGTTTTTTTTACTATGGGGTACAAAACTAGTATTATATTCGGTTCATTTGACAACCCTAGTTCACAAAACTGTAAACTTTTGTTAACTTAACCAAACGCTGACAGTTCTGAAAATGATTTCTCTATAAAACATGCATTTTGCCAACTTTCCTCTTTGGCAAAAGACCGGAAAATTCTACACGAATAAAGT
Source organism: Limnephilus marmoratus (assembly GCA_917880885.1). Lineage (NCBI taxonomy): Eukaryota > Metazoa > Arthropoda > Insecta > Trichoptera > Limnephilidae > Limnephilus > Limnephilus marmoratus. The sequence continues at coordinate 17,007,812 of OU862931.1, read as the reverse complement.
TTCCGCGGGGTGCCCACGGTACATACCTAGAACCTTCAACCCCCATTTCCACCCTTACAGGATCGTTATATTTTTATCGGAGATATCCCTTTTTTCAGGCTTTATTCAGTTTTTGTTTCAGCGATTTTCTTTATTTTTTAGGTGTCGTTAAAGAGAAATGACGGCATTTATGTTCCTGCCAATAATTGGACTCATCCAAAGAGATTTTCTTCCTAGCCAGTACAGTTTAAATTGGTTTTACCGTGAAAGGATTTATTTTACTTCTGCAAATGCTAAAATCTATGGCTGTCACGCTGTAGGTGTATTTCGTATTTACGCACCAGATTTAAATGTCCGGGTTAAATTTTCCCCCAAAAAAAAAAAAAAAAAAGAAGGAAAAACTAAACCCTTTCATACACTTCCCCAAATGATCATCTAGTGAATCCACGTTATGCAATTGCACTATATAAGTATTATAAACACAAAACAATACAAGAACAACATGTCAACCTACTAGAGACCAAATGGGAATATAATTCACCGACTCCAGATATTTTCATATCAGAGGGTTCGGCTCTGTGGCATTTCTAATTGAACCCATAAATCCTACTGATCCCTCAATATAAATATTTAAAAAATATTTATATATTTTTATTTTTTTTTATTTTATTTTTATTTTTATTTTTTTTTTATTTCATACAATTTTTGAAAATACACTTTTATGTTTTTTTCTTGATTACCATACTAGGCTAATGCCCGTGTTAAGGTAATCATATTGAAAGTAGTTATTGGAAAAAACTACTACTATGATGTATTCAATGCTTTTGGGATTTGATTGCTATTATTGACCGGTTGCTTATGTTTGATTTGGAATTTTGATTGTTTCTGAATAACTAGACAAATATATGGAATATTGTAAAATTTCGTGCTGGTTAATGATTTCTTGGTGATTTACATCTTCGTCGTTATCAAACGTATTTAATACCTTTAGTCGTATGCACGAGTATATGATAGAGAAGTCACGAAAAAATATGTAATATATTTATAACCATAATACATGAGAATGAATCGTTGCGACTCTTACTTGGGCTCAATAGGTAGCCGAGCATTGACTTGTCGGCTTTTATGTTTCTTGTCTTTTGTAACTTGAGTCTCTTAAAAGACCCAAGTTCTCTCCTTTCTTTCCTTTAAAAGACCCCCTGCATATAACATCCACAAATATGACATGACGGGTGTCATTAAGCCGCTGCATCCCGAATTTCTATCGATTTCTTACATATCTCCCTTAAACATTTGAAGTTTTTAAGCTCTTAAAAAATATATATGTTATTTTTGAAGATAATTTCTAGACCATAGGTTCTCAACGTGGGCGATAACGCCCCCTTGGGGGCATTTCAGACCTTCAGAGGGGCGGTAGAAGACCAAAAGAAATTTGGGGGGGGACTTTCAGGGGGGCGGTAGGAGACCCAGAAAAACCCATCCTATCTTGCTCCTTCCCATCCCATTAGGGGCCATCCATCCACAAAAATATTTCCCTATCCCATTCCGCCCCTCCGTTGTGGCAAATGTAACCCCGTCGTGATATCCCATTACGCCCCCTTCGTCATGTTATCCCGTTATGCCCCCTCCATTGGGGCAAATGTAACCCTGTCGTGGTATCCCGTTACGCCCCCCCGTTGTGGGCAATTGCTGTTTCGGATTCATGAGTTAGGGGGCGCTAGAAATATTAATATTCTCAAAGTGGACGGTGGGCAAAAAAAGGTTGAGAATCTATGATCTAGACGTTCCCCATGCCATAGAAAAAAATCGCTAAGTATGCTCGGAAAATTATTATAAACACGTTTTATTTACTTGTGTTAGAAGTTATATCTATGACAAAATTCACAGTGCTTCTTTATATGCTATTTTAGAAGGTCCCCACGAGATTTTTGCTCTATTTTAAACGAGTCGTTTTTTTATTAAACGTGTTCACTATTTTCGCTCAAATTTTATCGTTTTTAATATTAGCGTTATTTTTTTTTAGTTTTTAATATTTTATTTTTTAATATTTTTTTTATTAACTAATATTTTTAATATTAGTCTTTAACATATCTCTCCATCTTCTTCTTTTTGAGTGGGTATACGGCGCCTTAAAAGACTACTCAAAAGCATCATTCCTATTTCACTATCAAAAAAACTGTTGAAAATTTATACGAAAACTTTTCAATCACAACCAAAATTCACGTTCATAGTACCGAATCCATGTTTCTGAATAAAACTTTAATGTAAACTCAAGTCCGTGGAATCGTGACCAAAAATAATAAAAACAACAGTTAAGTTCCGCAGTCCTTTCCTTCTCGTTTCTTCTTAGAAGAAATAAAACAGTTGAGTTGTAATTAATCTTAACTTTACCGGAGCTTTTTCAGTGTCTGGATTTCGAGTGAAGGATCGTTCTTATTTTTCACGGTAAATTATCTGTTTTTTTTTCTTTAAGTAAGTATATCTGTTCATATTTTGTTCATTATTCTTTATTAATACAACAATCAACAAATACACCTGTGAAAACTTAGTGGAAAATATAGTAACACCAATCTACACTTTATGTAGATAGATTTGGAAGGAATCGTTAATCAGACTCGTTGTAATGGAACTACCACGAGATTTGTCTTTCCCCTTCCTTTACCCGACTGAAAAGATTTCCCAATTTCACCGTAATATTGAAAATATTAGCAGGTACATAATGACAACATTTTATACAATAACATGGTACATTTTCAAAATAGTGTATATATATATATAATGTTGATGCTAAAATAACAATTAGATAAATTGTTTAAATTGCTCAATAGTATATACGTTAATAGCACTATAAGCCTTATGTAATAAAGAAGTACAAATGAATTCAATATGAACAAATAAAATATAACCAACAATTAAAATGAATACTTTCATATAGGTACATGAAGCATTAAAATTATTATGAATTTCCAATTCCTTCGAAAGTTAATACCAATGAAGGATACAATGGCTTTGGTAGGGCATCAATATAAATCAACATTAATAGCATATTCCTTAGATTATATTTGACTTTAGCAGTAAAAACGTTATTATTTTTTAGTGTCATTAAATATTTTGGGTTCAATGTAGTTTTGGGTTCTTTCGCCATTATTATTGGTATATTTCGGAACCACCAATCCTTTCTTTTGAGTGAATCTTGTATTAACTCTTTCCCTATACAAGGAATCAGACAATATAACATTTTGACTTACAATATTATATAACAATAATCCTCTGACAGCTAAACTATTCAGAGACTTGTAAATTAATTTAGCGTCGCTTCTGTGTGTATTTATGGATTAACACAAATGTAAATCATGTTCAATCGGTTCAAAAATCATTAGTTAAATTATTAGCGCATTAAAGTTTATACGAACAAAGACATAATGTTCCGTACTTTTACCAGAATATCAAAATTCTCTCAGTAAGAGCAATTCTGTGGTACAAAATTATATCTCAGCATATGAATAGCCCTATATACCTAACACTGGAACACATTTACAATACCCGTTTTACGCTAAATGAAGGACTAATTGTACCTAAGCACTTAAACAAATATGGACAAAGAACGCTGGACTACATGATACCAAATTTATTGAATATGTTACCTGCTGAAATTAAAAAATGTACAAATGGTAAAACAAATATTATGTTGAAGAATTGGCTCGCCGAAAGAAAAAATTTGTATTAGACACTAGCACAAAAATTGTAACTGCAAAATAAAGTAAAATAAGTTTATTTAAATCTTCAAAGTAAAAGCACCGATTGACAAACTACTAAAAAGTAGTTTATTGGGACTTTTCTTTTTCTGTAAAATATTTTTATTTTTCCTGTCATATTGTATTACCTTGTCTTTATTATAAATAAAAAAAAATATATTAAAAAAACAATTTTTTAAGAGAGTTTTGTAATGTTTGGATATAACTATTAGTTTTACAAGAATATCCCCATAAAGTAATTCCATAACGGATCGTGGATTCTGCCAGAGATACGTAGATTAATTATAATGTGTAATTTCGATGATAATTGTTCGAGGCAAGGGATGCTATAAATATAGCATCGACTTGGGAGTTGTTCTTAAAGGGTGTAATATCCTAAAATAAATATTATTATTTTCTCTATCGTTTAAATAAAACGTCTGTTAACTTTCATGCTCATCTCCAAGTCTTCCCTTAAGTCTCCTTCATCTTTAAGAGGGATGAAAATAAATTTTAAATGGACGACAACCAAAATATACTCTCTTAAGTTCTACAAAGGTTTCGCAGTCGGTATATTTTAGTCCTTAAATTGTCGAGACTCCTTTAACCGTTCAAGAGTAAATCCTCCAAAAGGGATGTCAAGTTAAAGAGGTTATCAGTGTTCTGTTTCTCATCTCCCGTCCTGAAAAGTCCCTGATACTGGACTTAGCTCGCATTTACGAATATTTTATCGTTGAAAAATAACCTTTAGGTTTATTAAGCAGGTTCCATTTTATGAAACTTTTATTTTCATTTTGTGAGTTGCAATAACATGTCCATTGTATTTTTCATAAAGTTGCAATTGTTTTGTTAATAAAATAAACTGGTTCATATTATTGTTTCATGAAAATTTCAAATGATATAAGCTATTTTTTGCGAATAATGCTTCTCTTACATAAGTTGACAATCATCTATTGGACTCCTTAGTCTGATCGGGTGTTTGGGTGTAATAAATTAATAACGGATAAATACAATTATGAGAGACAAGTTATAAGACCAACAGTAATGTGATGATTTTGTTATAACCAGAGATTTTGACATTACATTATGTTATGTTCGTAACTAATGAAAGACCACGCAACATTTACTGGACTTCTTATTCCGTTAAAGGATTTATAAGTAACTAGAAGTTAAAAACCCGCTCTGCAGGTTTTTGCTGCTAGGCCCTGCAGGCGGCTTTTAGTACCCTTCCCCGCTCCTAAGTTCCCCTCCTACCCCTCCCCTCCGCACCCTTCCGAGTTCCCCTTTTCCCCCTCCCCTCCACCCCCTCACCCCACCCCCTCTCCCCACTCCACCCTCCCGCTCCCCCTCCCCGATCCTCCCTACAAATCTCCAAATTTTAATCGCAATCGGATGAAAGGTTTAGCAATGCGTAATTTCATGATGCCAGAGCTCACTATTGTATACAGAAATCATCGCGGGCATGCACATATCAAATCCCCAAAGTTTCATCACAATCGGATGAAAGGTTTAGCAATGCGTAATTTCATGTTGCCAGCGCTCACTATTGTATCAGAAACCATCGCGGGCATGCGCACATCAAATCCCCAAAGTTTCATCGCAATCGGATGAATAGTTTAGCAACGCATAGCGGATATACATACATATGTACAAACATATAGATAGATAGATTTCAAACAGGCAGAATATTATTATAATATACTAACTGACCCGGCCACGCGTTGCTGTGGCTAACGAAACACAACTGGATGGTTTCCCCACTTAGATCACCAAGTGGTGTGTCGATAAATAAACTCACACCGCCATCTGTTGAAAACTTATAGAACTTACAAATAATTACAAAGCAATTGTCCTATGACAAACATTTAATTCGCAATATTAAATATTGATGTATCAATAATCGTAATTCAAACTGTCCTTTCTTTTAAGTTGGACCAAATTACACACAGTAAGCCAAATTTCGTAAAAATCGGTTAGGTAATTTCGGAGTTTATCTCGAAAAAACATCGTGACGCGAGATTTTAAACTAAAGAAAATAATAAAAAATAAGTATATAAAAATAAAAATTGTATTATGATCATTTAAATATTTTATGATTTGTATTCTTACCAATAAGGACAAACTTTCCTCGAGTCTTATTTTATTTATTGTTTTCTTAAACTTTATAATCATCATCATCATTACATCATTATCATTACATCATCATCATTACATAGTATAAAATGAAGTCGCTCAAAATGTATGTGCGCGTTAATCTTTTAAACTACGCAACGGATTTTCATACGGTTTTCACCAATAGATAGAGTGATTGAAGAGGAATGTTTATATGTATAATACATGTAAATTATATTAGAGGAAAGCCGAGAAATTCAAAGAAAACATATTTTTGTGCGATTTAAAACGGCTGGCGGGCCGTACTATATATAGTCTCTTTTGAAATTCGTTCTACGGAAGAAATTGGAAAATAGATGTCCTAGAGTATGTAGGTATTTGATTTTCCCTTTTCAAATATCCAGTGTTGCATTGCAAGCATTGTATAATTAGTGGCGAGTTAATTCGTGTATATTATGTATAATACATGCTTATTATAGTAGAGAAAAGCCGATAAATTCAAATATTCAATTCAGGCAGCGGGCAGCGGGCAGCTGGCAAGCGGGTGGTGTGGATTTTATAAAGATTGGGTATTGGCGTTGTGTTTCGTTAGCCACAAGAACGTGTGGCCGTGTCTGCTAGTTATACATAAAGTGCCCTTTCATTATATAAAAGAATACAATGTTCCATGGAGTATTTATTTCAATGGTATTAGCAATAAATTATTTTTTTCTATGCTTTTTTATGTGTGCCTACTTACATGAATCATTGTACTGCTTTAGTAAAATCTTCTCTTTGTAAAATAAATCGATTTGTGAAATAAAAGCATATTTATTTTCAGCCTACAGTCTAAATTTAGGTAGTTAAATTCAGCCTCTTATCAAAATCAATCTGTCAAGGGTTCTATTATCCTCTTCTCTTCTGCTTTGATATCCTGAATGATTATTCGAGGGATGGAAAGAGGGGAACCAATCTGAAATCTTTTGCCGGCCTCTTTACTCAAATGCGATATAAAAATCCTATTAAATATTTTCGTTTAAAATGGCAATGAAGTAATTGCTTAACCTTAGATTCGTTATTAAAGGGGCATTTTAATTGAACACCTTAAAAAATTTATTTCTTAGAAAACTGATTAATAATTGTGAGAATGGTTTTGGTGGTACTCCTTGCTTTTTAAATATGCAAGAGCGAGACGGCAGAAACAGGGTATAAAAGGTGATGGATGTTCCTGCTCGCTCTCCTTAATTCCGACAGCTCTATTAGCTAGAACGTTGCTTTATAACACAGACTTATAATATTGTGCAAATAATTAACCTACTCGTCCACGCGCGTTTCATTAGATCTGCAAGATCTCATCTCACGCTTACACCAACAGTCTAAATAACAATAATTGTAAAATGGAAAGTAGTATTCTGCGACTGCAAAAACCTTTCGTCTTTAATTGATTTTACCTCTAAGTCCTCTTGTCAATAAAAGAAAAACAAGTTTAATTTTGCAACTATATGCTTTGGGAAATGAAAAATGGTAATTGTCGTGAACGCGATTTAAATGCAAGAATCTTTCCCTTGTCGATTGAGTTATCATACCTCTGTGGTCAAGGGACAAGGCTCTCGACTAGCAATCCGAAGGTCGCGGGTTCAAATCTCGGCGTGCAGATATTTTTTATATTATTTATTTGAGTTTTTTGAGTTTGAGGCACATTTCAGAGTGGAAAATACCCTCAGTATCGCCCCGGTGTAAGACCACCATTCAGAATTGAAACTTTGCGTGGTGATAGATAGATCTAAATAGTCAGGTACTTCCATGCCTTCCTCTTCCCCGTCTCATTCCCTCTCCAGCACACTTAACTTCAGCCTCACAACATATCCCAATTGGCGATGCCGGAGCAGTTGGGACTTTTGTGAATATTAATATTAGAAAAAATCATATTTTTTCTAATGTTATATCCCAATACACATTGTTTTGTTTGCATTATGGACAGTAGGTATGCATTATAAAATCGTGTAGCATCTTCTTCACTGGAGTGCGCCCCACTGTTGAATTTGGCATCCACCTCTGGTCTGGAGCCCCGAAATACCTGGAAAACCCTCGACTGTGTGCAGAAACAAATACAAACAAACCCCTATCTTAACAAGCGGATTTCAATCTTTAGACGTCAGGTAGGTATGCTGTCCTTGTTCTATCGGTATGACAATGAAAAAAGCTCCAAGGAACTAGCGTCAACCCTTCAGCACCGGTACATAATCGGGAAACTCCCCAAACGCGCGCCCAACATATTTATAGCTTAACATTTGTCAGATAAGAACGAGTAGCTTTTACGGCTCGGCTGTGGAACGATTTGCCGGCCTCTGTGTTTCCTCCCTCCTACAACATGAGTCTCTTCAAAAGCCAGATTCTCTCCTACCTCTCCTCAAAAAGACTGCGCGCAGCATCTTCAAAAATGACATAGGCCCTGAGGGAAATTATTTTACTCAAGGCCCCCTGTGTGAATTACTGTAAAAAAAGCCCGGTGCAATTAATTAATTAAAAATATTTTGTCTTAAAAATTTACCTAACTTACAAAATGGTTTTCAAATCACTTCTAACCTCCATTGAAGATAGACAAAGCAGATATGAAAAATGCCACTTTTGCGTTCACAATCGCATTGCTCCAGAAATTCACCCGTCAAATTCTTCAACTACCCGACAAGACACGAGTATTTTATTATTTCTCTGCAGGTATCCTCGGGGGAATTCCTCCTCAAAATTGATTTTGCCGCAATCTCGTGCCCCGGGGTCGTCAAAACTTCCACTTCGAGAGCGGGGGTGACCCAGAGGGCTACCTGATGAATTTACTCGTACCGAATTACACTACCAAAATTACGGTTCCATGACAAAAGATAGCATTGAGAAAAGATATGATAAGCAAAGGGAAAAATCTCCCCTTACTTACCTAACTTACAAATATTATTAATTTTATTGTGTTCTATTTTGCCACTGTTCTATTTTGTCACTGTTATATTTAGTCGCTCTTCTATTTTTTTACTGTTCTATTTTTTTATTGTTCTATTTCGTCACTGTTCTATTTTATCCGGTTATCCAAGATTTTACATTAAAGAATTTTCACTTACTAAAACTACACAAGATTAATAAGTTTTCTATAATTTTAAGTTTGCTTATTGAGTGTTAAATAATTTTCATATTGGAATAAAAATTAGCCTCTCAGAAGCTGTACTCTTTTGTTGCAATCTTTTGCGGTGAAAATTCTTTCCTTGTTCTACCGGTATTTCAAAGGAAGATGTTTCGATGAACAAACGTTATTGATTCACTTGTGCACAGTCGGGAAACGCGCGCCCAATATTTGGCACACAGTTGGCACTTGTCACATGAGAAAGGGGCTTTTGTTGTGTTCAACAACTAGCATCCCCAAAGATGACATACGCCCTGAGGAAAATTATTTTCCTTAGGTCCTCCTGTGTGGAGTTAAAAGTAAAAAAACACTTAGGTTTGATCTTGTATTATTTTGCTAAAATTAATATTTAATTAGCAGACAATTTAAAGATTAAAAATATAAACCTATGAAAAAATAATTTTAAAATTACGTGTGTATTTTTATCGAGTGTAATTATTAGTAATTGAATTTCTTCCATTTGGAATTTATGCCACATTAATACCTTTTCCTGCTACATAAGTACTTTCAGGTGCAATTTCTCCCATTGTAAAGCTCTTGACTTGCAATTCGATGGTCGCGGGATCGAATCCCGGCGTTGGTAAATAAATGTTATTTGATTAATTTGTGTTATTTCAGTGGAAGATTTTTTTGAAGATACTCTCCCTATTGCTCTGGTGTAAGACCATCATTCAAAATTGAAATATTGCTTGAAATGGCTTTAACCATGTTTGATGACAGATCTGAATAGCCAGGTACTTCCCCACCTTTCTCTTCCACACCTCCTTCGCCTCCCCGCTACTTTCAGCCTCACAACATACCCCAAGTGGGGATGCCATAGTCTCACTCGCTCCAGACGGGAGCAGCTGAGACTCTTGTGAGGTATTCACATAATTTTTTTTTAAAGGTACCTACGTGAATTTTCCCTCCGTGTAAATTCACCCTGACACCGTCACGCAGTTATTTCTATTTCGGTCGATGTGTGTTTTACCTGTTTACCTGTGCGAAACGCCTGGTAATGTGTTACTTTGACCGGGACGACCTCATTATTTCGTCTAGGCTTATCTAAATTGGTTTTGAATATAATAGCTTCTGAGATGGGGAATGGGTTGTTTGTATAAGTACGAGTATTTGCCATTCGGTGGCCTGATTGAATTTAGATTGCGAATTGCGAAACAAAACAATTTCTTTGTGTGAACTGCTAATTTATTGAAATATTTTTGTCGCTTGCCAATTTTGATTCCACAGTACTGTACATTATTAACTTTTATTTAGCTACAAAGATGCAATCTGTTTTTATTATTTACTAGCAGACCCGGACACACGTTGCTGTGGCTAACGAAACCTTTATAACGCCGTCTGTTAAATCAAATCCACACCACGCTGCCCGCTGCCGCTTGGCCAGATATAATAGATGTGTATTTCAACCAATTTACACATAAACTTGACCAATTATATAACTAAAAACTTTCCTCATGATTCACTCTATCCATTGGTGAAAACCGCATGAAAATCTGTTGCGTAGTTTAAAAGATCTAAGCGAACATACAGGGGGGGCGACTTCATTTTATACTTAGTAAAGAAGATAAAGATTTTATTCTCGTCACGACATTTGAAATTCGAACACCACCTTCGATCGGTAATTTACAGCTCTACACGCTTACTTTCAACTAGCTCTCACTTTTTAAAGATAGTCATCATCGTCATCATCAAACAGTATTAATAGCCTAGCGACTGTACGGTTGAAATTTAAAAATTCGACTTAGAATACAATTCTGACGCCGCGCCTTACTCAAAACCGTTTTCGTACGTGGAGTTATCTATTTTTGTAATAGAATCGAATTAAAGCATTGCCAAAAGATGGCGTCACTTACGTTGAGAGCTAGCGTGAGGAGCATCGCCTGGCAGGTGTGAGTACTATTGGATTTGTAATTTCGTGAATCTATCCGGATATGGAGAGGTTGACGATGATATGAATATTATTGTTACTGGCAGTTGTGAATAATACTTCCACGCCTCTGTATATTATATATGACGTCATTGACTGATGCGTTTACTTTCTCCCGGGGACTAGCTGTCACTGAATCCCAGTAAATTTGATGAACCGGCTATTTTTGGAACCATTTCCTATCGGATTTATAAAATGGTCACCAACACTCAAACTGGGTGAAGCCGTACTAAAAGCCGCCCGCAGGGCCTAGCAGCAAAAACCTGCGAAGCGGGTATTTAACTGCTAGTGGAGCTTTAATATATTAATTTAACTGACAAAAATAAAGAGTTGGTGTAATATATTTTTTAAATTCTACTTTGTAAGAAGAATTTATTTCTGAAAAGAGGTTTTGGAAAACTGTTTAGGTTAGTATGTAGGTTCAAAAAGTAAAGTTGCTTTGTGAATGTTTTGTAATTTTTATATTTTATTTTTATTCTAACTAATGCAATGGTTTCTCTTTTTTCCAGGTAAGTTGTTGGATTATTTCGCCTCCCGCCTCTCCCCATCAGCTGACCTATTTGAACGTAAGATAAAATATTACATATACTCGTAACAGAAAGAAAGGTGACAACGTAGTGTTGTTATCGAAACAATATGTATATGTCAAATGTTCAAAAACAGAAAACGCCTTATAAGAAGTTGTCAGAATCATGTGTTCATAGGTATATGTGTCAATATTATATTTTACGTCCTTCCGAAAGGCATTAAGCCACCGCATCCCGAATTTCTACCGATTTCTTATATATCTCCCACATTCGAAGTTTTTAAGCTCTTAAAAAAAATATATGTTATTTTTGAAGATAATATCTAGAATCTAGACGGTACTCCACGCCTAAACGCAAATTATATGAAATTTCCTCGATAGAAAAAAATCTCAAAGTATGCTCCGAAAATTATTATAAACACATTTTATTCGCTTATTTCGCAGTGCTACTTTATTTCAGTATTTTAGATGTTCCCCGCGTGATTTTTGTTCTATTTTAAACGAGTCGTATTTTATTAAATAAACATTTTCACAATTTTCGCATCGATTTTGTCCCTATAAATGTTAGCGCTCTCCTCTAACATTCGTAATTTCGTATCTCTCCATCTTCTTCTTTTCGGGCCCGGTTGCAGAGCCTTAACACCAAATACTGTGTCTTAGTTACCACTTACAGCCTTCTTGCAAATAACAACTCAATTTAGTTTATATATCGCTTTATTTATGTAAACGTCACAACATGTTCCATTTTCATAATAAAATTATCATATAAATAGTACAATAACATAAAGAACCTAACAGTATAAATCTAAAGTTAAATGCAAAAGGTAAAAAGTAAGGAGTCAAAGTAATAAGTAGTAAGTGAAAAGAAAGATGTAAGTATAAAATATAAAGTAACTATAAGTATAACGTATAAACGTGAAAATAAAAAGATAGAAGGTAAAAAAAAAAATAGTATAAAATAGATAAGCTATAAGATATAAAAAGAATAAAAAGTGCAAAAGTTTTTAATATAAAATATAAAAATGTATAAAAAGTCTATTACTTTACTTAGTTCGACTTACTTATCAGATTCTTAAGCGCCAGTTCAACGTTGGTGTAGTTAAGCCGGTTAACTACACCAACGTGTTTTAAACATACCTGGGTCCTGGTAATCATTCTAGTTTTTCTTATATTTACGTTATTTACGCCGTGGTCATAAGAAGGGGAATAAGTAATAAATATATGGATGTCTTATAAATTTATAATAAACCTATGAGGAAGGTGTTGTTCTTAATCTTTCACATCCCTCCAGGGGTGGGTAGGTTTAGGAAGACCCCACGTCACCCCACACTTTCGTCATTTTGTCCAGGAAACGATTGTAATGAAATGGTTTCCTATCCCTGTTCCGTATAAATATCTTCTCCGAAAAATGTGATCATTGACTTTTATCGTATGGCACGATAACCCTTTTTCACTGGTAGTGAACCATTAAAGGCGCACCGCTGATCCATTGCGACCTCTCGCTCTATTACAAACGTCCAGTACGAGAAAGAGGTAGACGTTACAACAGACCTCTCATTGGCAGAACCGCGGAAAACCGTTACGGATTTTGATTCAAGGCATACCGCTGATCCATTGTTACCTCTCGCTCTGCTACACACGCAAGTTATGAGAAAGAGGGACATGTTGCGACAGATCTCTCAGCGGCGAATTGCGGATTTAGTTTTTTGACTTACTTTTAATACCGATCCGTTGGTCCAAGGTGACTCGGACGTGTAAAACGTACATGGGACGGGGCGATAAAACTAGCCCCACCTTCTGCCGCACGTTCTGAGCCGATATAAAGTCGGTTACGTTCTGCGGTACGACTCCCCTGGGACACATTTACCTGCGACATCTGATTTTTACTTCTGATGGTTTTTTTATGAAAACATATTGGTTTCCGTTGCGATTGATCGAAGGTTGCGATACATAAAAGAGTTACTTGAATATTAACCTATGTTTCATGTCCTAAAAAACCAACACTTTTAGCTTACCCCTTTCAGTCCTGACGAGTGTGTATTAAAAATTCTTGTATTTTCTACACTTATAGCTTCCTATGTGACCGGAAAAATTTAAATATATTTATATATATAAAATCTTCCTCCTATTCTTTGAGATATAACGGCACGATCGTGAGCTTGGCATGGCAATGTTGTTCTGCCGTAATAAGCAAAAAGGCAGCTATTTGTTTACCAAATTCAATGAGGAAATGTTCTCTATAAAATTCTGAACCTCTTGTAATAAAGAAAATGGCAGCATAAAACTTATTTCAGTGTGAAAAATAAATTTTTTAATTTTTAATTAGAATGGCAGTAATACTAAGCGATACGATAGTATACCGAGTCTCCTCGCACCGCAGTGGGAGGGTTGGATTCATATGTTCATTACTCCTGGACACAATGACCCCCAGATTCCTAACCACCCCTTTTAACTTTTTCCGTGTGAAAAATACAGTTTTAAATTTCAGTGTGAAAAATACAATTTTTAATTTTTAATTAGAATGGCAGTAATACTAAGCGATACGACAGTATACCGAGTCTCCTCGCACCGCAGTGGGAGGGTTGGATTCATATGTTCATTACTCCTGGACACAATGACCCCCAGATTCCTAACCACCCCTTTTAACTTTTTCCTTCCCAGAACTTTCTCTCTTTGCTTCTCTAAAAATTCCCTCCACACAGCACCCCCAAAGATGTCATAACTCCTGAGCGGAATTATTTTCCTCCTACTTTTAATGGCACTAATCGTGGATTTGATCGTCAATCAAATATAACGAATTTTGAAACACCCAACCTATACTTACTTTTCTATTTATTATAATAACTGTAAAACACTCTTAAGAGCGTTTAACCAGCCAGCGGACGAAAATCCACATTTCGTCGAAAGTTGTTCTTACGATCGTGCAGGGCAGTTACAATGAGAAATATTAGTTATTCTCCGTACCAGCTTTTTAAAATTTTAACTCAATATCGAATTTATTTCAATTCAAATTAGCTTTAATTTATACCTTTATCCAAAAATACTGAAAGGCGTGATGATAAAACTATTAAAATAATGTACTTTTTGCAGTTATTTTTTGATTATAAGTATTTATAATTTTTCACTAATGTCTAAATTTAATAAGAATGTTAAAAAAATCTGAAATATATTAGTTTGTAAGTGCGCAAATAAATACACAAATGGACCAATTTTCGTCAAGAAACACATGTACGTACATATTTTTTAATGATTTTATTGAAACTAAAATTAAAATTCTAAAACATGCGTTTGCTAGATAATGTATTGATTTATTTTACTGCGTGATTATATTATTTGAAATGGGTGTGGTATAATACAAATTTTTTTTTTGAAAATTTAACAAATCTACCAACGACCTTTGGAAAAACCTTATTATACTAAAAATTTAAATTTTTTGTCAAAATTTATTACATGCGAGTGCTAGATAAAAGAACAATCTTTCGAAATCCATTTATAATTTTTTGTGGAAAAGAGATCTAATATCTGATTTGAAAATGACATATTTCTGGTTTTCTCTGGTAATGCCCTCTTAAAGTGTTATTTCGCAAAAAAGAATGCTATAAAAATTATTAGAGCTGAAAATCTACTTTTTAACATCACTCAAAGTTTTGCGCAATTCGCTCAGCTTTCTGTCTTAAATTTCTCTTCTGTTATGATATATCCGCCATCAGTAATGAAGCCTTGAAATTTCCACATATTTCAATTATCTGATAAAGTCGAAAGATGAAACAGTAATATTTACTGATCGAAAAATACGTCTTGTCGATATAAAGCCCACTCATCAGCGATAAATACATTATTCCTTTGTTGCGTATACCTACACGACATGTGAGAAGGAAGGGGTAACCTTTGTCGCGGGGAATGATTTTCTTCCAATTTCCGACATTTTGGGGACTACTTGTGTAACTACGCAATATTGACAGATAGCGGGAACGTGAATTGGGAAACACGCTGAAGCTTTTGTCAGCAACTCACCCCACCCTGCTCAATGCTTGGGAAGGGAAATCCTCGAGATTTGTCACGTCAAATAAGACAACTTCATAGGAATCTCTTGAAAATTGTTGGAATGATGATTATCTGACTTCTAGTTGTGACGCGCAGAGAAAATGTTTAGCTTTTGATGGTATATTCGTAACTCTACTGGTGAAAAAATACTCACTGTGATATTCCAGCTTTGCTGATTCTAAAATCTAAGCCGGAACCTATTTCATTTCAGAACACATGCTTTTACAGGTTTCGAATAACCTGACTAAATTATAAACGGAACGTATGGTTTGTGCAGAGATGGAGGACATAGCTAGCAGATGATTAAACCTACGACCGCTGGTTGGGAACCTGATGACCAGGCTGTTAACCAGAATTTAAAGAATGCATTAATCTTTTTATTTATAAAAATGAATATTTCTTTGATGTGATTTTAGATTTTCACGGCCAAAAATATCTTCGTTATTTATTTTTGGGGTATTCTGGCGTGTTGCGCTACCTCCTTCTTTAGCCAACGTTTCGGACAGCGTTAATATCCATCATTTGTCTTGATGATGGACACTGTAATGCTGTCCGAAACGTTGGCTAAAGAAGGAGATAGCGCAACACGGCGTAACACCCCGAAAAAAAGAAGAAAAAAAACAGTTTCTTTGTTGTTCGGTATGCGTTCCTTTACCATTCATCCGATTGCAATGAAACTTTGGTGAGTTGTTTTGTGCACGCCTGCGAAGTTTTCGATACACAATGGTGTTAAATTGTGAGGTCTGGCGTTATGAAATTTGTATAAAAAGAGTACAATAAGTGGCGCGCGAGTCGTTTGAAAAATGTGTGTATTTCATTTAGTTTAGCAGCAGGGAGGGAGGAGGTAGGGGGAGGGGGGAATTATTGTGTATCTAAAAGCACTTCAATAAACAGAAATAAAACACACACACCTTATTTCTTTGAGTGGCGTTGCAAGACATGCCTGGTACTCGCTAGCATATTATAAATGTAGGTATGTATATTTTGTCAATTTTTTTTTCCATTCCTCCGTTGTCCTGATTTATCATAATATGATGCGTCATAAATTACAGACAAAAAAATGGTTTTGTTTCCATTTGGGAGGCGGCTATGGGTACCGCCGCTCCGGGAACCATTTATTGGATAACCAACACCACTGCCATAGGCCCCCCAAGTGGTTCGCTACGTTTGGTGACTTAGCAGGGGTGCCCGGGTTGATGGGTTGAGGTTTGTCTGGGTCTTGGCGGCGGATGCGTTTGCCTACCTACTGCGTGACGGGCCGGATCGGGTGAGACTGGTTGAGGAAGATCTAACCTAGACCTCTCCGGCCTGGATCCTCTTGACCCATCGCCTTGCATCGTAGATTCCTATTTACTCCTCATACCTTTTATCTTCCCAAAACTCCCCTCCTTCCTTTCCCTAAAAAGGGGCCGTTCATAAATTACGTCACACGAATTTCATGATTTTTTTACCCCCCCCCCCCCACCCTGTCCCGTCCCTGTCATACATCGTCACATTTGTGAGACCTCCTCCCCCCTAGTGTGACCTCACATATTTTGCGATTTTACGTCTAAAGATAATCCAAAGAGTAGTTCAACTTTTTTTTACATGTGACGTCACAAAGATGAAGTCACCCCATACCCCTTGTCACACAATGTCACACTTCTCTACTCCCCTCCTCCCTCCCCCCCCTCCCTTAAGGTGTGACGTATTTTATGGATGGCCCCGAAGACCCTCCACAGTCCACACAGCTTCCCCATAGATGATATTTCCTCAGGGTCTCCTGTGTGGATCTCATGTAAAATTTTATTTTGTTTATTGTAGTGTTTGTATTATTATTAACACTACTCATTTAATTTTATGACATTTAAAATATTTCCCCATAAGCTTAAATTTAAATTATCTGCCTAATTCCAATCAACTCTAACATCTGTCATTTTAGCCCACAAGTATGAGTTCATTTCGAACTAAGTTAGTCCGTAGTATGGCGACAAAAAACATTAATTTCATTTATTAATGCTATTTGTAGATCATCAAAGGTTCGTTTGTCTACCCATCCTTAAATCCAAGGGTGTGTTTTGTGGGAGAGTTCGCACAGCTCATTGTACTCGAAGTTGGGCAATCTATCTCCAAACTTGCCCTTTTGTCTACATCTACCGTATAATCGATTTTCTTTATAGTTCTGGTGGGCACCTAATGATATACGGTTACATTTTTCTCGAGGCTTTGACTCGTTTGCGGGGGTTATTGTACCGTAAGTCACCTTGCGTCTCCGATATATCCAATGTCAAACCTGCGAACTGAGAATTACAAGCCAACCACCCTGCTCAAACACAGCCTGAGTTCAGCCCCTAATTCTTCCGATTTCATATCACGAGTATAGACTTACGAAACGAAACGAAGACAAGAGATTAAATAAACCTTTACGAAAATTGACATTTTTCAATGTTTGCACAAATCCTCGATTTTTTTGTAGAAATGCTTTTAATTTCATCACACTTTTTTTTATTATTTATTTTATGTAAACTCCTTATTCGAGCTTTATAACGGATGACATTAAAAAGCCTTTTTATTATTTGCAGTTTTAACACCAACAGTAGTGGTAATTCTGTGTTCTAAATCCGGAGGTGGCGGGTTAAGATCTCGAAGTGGGTAATAAATATTTCATTTTATCGAAGGAAGCAAACACTTTGTGGTGTGACATTATATATTAAATGAAAAAACTCACTTTGTAAAACACCACTTTTTATTGGAATTAATATTTTAATTAATATATTATTAATTCCAATAAAAAGTGGTGTTTTACAAAGTGTGTTTTTTCATTTAATATTAATAAATATTTCATTTGTTTCCTAGGATTCTGTATATATATACATATATATTTTATTTTTTTTATAAGAAAGACAAACATTCCCGGGTTACGAATAACCAAACAATGTTTGAAAATCTCCTACTACCACCACAGAAATCCGAAAATGTTGCTTGTGTTGTGATGGAGTCGAGGAATCGAACACGCGATGCTCGGGTGGGATCCAAGCGCTACGCCCACTTAACCACTGACCGGTCAATACATATGTAGATATGTAGAACAATTTTCTCGGTTTACCCGTATATAGTATATTTGCGGCACGTTCCAGAGTGGAAGATACTCTCAGTATCGCCCTGGTGTAAGACCACCATTCAGAATTGAAACGTTACTTGAAATGGCATTAGTTGGTGACCAGATCTGAATAGCCAGGTACTTCCCCACCTTCCTCTTCCCTATTTTCTTCCCTTCCCCCCTACCTTCAGCCTCACCACATACCCCAATTGGGGATGCCATAGTCTCACTGAGCAGACGGGAGCAGCTGAGACTCTTGTGAGGTATCACTATAAAAAAAATGTAGTCCTTAAAAGTACTTTTTAACTTCTGACGTTTCTTAACAGTTCTCACTTCCATCTTCAAAGGCCTTATGTCTTAAGTTTTTTTGTCGCAAACTGATCGCTTTCGCGTGTTTGTTCGGTCCAGAAGCTAAGGAGAAAATTGTTCTACATCTTACACCCGTGAAAACCTTAACCATTACGTACACGGCACAACACCCCAAAAATAATGAACAAACATGTCTCTTGCTCATTTATTTACCCTCCACTTCCTACCTACCTCGTAATCCCCTGAATTTGAATGCTATAGTTAAACAAGCTTCGAATAACCAAAGTTCTTAAGCGATATCATTTTTTTAACAGTCAAAATAATATAATACCGTCTGGAAAGTTTAAAAATATATTTCACGGTGAAGTAACTTCTACAAAATTATAATGCAAACTTTTCGGTTCTTAATGAAAAGATTTTTCCTCTCACCATTGCTTAAAACTAACATAACTTATTTAATGATGTGCAAATCTTAAGTCCTTCTCCGGAAAGGCCCTAATACAATAATGCCTCCGTTCCACCCAACCCCCGCCGACCCCAATTAAATGCGAGCTTTTTGTGTGCTTTTCTTTTCACTCTTTTCGCAATCAATGTTTCGGAGAGGAGAAAATCCCCTAACGGAAATAATATAAGCATTTTGTGGATATGTTATTTCATTCTGCTTAAATTTAAAATTGGTTAAGTTTACTTTGGATTTTGTATGTTTTGTAAAAGGTTCGTAATGATGTGGTTATCAAACTTTTTAGATTGTTTGAATTTGTTATCCTGTTTTGAATGTGGTTTTTCTCGGATTTAATAACGTTTAGCTACGTTGATTTTGTAGATTTAATTATTTATCCGTTTTTGTGACAGATTAATCGTAAAACATGGAATTTAGTAATAAATTGAATATTAAATTGAAGTTATGTAACTTTTTTTATGCTGTTTTTGTGAGAAATCTATGACTCACAAGGTGCTCTACAATTAATTGAAATAAATTTGAGATGTAAATAAACTATGATGTTTTAAAAAGATAGAGAAACATTCAAAGGTTACGACTGACCTGAATATATCTAATTTCCTCCTGCTGCCTTCAATATTAGTGGAAATTTGGCTTGTGCAGTGATGGGGGACTTAGCTAGCAGAGTTTTCATTATAAACCCCGTTTTAAGAGTTCGGGTTAACCCCCCTCCCCCCTATCGTCCCCAATATTGTATAGGAAAAAGGAAAATAGTATCTAATCGTAGATTACACTAATGGAAAACACCACAAAATTATTTGCACCAACATTTAATGCACCAACATTTTTGCACAACAGTCTAATTCGGAGTGAATAATTTTATACAAAAAAGTTAGGTCATTTATTCTTCTTCTGTTTTCTAGGGAATTCAATTTAAGTGTATTTAGTAAGAATGTATGGTTAATGTGTTGAATATGTAACTTGAAGTTAATAAATCGTAAAAATTTGTGCTGCCCTCGTTCAATATTTTTTATATGATTTTGATAATATGGGGACCAAACTATGGAATTGTATTCCAGCATGCTGCGTACTAGTGACAAATATACTATTTTTATAACTTCTAACGAATCAAAGTATTTGATGGTTCTGATTATAAATCCTAGTTTCTTCATGCCTTTGTTGGTTATTCGTTGTATGTGATTTATAAAATTTAATTGTGTGTCAAACATAACTCCAAGATCCCTGATTTCTTTGACTTGAATACAAATTCTGCTACTCTTTAACGCTTTTGCTAATTCTAAATAGATTTGTATTCGCTTTTCGGTATTCCCTTCTGCCGTTTGTCATTCATTACTTATAAATAACTAAATAAATAAATACATGAAAGCTGATTCGTTTAATTCAATTAAAACTATTCCTTTTAGAGGTTCTATCCTGAGTACACAGTTTATCCAGGAATTACTCCTAAATAGACCTTTAGAACCCGAGGGACTCTTCTACCAACATCAATCAATCCCCCTCCTTTTACAAGATTGTTACTTGATACATTTACAATACTGCTTAAACTAAAATAATCTACTTACCCCGGGGTCGGACGGCCCAAGTATTTCCATTGGGGAAGATACAGACCGTTTCACAACCTCCGTGGCGTAATGGCATTTGGTAGGTATCGAAAGGTTGCAGGATTGTTTTCTATATACGGCGAAATGTGTCGAAAAGGTACAAAGGTCATCGATTTTTCTTCTCATTTAAAATGGGCGCTTTTTGTTCTTAAGCAAGTAGAGATATGACATGGAAGCAAACGGCTTCGTTGGAAAGAAAGGCGGGTCGCCGCTGTGCGCAGATGCAATTTGGATTAGGATGGGTGAAAAATATTAGGCACAAGCGTTGTGCGTGCAGCTTCATACTAATAATTATTCGTCGCATATCTACTTTGTTTCTAGTATCTATCATTTTCTTTATTTTAGCCAATAAATTACCCCTCTCATATCTAATTTCAATCGAAAAATAACATAACATAAGAGTATTTTCATAATACAACTCCACATCTTAAACCGCCGCTACCTGAATTTCTACCGATTTCTTACATATCTCCCTTAAACATTGGAAGTTTTTAAGGTCTTAAAAAAATATGTTATTTTTTAAGATAATATCTAAACGCGTTCCACGCCGAAAAGCAAATTATATAAAATTCCCTCGATAGAAAAAAATCGCAAAGTACCTATGCTCCGAAAATTATTTTAGACACGTTTGTTTCAGTTATTTTACAAGTTATAGTTGTGAAAAAATTTACAATATTGCTTTATATGATACTTAGGATGCCATCAACGAGGTTTTTGCGCTATTTTAATCGAGTGGTGTTTTATTAAAAAATTTCACAATTTTCGCATCGATTTTATTGCTTTAAATATTAGCGCGCTCCTCAAATATTCGTAATTACATATCTTTCCATCTTCTTCTTTTCGAGCGCGGATGCGGCACCTTAATATAAACTTGTTGACAAGCTTCTAAAAATCTATGCGAAACCAGCGAAGATCGTTCATTTTGTCACAAAAGTGTTGTCGTAATTTGTTGTGTGTTGTAGTAGTTTGGCTGGAAATAAATAAATTTTTTTATCGATACGCGCGCCGCCTCGAACGTACTACGATTTGTATATTTAAAAAAAATTATATATTTGAAAAATCTTGAACATTGGGTTAAGCTCCTGGAAAACAAATTTGCTCCGTGCAGACCAACAAAAAGTAAAAGTTAATTTTAAGAGCGTTTAACCAGCCAGCGGACGAAAATCCACATTTCGTCGAAAGTTGTTCTTACGATCGTGCAGGGCGGTTACCATGAGAAAGATTAATTATTCTCCGTACCAGCTTTTTTAAATTATAACTCAATATCGAATTTATTTTAATCCAAATTAGCTTTAATTTATACCTTCATCCAAAAATGCTGAAAGGCGTGATGATAAAACTATTAAAATAATGTACTTTTTGTTATTATTTTTTGATTATAAGTATTTATCATTTTTCAATAATGTCTAAATTTAATAAGAATGTTAAAAAAATCTGAAATATATTAGTTTGTAAGTACGCAAATCAATACACAAATGGACAAATTTTCGTCAAGAAACACATGTACGTACATATTTTTTAATGATTTTATTGAAACTAAAATTAAAATTCTAAAACATGCGTTTGCTAGATAATGTATTGATTTATTTTACTGCATGATTATATTATTTGAAATCGGTGTGGTATAATACAAAATCTTTTTTGAAAATTTAACAAATCTGCCAACGACCTATGGAATAACTTTATTATACTAAAAATAAATAAAAAAATTCTCAAAATTTTATTACATGCGAATTTTAGATAAAAGAACAATCTTTCGAAATCCATTTATATTTTTTTGTGGAAAAGAGTCAATACGTCTAAAATCTGATTTGCAAATGACGTATTTCTGGTTTTTTCTGGTAATGCCCTCTTAAGGTTTACACGCCATTTCTAAATAATACTTGTTCGATGATTTCAGCCATCAGAGCGTTTCTGAAGATCTCTTCGTTCGTCAGGGCAAAATGGCAAACCCATTTTTTTCTGTTTCATAAGTGATTTATTTAAAGTTTCCAACATCGTTCGTACATATTCTACCTACATTCCTTACTCTATCCGCTGGAGCGTTTTCTTAGCCTTTAGCCCTTATTTTTGTTGTTTTTCTTGTCGGAATTATTTCGCCAATTACCTGCCGAAACACGGCCTGCGCTCTCGGCTTCGCGGAAAATGGTAGGTTTCGTTGTGCCCATTGTGAAGAGAAGCAGTATAAATTCGCAGAAATATAATCTCCCATACATCGTTTCGCACAGAAAAATGTTCTCCCCATTAATTCTCGTCCAAAAAAACATGTTTTCTGAAATCTGAAATACACCGGAGTAAAGCAAATAATATGACTTTATCTTTGAATTTCTCGTTCAAAATGTTTTTTTTTTAATAAGTTTTTTTGTTTTTCAACAGAATCCCACCTGCCCGAAGCTGCTAAAACTATTTTATGTCTATTACGGGAAATGCTCTGTGGTTGAAGGGAGTAGGGTATGAGAGGAATAAAGGCAAGCAGTATGGCTAGGTTTTACCTGACTTGTGTTCTTGCCGCGGAGAGCTTCGTTATTATCTATCTTTTTTTAGAAGTTAACCCTACTTTTATGAAAAATATGATAACGGATAATTCAGATTTGATCGCTGCACATAACCCCAAATCCATTTAAAGAAACGCTTAGTAGCTGTTTGGTTACCTAACAAACTAAATTAAATAATTATTTATTCGGGTATATTTTATTGTGAAACGACCACTGACGTCATTTTACACCGATCGGAAAGCTACTGCGGAGCATTGTGGACTAGACGTGGGCAAAATGATTCCCAGGAGTGAATAGATCCCGTCTAATTCCCCCGGCCTTTTGAATTGATTCCTTCTATTCATTCCTTTAATCCAATTAATTCCAAAAAAAAAAAAAAAAAAACCACTTGAGTGAATGGGGAGACTACGAAACACCGCAGCACCGCACAAAGAGGAGACCGATTATTCTATATCACTACCTCGCAGGCTAAAACCTATAGATTAATATGTTTGTCTCTTTTTAGTGTCGCTTTTTCGTTTCATTTCAAATCACAATAAGTGGGGAGGCTACGAAGCACCACACAAAGAGAGGACCGATTATTCTATCTCAATGTATTTATAGCTAGCAATTAAATCTTTAAATTAAACATTTTTTTGTTTCACCCTTAAAGTTTTACTTATTTTATTTATTAAACTTAAAAGTATTTTATGACAGCTGACAACAGCTGATCGGCCTTATAATATTTTGCAAATTTACATATTACATCTACCCAAGATCCACGTCTAAAAGTAGGTAGGTACTTGTATTCCAATATCTTTCATACGTGCCAAAAAAACGATTACAAGTGCACTATTTTTGCTTCTCAATTTTCTAGCCGATGCCGCGATGTTCGGATTCAATGTCGAAAGTTTTCGGCTAACTATGTAATGAAATTGAAGGCTTGGCCCGCCGAGGAATTAGTGAACCGCTGCGCTCGGACGGATTAAGGGCCGGCACTGAGCAATGAATTAGTCACTTTTGACTAGTGTCTTATGTCTTACCCGCAGAGACTCGCGAGGAGCTGCGTTTCGGATACACTCGAGCCGAGATTGACGTGAATCGATGGCGATGTAAGACGATGACATCTGACGTCATTTCTAAGTCTGAGGTTAACTAGAGACAACAACGTCACAAGTGAAAAAGACTTTTAGTTTTAATTCCTGAATAAAGCGCTTCGGACAATTTCCGATAGCGACAGACTAGCTACGAGTACCTGGGACGCGGACGGGACGGGACGCGCGGGGACCTTAGGACAATCTCAGGACATTGACTACGACAAATGATTAATTCCTTGCGTGAAAGGAACGCTCGGACAATTCGGCTGAATCGCGGCCGCGTTTTGATCTACGGGTTTTTAGAACGGCGGCCGGTGGTAGCGGGATACGAGTCGTTCACAATACCGTCGACAACTTCGCGGCGCGCCGCCCATTGAATAATATTTAAATACGGTATTTAATATATTTTAAAAATACCTATGAAACATTATAATATTTAAATCGTTTACGGAACACATTATTCATTGAAATAATTTAACAGTAAAATAAATGGAAATTAAACATTTATGTTGCCGTTAAAAATCGTACGATACAAGGCCAAAGGTAAGGAATGAAGAATCAATTCCTTTTGAAATTGAGAATCAGATCAAGTGTGTCACAAAATTGAATTTATTCATTTAATTCGGTCATTCAATTTTGCCCATGTCTACTTAGTAGAGATATTACATAGATATTAGTTGGTTTTTCTCTCGCCTGGGCTATGCTGAGAGTGTTTACAACCTTCAAACGAGGCGCGAATTTAACATATTTTATTTTATGCCAGCCCAGTCCCATGAAAAATTACGGGATAGTCAAGGCGCTATTGTGTGCTAATATCTCGTCCAAATGTGTTCGACTATCATCACGCAGTAGCAGTGCGCTGAAACCCAATTCGGTATAAGTTTACGGTCGTTCGACGTTAGAGCGCTGGAAGCGTTGGAGGTCACATTCAATTAGTGGTTAAAAAAATCGAGTGCAGTTTATACGTGATAGAAGCGAAACTTTACCAAAACAATCTCAACCAATACTTGAAAAGTGAGGTCATAATTCATACGACCAATTTTTTTTTTTTTTTTTCACAGTGAATACCGCACAAGAATCTCAACTGCTCCCGTCTGGAGCCAGTGAGACTATGGCATCCCCAATTGGGGTATGGTTGTGAGGCTGAAGGTAGTGGGGAGGGGAAGGAGGTGGGAAGAGGAAGGTTGGGAAGTACCTGGCTATTCAGATCTGGTCACTAAACACGGCTAAAGCCATTTTCAAGCAACGTTTCAATTCTGAATGGTGGTCTTACACCAGGGCGATACTAATAGTATCTTCCACTCTGGAACATGCCGCAAATATACTATATATTATTTTAAATGAATTAATTGTGAAATATAACAAATTAATCAAATAAAATTTATTTGCGCATGCCGGATTCGAACCCGCGACCTCCGGAATGTGAGTCAAGAGTCTTAGCCACTGGACTACGGAGGTCGTCAAAGCGCAGACCTTGCGTAATTTCCGTTTATTATTTTTTAATGTACAAACTAATGTTTAAGACAAGATTTTTATGCATAGCACAAAGGGTAACAATTATTATAAGCAATAATTATTAGCCTGAATAACTTATCTTTATCTTTAAAAAAACATACTGAGAAAAGATACATGCCATCGACGGGACTCCAACCCGCGCGCTTCTGATTTCCGGTCAACTGCTCTCTCCCGAAAATAAAATAAAGTTGGTTGTTTGTAGGTGGAAAAATGTAATAAGCAGTAATTGTTGAAAGAAACACTAGTATAAATTAAATTATTTGGCGGGCAGGAGATAAGCCGATGTAGCTCAGTGGACAGAGCAGTTGACCGGAAATCAGAAGGACGCGGGTTCGAGTCCCGATGGCGGCATGTTTTTTTTCTCGGAAGATTTTTTTCAGTGTAGATGAGTGTTTCAGGCTAATAATTATTGCTTATAATAATTGTTAATTTCCGTTTCATATCTCAACCAATAGGAGCTTTAAAAGTGACATCATAATCAAAGCGGCCAATGAGTACAGTTGATGCATCGCAGGTGCAGTAATCGTCATTTCCGTTTCATCCGAAATCCAAATCGCAGCGGGGCTATAGAAGTTTCACTTTAATAAGTGAAAACAATTTTTTTGCTGCGTGTCTCCTACGATACTGTTAGTTTGCATTCTCGAAAAATCAGTTCCAATATTTGAAAGTGAAACTAATCAATAGCTTAGTATTTTTAATGTGATTAAAACAAGTTTTGTCCATATTGACATATCTGGGTAGACCTTCTATGGCAGGGGTCACCAATTACTTTCATTAGGGGTCCGTTTTTTTAAATAACATATCCGTCGCGGTTCGGAAGGGAAAGAGCCTAACACCCCCCCCCCCAACAATTGAAATATACAATATCAATGAACAAATAAAACAAATGGGTTCCGGAACATTATTTTGTTAAATAATAAACAAATGTGATTAATAAAAAGAAGTACCAAGGGTTTTTGATAATATTATTGAGAAAAATGACATTTTTGCCTTGGACTGTCCTAAATTTGGACTAAAGTTTGTGCAGGCTATTGTCATTAAATCTTTGAGATGTTCATCGGTTGTTGACCCGAACAAAGTGAGAAGTTTCAATGCATTTTTTTTTTTATTCTAAGTATTTATTAGCACGAACAAATTTTATCTAAAACTCTTGACAAGAAACTTCCTGTTTTTGGTGTTTAATGGTTAATCGTTGTGGGGGGGGGGGGGCGGGGAATTATCAAATTACGTGCTCAAGTTACATGTGAAAAATATTTTGTATTATTAGCGCCCTTGAGGTGATTTTTCACAAAAACGGCGCTATACAAATTATCCAATTATTATTATTATTATTATTATTATCACAAGGTCTGCACAAAATAATTAAATTTGGTGACCCCTGTTCTATGGTATGAGCAGTGCTCGTAGTCAATTGCTTTCTTTGATAAATCCGTTGTATTCACCAAATAATTCCTTTAAATCAACTCAGCTTTACACCGAACCCCTCCCCAAATATGTTGTTTTAGCTTAACAAATACATTTAGTTGAAATGTGTGACCTACAGCTGTGAAATGTCTATACCTTTTTCTGAGTTCGATCAACTCCCACATTCGACCATTATTCGACACCAACCTTTACACCACGGGGGTTAAGGACGCTAGACTTGACCTTTGTGTATATTCTATGTCTCGCGGGACCTTAATAAATAGCAAACATTTAGATTGCTTTGTCCACGATGTTTCACTGTCTAAATAAATTGTTGGTTTTTCAGATGGTTTGTTGCGTGTTTTAAATAAATTAATGGTTAACCCGAAGGACGCTGCGTATCTTATTTGAGATCAATAAGATGTGTCCCATAGGAGACTGTTGCAAACATGATACACGAGGTTTCAATATCAGTAAATCATAATTCTTTGATAAATTTTAGTCAGATATTTACTAAAATCTTCTTCATTTCTTCATGCTATCCATAATATTTATATTTTAATTGCTACGTTGTGGAAATTGTGATTTTATAAATAAACTTTTTTCTTATAATAAAGTATGTATTTGTACTTTTGAATGGTTTAAAATTTAAACAATCTTCACATATAATACACTAGCTTTTGCCCCCGGCTTCGCTCGCATAGTATTAGGGGGATACCCACGGCGCCTCCTCCACCTTCCCTATCCCCACTCCTATCCCCCCCCTTCCTCCTCTCACCCTTCTCCCCCCCCCTCCCCCCACAAATCACCCCTCCCCCCACAAATCCCCCCTCCCCCTCTACCCTCCGCCCTCCCCCCCTCCCACCCCGCCCTCCCCCTACAACCTATCCCCCCTCACCCCCCTCCATACCTGTTACATTCATTTTTCAAACAGCTCGCGTGCAATTTTTGTATATAAATTTCATAATGCCAGAGCACTAAGCTAGAGCCTATAGCCTATTCTGATGTATTAGCTATTGTTTAAAAAGCGAAGGTTACTGACCTCTAGCGTAACATTTCGAAGCTTGTTTATTATTGCAGATTCCCTGCTTGCAATATAGGGTTTCGCTGATTAATGATAGTCGATAAAGCAGATTTCTGTGTATCCCCGTACGACATTGATAGGCTGACATGTGTAGTTTCTATTGTTTACATGTTTGTGTGAGGTTTTATGTTATAAATGATGAGTTCTTTAGGTAAAGGCTCTCTAATCTCTTGGAAACAGCTATGTAGAATTAACTAGTAAATGGTCTGGCGACCAGTTTTTAGTGCTTGTAGGGTCGGGAAAAAGTTATTCTAACATGTGCTTTATAAAGTGAATAAATAAGTTTAATTTCGCCATTGAAGGAAGACTGTTTTCATTAAAATTCTTCTGCCACAAAAAACCAATCTCTAACAGCTATATTATTGTAAAGTTTCATTAAAATCCATTCATTAGTTTTCGCGTGAAAGAGTAACGAACATACACCCATACAAACTTTCGCCTTTATAATATTAGTAGGATAGTAGGATATGTTAAGTTTAGTTTTTAACGAAGGTTTTTTTGGAGAGAATTTTGTATGGTGGATTTCTTTAAACTACGAAGTTGTCAAAATAATACTCATCAGAAACAAATTAACGGAAGCTAAGAACCTTAATTGCTCTTTAATCTTCAAATACAAATTACGCCACGTGGTACAGCCAAAATTCAATCAGCGCTTCTATTCTACACCCCTTTAATTAAATTTTAATAATAACATAGTTAAGGGGCGGGGAGTATGATGTCATTAACCGAATTTCTCTTCCAGTTTCACTTTGCAGCTTCTACCCTAACTTATTTAAGCCCTAAGGGTAGTAACACGTCCCGGAAAATCGAATATATTCCACGCGCTATTCATCGTGAACGATTTCATAATATCTACTATATCTAGAATTTGTGAAGATTTTAACCCTTCGTAAGGCCTGATAGAGCTTCAATAAAATCTACATAATTTTTTATAAAGGATCAAACGTGCATATTTGTTTTCTCTTTTGCCCCTATTTTTAGAAAATTGCGTATTAACTAATCTCCCAGAACCCGCTTACATTAAGGTTAGGTTATGTATAAATTTTTGCATTTTATAATATTTTTTTGTTTATTCAATAAATTTTGTAAGTTACAGCTATTGTGATTTTTTTCAACAACCAAACTATAATGATATTGAAAAAAATTAATTATTCAGGTACTTTTTTATAACATACATTAGTAGACTCTAAGAGATCAACTTAAAAATTATGCAAAAAAACTAAAAAAAAAAGTATTTAGCTTCCTAATTTTTTGTAGACATTCTGAACGAAATTTCCTTCAAACTACGACAAACTCACAGAATTCTCAAGTGCAATAGAGTAACATTGATATCTGTCCATATAAAGTTCTTTTTTTGAAGTGAAAACTTCTTTAGCACCGTTTTTAATTTGAAACTCTAGGAAACGAAAAATATTGACACTAAAAAGAGACAAACAATTTCGTCTATGGGATTTAGCCTGCGACAGAATGAGATAGACCATACTAAAGGTCCCCATAAGTAAGTCAACAACAGAATTTTTAAACAGTTCGATGTTCCAAGCATACAGAAAATCTATGCCAAAAACATTCTAGTACATCACCACAAAAATGATTCAGAGGCAGACACCTCACATGCTCATAAAACCAGAGCCAAACAAACAGACATACTTAATATACCAAAGTATAACTCTTCATTTGGACAAAGAAGTTCTGAATTTTTAGCAGTAAAGTTATATAACAAACTCCCACTTAGTATCAAACAAATTAAAACAAAAAAGCTACATTAAGGACATGTTGGCTGAAGGAACTATCGGAAAATGAACTTACTCGTATACTAACATTGTCGTAAAAGTTTCTGGGAAACCTTTTTTTTTATTTTTTTTATTTTTATTTTTTTATTATTTTTTTATTTTTTTTATGTTTTTTTTACAGTGAATAACCGCACAAGAATCTCAACTGCTCCCGTCTGGAGCCAGTGAGACTATGGCATCCCCAATTGGGGTATGTTGTGAGGCTGAAGGTAGTGGGGAGGGGAAGGAGGTGGGGAAGAGGAAGGTTGGGAAGTACCTGGCTATTCAGATCTGGTCACCAAACACGGCTAAAGCCATTTTCAAGCAACGTTTCAATTCCGAATGGTGGTCCTACACCAGGGCGATACTGATAGTATCTTCCACTCTGGAACATGCCGCAAATATACTATATATTATTTTAAATGAATTAATTGTGAAATAACACAAATTAATCAAATAAAATTTATTTGCGCGTGCCGGGTTTGAACCCGCGACCTCCGGACTGTGAGTCAAGAGTCTTACCCACTGGACTACGGAGGTCGTCCAACCAAACCTTATCCAAACCATGAAGTTAAACCATGAAAACCTTATCCAAAGCATATTCCCCCTCAGCACAGGATCTCTTAGTGAGGAGGACTATGAATATAATTTCTATTTTATATACATATCTAACATGTTTCATATAAAAATGTAAAAAATAATAAATATATAGTTACTAAATAAAAATAAAAGTACAGGCTGGGGCAGAGAGGAATTACTAGTTTCTAAAAATCACGGAAGTCCCCCCAGACCGACCAGAGGATATCATTTTCAAAACATCATGATAAAAAAACGGCATCATTTCCCCGACCTAACGGAACACGCCAAGCCCCTCTGTTCGGTCTGGGGGGCCTTCAGTGATTTTTTGAAACTAGTAACTCCACTCTGCCCCACCCTGTACAAACGATTATTTTATTTGTGCGGTGATCATGTACACTTACAGCATTTCGTGTTTTAAACTTGTTGAAAAAGCAATTGCAAACCATAAATTTGACAGGCGATTACGTATGGAATCGATTCCGAATCCGTATCCACAAAAAATACAGAATCGTATAATTGATAATCTTCAGACCGGCGTATTTGTATCAGGCTTGTGTGCCAAGACCTGCTACCGACGACCGGCTAGGGCTAACAGTAAGCAGGCAGTCAGGCACCCGGTCTAAAGAATTCCACCTTAACGCGGAGTTACGTCACAACTTCCACTTCGCTGCTTCTTGTTCTCTTATTCAATATTTTTTTAACGCCTTTTCTTTAGCTACGTTCCGTCTACTTAATGTTTTCTCCTATTTGTGCAGCGAAGGGATGAATTTAGATAAAAGCGAGCATTATCCGAGTTTTTGGATACCGCTTTGTTGTTTGGATCCTGTCATTCTGAAATGGATAGGCGTTTTTCAACTTTTCAATGGAATTTTGAAAGGTAGTCAGTAATATTCCTGCTTTTTCATAAATATCTTTATTTTATTTGATTTTAAGTAATTGGTTTTCTTAATTTATTGTCATCTTTTCAAATATTTATGTAGCTTTTATTATAACACATCATCAGGGGCAAGAGGTCATCTTATTGCTAAAATGTGTAAAGAGCTCGGATTATTAGTATTACTTAAATGTTTAAAGAACTACGTTTCGGTGAGCGGTATAAACACGCGTAGAATCTTTCCGTACTGGCTATTAGATTGACGCGCATCCACATTACGTCGAATCTGGAGTTTTCCAGATTCAACAGTCGCACACAGTTGACGTCAGCTTGGCTATAGAAACAGACACCTCCCTTGAATTTGGGTCTGAATTTGCCTACGAGGGTGAAGCCCGGGCAGTCCAGATAGGAGTAGGCTTGTTGAAAAAGTATCGATATATCGATGTATCGATATTTTTAGCCGATATATTTTGATCCGATATATCGATACAAAATATCCAATATCGAAAATTGTATCAAAAACGATACTTTTTTTATTTAATCTACTAGAATCCAAAACCGTACAGGAACGAACGGGAAAAAGTAACTGTATTGGGTCATGACATCTGGCGGTTAAAATTTTAACTATTAATAGCTTACAAATCTATTTGTCTTTGCATTAGTATTTGTGATCACTAATACTATCTCATATGTGTAGGTACATACATAGAAATGTATGCTATTTTTCGCCATTTTTTTCTAAGCCACTCCTACGAGTATCTATTGGTTCCCAATTGTCTATGATTATTGACTATACCTTGTTCCAAACACGAAGTCCTTTTTAACAGATTAATACGCCAATAGAATGTTATTGAGACGCATACAGACTTTGTATGCATCTCAGTTTACATATAAGTTAAAAGACAGCTTTTTAGTTTCTGATATTTTTGTAATTATTACCTAATAAAAATGAATACTGATCAAAAAAAACCTTAATTTTTATTGAGATTTTTGTACATTAAAATAATGCTGATTGTGTATAAAAATTACTATTGATAATATTGAGCCGAATACACTTTTATTTTAAAAACGCAAAATCTTTTGAAAATTTGACCGATATATCGAAACATTGATATTTTTTCATCGATATATCGACGTCGATATTGATATTATAATAAATATCGATACATTGATATTTTTTTCCACTTTCGACATCCCTAGATAGGAGGCGTCTGGAGGCTCGGCTATCTGCGTTTCAGAGAGGAAGAGGAGGTTGGGACGTTAAGAGAGTTGGTGGTGATGGAGGGTGGAGGGTCTTTTTATGTCTTAAAGGAAGGAGAGGAAGTTCTGGGAAGGAAAAAATGTGACGGGTGGGTAGGAATGTGGGATCAAACTGTCAAGGAGTGACGGACCTATAAATTCATTCCTCCCACTGCGGTACAAGGCGATGGGTCGAGAGAGTCCTACTAGAGAGATCAAAGGGTCTCCCTCAACCAGTCAACCCGACCCGGCACGCAGTAGGTGGGCAACACATCCGCCGCCAAGACCTAGACAAACCTCACCGCATTAACCCGAGCACTAAACAAAAGTCACCGAACGTAATGGCAAGGGTGTTGGTTATCCAAAAAAATTTATTAAGCCGCTACCCGCATTTCTACCAATTTCTTACATATCTCCCTTAAACATTTGAAGTTCTTAAGCTCTTAAAAAATATATATTGTTATTTTTGAAGATAATACCTAGACGCGTTCCACGCCGAAACGCAAATTATATAAAATTCCCTCGATAGAAAAAAATCGCAAAGTATGCTCCGAAAATTATTACATACACGTTTGTTACATTTATTTTACAAATTAAAATTGTAAAAAAATTCACGATGTTTCTTTAAATGATACTTAAGATACTTTCCATGAGATTTTTGCTCTATTTTAAACGTGTTGTATTTTCGCAATTTTCGCATCGATTTTGACGCTTTAAATGTTAGCGCTATCCTTTAACATTCGTAATTTCATATCTCTCCATCTTCTTCTTTTGGAGCCCGGTTGCGGCGTCTTAATCATCAATAACAATAACAAGTTAATTAATTGGTGTTCTGTTAACAAACTTTTTCTGAACATAAATAAGTGTCATGCAATAAGATTTTACAGAATAAGTCAACCAATTATTCATCCGTATGTACTTAATAACTCTACCCTTACCTCTGTCGAAGAAATTAACGACCTGGGCATAATTTTTGACTCTAAATTAAACTTTATATCCCATATAAACACAATCGGTAATAAAGGAATGAAAATGCTTGGCTTCATTCTTCGAAATTCCAGAGGTTTTAGGAATATTTCAACACTAAAAATTTTGTATACATCCTTAGTACGTAGTCAAGTCGAATATAACTCCTCGATCTGGTCCCCCATTTTAAAATTCATTCAGATTCAATCGAAAAAATTCAACATAAATTTCTATGACATATTAATTTTAAACTCGGTATTCCCATTGAAAACATTAACTACAATTACTTGCTGATAGAATTAAATTTATTAAAACTCTCAGATCGAAGAATTATATCCGACTTAATATTTATGTTCAAAATTGTAAATGGTAGCATAGACAGTCCTGATTTAACTAAGCTCACTGAATTTTATATTCCCACGAGAACTACTCGATCTAAAATCCTGTTTAAATGTAACAATAATAAGACTGAGTATACTAAACACTCCCTTTTACCTAGGTTACATGATGTTACTAATAGATATGCAGATATTGCAGATCTATTTAACTGCACGGAAAGTAGGTACAAGAGGGCTATGCTATCAAATCTTTTTAGTCATTATTAATTCTATTTGTACTATAAATTTTTGTACGTAATTGTCTCTCTGGTGTCATTTCTAATTCAAATGCCACAATCATTTGTTAAACAATTTTTTTTTATTATTTCTATATTACTATTTTTCATTTTGTGACATGTAATCAGTTCTTATGGTATATGTACACCGTTGAAATTAAATAAATAAATAAATAACAGGAAAACAATCTGTTACATATTTATTTCACTTCTTAATCGGACCTAATGAAAGGCCTTTAATAAATATTCGCATTCCACTAGGTACATACATAAATATACCTCTTCGGTAATGAGTGTGTTTTTTACCTGCCGAAAAAACACAGAAGCATCGAGATTTAGAGACAATAGAGATCGTGTCCTCGAATAAATTGTCCGTGGTATGAAAAACTGGCAAGCAATTTGATGGTTCACCTAGAAAATGTTTATTTCAAAATTAATAGAATACTTTGTTTAAAACCACGTTTATTGTTTAAAAAACCAACATGTTTCGTAAGCAATGCTTACTTCATCAGGCTTTTAGTTTTAGTTTAGTTTTATGAAAACCCTACTATCTATGCTTGTATTAATTTTGGATTAAATTGGTGCCACAAAATAAGTTTGCTGTGCTTGAAGAATAAAATTATACTATAGCTAACTATGAGTTTAGCAGATCCGTGATAAATCAAGGGGTATTATAATTCTTATGTTTAAACAGACATTTAAAATGATTTTCTGGTGAAATATTATGTTATAGGTAAGTCTCTACTTTATCGCTCATCTGAATCACACAATTGATTCCAATTTTGAAGATGACACTTAAATTCAAATCGAATTTGATTCCATTGATCGTGAATAATTTCTAGAATAACGTACATCACATCCCCAATTGGGGTATGTTGTGAAGCTGAAGGTAAGTTGGGATGGGAAGGAGATGGGTAAGAGGAAGATGGGGAAGTACCTGGCTATCCAGATCTAGTAACCAAACACGGTTAAAGCCATTTGAAACAGCGTTTCAATTCTGGATGGTGGTGTTGATGGTAAGTTGATGGAACTGATGGTGTCATCTTGGGGGTGGTGTGAAGGGTCTTTTTAGGAAAGGAAGAAAAAGAAGTCCTGGGAAGAAAAAGGGTAATAGGGGTGGGTAAGAATCTGGAGGTCAGTGTGTCCAGAAGTGACGAACGTACGAATCCATACCTCCCATTGCGATGTTCCAAGAGAGTAGGGCTGGAGAAGTCAAAGGGACTCCCTCAAACACTCTCTCCCGACCTGCCTGCCGTCCAGCTGGTGGGCAGACGCATCCGCCGCCAAGATCCGGACAAACCTCAACCCTTGAACCCCTGCTAAGTCACCAAACGTAGCGAACCACTTGGAGTGACCTATGGCAGAGGTACCCATACCCGTCTCCGAAATTGAAAAGTTAGTTATTTTGCTAAAAGGTTTTTTCACTTTTGATTAAGAGTTTGTTAGTATTTACTTTGGTTCTCTTTAGCGAAGTAAGTATTGTGCATTTTTAAGACGGTTTTCGGGTCAACGGACGCGGCAATAACAGATAAGTTCAATGACGTTTTGGCATGTAAAAACAAAGTATGAGAATTAAAAGAGCAAAAACTACATTGTGCAAATTGATATGAAGAAGTTCGGTCATCATCATTTGACATCACGACCCATCCCGGATCTTCGATCGGGCGTAATGTAATTATTATATAAATATTATTACTTGTATATGATCTAATATCTTGTGGCAAATACTCTCAGTATCGCCCTGGCGAATAACCACCGTTCAGAAACGAAACGTTTGAAATGGATTCAGCCTTGTTTGGTGACCATATCAAATTATAAATTACGTGAAGAATATGATCAAATATCTGGCTTCCAGAGTGGCAAATATTCTCAGTATCGGTGAATAATCACCGCTCAGAATCGACACGTTTGAAATGGCTTAAGCCTTGTTTGGTGACCAGATCAGGATTGTCAATCTTCATATTTTATTTATTCATCCCGATCTTCCTCTTTCCCGTCCCTTTCCCTTCCCTTCTCAAAATTCTTATTTACATATATCTCTCCGTCTTCTTCTTTTTGAGCGGGTATACCGTGCCTTATAACGTTTTGCGAACGTTACACGATACATTTTTTTGTAACGATACCAATTAATCTTGACGACCTCCGTAGTCCAGTGGGTAAGACTCTTGACTCACAATCCGGAGGTCGCGGGTTCGAACCCGGCATGCGCAAATAAATTTTATTTGATTAATTTGTGTTATTTCACAATTTATTAATTAAAAATAATATATAGTATATTTGCGGCACGTTCCAGAGTGGAAGATACTCTCAGTATCACCCTGGTGCAAGACCACCATTCAGAATTGAAACGTTGCTTGAAATGGCATTAGCCGTGTTTGGTGACCAGATCTGGATAGCCAGGTACTTCCCCACCTTCCTCTTCCCTATTTCCTTCTCCTCACAACATACCCCAATTGGGGATGCCATAGTCTCACTGGCTCCAGATGGGAGCAGCTGAGACTCTTGTGAGGTATCACTATAAAAAAAAAATGATCGCTATTTTCTTTGTTTCCAAGAATATTACTTCTGGTGTTTTTTGTGCACAAAATTTGAAGGTTCAATTCTTGGAATGGATGAATTTTTATACGACATTCCCTTTTTGTCTAAATTGCGCACAAGGTCAAGTCAGTCAGTTCTATTTGTTGTGTTTTCGGAACAAATCATGTAAATCTCATAGAAAGCGTTGTGTCTCCCTTACTATCATGGTTATCTAAACGGTGTTAGAAAGAAAAAAAAACATCACGCATTATATTTAAATCTAAAAGTTAACCGCTAAATAATTAAAATGTACATCTTCATGAATCCAAAGTTTCAGATTGCAATTTGAAAATAAATTATGAAAGTTTGGGATTTTATTATTAATTATTTTTACATGAAACAACAAAAAACTGAGTTGATTTGCCTATTGAAATGTGTGCCTATTTTTGATGTGAAAACTTCTTTAGCGCCGTTGTGATTTGAAACTCGATGAAACGAAAAATAAGACTAAAAAGAGACAAACACTTACACCTATAGAATTTAGCCTGCGGGAGAATGAGACTAATCGGTCTTCTCTTTGTGCGGTACTCCCTAGCCTCCCCATCTTGTCTACTTTAGTTTTCTGAATAGTAGTTAGTTAGTTTTCTACCGCGTATGAATTGTACACTGATTTTTATTTTATTTTCGTTATCAGTAATTTTAGTTAAAAAAAAAGTAAGGTGCGCCATTCTTAAAACTTTGTTATGTTTGCATGCAAAATTTTTAGAGTTAACAAATTATTTGTTTATTTCGATTCATAATTTCATATCGTATTTTATCACCTTTTCAAAACAGTTTTAAGTTTTCGGGTATATTCAGATTCAGAAATAATCTATTTATTTGCATTTTATTGTAAAACGGAAATATTTTGACCTTCTGACAAATAATCGTCGAGGCCTGAGGTGTTAAGTTAATATGTACGAATGGATCGACGGCAAACCGTTTTTATCTATTGATTTTATTATTTCAGGAGCACGTTTGTAGAATGTCTACAATCGCTAACAATCAACAACGAAACACAAGATCGTGCTAACTAATAAACCTACATCGAATCACAGCCTTCTTATGACTTATACTTGTGTAGTTGCGTTTGTTGATCTGAGCAAGAACTTCACGTGATCCTTTGGGTGTATGACCTCTTTGCTTTGCCGGCTCACAGGGGAGCCTGCTTCCACTTTGTAAATATGTAGATATAGTAGTCGAGGCGAGCGTGGCGAACTTGCCGACACCACGTCACGCGTGAACTCCACGCTTTACACTTTACAGGGTCAGGAGAACAATACAAAGACTGAAGGTTTTACTAATAACTTTATTCTTTTTTTTTACTTATTGATACCTACCATACGAGAGTTCCAACTGAGAGTTGACTGCCTCCGTAGTCGGAGGTAAGGCTCCTGATTCACAATCTGAATGTAGCGGGATCGAATCCGGGCGGGTGCAAATATATTTTATGTTATTTAACAAATAATTAATTCATTTATAAAAATATATGGTGTATTTGAGGCACGTTCCAGTGTTGAAGATACTCTCAGAATCGCCATGGTGTAAGACAACCATTCTGAATATAAACGTTGCTTGAAATGGTTTTAGTGACCAGATTTGAATATTCAGGTACTTCCCCACCTTTCTCTTCCTCATCTCCTTCCCCTCCTCACTTCCTTCAGCCTCATAACATCCCAATTGTGGAATTATGTAACCTAGATTTTTAGACGGAAGGAATTATTAGAAGGGGAAAGAAAAAATGTAAAGGCAATGTGTGATCGATTGACTTCTTTTATTAGCAGATCTGGTGACCAAACATTACAGGCTAAAGAAATGTAAGGTGAGTTTTTTTTTAATATTAACTCCATACTAAATGCCCTGTGGGAAATCTTAGTTCTTATATCATTTTTTAAGGCGGATATCTTTGAAGATATCTTTGTTTAATGACGAGGGAACACAAATGCTGGCCATTCTACAGCCGAGCGATTGAGCGCAGGAACGAATAGTAAAAATGACCCATTCAGCACCATGTCTACCGTTTATGTTGCTATCGGGGAGGTTTCCTTACAACCCAATCTGGCTTATAACACTTAGCAAATCGTTTATTTTGTTAATTATGCCTTTAATAATATTTTTGAATGCTATACCATATTTTACAATTTGGGAGGCGGGTAAGGGTACGGCTGCCTGTAAAGGTACGGGAAGCATCTATTAGAAAATCAACATCTCTGCCATAAGTGACTTAGCAGTGGTGCCCAGGTTCGTGGGGTAAGGCTTGTCCGGGTCTAGGCGGCGCACGCATCAGCCCATCAAATGCGTGGAAGGCCGGTTCGAGAGTGACTGGATGAGGGAGACAATTTGATCTCTCCAGCAGGATTCTCTCGTAACATCGCCTTGCACCGTAGTGGGAGTAAGTCTGTTACTCATGGACAAACTAACTCCCTGATTCCTGCCCATCCCTCATACCGTTTTCCTTCCCAGAACTTCTTCTCCTTCCTTTTCTAAAAAGATACTCCACACAGCTTCCCCAAAGATAACACAAGTCCTCAGGTGAATAATTTTCCTCTGCGTGGAGCTAACGCAAAAAAAATCGAACTGTATTCATGAACAAACATTTTAAATTGTTTTTATTTGCCCCCTGATGTCTGTACCCAGGGCCAAACACCTTGCCGCTTTGTTAACGCTAAATACTAAATATACTTATATTGTTTTTCAAAATCCAGAAGATAACAAGCGCGTTCGCCAAGATTAATAGTTTAGCGAACTTCGTAGACGTTTGTATACCTCGGTCGTTCATACGAGAGCTGAGGTCAAACCAACAAAAACGTACCTGAAATAGTGAACAATTGTTTTTGAAGTGCCGAATTTTCGTCGAACAAAACCAACCTATTTATTGACACACTTCCTTGCTTTATCCACAAGAATGCATACTCTTCTGTCAGGACCTCACTGAATTATTTGACTAACTAGATCGTTCCATATCTCTCTGGACATCCATTTTTTCATCCACTTGCCCGTCAACATCATCTGCTGACCCTCTTTTTATCTGCCCTACTTGTTTACACCGTTTAAACCGTTTAAACCGTCTTAGTGGCCGAATTTCTCTTGTTCAGTAGTCAATTACTGACACATACTTGATCTTAGAATTAGACGAACATGAGCATCAGGGATCTCACTTCTACTGCATTCAGTCCGCTTTTAATTTTATGCCAGTTCCATGCCGCATCGCCATTCATAAGGTATCATATCTCCCGTTCAATTTTCATATGTTTATTTATTTTTGCCTGAAAGGCTTTCATTTTTGCAGGAGGTTAACGCTAGTAATTGGGTTTGCTACCTAAAGCTTAGTGAATTTTATACTTATATGTTTACTTCGTGTAGGTCGCATACATTCTCCGCAAATCAATTTGTGGAGTGTAATCGTTAGTAATTATAAACTTTACAAGTTCGCACAATTATGGTGGAAGTTGGTAAACTAAGATGACTTAACTTGGATTATTCTGAGGACTGACTTACCCCTATAATTCTCCTGTTACCGTATTATGGTAAATCGATATTATAATCATCTGGAACACAGCTGACGGTAATCACTGCACAAGTACGTATACGTAACAGAGTCGATATTAAACGCACTGGGAGAGCATTGAGGTTGATCATTGCACAGGTTACTTTAACAGACTAATTGTACAACAATTTATTGTTGTAAATGGTCACACATGTAGGTCAGATAAGGACAGGAACTTGGTTGGGTGGAGGAATGAGGGAACATGCGTTGGAGGAAGATGATGCATAGTTACATCAAAACATCGAAAGTACCAACCAACCGAAACCAACGTAATAAAACGCATTTTTCTCTTTTTTTCATTTTTCATTATACTTAATTGTTTTATCTAGGTGTATTGATCTGCTTAATTTTCAAGGGTAACCCAGTGTGTGTAGTTTATCAACCTGGTGTACCTATATTATCTACAGTGGCCGGGGGCCGTGACCGAAGTACTATCAAACTACTAACTAACTCCGCGTAGTATAATTTCTAGGTAATGAGCCACTTGCATGAGCTTTTAATTGACTTACAAATATATTTTATGCTATAAAAAAAAAATCGTTTAAAGAATAAATAGATCCCTTTTTAACTATATGTTAAAATTTTGCTGAGTTTGTAATTTGATAAAGCATTTAAAAATGAAAATTATTTTGACGAGTTTTTTTTTAGGTAAGACTTGTCCTTAACAATTCGGTTCATTTCTGTCACGAAAATAATTGGTTAAATACTTCATATTTTTAAATCTCTCGTTTTTGGTTACGCAGTTTTACGCAAAAATAGATGATCCTCTGGTTTAAACCACGTGGATTTTTATTTTGAAACTAGATGAAGTCCTCGGCAATTTGTTTTACATTAACTCCGCACAGGAGGCCCTGTGGAAAATAATTTCCCTCAGGGCCTATGTCATCTGAGATGCTGTGTGGAGGGTCTTTTTGAGGAGAGGAAGGAATGAACATTGGACTTGAAGAGACCCATGTTGTAGGAAGGAGGAAACATGGAGACCGGCAAATCGTTCCACCGATTTACAGAAGCGACCCGTTCTCATTTGACAAATGCCAACCATGTACATATGTTGGGCACGCGTTTGGCGTGTTTCCCGACAATGCACCGGTGCCGAAGGGATCAATGACGCTAGTTCCTCGGTGCGTCTCCCATTGTAATACCGGTAGAACAAGTCCACCAGACTCCTGTGCTCTTAAGATTGCAATCCGTCTGTTAAGGGAGAATCTATCAAACGGACCGCCTGTTTCTGCCCAGAGTCGAGGGTATATATATTCATACTATTCGTAGAGCTTTTCAAAATGTCAAGTGTGCAAAATTCCATATTTTTGAATTCATTATCTCGGAATAAAACTGTAGATATGTATAGGTAAAAATCAAATCCACACCGCCAACGCGGCTATCCGCCAGACACTCTTCTTTATTTAAAAAGTTAAGTATATCTGTTTAAATGGCTATTATGTAACTATTGCTTCAACGTTACTATTACCACAATATTATTTATTCCAGTGGCGTGTGGTCCATAGTAAAATATACCAACCTATTTATCAAGACAATTATTTATCTTAAATTTAATCAAGGTGCTAAGAATATCTCAATAGATCTTAAATGCAACTTATTTTTAATTTATGTATTCGATACTGCCGCCATGGGTCGACCCACAGAGCCCTTCTTGACAATATCAAGGAAGATACGGTGTTTCTACTTATGTCGACAGAATAGCACTTATTCCCAAACATTGGAAAACCTCGGCACAGGTAAGTCTAGTGAGGTGTACAAAAAATTCTACTACTTACCTATTTACAAACAGTTACGGATCTTTAACATATTTTTTTTCTTATAACTAAACTTATTATCTATGTAAAATGTAAACCAATGTAATAATCTGTACGTTCAAGAATAGAAAAAAATAAATATAAAAAAACCGTAAATTTAATTATTTTTAAAATACTGAATGCCTTATAAAGCCTTTCTGATGCGAAAACTATTATTTAAAATATGATGCAAGTGTCTCGTACCTGGGTAATTGTCGTTGGCAGGTTATCGCTCGCACTTTATATTTCTCATTATATCCCATTGTCTGCGTGCCCCCCGC
Organism: Limnephilus marmoratus; assembly: GCA_917880885.1. Lineage (NCBI taxonomy): Eukaryota > Metazoa > Arthropoda > Insecta > Trichoptera > Limnephilidae > Limnephilus > Limnephilus marmoratus. The sequence continues at coordinate 16,965,102 of OU862931.1, read as the reverse complement.
TATACTCGCCGCGGTTCAAGGTCGGCCGGCTCTTCGCCGCGATCGCCTACCGCCGCGCGCCCCCCATCTCCGCTGTTCTAGATAAATCTACGTGGTCGCGCTCGTAGTACGTAGTACGCGCCTGTGTCTAGTATAGCGTATAGTAATAGCTAGAGGCGTGATTGTATTGTATTATGCTGGGAGCATTTTCCCACGACTAACTTTCCGGTAGGTTGGCTGGCTGCAATGAGGAGCGGTCAACAAACCTGAATATGTGTATAATAAAAGGCTTATCTTGACAATAATCTGCGGTACTTCGCGTATGTCGGTACTAAAAAATTAAATCGATTTTGTGAAATTCAAATAAATGTTGAAGGCTAAGAGGGCATTACCAGAGAAAATCAGAAATATGTCATTTTCAAATCAGATTTTAGACGTATCGACTCTTTTCCACAAAAAAATAAATTGATTTCGAAAGATTGTTCTTTTATCTAGCATTCGTCGCATGTAATAAATTTTGAGAAAATTTTTTAATTTTTAGTATAATAAGGTTATTCCATAGGTCGTTGGCAGATTTGTTAAATTTTCAAAAAAGATTTTGTATTATACCACACCCATTTCAAATAATATAATCATGCAGTAAAATAAATCAATACATTATCTAGCAAACGCATGTTTTAGAATTTTAATTTTAGTTTCAATAAAATCATTAAAAAATATGTACGTACATGTGTTTCTTGACGAAAATTGGCCCATTTGTGTATTTATTTGCGCACTTACAAACTAATATATTTCAGATTTTTTTAACATTCTTATTAAATTTAGACATTATTGAAAAATGATAAATACTTATAATCAAAAAATAATTACAAAAAGTACATTATTTTAAAAGTTTTATCATCACGCCTTTCAGCATTTTTGGAGAAGGTATAAATTAAAGCTAATTTGGATTGAAATAAATTCGATATTGAGTTATAATTTTAAAAAGCTGGTACGGAGAATAATTAATCTTTCTCATTGTAACCGCCCTGCATGATCGTAAGAACAACTTTCGACGAAATGTGGTTTTTTGTCCGTTGGCTGGTTAAACGCTCTTAGTCAATTTAACCTCAGGACGTTGTTATAAAGCGTTATCAATAAAAACAAAGCTTTGTTGCGTGAACTTAGGTAACAAATAAAAATAATTACTTTTACGCATATAAACGATGTAATCCAATATGACGAACCAAAAATCTGTATTTACGCCCATCTTTTAAAATTAACCGTCCATTTTACCAGTCCTTCATATTATTTTTTAACGTAACTTTACTTTTTTTATTTCTCACTGAATTTTAAAATTTTTGTTGCTTTAATTTTTATTTCATGTTTGTATTTTTATTTTCTATCGTAACTTTATTTATATTATTTTTATCTCATGTTAAAATTGTACTGTCTTTTTATATTTATGTAAAAGCCCCCTGGGCGTAAAATAAATAAATATTCTGTTCTCTTAAATTTTTAATATTTATTTTTGATTTGTATCTGTTCGCGCCGCTTTTAGTGATAACTCAATGAGATACTTTTGTGTTCTTGAAATGGATTATCCCAGATAAAACTGCTGCCTTCTAACTTCCGTGAGTGTTACCTACCTATCATTTTGTTGCCATTGTATTGATACAGAAGTGGATTGCTGAATATTTAGTGATAAACCTTTAAGCGGGAACAGTATCTTTGCTTAATAACTTCAAATTATAAAATAATAATGCATGCTTTTAGTCGTAACTACTATTAAATGAAAACCAATCACTTATTTTTGTAATATTACAATTTAAGGTTTTACTCAATGTTAAAAATAAAAATAAATATTTATCCTAGACTTGCAGAAAAGTCAATGGATGTCGCATATTAAAAATAAAAAGATAAAATTTATCCAAGCCACTATATAGATAGCATTTAGTTTTAACAATTTAACTTTGTTTGAACCACTTATATATTTGAGTATGGTTTCGGAACGACCGTCAAATAAAGGAAAACGCTTAGATAACTTAGAAGCCTTGGAAATAAAAAAAAATCCCTTAAAAATAATGAATCTATTATCAACAAACAAAAAACATTGTCTTATAGCCCAATCATGGATATGTTCCCCTACCCACCCACTCTTCATTAATACCTAGCAACGGCTCCACCCCTACCATAATAATACATTGTTCCCATCCATATTTCGTAACTGTCAAATCAGTATACGTTTGCCCTGAAGAAGGAACGGTCGTTTCGAAACCGGTCGGCTATACTCAATTGTATAAGTGGTTCAAACAAAGCTAAATTGTTTCGTTTATCTTTAACAATAAATTATTATTCAAAAATAGTTACAAGAAAGAATTCAGCGTAGTGAAGATACATTTTGACCTTAGGATATTACATCGAGGGATATTTTGTCGGGGGATGAAAATGCGCATCTCTGTTTCGGGTTTGTTTGGTTATTTTTTTTTTTCAAAAGATTGCTCTGTGGGAATGGAGCCAACATTTCTCACACACTAATCCTCCAATAAACTCTCTTTTCGAAGATATAATATTCTTGATTATCCCGGAAGATCGTATTCAAGAAGACAGATAGACAACCACATCAACACGCCCTTGAGATATTTTCTCTTCTCACATTACCGCCGCGTTTGGTAACCCAATTCCCCAAAATACTTGAACTGTACCGACCACTAAAGCTTGGTAAGGCTACTGAAGTAGTGGGTACTGGTATGTATATTATCCTATGCCATTCTTGGCCCTCAAGAATTTGGTTCTATAGCAATGTGCCAACTTGAAAGGCACTTATTGGCACGAGACGATGGTCGGTCAGAATTGAAATTCGAACCAGTGCAATGTGAAGGAATAAGAAATCGTAAACAGGATATCACCTAATTGATTTTTCCTCTTTGGTCGGAGTGAATTTTGTATTTTGGAGCCGCTAACATTATTGCGTATTTACATTGTTTAATATTGTTGAACTTAAATCATTAAGATGAAGCCATGCGAAATATTGCAAAATCATACAAAATCATTTACCTATTTTTGTTTTGAAAATTTAATCGCTTAGAAGTATTATAAATGATTCCATTGTAAAACTAACTGCGTGGAAATGTCTTAAAAATATCAGTAATTTTTTTTTAATAGTCTTGTGAGAGAGGTTTTAGGGTGGCACACCTGTTTCCGGCCATACAAGAGCGAGACAGGTGATCCCGCATATAAAAGGAGATGCAGGCCTCTCCTCACTCTCTTTTTCCAACCGCCAACACGTTAGTTAGGACGTATTTATAGCCATTACTTATAATAAATATCCATATCGCCAATACGCGCATTATTTATAAATAACCTCGCCTACACTCGAGTCTGTATTTAACAGTGGCGCAGCCTACGGTACACGATTCTGACAATACGGCAGATCGCGTAAAGAATCGACGCGCAAAAAAATTTGGCACAAAAATTTGGCAAAAATACGCGGTAACATTATTATTTCGGGTCGGTAAGAAAGGCCGGACCGAAATTATTCCAACACTTCACTGCAAGGAGTGAAGTGCAAGAAGACACTGGAGCCAGCCAGCTTTTCGGAAGGGGGAAGCACGGGAGGTCCAGCGTCAATCGACATCTCTGAGGGTCAAGGATCGGAGATCCAGGTCGCAGGAGTGATCTGGGGTAGCCATCGGTGTTACTGTGTGACGGGTCTGGAAGGAGCCATCAATTCACAGGGTCAAGGAGCAGTTTCCGGAGCAGGGTCCAGGGAGCAGACGGCAGAAGAAGAAGCCTCATTGGGAAGTTTTTGTTTTTTCTGTTTTCTTTCTCTCTATTTGGGTACCTTCTGGGCATTGGGAACATGGAGTCTCGAGGATTGGAGTCCTTCAGTTTGCGTGACGGGAACTGGGAGAACTTCAAGGTCCGCCTCGGACAATTTCTCCTCGTGAATGATGAAAAGTTTGCATCGGATGATAAAAAAAGGGCTATTTTCCTGAATGCATTGAAAGATGATTGTTTTTCCTTATTGGTTAATTTGTGCATTCCTAAAAAGGTAACGGATATTAAGTTAGAAGATTTGATATCTAAACTTGATGAGTATTGTTGTTCAACGAAATGTTTTTTTGAAGAGAGATCTAAGTTTTACAGTGCTAAACAAAGAAATGACGAATCAATCCGTGAGTTTGCAGTGCGGTTAAAGTCTCTTTCTACTAATTGCAAATTTGGGAATAGTTTATCAGTAAATTTAAGGGATTTCTTTGTTTTGGGTTGTAAACCAGGAAAGGTAAGGGAAAAATTATTTCTCGAGGGTGAATTACACTCGTTCGAAAAATGTTTACAAGTCGCCGAGTGCATTGACCTCGTAGCTTCAACTCAAGCGCAGTCCCGAGTTGATAATACGGTTTACGCTAATGTACAGCTCAAGGCCGGTCGACTCTCTTTTAATAATTCGCGTGTGAAAGACAGAGACGTGAAACGTTTCGGGCATAGCAACAGGGCACGGTCACAGTCGCCAGCGAACGCTGTGAAACAAAATTGTACCGTTTGTGGTCACAATAATCACATCGCGACGGAATGTAGATATAAAAATTATTTATGTAAAATTTGCAGTACGAAGGGTCATCTCGCAAAACAGTGCAAGCGTTCCTCAACACGTAAGAGTGTGAATACTTTGTTGTCGGACACAAAGTTGGGTGAAGTTAATAGTGTCGAACCATTTTTTATTGAAGTTTCACTAGACGGGATCAAGAGTAAATTCATGGTAGATTCTGGAGCATCTTGTTGCGTAATTTCCAAGGAGTGTTATTTCAGTAAATTCAGTAGAATCAAGCTAGTGCACGAAGACATTAGTCTACGGGGTTTTGACAATACGCTCGTGAAAGTGGTAGGTACAATTACGCCACAAGTGGAATTTAACGGTCAGTGTCACAATTTGAAATTTGTTGTTGTCACAAGTGCTTCGTTATCGATAGTGGGGCGTGATTTTATGAATCTTTTTAACGTCGGGATTAACGGAATCGTAAACAGTATAAAACAGAATACTTTGAAGCAGCGATTAGTAAAAAAATTCCCGGAAGTTTTTACGGATAAACTAGGAAAATTTAATAAGTACGAAGTGAATTTAACTTTAAAAGAGACCGCTATTCCGATATTTCGTAATCACAGAGTTATGCCGTTCGCTTTGAAAGAAAAAGTCGAAAGGGAGTTAGATAGTTTACTGTCAGACGGTATTATAGAACAAGTCCAGTTTAGTGAGTTTGCAAGTCCAATTGTTCCAGTAATTAAGAAAAACGGTAGTATTAGATTATGTGGTGATTATAAATCGACAGTGAATAATCAGTTATTAGTTGACAAATATCCATTACCTAGGATAGAGGAGCTATTAACGAAAGTAAATGGTGGGAAAGTTTTTGCAAAAATCGATCTTAAATCGGCGTATAGTCAATTTGTTTTAAAAAAGGAGTGTAGGCGTTTTACAACAATCAATACCCATTTAGGATTGTTTCAGTATAAGCGGTTAGTGTACGGGTTATCTCCCGCGCCAGCTATATTTGCAAAGGCAATGGCAAATTGTTTGTCAGGATTACAGAACATGACGTTTTATTTGGATGATATTATCGTGATAGGGGAAGACGAAGACGATTTAGAGAAAAACGTATGTGTCGTGTTAGAAAGGTTGAAACATTGTAATCTAACAGTGAATAGTGACAAGTGTGAATTCAATTTAAAAGTTATTGAGTTTTTAGGTTATAAAATAAGTGAACAAGGGATTCAACCGTGTGAACGGAATAAAGAAGCCATTTTAAATGCACCAGCACCTAGTGATTTAAATAATTTAAGAAGTTTATTAGGTATGATTAGTTATTATCGTAATTTTATTCCAAATATGGCAAATATATTGTCACCATTATACGAATTACTTAAAAAAGATGTTAAGTTTCAATGGGGTACGGAACAAGAAAATAGTTTTGCGATAATTAAAAGAATATTAACTTCGGATAGGATTTTAACGCATTTTGACGAAAATATACCTGTGAAACTTGTCACAGATGGTAGTTTTAATGGGGTAGCAGCAACATTACTTCATAGGTTTCAAAATGGCGTAGAAAGACCGATCGGGTTCGCAAGCAGAACTTTAACTAAAGCGGAAAAGAATTATTCTATTCTAGATATTGAAGCAACAGCAATTATTTTTGGAATTAAAAAGTTTTATCAATATTTGTACGGCAGAGAATTTATTTTAGCTGTGGATAATCAGCCGTTAGTGAGAATTTTAGGTGAAAATAAAGAAGTACCTAAGATTGCCGCGTCAAGGTTACAGAGATATGCTATTATGTTAGGTTCGTTTAATTTTAAAATTGAATATGTAAAATCGAAAAATAATTGTTCAGACTTTCTGAGCAGGTGTCCGATTGAAAAGGTTAGCTGTGAAGATGAGATAGAGTCTGATTACATTAATTATTTCGAGAATAATGGGTTTAATTTGTCTTTAGACGTGATAAAAAGCGAAACCGAAAAGGATGATGTGTTAGGTCAAGTAAAAAATTTTCTTATCGAAGGTTGGCCAGCATCAGTAAAAAAGGCACAAAGTGGTAACTTTATTAGAATTTTTTGGGAAAAAAGGTTAGAATTGTCTTTGATAAATGGGTGTGTTTTATATCAACATAGGGTTGTTGTACCTGAGTCTTTAAGACAAGAGGTTTTAAAGATGTTACATAGATCTCATTTAGGGGTTTTTAAGACTAAAGGTATTGCAAAAAGCTTTGTCTGGTGGCCAAAAATTAATCAAGATTTGGAGAAAATAACGGAAAATTGTAGAGATTGTTTAGAAATTAAACCAGAATCACAAAAGAGTTCTTTAGCAGTGTGGCCATATGAACCTGAAGTATGGTTCAGGGTACATATTGATCATGGTAGTTTGTATAACAAAAATTTTTTAGTGGTGGTAGACTCTTCTTCAAAGTGGATTGAGTGTCTGGAAGTAAACAGTCTGTCTTCAAAAGAAAATATCGAAATACTTCATAGATTATTTTCGCAATTTGGTTTTCCAGCAACTTTAGTTAGTGATAATGGTACGTGTTTTTGTTCTGAGGATTTTGAAAATTTTTGTAAGAAAAATGGGATAGAACATATCACTAGTCCAGTCAATCACCCTAGTAGCAACGGGCAAGCTGAAGCTACAGTAAAGATTTGTAAAAATTTCCTTAAAAAAATTTGTAAACATAATGGATTTCCTTCAGATTATAAAGAAAAGTTAGGTAACTTTTTAGCAGACTATAGGAATACAGTTCACGCAACAACAGGATGTGAGCCATCTGTATTATTAATGGGTAGAAAAATTAGAACAGTATTTGACTCTCTGATTCCAAGGAAAATTGAGGATAGAACGGGTAGTTCAGGTTCTACTCGACGAAACAAAGTAATAAAAAAGGTTACTCAGAGCCAAAACAATCAGAAAAGACAATATAAGGGTAGAGTTAAATCAGGTTTTAATATAGGTCAGGAAGTAATGACTAGAGATTTCAGATCTCAGGGTAATAGGTTATGGGTCCCTGGGGTTATTGTGGATAAAAAAGGTAGTAAAATATATTTCATAAAAATTAACAAGTCTAATATGGTGTGGAAAAGACATTTAGACCAGCTAAAGGAATTACATGTTTCATGGCAGGAGGAAGATAACCAGGAATTCGCGTCTGACACGTTGGAATTGTCGACGGACGAATTAGATCTCTCCGGTATGTTACGTAATAGAAGTGTCTCTAATTCTGTTTCTCCATGTTTCAGGTCTAACCCATGGCAAGGAAGGCTTCGGCCCAGGTGACAGCACTTCGCAGTCGAAATGGACAGAAATGGACAGAAGGGAAACAGAAAGAACAAAAACAAATGTTTTGTTAATTTTAAATGTAATGTGTTAATTTTAAATGTGAAATATGAAATATAAAATATATTGTATGAAATATGTAGCTATAGGTATCACTTATGTAGCCAGGATTCTCCCGTTTAAGTAGGGGAGGATGTGAGAGAGGTTTTAGGGTGGCACACCTGTTTCCGGCCATACAAGAGCGAGACAGGTGATCCCGCATATAAAAGGAGATGCAGGCCTCTCCTCACTCTCTTTTTCCAACCGCCAACACGTTAGTTAGGACGTATTTATAGCCATTACTTATAATAAATATCCATATCGCCAATACGCGCATTATTTATAAATAACCTCGCCTACACTCGAGTCTGTATTTAACAAGTCTTTTAATAAGCCTAGAAAAAAATAATGTATTAGGTCTATAAAAAAACATTTTCAAGTGCAAACTCTCCTGCTTTTAAACCCCTTTGCGGATATGGTTTTATTTTATAATGTAGCAAATTCAGTTTCTTTTATAATAATCGCAAATAATTGATATTTATGCATGAACTTTACAAAAAAAAAAAAAAACATCGACTTTGGCGATGTTCTTTTGCAGGAAATTAAAAGAGGCGTTATCCAACTGCAAATTTCACCCTTATGCGATCCGCAGAAGGAATGAAAGCGCGTTGTATTGTCCCAGTCAGTAGCCGCCCGGAATTCAGGCCAGATAGGCTTGCTTTGCTGTTCGCGTCACTTTGTTCTATGAAAAAACACCGTTGTTGGCCATTGATTGGTCAACGCTAAAGTCGCTTGCTCCGCCCAATTTCGAATGGGTCCAGGACTAGGGGATCGTCTTAACCATGGGGGTTACAATCCTTCGAGTTTTAATCGCTTCTAGGAAACGCTTTCCATCCTGCCGGTCTCTTGTTGTTTCCTTCAAGGATATGCTTAAAAGTATTTGTAATCTGCTGTAGATTATGCTAATTTATTATTTTAGGAAAGAAGAACTTTTTTGTAAGTTATGCTCTAAAATATTAAGATGAATTGTTTGCTTCGCTCGTACATACGCAATATGAATGTCAATAAATAATTTTATCCTTATAAAAACTCATTTCTTTCAAGAAAGGCATACAAATACAATATTGTATCGGTGATTCAATAAAAAAATTGTACCTATTGGTTTACTTTTTAGAATTGAGTTTTTATGCGGAAAAAACTATTTATTACGGGCGCAAACAAATCTTAATATATGAAGTCAATATTAGAAAATTATCTAAAACCATCGACCAATCAATTTGAAACAGATCTAAACGGTCCGGCTTGGCTCTGACATCACTTGGATCCGATGGGGAACCTTTCGTGAAGCGACTGAAAACCACGGCGACATGAAACATTGTATAGCCGCACTTCTCATTACGTCTTTTTTTACCTTTAAAAAAATCTTTTGACGTGTTTACTATTCAAAAACCTGACATTTGAGTTTGAAAAGAAACTTCAAAGTAACATGTTTTCTGTTTTAGCATTTGGTAAAACAATGATACAATGTTTGTGTGTTTTGTATTGAGGTTTTCAAAGATCCAATTTCCCTGGAAAGTGCATCTCCCAAGGGTTCGATCTGACAGTGAACGAGCTTCCAGCGCCGGTAATGAAATTCTTGGAAACCGAAAACCGCTACGATTCAACTGTAACAGTGACGGTGGGTTCTGTGAGAACTTTCAGAAGATTAATTTATCTCATTTCGAAATTCATGGTGTTAATAGTTTATTAAATGAATTCAAACTTTGACTCTCCCAGAATTTCTACACTATTTTTGAAATCTTGTTTCTTATTGAACATTTAATAATTGTGGATTCTTGTTGTGCTTTTTGACACTTAAATCTGTGGACTGCTTCTAAAAGGCCAATGTCAGTTTTTCAATTTTCACGCCTATGCAATTTTCTCTTTTTAGCAAATCTTAATTTTAATAGAAGTGAAAAATCGCAGTGACCCTTTTAGAATAAAGCCTCTGAATTCTATATAAACCTTTTTGTATTTATTAAATTATAAAATTGAATAAAACAAAGTTTATGGCGTATAAGAACTTAAAAATAATAGAAAAAATTATCAACGCTTAAGGACCACCCCCTAACATGCTCGGGCCCTTATTATGCGGGAAAAATCCCATAAATCCCATCCCACGTAGATAGTAATATATTAATTAATAATTATTATTACTATTAACCCCTTGAATGCCAGGCTATTTGGAAAAATCACGCAGAAATTACCTCCCTGACACTTTTAATATAAATGGTGAGGGCATTATGTATAATAATTAATATATGTATTAGTATCAAAATAAGTAATTATCGCTTATTCCTATTTAAAATATTAAATGTACGACTACCACAACACGGGCATTAGCCTAGTGTGGTAGCCAAAAAAAACAAAAATCTATAACTAATAAAATTTTATAAAATAAAAATAAATAAATAAATAAAATGATGTAAATTTTTTTTTCCGTTTTTTTAATTTTTTATTGATTATTGAAGGGGTTAAAATCTCAGAAACCACCTGAAAATTTAAAAAAAACATTGCAAATTTCATAACTCATCGTTCTTTGTTGTTCGAACTAGATATGATCTTAATTTTTTTTTCCGAAGCATTTACAAAAAAAATTGTTATTTTTATTCTAGCACCAAGGAAAAATTACATTATTCTCCAATCTACAATTTAAAAAATCTAATATTAAAAAAAAAACTTTCTTAATTATATTATTCACTTAAATGTTTAACAGGCTTTTTGAAATTGACAGTCATCTAATTTGTTGTTTTGCTCTACGGTTTAATTTCGCTTAAAGCATCGTCCCTAAATATAGTATACAACGAGCGTTGTACCCAGTTTGCTAAAGTTTGTACCAGCTAACCGAATTTAGTACCTATTGAACCCAAGGTCTTACTGGAGCAGGTAACTTAGCATGGAGACAAGATTAGATGCAGAGGCGTAACGCGAAACTTTCATCCCCAGGGCGAAATTTATTTTTATTTTTGGAAAACTTTTTATCAAGCGTGATTTATATGTGCTAGCACGCTGTAATCAACTTAAAGGCCAGCGTATGGTTTAACTTCGCTTCTGGCCTAATTTTAAAACGAAACAATCTTTTGTGAAAAACGTGTCCATTTTTACACGGTAAGGGATTTTTTTTACATTTGAGTTACATCTGTTATCGCTCTCTTAACATTCACTTTTACTAGTTAACATTTCTGCCAAGTTTTCATATTATGTATATAATATTGCTTCAAATTACTTTTGCCGTATGTGACTACTTTTGAATAGCCGGGTGTTTCCCCACCTTCCTCTTCTATCCCCACTGCCTTAGGAGGAAGCCACATGTCAAAAATGTATGTATTTTTAGTGTGCTTTATATCGCCACGAATACTGGTAATAGATATAAAAATCGCTTGGCAAATGGAGTCTAGAAATCACGATTCCAAGCCCAAAAGTGTTTTTTATGTTTTTTGTAAATAATTTTATAAGAAAAAAAAATAATCAATGGCAACTTTACTGTCACAGATAATTTTAGCCATAAAATTGAATTTTTTTAAAGTTGTTTCTTAGATTTGTTCACACACTTCTAATGAAAAAATATTTTTTTAGTACTAAAATAATTACTTTAAAATGTTTCAAATAAACCCTGTGGAAGTGAGCATCGTTCAAAAACATGTCGGTTTTTTATAAACAATAAACGTGTTTAGAACAAAAAAATCTCTTTATTTTGGATTAAAATGGTGCCACAAAATAAATTTTCTGTATTTGAAGAAGAATATTTATAGTAGTTTACGCTTATATTTTTTTATAAAGTAATTAACAATTCTATATTATTTCTACTCAATGGAAACAGTAAGAAAAGCTTCAATTTATTCATTTTTTTTGTATTTATTAAAAATAGTGATTTAGCATTAAGCTTCGTCTTAAGCCTAAATGTCGTAGTCCCACTGACTGCGAGCAGTGGGGAATCTATGCGATTTCACATTAAAATAAACACGAAATTGTTACACTACCTAAGGCCTGTTTTTTTAAAAAACAATTTTCAAATTTCAAGGTTAATATTCAAATTCTCTGAAAGTTCTATTCAAGTTCTGATAATTGGCACTAAATGTCATTACTTCTTAGTATTGGCGTGCTCTCCGTTGGTTATCATCAGGGCAACCTTTAATCTGCAGGCTTCAGGCGCCGTATACTCGCTTAAAAAGAAGAAGAGATATGTACTAATTACGAATGTTGAAGCGAGCGCGCTAATATTTAAAACGATAAAATTGAAGCGAAAATTATGAAATTGTTTACTAAAACCCGACTCGTTTAAAATAGAGCAAAAATCTAGCGGGGGTTGTCTTAAACAGCATTTAAAGAAAAACTGTGATTTTTTTCATACATATAACTTTTAAAATCACTGAAACAAACGTGATTATAATAATTTTTGGAGCATACCTTGCGATTTTTTCTATCGAGGGAATTGCATATAATTTGCGTTTCGGCGCAGGGAATATCTAGATATTATCTTCAAGAATAACATATATATATTTTTTAAGAGCTATATAACTTAAAGTGTTTAAGGTACATATTATGTAATAAATCGGTAGAAATGCGGCTGCAGTCTGGAACAACTTAGCGTAGGTAATTTATCTTCACCACATTTCAAAGTTACGTAATATTCCATTTATTTGGTATTAATTTAAAAATTACTCAAATTAACGTAACGTAATAACGTGCGTGGTCATAAAATCAAAATCATTATTTATTAGCAAAAAGGACATAGAGGTAATGTCCTAAATCAATACGAGACAACCTTGTTTTGATTGCTCTTCTGGATAACATAATACCCAACTTATTTGTGTTCTAACCTTCGCCGAACGGACTGTAGGTGGCAGTTGGCACACTATAATATTGGGTTTATTTTCATATCGTTGCCTTTATGAAATCTGTTACTAATGATATTGCTGCCAAAGCTCTGCTTTCTGCTGGAGCAGAGTACATAATCCTAATTTAATCATTACATCTTGTGTAAAATGTAGCTTTGTAAATATTAGCCAATTTGCTAGAATCCATTATTATAAATAAATGTATTTCCAATTTACGTGGAAATTCTAGTAGACACATCCAGCAGCTGGTGCTCAAAGCTATTATTATGAATTACAATAATAATACATGTATAACACAACCAATCAACAATCCATCAGTCTCTGCACAAACTTACAATAAATATAGCACGTCCTCTTCGCACTAGCGCAAATTTCAACTTTCCACAAAATTTCGCGATATGTGTAGATGTTTAGGGAACGTACCCATACTACGTGACACTTTTAGGGGGGGGGGGGGGTCTTCAAAATGTCACGCTCCATACAAATGAGCGGCGGGTTGCTTAGGATTTTGGTCACCGGGGGGGGGGGGGGGGTTAAAAATTGCAAAAAGTTGGTCACGTAGTATGGGTACGTTCCCTTACATACCAGTTTTTGATTTAAGGATCCTTCTGGCGTCCAGCTTTGAACAAAATCCTCCCTGAATTTTCTCCAGATTTGCCAATTATTGGTCGCTCACATCCATCCGAAACCGGCATTTCTCGGCAAGTCGTCAGCCCATCTCACTTGTAGTCTGCTTCTCTTTCCTAACCAAGCACGTCACTGATGATACTTTGATTCCAATGGTCACCTGTGGAATCTTCATTATGACGTCAAAATTCTGTTGCTGGTGGCTCAAATTTAATAGTGATTGTATTTTTGTGAAGGTTTTTGTGTAATACTTATTTGTCATAATAACGTTAATTATCTTCTTTATAGTAGGTATAAAAAGTCCTACATTGGTTTAAACAATATTGTAAGTCGTCAAACCGTCTCACCCGTGTGAGACCATAATAATTTTTTAGGACTTGTTGAATTAACGTGTGCAGTTAGTTTACACAAATTAACTATGGTCTAAGGCGCCGCCCTTGGGGCAACCCAGTAATTTGTAAGATGGATCTTGTCCACTAAAATATTAAAGATCACTTCCTTTATTTAGTAGGTCACCTTTAGTAGGTCACCGATCATGTTTTATTTATCCTGCGGTCGCCTTGCATATGTAGTACAATAAACCTTTGAGGCTACACGGAAGCCTGTTTATTCGTAAATCCTTTGTATCCCATTTTTCCACAAGCCATCGTGTTTACACCATCTGAAAATTTGTAACATATTACAATTTTTATTACAACTGAAAACATTTACATATTGAACACTAGCTGGATTATCCGGCATCGCTCAGGACAACATTCCAGAGTGTTCTGGAATATTCCACAATATGTTCCCGATTCCCTATTCCCGAAAATTCCACGACATACTCCGCCACTCCTTCTTGAACTTTCTAGAGCTCTATAGAACCTTCTAGAACTTTACGGAAGACTGTTCTAGAAATTTCAAGGGGGCGAAACTTCCAGCCCTTATATTTTCAAAAGCACGCTCTTTATGTTAAAATGGGAACCGTCATCCAGGAGGAGGGATAGAGATCTACTACACCATATAACTCCCTTGATCGTACCTGGACTCGTTTCTGAGTTTTTTTGTTGAAAGTGCTCGTAATTCTATCGAAACACGGATTCTAGCGTCAAGGTATATGCTTTGCTCTTCTTTCGATAATTTCTAGGACAACTCAACTCAAATTGCTTCCAACCTCATTTCTGTCCCTTGAAGCTTTTAAATATTAATTTTATTTGTATATACGGGGAGACCAAACATAATATTTTGTTTATTATTTAAATCAAACAATAAGTACTACGAGAAACGTGGGTGGTAGTGCTAGTACAAGAAATGTATTTAAAAAAATATAAAATTTTGTGAATCGTAATTAAATATTTTTTATTCTAACCGATGTTTTCTCTTTTTTTCAGGTAAGTTTTGGTTTATTTGATGTCCCAAGTTCCCCCATCAATCAGCTGACCTACTTGAACGTAAGATAATTTTTTACTGACAATATCTTTTTTAACATGAGTTTTGAAGGTTATGATTTGAGATTTTCAAAGATATTCAAAAGTATTATCGTGATAAATTCTTGGGTTATTATGCCGTGTTGCTCTTCCTCTAAGTTTTAAAGATTTGAAGTGATATGTATTTTTTGCATATTGTACTATGTATTTCTTTAAAAAAAAATAATTATGTTTTCAAAGAAGAAGAAACATTCCCGGGTCACTAATAACTATTCAATACGTAAAAGCCCAGTCGGGAAAGAAAACAATTATTTGTATATACATATATATACACCCACCACAGCAAGCGGAAAATGATGCTTGTTTCATGATAGAGGACTTATCCATCCGAGGAATTGAACTTAAGTCGACTATGTGGGACTTTTATTTCAAACTATGATCGATCTTTTCGTGTAACTGGCCCGCTCATTTGGAACAAACTTCCCTCAGCTCTTACTAATATCCAGAACTTGGCTGAATTCAAAAGAGCTTTAAAAACAAACTTATTTAAAAAATCATACCTTTCATGAATTTTAACACGTTTTCAATCTACTATAATAAGCCATGTTCCTCAAGTTTCTGGTAATTGTTTGGTTTCGATTACCTCCTTACTATAGTTTTATGTGCACTCTGTTATTATTATTTCTAAACGTAAACTGCCTCTTATTCTTTATTATAATTTAGTTTTAATGATTCTTTTTGTTAATATTGTTCTTTAGGAATTGCTTTGTATATATACTGCATATTCTTTGTTTCACACTGTTACTCTGTGCACTCTGTTATTATTATTTCTAAACGTAAACTGCCTCCTATTCTTTATTATAATTTAGTTTTAAGAATTCTTGTTGTTAAAATTATTCTTTATGAATTGCTTTGTATATACTGTATATTCTTTGTTTCGCATTATTTAATCAATTTTTTTATTTTACTCGTAAGGAACACTATAGGATTATTTTTAAGTTTATTATAATTAAGCGCACTTGAAGTGAAATATACCAAAACTGCGCTATATATATATATACTACGTTATTATTATTATTATTAAACACTGGTAAATAAGTTGGAATCGAAAGTTTGTAGATACGAAGCAATCTGCCTTTACGATTTTGTTTTTGGCTGATTTAAATTACTTACCGGTGCGAATTGAGAAAACACCCTTTCATAAAAACACTCTGTTAACTTGAGCAAGATATTTGGGACGTAAAAAACAGGTTCCTTTTATACTCTCATCACTGTGCGGTTTTTCTGATGTTTTCGCCGTAGGTCCATTAACCGATAATTCTCTCGTAAAAATAACGTCGCAGAATTTTCGCCATTTTCCGGTCGACCTGTCGCGGCTTCACACACAAGCCGGTGACGACCCATTGATCTTAACGACTTTTCTCATAGCCGTGACCTTTGTGTCAACCGCGCTCAGGCCCGTCGGCACCTGCTTGACCCGATCTGGCAGTCGGCAGTCGACATCTCCGGTTGATATCTCTGACAGCCGGTTGATATCTCGACAGCTGGATGAAGTTGATAGTTGTTACCCTATTTTCCGCAGTGAAAGAGATAATCCTGATTTTCATGGGGGGGGTTTTGTAACGTAGCTTTATTATCTTACTGAATTTCGTGATCTTTTTGACACAATGTGGTTGTCAATGGATATACGTTGGTACTTATGTAAAATATACGGACAGGAGGTTTAATCCTTGAAGCACTTGAATGGAAATAATATGTTTTATACTTTTGTTATTCGGTGGTACATTCTCTCTGCACGTCGAGTTCACCAAGTTATATTTTAGGTATACCGTATTTTCCCTAAACTGACTGCATATCTTCTATCTGTCTATCTATCTATATAAATAAAAATGAATCGCTGAATTGTATGTACGCGAGTAACTTCCGAACGGCTGCACCAAATTAAATAATTCTGTTTTTTTGTGTATCTTATTGTCAGGACAAGGTTTGTATGACTACTGGTGAGCTCTGGCATTATGAATTTTGTATAGAAAATTGCAATAGGTGGTAAGCGAGCTGTTTGCAAACTGAATGTGTGGAATGCGGGAGGGGAGAGGGGAATTCTGGTAAGGGTTTCGCGGGAGGGGAAACTGGTAGGGGGAGGGGAACTTGGAAGTGGGTTCGCGGGACGGGGGAAGGGGGGAGTGAAGTGGGCAGAGGGAAGGCGGAGAGGGAAAGCAAGAGGAGAAGGGGACGCGGGAGAGGAAGGGGAGGCAGAAGGGGAACGGAACGAATGGGAAAGGACACGCAGGGAGAAACAATTTCTTTATTAAAAATGGCATGGCAACGCATGCGGAACCAGCTAGTTGTACATAAATGCCTGTCGGCAGACCAACTGTCGTGGAACCATCCCACATATATATCATTAATACCTTCGGCACCGGTGCACAGTCGGGAAAAACTAACATTTGTAAGTGGTTGACATTAATAGTCACATGAGAATAGGGCTTTTCTAGACTCTTTCCTAGGTTTAACAGCTCGGTTATAGAACGATTTGCCGACCTCTGCGTTTCCTTCTACAACAGGGGTCTCTTGAAGATGCACGTACTCTTCTTCCTCTCTTCAAAAATACCCTCCAGACAGTATCCTCAAAGATGATACACCTCCTGTGTATATGTGCAGGGTGTAACAGACAGCACGTATCCGATGGATTTTAACCAGCGATTCCTGAGCATATTTGGGGTAAAAAATGTTGAAATGTCATTTTGATGTCCATGACATTTTTTATCAATTTAAAACATAAAAAAATATCTTTCGAGTACACGTCGCAACTGCGTACTTAGGAGAGTAGCACGTTTATAACCTGGCGTGTCACTTGATAAGCGTTGCGTCTCATTCTAGCTGCACGTTAACACACGAAACATTCGCTTATCGCTTGATCCCATCTATATATGCTATACCGGATACACAGTAGCGATGCGTGATTTTTTTCTATTAAAAAAAAATCATCGGACAGCAAAATGAAATGAACATTTTTACTCTAAATAAGCTCAGGAATGGCTGGTTAAAATCCTCCGGTTATGTGCTATTACACCCTGTATATGAATTGTTTCTTTCAACCTTCCCCTTTCACTTCACCTTTGTCTCTCCTTCTGCCTAACAATATACCATCGCAACACCATTGCATAATTCAGACCTGAAAAATGTACAACCATTTTTCACACGTTTTTTAAACGCTTCCATTAGAGATACATATTTAAAATACGATTGTAAATTGTACGAAATGGCTACGTTTAATTTTAACAACATCATTAAAATTTAAAGTTGCGATCCAAGCTTACCCAGAACACTTTGCCGAGCCAGCCCGCGCTTTTCGGGAAAACACCCACAGATCATGTTATGACGGTAGCTATAATCTCACCCCGATATCCATTATTTAGTTTTCCATTCATTAGGCCGCCGCAATCACCGTTGGCCTATTACCTGCGATGAACGGTGCGGAAAATGAAGCAAGATGATGGGCTCATAATCATTTGTTTTGATGCTTACACATTTTACTTTATCGCTGGAGTAAAAATATTTTTTTTTCTTATACGAGAATCGGCCGTGTATCCGGAAAACAGAAATGAGAAAAGTGAAATAAATGAAGTATCGATATATTAATTTAATATTGGCGACATTTTTTTCATAATAACAATTCATTAAATATTTGTTGTTCATTTATTTAAGTTTTGTCATTATACCGTTATAGACCAGTTGTTTTATAAATCTGAAATAACCACAGAACTTGAATAGAACTTTCACAGAACGTGAAAATTAACTTCAAATATTATACAAATATCAATAAGATGCAACTATTTCGATGTCACAACAGGATTGAGTTTAAATTTCGTCCAGCTGTACCTACACTCGAAAGTTAGTACTTAATCTCTGCAACTTTTATTTTATATACAGGGTGGCGCAGATGGATCGGGTGGTTTTAAAATACTTGTCAAACTGTCAATTTTAAAGGTATTGGATTGAAATAAAGTGCAAAACGTGTAGTTACAATGGAAGATTATTAACAAAAAAAATTAAAGTTAGTTTTTAAAAATTACATCCATCAAATGCCCTCCTTCTCGAGCGACGCATTCTTGGAGTCGGGAGAATCTTCTGGAGAATCTTCTGGAGAATCAGGAGAATCTTTTGAAATCGGGAGAATCTTCTGGACCACCATGATTTTATAGGGGTGGAATTTCAGTTCTTATTTAAGAATCCTTTGAAGGCTCCGACGTGACATTCCAAGAGCTTGAGCACGATGTCTCGTTGATCGACGTGGGGTCGTAATGAGGTCGCGTCCCACACGCTCCACGTTCTCAGGCGTTCTTATTGTTCGAGGTCTAGACGTCCATTTTGGTGCACATGAACCAGTAGTGCAGAAATTATGCACCCAACTCAATATTGTGTCTCGTTTAGGAACACTACCGCGAGGTGGGATGTTGAAACGCCGGCGAAAGGCACGCGTCACAGCAACAATTGACTCGTTATTGCGTATAAACTCTTCCACTGCGAAAACACGATGCTCAACGGACCACGTCACGTAGTCATCGCGATTGACTGCCAGTCTGCAACTGAAACTTCCCGTCCTCCTCATCACAGCACGAAGACCGCCGAACACCTGGCTCCCCCACTCCAGACGTACAGTCCACTTCAAAACCACCCGATCCATCTGCGCCACCCTGTACATTCACGTGAAGTGCAAAATTAATTTACAATGATTTTTTTATTTTCACTTTTTTTTTGGAGTCAGAGTCACTCAGTCAAAGAATTATGGTGTACTCTCGTTATTTGTTTTTGGGGTTTTATGCCGTGTTGCGCTACCTCCTTCTTTAGCCAACGTTTCGGTCAGCGTTGCAGTCACAATGGATACTGGACTCTATTGTGACTGCAACGCTGTCCGAAACGTTGGCTAAAGAAGGAGGTAGCGCAACACGGCATAACACCCCAAAAACCAATAACAAATCGCAAGTGCGCCCCACGGTTGAATTTGGCAGCCACCTCTGGTCTGGAGCTCCAAAATACCTGAAAAATACCCTCGACTCTGTGCAGAAACGGGCGGTCCGTTTGATAGATTCTCCCATCTTAACAGACGGATTGCAATCTTTAGAGCAAAGGCGTCGGGTGGGAATGCTATCCTTGTTCTACCGGTATTACAATGGAAGATGCTCCGAGGAACTAGCATCATTGATCCCTTCGGCACCGGTGCATGGTCGGGAAACACGCCAAACGCGTGCCCAACATTTGTACACAGTTGACATTTGTCACATGAGAACGGGTCGTTTCTTCGACTCGTTCTTGTGTTCAACAGCTCGGCTGTGGAATGATTTGCCGGCCTCTGTGTTTCCTCCTTCCTACAACATGGGTCTCTTTAAGACCAATGTTCATTCCTTCCTCTCCTCAAAAAGACCCTCCACACAGCATCCCATATGACATAGGCCCTGAGGGAAATTATTTTCCTCAGGGCCTCCTGTGTGGAGTTAATGTAAAAAAAAAAAAACAAAAACACTTTTGGCCGTGAAAATCTAAAAACGTATCCAATTATGGTGTTGTTTTATTTTAACTTTTTTAGAATCAACTCTGATAGCATTGGTGAAAATGGTCATTAGAATTAATATTTTCTAGCCCGAAAGCTTAAATGTGTACTAACTAGCAAGAAGCTGTTGTTTACGATTATATCTTACATACATAAAACTCTTTCCTTGGCTACAAATCCGGAGGTCGCGGATTAATATCCCGGCGTACGGGGGATACCGTAGTCTCACTAAAAAAAACTTTTACGTGTTAACTTTGATCACACAAAAAAAATTCCTTTAAAAAAATATCCCTGTAGAATAATCAGAAGTTATACGTATTAATTTCAAAAATCCTCAAACTTTTCTCTAATTTTCCGCAAATTACAATGTCGACATTGCTTTTCCATTATTTTAAAAATAAAATATAAACCTTCCAGATATTTGTCTTCCCTCAAGAATCCCCATTTTCCGTTCCAAATGAGCAATGAATATTTATGAAGGCTGATTGCGTCGACTTCTCTGCCGGACAATGGTACGAATAAATTAATTACGTTTCCGTTTTCCTTTCAATTTTTGAGGAAAATTGGCAGGATGCAAAACACCGAGAGAACCATTGTCAAAAAGGGAAAATTTTCGAAAGAAAATAACATAATGATTAAAAATATATTTTGCGACGAGTCCTTACGATATTTATAGTCAATTTTAACTTTTCTAGGAAGCCAAATTTTCTTTTTTTTAAATTATCAAATTAATTTGGTACTTACTGACTTTCCTCTTTACGAGAAATTCTTTTTCTTTCCCTACACACGAATGAATGAATGAAATAAGTCGAAGCAAAGCTAGGCATTTTCTTTAATTAGATTTGTCGTTCGGCTTTCCGATATAAATTTTACTAAGACCTGTTTGTCTTTAGTGATTGATACCAACATTAAATATGTCAACAACATCCTTATAATAATTATCCAAATTCTGTATATGGCGATATATTTTGTTTTTTTTTTTGTAAATTCCTTAGTTCTTAATTCTGAGTTTTCTAATAAGCAATAATTTACTTATGAGTTTATTTATTGTTCTGTTATACGTGGTGGAATTATATTGTATTAAATTGAAATTAAAACAATTTTTTAACTTATTTCCACATATTTATAAATACGGGGAAATAAGTTAAAAAATTGTTTTAATTTCAATTTAATAATTTACTTATTATACAATAATGTATTGATTGAATTACTTACTTATATTATAATGTAGGTTTCTCTAATTGCCGCCAGATGTCGGGTGGTCGTCACTTTTTTCTCAGCCAAATTAATTTTCATCATCTTTTTATTTCACGAAACTAAATTACGCAACAGAACCAAAGTTTTGAATGTTATTGCCTGGATAAAAAAACAGGTAGGTAGGTACCTACTGTTTAACGCAAAAAGGCTTCGTAAAGTTCATTATTCGTATTTCGTACTTTAACCTTCAAAAGGTGTTTTGTAAAGAATGCTTATATATTACGCATTTGGATTTAATCACCGGATGTGCCTGAATATTTTAACCAAGTTAATGACTATATAATTAAAGAATGATTTTTCTTTTTAGTACCAATATGTTTTTTGTTTCACTAGGCCCATTTGATATTTAACGATTTTTTTATGTGTCTTCTTTGTTCAATTTGCGAAATAAATTTATTCAAGTTTTTATTATGTACAGTGCCAAATGATTTTAATTAAATTTTGTAGTTTTTTATGTGAATACCTCAAACGAACCCCAACCGCTTCCGACCGTCTGGTGCCATTGGGAATATGGCGTCCACTGGGGTATTTTAGGAGGCTGAAAGGGGTGGAAAAATGATGTAGATGAAAAAGAGAAAGGTTGGAAGTACCTGGCTATTCAGGTCTGGTCACCAAATTCAGCCATTCCAATCGATTCTGAAGCCGCCGCTACCCGAATTTCTACCGATTTCTTACACATCTATCTTAAACATTTGAAGTTTTTAAGCTCTTAAAAAATATGTGTTATTTTTTAAGATAATATCTAGACGCGTTCCACGCCGAAACGCAAATAATGTGAAATTCCCTCGATAGAAAATTTCGCAAAATATGCTCCGAAAATTATTATAAACACGTTTGTTTCAGTTATTTTACAAGTTATAGTTATGAAAAAAATCACAATGTTTCTTTAAATGATACTTAAGATGCCTTCCACGAGATTTTTGCTCTATTTTAAACGAGTCGTTTTTTATTAACCATTTTCACAATTTTCGCATCGATTTTATCGCTTTAAATATTAGCGCGTTCCTCTAACATTCGTAAAAACAAATCTCTCCATCTTCTTCTTTTTGAGCGCGTATGCGGCGCCTTAATGGTGGCCATTCGCCAGGGCGATACTCAGAGTATTTATCATCACGATCATTGTGAAATAATATTAATTCGCTTCCTTGAAATCCCCTCGATATCAGCTTTTTTACCAGAAGCTGATAAAAATGCTAAATGGAGCCTAGAATTTGTAAGTAAATTCTACTTCTAAGTGTGAAATAAAGTAACATGCTAAGTAAAGAAAAATCGTTATACGTTTAATCCGTTTCATTTCTTTTCTTCAACATTTTTTTTTTAATATTGTGTAAGTGTGACATAAAGCTAAGCCCGCACTTCGTATCCGCCATCGTCGTTATCAATTTTATGATAAGACTTCAAACCATTAAACCATGAAGCAAAAAGATTGAAAATATGAAACACTTCTGGAACTCGAACCCAGGATCCAGGATGGCATTTAATTCGGGTTTGAATTTGTTATCATACTTAAAGAAAGCATCCAATTTATGTTTTATGTTTTAATTGGTTATTTCATTTTTATTTTATTCTTTCTCTTCTCCTTTTCTTTCTTTTTTTTCTACAACACATGTATGTAGGACTATAATATGCAATGCATACAGAAGTTACCTAAATGTTTTAACCCTCTTAATTTCTCTTAGTTACCTATATATATATACCTATTTACCTTTTCTTTTTAAAATTTATATTATTTTAATAACTATGCTAAACAAATAACAGTTACTAGGTTTTAAACTTTTTTTATTATATTTTATATTATTTCTGTTCTTTTTATTTTCTCTTTTTATTTGATCAATTTTCTTTCTTTTTTGTACAAATCATGTTCCATTTGTTTATACCCATAATAATTTGACTGTCCTAAAACGGGAATACTCCTAGTTGGGCAGTCAAAAAAATTAATGAATTATGTATATTGTTTTGTTTTGTTTTATTGTTTTACTTCTTACAAAATAACGCGACTGTACTCGTTCGGTGCTGAGCGAAATGTACATATGTGTACATAAATGTACATAAATGTACAAATATACATGTATAATCTTGTACTAAATAAACAAACAAAAAAAAAAAAAAAACTAGGTTCGAGTCCCTGTTGAGACCGTATCTTTTTCTAATTTTTCTGTTTTCAGATTTTTGATTGAGTTTCGCTAATATTGTCTTCATTTAATTAGATATTACAAAATAAATACGGAGATTGACATTGTACCATTTATTGGATAATATTATTTATTTATAGGATGATGATATATTGGAGTATGACATAATACTTTAAAAGTTGTCCGCACTTCGCGTCCTCGAGTTCATCACAAGAAACGAAATGTATAAAACTCGGAAATCGTGTAATTAAAATTAAAATAAATCTGTGAGTTTATAACCTAAATTAAAAAGGTAAAGAAACAATAAATAAATAAATATATACAGCCTTACTCATCATGAAACCGTACCACGGCTCTGTAGCGTCGCTGTAGCTACACAGTGGAGTAAGCCTACACTTCTCAGGGTAAAAATCTTTACTCATCATCATAATGTTTCTCGACAGCTGTTATGATTTTTTTACGGTAGCAACACTGCTCCAAAGCTGAAAAATGCGGCCAATTTAGCATTTCGCGGCGTGTTGCCAACGTCACGTTTATTCATACTTCAACATCAGTCAACACAACGTTGACTTTGGTAAATCTATATTTAGACCTAAAATCTCCTTCTGTAAGTGCCGCAAATGGATCGTACCTTTTTTTGAACCTTTTACGTAGCCGTGGTGCACGAATGGCGCGAATACGGTCAATATTTGCCAAAGCTCCGTTCAAAAGTTCGCCATTTCGTCAGTTACAACGCCGTAGGAACTGAGTTAACCCTGGTGATCGGGTGGTTTAAATTCTGACAGCTACTACATCTCCCGTACAGCGACGCGGGAAGAACACGCGCATGCGTGCGATTAACCCACCATGTTGAGTAACGATTTCACCTAACCCGGTCTTGCTCCGAGGTTGTATCTTATTTTGCGATGATGAGTAAGGCTGATAGGGGTTATCGTATCCCATAACTTTGTCAAAACTAAAAGATCACACGGATGGCATTTCTAAGGTGTCACTTACACTATAAAATACAATCGTATTTTAATGAAAACGGGCACTTAAATGGAATGAAAACAGTAATGTTGTGATCAAATTTGATAGTCACTTTAATATTGCATATGAAAGATTCGCTCTAATGTAATCGCTTATAAATCTGTGTTTTTTATTTCATTTTTTTTTTACACATATTTAAAAAAAAAAAAAACCTAAGGACATGTATTTTTTTAATTTTATATAACTAATGATATAATGAATGAGAACATTTTGTCTAATCTCTCAACACTTTGTTATTAATTCATATATTTTTATCACTTATTATTTTCTCTGTTTATCATTTTATTTTTAAATTTTATTATTTTGCTTTTACTTAACTGTTTTGCATGACCGATATTTGCGTGTGTTATTTTTATTAAATTGTGAAATTATTAACCCCGATACAGGCGAACCCTAGTGGGGTTAATAATTACTTGCTAAAAATATATGTATGTATATAAATTGTGAAGAAGCAATAAATAAATAAATAAATAACGTCAAATGAGAGTGTGAGGTTGAAATAAAGTACTATGACAAGCATTTGTGCCAATCTGTTTTAAACTGCGCTTGGCATTGTTACTGGAACAATACATTATTATTTGATCTTGTTTTAAAGTGTGACATAAAGCTGCACCTGTAAAACGTAAGAATCGCGGTTTAACGAAATTAGGTCTAAGGGTGATATAAGGTATTATGCTGTGTTCTCTTTATATGCTCAATTCTACATTTACTTCGTGCCAATACGCCTTATTACCTGGCACATTGTCAGTCGTAACATTATTGTTTTATCTTATTTTGAAGTGTGACGTAAAGCTCCGCCCTCGCTTTGCGTCCTCAATTTTCGTAATAAGGCGGGAATCCAGCTAAAACGCGGGAATCGCGAAGCAACAAAATGGCGGCCTTGGTCAAATTTGGGCTAATGACTGCAATCTTGACACCCCAGACATCAAGGGCGGATATTTGTCATTCAGTTGCCAGGGGTGCTTTGAGATAACGACTGAAGTCGTGAAAACGCAAACTTTGAAAGCAGCGAGCAAAATTTTTATAATCTATGAAACGGTTCATTTTTACGAAAATTGGTAAGTTCTTATTTTAAAAGAGTTGAGCTATCTCGAAGTTTGTGTCGTGAAGGCAGAAAGTACACAAAACGTAACCTAATTCATAATTTATATTTATATATGTGCCTACAGGTATTAAGGGACGTACTTGACATACTTTAGTAAATAATTCATGACATTATTTGGAGTAAAAATGTATGTCAGGAATCATTGGTTAAAGCAAGTCAAGTACGTCCCTAAACGTCCTTTAGATTAATTTGGAACACTATTTATAGGAGTTTGATATTTTTTTATGTTTGAGCGGATGAATTAAAAATGGGGAGTGTTCGAGAATACATGAACGTGTATTCTCGAACACAGAAGTCGGAGACATCCTAAAACATTGCATCTTCAGGTGAATCAATAAACAAACAGAAGTCGGAGACATCCTAAAACATTGCACCTTCAGGTGAATCAATAAACAAACGGAAGTCGGAGACATCCTAAAACGTTGCATCTTCAGGTGAATCAGTAAACAAACAGAAGTCGGAGACATCCTAAAACATTGCACCTTCAGGTGAATCAATAAACAAACTAATAATAAAATCAATAAGATGCATTTTGTAACAATTGTGGTGTCTGTCTTATTTTTGTTTGCGTTGAAATCGACATTGGGTGCGTGCTAAAAAAACTCAAAATTCACGAGGAACTCGGAGTATATATCATGATGTAATATAAATAACGTATCCAGTTGAAAACAATAAATTGTATTTGCTACAAATTCCATTCTTAAAAAGCTGTACAAATATCATGTCGCCAGAGCTCACAATTCACGACTCCTGTGTGACACCTGTAGTGCCTCACCATAATAGATCAAAAGTGAGAATAGTTATCCAATATTTAGTTCGTTAAGTCGCTAACCTAAAATGTACGAGATCAGACCGCAGATAAAGAAGAAGTGGAGCCTTCAAAATTAGTATGTATTTTACATGCGATTACTCATTTTATTTAAGTATATTTCTTGACTTTATTCCCTTTTCCAGTCCCGCCCAGTTGTGACGTAGATGGGTTTCACGAAGGATAAACTCAGTGAGTTAAGTTAGAGTTATGTTAGAGTTTTAATTTAATTTTCACTTTATATTATAATTTCTGCGTGAACCTTTCCCTGGGAAGGAAGGGCATGTTTCACTCAGTTATTTTTAGATGAGAACTTATAACATTTCCTTAGCATTTACGTTATTTACAGTTTTCGTATAAAAAGAATCTTAACATTTTCGCAGTATCGTTTTAAATATAATATTTTTGAAGTTAAACTTCTTTACGCACGCTCGACTTGGGGGTAAGCTGGCGAATGCGTTACGAAAAAGTGTGATGCGAACGGTAATCGATGCGAATGGTGATCGATGCGAACGGTGATCGATGCGAAAGGTAATCGGGCGAGGCGAACGGTCGGGCCTTTACGCACGCTTGAAGTTGAGAGGGAGATATAAGTTAGTGAAGATAGAAAGAGAGAGAGAGAGAGAGTTACGTTTCGTATATTACTGTAGGGGCAAGAGAGAGAGGTGCGAGCACAAGGAATCATTTATTGAATAACCATGCCATAGGTCACCCTAAGGTCGTAGGTCACCCAAAGGTCGTATGTCACCCCAAGGACGTAGGTCACCCCAAGGTCGTAGGTCACCCCACTGTCGTAGGTCACCCCAATGTCATAGGTCACCCCAAGGTCGTAGGTCTCCCCAAGGTCGTAGGTCACCCTAAAGTCGTAGGTCACCCCAAGGTCGTAGGTCACCCCACGGTCAAAGGTCACCCCAGGGTTATAGGTCACCCCATGGTCATGTCACCCCAATTTTATGTCACCCCAATGTTATATGTTTTTTAAGTTAGTGAAGTTTTACTTCAGTCGTGTGGTCTAAAGCACACTCGTTTTTTTTTTTACGTACTCGTACACTCAGTATCGCCCTGTTAAACAACCAATTCATAATTGCAATGCTGCTTGAAATGGTTATAACCGTGTTTAGTGACACGATCTGAATAGTCCCAACCTTCTTCTTTT
This sequence comes from Limnephilus marmoratus, assembly GCA_917880885.1. NCBI lineage: Eukaryota > Metazoa > Arthropoda > Insecta > Trichoptera > Limnephilidae > Limnephilus > Limnephilus marmoratus. The sequence goes on along the minus strand of OU862931.1, from coordinate 16,937,335 downwards.
CCACCTCACCACTTCGCTTTCATCGGCCTCACAACATACAACAAATTTGATAATTTAATGGACATTTGCGACTTTTGTGCGGTACTCAGTAATAGGCTCGGCGCAATTTTTTTCTATACTTTCGATAACAGTTAGCTGCCTCATTGTTGAAATAAAACATGTTATTTTTAACCTAAGGAGAAAATATGGTGAAATGTGAAAATTTTATTGCAATGGTTCCTTTCCCATTAAAACTTTTTGCCTTTTTTCTCCCTTTTTCCAATGAAAATAATCTGAAAACTGATAAATTATGAATAAACGCTTTTATGTTGTCTTTTCATCATATAAATTATTTACCATTTTGTCAGTTTTGTGAACTATTCACTATTCATTGCCCGAAGCCGGACATTAAACACAGCCGACCCAGCAGCGGGGCAGATGTATTCCCGAACAACTTCTAATAGATCAACAATATATTATATTATATATTCCCTGGAACTCGCACCGGATTGAAATGGCAATTTATGCATCATCAAAGGAAACCCTGCCGCCAATGGTGATCGGAAAATTAATATTGTTATTATTATTTGCTTTTAAATTATTTCGCTAATGGAAAATCAGACATAAATGGAATCCAGGAAACCAGGTTAATTTGAAATTTGTGTTTCTATGGAAATGTAGGGAAATAATGTTTTTCTTCTATTTCAATTTATTATTTTTAGTGACTGAATTGTCTACACCCATCACAAAGTTAAATTAAAACACAAAAATAATTTTTTAATGCTTTTTGAAGCAGCCACAAAATCTCATCCAAGATTTTTGTTAACTTTCATCATCTACATCACTTCTATAGTTTATTCCAAAAATACCTTATTTTTAATCGTTTCGGCATTGCTGTGAGCAAGTGAACCAATTGCTCTAATAAACTAGGCTCCTTCAACCCCCCCTAGGTCCTGTACTGCATGATTACTTGACAGTGCGACACTTGACACTGTGACACTTGACAGTGTGACACTTGACACTGTGTCACTGTGACTTTGACCCTGTGGCACTTGTCACTGTAACACTTCACGTTGTGACACGTGCCACTGTGACGCTTGACACTGTGACATTTCACATTGTGACACTTGACACAGTGACACTTGCCACTGTGACACTTGTCACATGATGTGTCACAATGACAAGTTTCACAGAGTGAAGTGTCAAGTGTCACAGTGGCAAGTGACACAACTTGAAATGTCACAGTGAAAAGTGACATAGTGCCAAGGGTCATAGTGTCAAGTTTCACACTGTCAAGTCACAGTGTTAGGTGTCACATTATCAGGTGTCACTGTGTATAGAATCACAGTGTTAAGTGTCACAGTGACAAGTGTCACAGTGTCTACTTTCACTTGTCAAGACACTGTGACACTTGACACTGTGACACTTGATACTGTGACAATTGACACTTGACTATGTTACACTTGATACTGTGACACTTGACCAGTTCAACACGGTGATCTTTCTCAACTTTCCGCTGGAAAAGTGGAAGGCAGGAGATATTATATTAGATTGCTCAGTATCTTAGAAAAATGTTAGGTGGACAGTTCATAGCCTAAATATACAATCTACTTTAAAAAACTGACTTTATTTAATAAGGGAATACCTGCTTTCAGAGCTGCATCCAAAATCATGCATTTAATTGTGAATCCACATTGCATATAATTTCACTTCAACAACAAAAGCTTCTGTCTCAGGAAACCCACGTATACTAAATTTGATAATACAATTCTCGTACAATTCGCTTAGGCTGTCATACTATACACTCAATTATAATATCATACGGATGGTGGTTATAACATAATATGAACTGTAGGGATATACATAACACTGTACGATAACAACTTATCAAGGGATTTTCAGACTCCTAACAATTATTATGTAGTTGTAACTTTTATCAGATTTGGTACGGATCACGCGATTTTGTTTTTATTTCTAGGCACTTACCGCCGCGTTTGGGTAATTGGATAATTTAACTGTTTTCATCGCTGTTATCTTTGGATGCACACAATCGCTGGTGTATTGGTTATATTTTCTCTTTTATATCGTGAAAAAGTGTTTTGCGTGCGTTTTTGAGCTGTTCAGGCGAAAAGTAATGGATACTAGTATTAGATAACTTTTAAATCTCAAATGCGAATCATTCAATTTGCACAGAGCGTGTCGAACTTTCTAATTGAGTGGGACTATGGCATCCCTAAATTGGGGGAAATTATGAGGATGAAGGATGTTAAGGAAGGTAAAGAGTTAGGAAAGAGAAAGGATGGGAAGTACTATATATTCAGACTTAATCCATTTGTAGTTTAGCAATATGGGTTATTGTTTAGATATTTCATCCAGAGGGTCTGACAGTCTACAGGCCCTGCCACGTCTGTAAACTGGATGCGTATGTTGTGGAGGTTTTTAATAACAACTCTTGATACGCGAGTCAAATATATTTACAATGAAACTTTGTGTTACAATAATTTGCACAGATTTAATAATTATCTTGCTTAGAGGGAAAGCAGGCAGAGGGAACGAACGTTAAAACCGGAATGAATGTGCATTATCATTCACCCAGTCAGAGAGTGGTGGCTATTAGTGATACCATTTTATAAAATCGGACAAAAATAGTATTTTTATGGTTGTTCGTTGCTCGGCTACAGTAGCAACACCTTTATACTGAATGTTATACTTTTACCGGGGCGATACTGAGGATATCTTCAACTAAGGGTTAAAATTTTAATTGCACGTAGTTAAGCTCCACTACCCGGCTTAGCAAGAGTTTAAACAGATCTATTTTCTTTATTGACCATTTGTAAATAATGTGACAAAGAAAATAGCATCTTGTCTTAAATTTCAATTATTAACTCCTCAGGCCTCGAACTTACTTTGTCGGAAGGTCAAAATATTTCATCTTTGTAATAAAATCCAAATAAATGTGACATTTCTGATCGTATTCGAAAACTATAAAAACTGTTTTTTAATCATATTTTTTTAAATGTATTAATTTTGAATACAAACATAAAAAGTTTTAAAAATGGCCACTTTACGATTTTTCTATCAGAATAACGAAAAAAATAAAAACACATACATATTCACGCACTCAAACTCACTTTTTTGTCGTGTCCCGAAATCCCGTAAAAAATTTCTCAAAATGGGTCATGAATTTTTGCACATGTAAATCTTATTAGGTTTGCTATTGTTAGGCTATGTGGCCAATAGGAATTCGACAAGTCCCGGCATATCTTGATGGAAATTCTTCATTACCTACGCTCTTTTCTACCTACTTCTCCTTTTCCGCCTCGCCTGGTCCGGGATGCCTCTCCTTTCGGTCCTTTGAAATACTTTCGCTTCGTCGACTGAATCATTTGATGGATTTATTCTGAATGCCAACCGTTAGAATTGTGTTTTTCCCGAAATCTATATCCTTTGTAATATTTACTATTTTAACAAAGCAATCTCCTTAATGTATGTAGTCTTGATATATATCTATAAACTTATCCTATTAATGTATTTAAAGAAGGTTTTCAAATATTTATAATGCCCTTACGAAATGTAAACTTTTATTATTGAAGACGAGCCATCTTTTTGTTAATGTTGAGATCTCCTAACAATCACTCTGCTTTAACTGATTATTTAAATTTCACGTTTCTGGAACGGCTTGACCTCTGATGCATTGTGCATTTTCTCAAATACCACTTACATAATATGCACAGGGGTCTTACTGCCTTCCATGCGTGCTTAGGGTTGGTAAGACTGCGGTCACGTTATTTGATCCCGATCGCGTCATTTTCCTTCCGGCTATTAAGTGAAAACATATCCGCTCGACTAGCGTTTTGCATCAATGAGAAACAACAAGCAGTGTTCATTTTGCGCGGAAGGTGTGAAAGGGGCTGAAATTCATCATAGACTTTTAACACAATGTAATATGGCGACAATATTTTATTATTTTTAGGTGTTTTTGCTATTAAAATGCTTCATTTTTTCACCTTTTTCATTCTCTTCCTCATTCCTTCCCAGTTCCTTTCCCATTAGAATTTGAACGCCTGCTTGTTGTGAGACCGATTAGTGATTGAGTGGCCCAAAGCCTGGGGTTCACACCCAAACGCCGCGGGTTCAATCCTCTGCTATCAAGTCATTGTATCATTGCACTATCAACATTTTTCACCTGGCAATAAACTTGAAACTATCGTTTAAAAAAACTCGTGCTAAGTGTTAACAAGTAGATAAATAAACCTTCTTCTGAAAGAAATTATCTGGATCTAAAAAAGGATGCCACGATTTTGAACTTTGGACTTTGGTTTCTTGAGGATTGTTTCTTCTTGGCTGATAGTTTTCAACTTGGGCAAAATCGGGTCGGACCTTTGGGGGACAGAAAAAGCGAATAAAATGTAAATTAAAAATAAAAGGGGGATAAAAAGAGCGAATGCCAAATTTATTCTCAGTGTAAGATAAAAAAGACATATTAGCGACTTAAATTTACAAGTGATCTCTTACGTTTTTTACCTTCGTTTGTTTTTGTAATTCAAAGGTACGCTTTCGGAATAAAAGAGAGAAAAGCTTTCTAATTACTTAATCGCAGTTAAGTTTTATGGCTCTCCTCGCGAGAGTTATTCGACCTTACTTTCTTTTGTCCCTCTACCCCTAGTGGTTATTGACCGGGGCGGCTCTGCGGAACATTGGTGTTCTGTTACCTGGTTACTTCGGCCGAATTATTAGACTTTTATATGCTTGAGAAAACAATAAACCGGTTTATTTTTCTTTTTATATTATGATAATAACATGTCGTATAATTTTGATGGTATATATTTTCTCGCTGTTCGGTTAGATATTCAAATCAACTTTCTACCGACTATTTCAGACGAATTATTGTTTTATTGCATTTAAAACTATGTCCTCTAGCTAGTTTATTGGTTCTCAATCTTATTTTGCCCCCCTCCCTCTTCGGAAAATATATTTTTCTAGAACCCCCCATTTTTTTACTTGGGGGGAGAGGGTGGGGCTTGTCACGGAACTGTCACGGAATCAATAATTCAATTAAAAAATATTAAATAATTTTTTTATAACTTAAATTAAAAAGCAATCTTTTGTATTTTAAGTACCGGGTTGCTACCTCCTTCATTTTGTATTTACGATATAGTATCAATTTTTAATAATAATAAGACATGTAAGATTAGTATGTAATTAGCGTGTTTTTTTAGACCATATTTTTTACTTGCCATCACTGTACCATATCGACACCCCCTTATTTGAAAATAAGCCCCTCTGAAAATCTCAAACGCCCATAAGGGGGCGTTATCGCCCACGATGAGAACCTATAGCTGAATGACCTGCTAGACAGCGGTCGTCACACTTTTCTGATCAAGGGCCACATATGGCAATGTGAGGTATCATCACGGCCGCTCACTTATGATTCCGGGGGGGGGAGGGGTACGTAATAGAGGTGGGTAAGTTCTGCATTTTACCGGAAGCCTCCGAGACTTGCCTCCTCTTAAAAGTCCACGGGTTCTAGGAGCAGGTCCCGGGTCCGAGTTCTTAGGTGCGGACACTGCGGACTGAGCACTGAATGTTGTTGCGGTGCACCGAACCGGGACGCACGGGTTCAAAGAACTTGGAGCCAGGACCTACTCGTAGAACCCGCACGACAACTCAGAACCCTGGAACAGGACAAGACCCACACGAGGGCTCGGACCCGTCACCCGTGCAATGTAGGTACATTCAATGGACCTACATTGCACGGGCTTTTATTGAGAATTTAAATAAGTAAATTAGCTGTAATGCTTTATTATAAACTATTATTTTATAATGCACTTCACCCGTTGAGTAACAATACCAATATACGCTCTAATTGAAAATTACTCCGTGTCTAGTCGAATATTCTAAACAATTCCGCGATGACGTTAGGCAGCAGTATACTGTTACGCCAAGCGGTCAGGCACGTGCGTGTTGATTGCCGGCCGGGGCAAGAATGACTGAAGACTGAATGAGGAATGTATCGTGGTTCGTGAGTCGCGGGAGTGGGAGGGAGTGACAAGAGTGGCGGGTGTTTTTGTCGCGGTTCACGACTCACGTCGCTCGGACCAAGATGCATGGGTTTGTACTCGGCGATCTCGGGACTTGTAATTCGAATCTGCGCCGCGGCTTCGCGCTGCGGCGCGCGGCGTTGAGTAGCTCGAGTGTTTCACGATTCACGCAGTTCCAAGAACCCGACACTCGCCGAGACTCGCGACTCGTGAGTGGAGTGGAGAGTGTAGCGCTTCGGGGACACCGGACGGTTACTACTACTCAGTCACTAGACTCACTAGTACCGGAGTACCTCGCCTCGCGGCGAACACGGGGACACCTGCCGGCCGGTGGAGGCATCCGAGTTTTTCGGGTTTGGGAATGAGCCCGAGTTCCGGGACAGGGTTCTCTTGGAGTAGTCGATTTGAAAAAGGAGTGGGAGTAGGAACCGCTTCCCGCAAAGGAGCGGATCACATGAGCCCATTCCAGCTGAACTGACACATCGCTAGTACGTAAGTTGTTGTATCTTTGGTTTAGCAAGTAAAAAAACAGTTCTTTTGTATTTAAGTACCGGCTGCTACCTCCTTCCTTCTTGTATTCATGATATATATATTGTCAATTCTTAATAATAATTATACACATAAAAAATATGTAGATCTGTAATAGAATTTTTCAGTTCAATTTTCATCCTCTTCCCGAACTACCGAAATGTGTAAATTTTCGCACACGTCGTAAAAATTATTACATACAATAACAAAAATTAACCAACATTAAAGTTTACTTTGCTTTATTAGTACGTGATTAGCGTGTTTTTTGTTCTTTTTTAGACCATATTTTTTTTACCTGCCCACTCCCTCACTGTGCCATCTCAACGCCCTCTAATTTTCTCTGGGGGCGTTATCGCCCACGTTGAGAACCTATGACGTACACTGTGCGCGTGTTCAAAATCGACTTAGGATGTGTTCAAAAACCAGCTGGGCGTTTTAAAATCAAATGTCGATCAATTAAAATCAACGTTTTAAAATCATAAGGATGTACGTATATAAAATATTTGAAAAAAAAACGGATAATAAATTGTACATGAAAAAAATATACATTTAAAAAGAAAATGGCATGCCGCGGGCCGCACGAAGTTCGACGGCCACGGAGCTAGACGATTTAGAGTAGATACATCAGGTACATTCCTCTTTCCCATCCTCACTTCCTTCAGCCTCAAAATATACTTCTATTCGCAGCTTTCATAGTCCCGCTGGCTTCGGGCAGTTAAAGACTTTGATAATAACATATTAAAAAATGTTTTAAAACCCACCAAAATTTAAAGCAAAATTTAAAAAATTATTTGGCAAATATACTAACCTACTTACTATAAATGTGACGCAGCTCCGATAAGTTTTCAACCTCTGCTTTATATTATTATTATGGAATATACTGAACATGACCCTTTGTTCTCTAGCTACACTGCTTTATGAAAAGGATTTCACGGTTTCGTAAAGGGACGGTGGTGGGAAGAGCCTAATATTATGAAAACACATTTAAAAGCTTTAATATTGAAATTTATTTAATTCTAATTAAGGGGTACAAGCTTTGTCTCTCTCTTGCTGTATTACTTTCATTTTTGTCTTTATCTTCATTTACTCTCTCATTCCCTCCCACCGTGTTTTCTTTTAACGTTAAAAGGTTTATTTGATCGCACAATCGGCAATGCAGGAAAATCTGTGGTTGGGATGGGATAAAGGGTATACGTAAGCCAGAGGGTGGGGAGGTTGGTACAAGGAACTATTCGTTACTATCCTTGGGAATTGAATAGAGGTTTTTGCTTTGTTGTACTTTTGTCGCAGAGATGTATTGTATAATTTAGTTTCCTCCAATTGTAATACAATAATTTTTTTTATTTTTTATTATTTCATACAATTCTTGAAAGTACACTATTATGTTTTTTTTACTACCATACTAGGCTAATGCCCGTGTTAAGGTAATCATACATGATATAAGTTATACAGTGTGAGAACTAGAACAAAATATAGGTTTGAAATAGAAATTATAAGATATTATAAAGAACAGAATGAAAAAAGATAAAAATATCTAAGTTAAAATATAACAAGATATATGTAAGCACATACACACATACATATGCATATACATACGCAAATACATATATATACACGTAAATACATGTACATACATACAAACACACATATATATGCATACATAATATATAAAATTGAAAAAAAACAGGATTATAAAAAAGAAAATGTTTTAAAGAAGTTAAAAATAAAATACTATAAAATATAGAATACTAAGAAGTAAGATTTAAGTACCCATGTTAATCTATAAATTATTTTATGAAAGCTAAAATTTTTACTGGAGTTAATCAAGGTAAGTAAATAATCATCTAGAAGAGTATATATTTAGGTTAGATTAGATTTCAGTGAAGTCAGGTTGGAAAAATATGTGAAGCATGATATTTGAGGTGGGTTTGCAAATCAATGAAAATAAAACAAAAATCATGATGCAAACCAGAACCCCTCACCGCAGAATAAAAGATAAAGTGAAATTTAAAGACAGTTATAATTTCGAAGTGGTCGAAGAGTTTACCTACCTGGGCTCCATCATAACGCAGGACAATGAACCCGTAGACCCAGTAGAAGTAAGAAAGCGCATTACAGCCGCTAACAAAACTTACTTCGCGTTGCTGCCAGTGTTCAAATCCCGAAACGTCCATAGGAAAACCAAAATAACCTTATACAAAACAATTATCAGAATGGTCTTGGCCTATGGATGTGAGGCGGGAACACTCACAGCAAAGTCTTCGAAAGAAAGGTACTTCGAAGAATCTTAGGAGCGGTGCGAGAGGGAGAGGCATGGAGAATCCGCCACAATAATGAGCTCTATGATATTTACCAAGCTCCCAGACTCTCCACCCATTTAAGACTCCAAAGATTAAGATGGGCCGGACATGTGCACCGAATGCCAAGCACACGAGTACCGAAGAAGGTTCTGACGGGACACCCGGTAGGTAAACGAAAGGCGGGCAGACCTAGACTGAGATGGGAGGATGATGTCAGGAAGGATGCAAGAGCATTAACTCCATGTTGCAGACTGGAAGACGACGGCCGAAGACAGAGGGCGGTGGAGGCTTATTTTGAAGGAGGCCAAGGCTCGAAATGGGCTGTAGCGCCATTGAAGAAAAATGATATTTTATTTAGTTAATTTATTTTTTTTCCTTTTCTTTTATAATGGTTAGGAAGTCATATATTCTTTAAAGAAATCTCGTCCCCTTTCGAATATACGATTTTGAACACGAATAGTAAAAAGGGGTATGGTAATAGTTGATTTTATATCGGTGCTCAATGCAATTGTACTTGCACACAATAGATTTTTTAAGATGGTCTGAAGACCCGTAAGAAAAACTTTTGTGAATGAGTAATAAATATTAATAAATAAATGTTCGATAAAGGAGGGGTGCGATATTGTGTTTAATAAATTTTAAGATATGTATGTTTAAGCTATCAGGTCATTTAGAACGTGTCGTATAGAGACTCAATATTTTTTAAATCTCTTCATTTGTCGTAGGTGAGAAGTGAAATGAAAGGTATTTTGTTTTTAGAGGCAGTGAAACTACAGTTTCCTCGGTTTCCCTTGGAATGGTTTCCGCAAGTTTAGTTTGGGAAGCGGGTATGAGTACCGCCGCACCGGGAACCATTTATTGGATAACCAACACCCCTGCCATAGTCACCTCAAGTGGTTAGCTACGTTTGGTGACTTAGCAGGGGTGCCCGGGTTCATGGGGTGAGGTTTGACTAGGTAGTGGTGTAAGATGCGTTTGACCACCCAGCGTGGCGGGCCGGGTCGCCAGAGACTGGTTGAGGGAGACCTTTTGACTTCCCTAGCCGGACTCTCTCGACCCATCGCTTTGTACAGCAGTGGGCGGAATAGAATCATACGTCCGTCACTCCTGGGCACACTGACCCCCAGATTCCTCTCTTTCTTCTCCTTTAAAAGACCAGCATCCTGACAGCATCCTGAAAGATGACATAGGCCCCGAGGAAAATTCTTTTGCTAAGGGTGTGTGGAGCTAATGTAAAAAAACCTTCGTAAAATATTGATTAGTATGGCAAGCAATTATTTTGGTAATTCTCTATATTATTTGCGTCAGTCAGTAATTAAGAAAACTCAATAATGCTGCAAACAAAACCAAAAAACTTGATCTGCATAACTTGCCAAATGATTTTAGATTATGTAGGCTTGCCGAACCGATTGCCAGGGCGTTTTACGTTAACTGTAGATTTACTGAAGAGAAGTTTCCGAGTTTATTGGAGCACTGTGAATAAGTTCCCAAAGACCTTGACAGAAAAAGATATCGAAGCTCTTTAACAAATTTTCACTTCCTTAACCATTCCTTTACATTTCAGCTAAATTTCTTGTTAAACTTATTTGGAACTTTCATAAAAGTTCTGTTACACATTTACAATATTTTATTTTATATGTACTAGCTGGTTCCCGGCATACGTTACTATGCCAATTTATAATGAAATTGTTCTCCCTGCGTGTCCTTTCCCATTCGTCCCGTTCCCTTCCTTCCCTCCCTTTCCTCTCCCGCCTCCCCTTTCTCTCCCGCGTCCCCTTCCCCTCTCGCGTTCCCACTCCGATTCTTCCACCTTCCCTCTCACCACTACACCCCCCCCCCTTCCCCCGTCCCGCGAAGCCCCCTCCCGAGTTCCCCTCCCACCTACCAGATTCCCCTCCCGTATTCACCTCCCCCCTCCCGCGGGTCCCCCTTCTGCGAATCCCCCTAGAGTTCCCGTCCCCCTCCTGAGTTCCCCTCCTCTTTCCGAGTTCCCCTCCCCCCTCCCGTGTTCTCATCCCCCCTCCCGGATTCCATACATTCATTCTCGGTACATTCAGTTTCCAAACAGCTCGCGTGCCACCTATTGCAATAATTTTTTGTACAAATTTCATAATGCCAGAACTCGTATACGTGTTATTCTGATGTATGAGCTATATTATTGTAAAGTTTCATTAAAATCCATTCGTAATAGAGTAACAAACATACGTACATCCATTCAAACTTTCGTCTTTATAATATTAGTAAGATACTCGTATATATTTTGTCTTCAATTTCTACATGAAATGCTGATATTACGACAAATACCTAATTTTATATTCGCTTCTACGCTTTTAGTATACTTATCCACAGTTTCTCTATACATTTATCATCGCGCATTTAACATCGCGTTGCATTTTAATGCAACGCGAAATATCTATTTCGCGTTGCAGTAACCTAACCCCTGCGAATAATCACTAAATTATAATTTCTCCTCCAAATTTAAACTATCGTCGATGTCTATTTGTCCTTTGTTTTGAGTGTGTTCTTCCAAGTTGTCCTTCTCGAAAGGTCTGTGAATATTAAGATACAAATTATTATCAACCTAATTTTTACAGTCATCTCTTCAAGCATTACTTAGTTTTAGTTCCACTTTTTCTCGTTCTTTTCTTTATTACTCCCAAGTTTCGTCTCTTCGGCAGGTAGACTCTATTCGTGAATATTACCATCTTCTTACATAATAATACATACTTTATAACCTGTTCATTGTGCCTTCTCGCAGTCTACTTTCGTCTTTAAGAGCGTCCGAATTAGGTAAAATTAAATGCGTGACGGTTGACGCGGGTCATTCTAAATCCCGTGCCTTTGGGCCTTGGCTGAAGGGGCTTTGAATATCACATTTATGATATTATTTCTGGCCAACGGACGGGGCGAGGACAAAGAGCCGGGACTAGGTCCTCTGGGGGACGTCACCTGTCGGATCTAGAGGTAAACAGAATAAAAGATTTGCGCATAGACAAGTAGTGCCATCAATGAGAAGAACGAGAATGGATAAGTCTAACGGATTTCTTTTGTGAGCGGTTAGAGCGTTATGTAAATACGTTAAAGACTTTTCTAGTCATTGGAAGTTTAAATGTAAGCATGAAATTAGTTTGAGACTCAAAAATTAAAACAAAGGAAATTTCCTTAATACGAACTAACTATGCATATTGCTTATCTTCTTCTTCGATGGCGTTACAGACCATATCGAGCTTTGGCCTCCTGCAACAGTCGCCTCCAACTCCTGTCCTCAGCGGCTGACTTCCAATTTGGAACCTGGAGAAGCTGTGCTGCATCCCCTCTTACTTCGTCTTCCCACCTCAGTCTGGGTCTTCCCACTTTTCTCTTTCCACCTGGGTGTCCAGTCAAAATTCTTTTTGGGACGCGTGTATCCGGCATTCTCTGTACATGCCCAGCCCATCTCAGCCTGAGGAGTCTCATATGTGTTGAGATGCTAGGTGCCTTATATATATCATACAATTCTGTATTGTGCCGGATGCGCCACTGTTCACCCTCTTTCACGGGTGCATATTGCTTATCAGTGGCATGTATTGATCTATGACAAAAGGTAGGCTGTGTCGCTCGAGTGGATCAAAAAATTGTCCTGTTAAGGCGCCGCTACCCGAATTTCTATCGATTTCTTACATATCTCCCTTAAACATTTGAAGTTTTTAAGCTCTTCAAAAAATATATGTTATATAAAATTTCGCAAAGTATGCTCCGAAAATTATTATAAACACGTTTGTTTCAGTTATTTTACAAGTTATAGTTATGAAAAAAATCACATGTTTCTTTAAATGATACTTAAGATGCCTTCCACGAGATTTTTGCTCTATTTTAAACGAGTCGTATTTTATTAAACATTTTCGCAATTTTCTCATAGATTTTATCGTTTTACATGTTAGCGCGCTCCTCTAACATTCGTAATTACATATCTCTCCATCTTCTTCTTTTTGAGCGCGGATGCGGCGCCTTAAGAAGCATTCATATTAACTTATTGACTTTTAATTTAAAATAATCAATTCCAAGCTATAAATATTGTGACAAACAGGCGAATCATTTTGAATAGATTTTGGCTTGTATAATGTTTTACTGAATCATAGGACTTCCGTGGGGTATGAGGGGACTGCTGGCTGGTGTTCCAAACTGGTTCGAAATATTTTTTTTGTGCAGTTTGAACATTGTATGTGCCCAAAAACATTAAAATGTGCGTTCTTTAAAATAATTTGCCTGAATTTTGTTGAGTGTCATAAATATCAGAATCGCGTCATTTTGCAATCCAGATTGGTAGATACTCCCTAAGTGAAATATATTCTTTACTTCTTCGAACTTTTTATTTTATTTTATTTTTTTTTATTCATTATATGAAATATATTCGTTCAGAATCGAAACGGTGCGTTATTTGAAATAGTTATTAGTTTGGGAGGCTTGTATGGGTACCGCTGCCCCGGGAATCATTTTTTGGATAACCAACACCTCTGCCATAGGTCACCCCAAGTGGTTCGTTACGTTTGGTGACTTTGCAGGGATGCCCGGGTTCATGGGGTGAGGTTTGTCCCCGGGTCTCGCGTACGCGTCTGCCCACCAGCTGCAAGGCAGGCCGGACCGGGAGAGAATGGTTGAAGGAGTCTCTTTGACTTCTCCAGCCGCACTCTCTTGGAACATCGCCCTGCACCACAGTGCAAAGGATGGATTCATACGTCCGTCACACCTGGACACGTTGACCCCCAGATTCCTACCCATCTCTAATATCCTTTTCCTTCCCAGAACTTCCTCTTCTTCCTTTCAAAAAAACCCTCCACACTGCATTCCCAAAGATGACATTGGTCCTGAGGAGAATTATTTTCCTCGGGGTCTCCTGTGTGGAGCTAATTGAAAAAAAAAGTTTAGATAACAAATCAGAATATTAGGGAACTTCCCAAACTGCCTCTCAATCTTCCCATTTCTACTTCTTTTAACCTCACAACGCAACTAAAATTGGGGTTGCCATGGTCCCACTGGCTGCGGGCAGTTGGCGGTATTCGAATAAACTAAAAAAAAAACAACAACCTAAGCAAGAATCGTGGCTCCCTTATCAGGCACAAGAACTCCCCTTTTCTTATAAGGTTTACATGACCAACGATGACCTTAAATATAATATTTTGTGAAATATATGTATGTATTAATCTAACTCATATTATTTATATTACAAATAAAATTAAATAATAATTTTTTTTTTTTTAAATGTCGCATTGCCGTATTTCTCGGGTATATGCTGGGATACATTATGATGATTCTAAATAAATTCTAAATAAAAGAGAACACTAAAAAATTATTTATTTCATTTGTGATTTAAAAATTTTTTGATAAGTTTTAAGATTTTCACGGCCAAAAGCATTTTCGTTATTTGTTTTTGGGGTGTTGTGCCGTGTTGCGTTACCTCCTTCTTTAGCCAACGTTTCGGACATCGTTGCAGTGTCCATCATCAGGGCAGATCCGGCAGATCCGGTAGGTGTGTACATGTGACACATCTACCGGATCTGCCCTGATGATGGACACTGCAACGATGTCCGAAACGTTGGCTAAAGAAGGAGGTAGCGCAACACGGCACAACACCCCAAAAACAAATAACGAAAATACAAATTTTTTGTTTTTAAGAATGGGTCACCTCAGAATTTGAAGAATTCATAAAATATCAAAGTTAATATTTAAGTTTTATGAAAGTCATATTAATAATACATATTTTATTTACAAAGTACGGTGAAACAACCCGGCTCGTGGTGAAATAATAACAGAAATTTCACAGAACTTGAATTTTAACTGATAATTTGAATTCGAAATTTGACTTATTGTTAATATTCTGTTAAACGTATTTTTTTTTAATAAATTTCATTTGGACGTAAATTTAGTTCCATCTCGCTTCTATTTCTAGAAAGCTGATTTACCTTAATCTAACCGTATTTAAAACAGTGAGAACATTCTTCTTTTTTTCAAAAATTCTGAAAATTCGTTGACGTGTGAACGCGCTCGAATGCTTCTGTGAACCATCCACCTTTAATTCTTCGCGGATACCAGGCGCCACCTAGCGACTGGTGACCCTACTATCCGAGCCCACTCACCCTGCAAATTCAAAGAATTAAAATGAAATATGGACTCGCGACAATGGTATTCCATTCAGTACTGTGATTAGTCGCTACATTAAATCTTGCTTTGAAAAAAATCTGTACCGTGCTTATTTTACCGCATTATTTTTTCTTCTCTTTCTTCCCTTCCCTCTTCGTTCTCGCCTCATTAATCCACGGCTACCAGCAGGGCTCTTAGTTGAGTACTCTTTTATATAATTTATATTATTTCTCTACGTCATTACCTAAGCATTCCGTGAATTTCTGAGCTGAAACCGCGAGTTTTCACCCGAAATGTTCTCGCGGTAAGCTCGCGGTTTCGCACAAACTATTGTGAAATAAATTTCTGTGTTAATTTACCCGAGCGATAAATAAACATGCCCTTAAACTAAGCATTTAAATTGGTGAGGTATGTCTGTTTTAATAGTAGGTCGGTAGAGCTTAATGTGCCTGGACTGTATTATATATAAATGCTGTTCGCTTTTTACATTTTAGACAATGTTTTGTGGTCTCTGGTCTTGTGTGTTGGGGTTTATTTTAGGCCTTAACTGTATCATCTAATGTCGTTGACTTCTAGAATCTAGATAATATGTTGTCCATGTTTGTTGAAATATTTTTGGATTTCTGTATCATCCAATGTTGTCCTTTTTCTAGATTCGACCTGAGGAGCGATTCTATATCTTTTGTGGATACGAAAAAGATTGCATAGGGAATCGGCTGTCAAATTTGTGTGATTCTATGGCTGTCAACTGCATTTCCTATAGGTTACGTTGGCCGATGTCAGATATCAGCTGTCGCATATTTTAGTTTAGGGTGTGTATAAAACGCGAATAGTACCTAAGTATACATGATTATTTATTTATTTAATATACGTTGTAAGTTATATACCAAGGATTTGACTTTTGTAAGTTTCGATTCAATCTAAATGCGCATGAATTATATTTGAAGAACCTATTTCTCCTACTTCTCACTAACAAAAAAAAACACTTCCCAACCGTCAATCGGTGTTTAGCTACACATTGAATAAAGACTATACATTTTTTTAAACTTTATGAGTAAAACCTCAAATTGTAATATTTAATTAAATGAAGATAATATTAGCGAAACTCATTCGAAAATCTAAAAAATCGAAAAACCAGAAAAAGATATTTGCATCTGGGACTTTCGATTTCCGGGCAAAGGCTAACCACTTCATCTTTTACTGATTTTTCAGTTTACGCATTTTCGATTGAGTTTCGCTAATATTGTCTTCATTTTATTAAATAAAGACTGTACAATTTAAATTTCGAAATCTTACTGATTAAAAATGATTTTAAGTGTGCTGCGAAAGAATTGGCAACATTGCATTTTGGTACGCTGGCGCATGCGCCATAAGCGCATGACGGCAAAATGATAGTTTAGGTGTGCGATTCATTTCATGTTTTGGTTCATAATTTTTATTCGAATGAGAATTCACTTTTATAATAGTATGATTCAGTTACTATATGTGTTATTTTTCTCAGTTTTAATCCATTAAGATGACAATATACCCTAACATATAATCAGAATCTTAACGACGTAAGTAAAGAAACCGTGTATACAAATTGCGACTCTCGACCCGTCATGCACTGGACGGACCTACTGTCGAATTTGCCGTATCAAAGAAAAGAAGAAGAAGATAAATAATGTGGGAATCTTAACGACGTAAGTGAAGAAAACGTATAAACAAATATATGCCGCGGCACGGCGTAATTCACCCTAGCAGGCCTGGAGATTCGACCATTGCTACGAATACATAACATAAGAACGTGCTACAAATATTTAAAATGTATCTCCATGTTGTCCTCCCGAAATTATTAATTCATCGTCTAGAAAAATTAAATCTGGTGCTTACCGCTGACTTTATAGTTGAAAAACGGGTTATATAGTTTTGAAATCATTGTACGTAAAATATATTAATGGTAAGGTACTGTTTTTATTAATCTAATATATAAATAGCTCGCATTTCTTGTGCGGCATGGAAATAAAAAAGTTATTATAGTTACGGATTCGCCGGAAATGATGAAAATGTGAGTTTTGAGCGTACAAAAATTATTAGGATTGTGTACCGCCTTAATAATGTCATATTATGCATTTTGTTTTATCTTCTTTATAAATGGTATTTCCTATAACATCTTTGAAAATAGGAAATGTATGGGACATTTAAAATCACTTGGAAATTTTCGAAATAACGATGAGAATTTATACAACAGATAAACAACCCTCTTTATCAGGATAAACAATTTAGTAACTATCTTTCTACGAACAATTTTACGTCAATTTCTATATTTGTAAGGTTTTCACATACACGGATGTTTATCTATCTATCTATCTATCTATCTATCTATCTATATAAATAAAAATGAATCGCCGAAATGTATGTACGCGCACTTCCGAACGACTGCACCAAATTGGATAATTCTTTTTTATCGTGTTTATTATTGTCAGGACAAGGTTTGTATAAAACTACTGGTGAGCTCTGGCATTATGAAATTTGTATAAAGATGAATCGCCGAAATGTATGCATGCGCATAATTTCCGAACGACTGCATCAAATTGAATAATTCTTTTTTTGTTGTGTTCGTTATTGTCTGGTGATTGACGGCATTATGAAATTTGTATAAAAAATTGCAATAGGTGGTATGCGAGCTGTTTGAAAACTAAATGTACGGGGAATTAATTTATGGAACGCGGGAGGGGGGGAGGGGAACCGGGGAGGGCGGAGGGGAACCTGTGAGGGGGGAGGGGAACTCGGGACGGGGTATCGGGACGAGGGAAGGTGGGAGTTGAGTGGGGAGAGGAAAGGTGGAGTAGGCGGAGTGGAAACGCGACAAGGGAAGAGGGCGGTAGAGGAAAGGGGGGTTTTAAGGGGAACGGGACGAATGGGAAAGGACACGCGGAGAGAAACAATTTCTTTATTAAATGGCATAGCAACGCCTGCCGGGTACCAGCTAGTAAATTGTATAAAATTTTAAAAAAGGTTTGTGTAAGTCTGTTAATATAGTGGTTTTCAACATTTTGGACTTCCCGTATGTTATGTGCTTTTTTGGCGCGCTTTTCTTTAATTCGAAAATGCGCAAAAAAGTTCATGTGTTTTACCGGCAATAATTTCCCTCACAGAGCTTTAAAACCGCAAATAGCAATATACCTACATTTTTTTACCCTAGTTATTTTTTTTTCATTCCAAATTAACCTTTAACTATGGACGTGAAAAAAAAATCACACTCCCATGGACGTCGGGTCACACAGACCCCTTCATAAAATTCTTCTAATTTTCAAACCTGGACCAATCTGACTTTAGCAAGGAGTTTATATGTATAAAGTATTTATAAATAAAAGATCGAGTAATAAAAATAATCAACTTTTATTCATATTTTAATAATTATCTCCAAATTTAACAAACCTAGTCAGTTTTCAGTCTTAATTGACTTGAGATCATATTAAGGCTCTTAATTATAGTAGGTATTACAAAAATCAAACCAATAATTTTTCCTAGCTAATAAAAGAAACAGTAACAAAAAGTCATAAAAAAAACTTATGACTTTTTGAAATTTTGACTTTTTTTCTGACTTTCTTATGACTTTTTGAAATTATAGTCAACGGGTCTCCCAGGCCCTGATTAAATTTTAAATGATTATTACTCATGTAATAAGTGCCGGATGACGCGACCTTCTCCCTCCTTGGTCATAACACAACTAAAACTGAAGCTACTGAGACGCGCGGGGATGGCACGCACGGGGAAGGTGTTTATTCCGAGAAATTGAAGAAGGGGTTGGGCCTCTGAGACCCGACGTCCATAGTTAAAGGTTAAAAATAGAGCTGGCGCGTTCAGCGGAGCGTGGTGGTCGGTTTTTTTCGCTTTATTTTATTGCGTTTGTATAATATTTTTGCTTATAGTAAATATTATTCGTTTTGGTCGAGCTTTGTGCCACGCCGGAATTTTTTAGCGGATTTAGCAAACCGTTTATTCATTTATTTATTGCTAATTGTAACCGGAATTTTATTTTTATGAAGCACTTCACATACCGTAAATAATAGCCACCTCTGGCCTGGATGCCCAAAATACCTGAAAAACCCTTTCTTCTGTGCATAAACGGGCGGTCCATTTGATAGACTAACAAGCGGATTGCAATCTTTAGAGCACAGGCGTCAGGCAGGTGTGCTGTTCTTGTTCTTTTTTTTTACATGAGCTCCACACAGGAGACCCTGAGGAAAATAATTTCCGTCAGGACCTATGTCATCTTTGGGGATGCTGTGTGGAGTGTTTTTTTAAGGAAAGGAAGTAGAGGAGAGTTCTGTGAAGGAAAAAGGTTGAAGGGGTGGGTAGGAATATGGGGTTCAGTGTGTCCTGGTCGTCCGCCTCCAAGACCTAGACAAACCTCACCCCATGAACCCGGGCACCCCTGCTAAATCACCAAACGTAGCGAACCACTTGGGGTAACCTATGGCAGAGTTGTTGGTTATCCAATAAATGTTCCTGGGGCGGCGGTTCCCATTCCCGCCTCCCAAATTGTTCTACCAGCATTACAGTGGAAGATGAGCCCGAGGAACTAGCGTCATTGATCCCTTCGGCACCGGTGGATAGTCGGAAAATACGCTAAACGCGTCCCCAACATTTGTCTCGTTCTTGTGTTCAACAGCTCTTCACTCCTTTCTCTCCTCAAAAAGACCCTCCACACAGCATCCCAGACGACATAGGCCCTGAGGGAAATTATTTTCCTCAGTGCCTCCCGTGTGGAGTTAATGTAAAAAAAAATTAAAATTAATAATTGTGTTTTTTTACCGGCATCAGTAACCTAACGTACTAATCATTTGAATGCCACCTCATTGAAATAATTTCATCATTTCGTACACCGCAATATTGCGAACCTCGACACCACCATGGTACTTCAGTTCTGATAAATTCTGTGGTTGCTAATAAACAATTCGTTTGAAACAATCTTGTTGTAAGACATTCACAAAATTTAAGAAACATCCATTCCAACCGTTAAACATCACTTCAAATGTCAACGACTCGTAATAAATAATTATATTAGGTCCGTACATTTGAAATTGTCGTTTTGTATGGGAGGAACATAAAGTCGATTTTTTTTAATATAATGTATTTATTTAATCAAAGTATGTACCATTGCTATCTATGCACTTTTGCCATCTCAGAGGTAGTTCATCGATCCCTTTACTAAAAAAACCATTTGGACGGGAATCAATAAAATCTTTGAAGGCGGTTTGGACTGCCCCATTGGAGTTGATTTTTTTCCCTTGCAAGAAGTTATCCAAATTTCGAAAAAAAATGGTAATCTGTTGGGGAAAGGTCCGGAGAGTACGGTGGATGTCTTAGACATTCCACTTGAAGCTCCTCTAATTTGGTAGCCGTCTGTTGTGCAGTGTGTGGTCTAGCGTTCTATCGCGCGTTTGTTGATTTGCTTCACTCAATTCGTGAGGTACCCACCTTTCAAGCTTTTCCACCTTCCCAATTTGCTTCAAGTGGATTAAAACAGTTTTATCACTAACACCGCAGCCTGCAGCTAACTTGGACGTGGTTTGCGATGGATCCGCTTCCACAAAGCCTTTAATTCTTCATAATCAATTTTGGTCTCCGGCCGTCCACGGGGCTTGTTCTGCAGGTCGAAATTTCCAGAACGAAAACGTTGGAACCAAAAACGCACTGTGTTTTCTTTTGCGGCACCGTCGCCATACACATCATTTATCCTTCGAGCCGTTTCTGCAGCACTGGTGCCACGGTGGAACTCGGAACTCGTACTCGTAAATAACGCGATATTTCAAGTTTTCCGATTTGTAAACTAAGTGACGCAAAGAAAAAAAACAATTAAGGAAAAAACAAATTATAATTTTTGAAACACAAATACATGAGTAAATAGCTGTATAAATTTGAATTTGAAATTCCGAACCAAAGAGAAGATATTTGAGATCAAAGTTGCCAGTACGGCAAACGCCTATTTCATATGTAAAGACCTAGTAGATATTATGATTAAACTAAACCGAACAAATAATCCCACTGCCCTACATAACTCACAGAACAAGTTCTGCTCGCTTCTGCCCACTAATAAATTGTCAACATTTCTTAGACCCTCGCCAAACCTGATCGTTAGCGTTTCGGGCTCATTGTCGTATAGATACCAGTTTTTTTCCACTGTATAAGACTTCAGATTATTCAGATATTTAAATTCAGAGCGTGATTCAAAACTCATCTAAAAGTAATTTTGGTGCAAGTGAGTAGAATTTTTTTGGGTTCTATTTTTTGTTCGTTTCATTTTTATAATTCCGGTCTTTTTTACATACAATTTGCGATATTTGTATTTAAACAAGTATTATTAGTAATCACCAAGCATTATCACTGATTGTACCCGCTCAAAAAGAAGAAGATGGAGAGATATGTAATTACTAATTACTCATGTTAGGGAGAGCGCTCTAATATTAAAAACCATAATATTTAAACAAAAACACGAATCGTTTAAAATAGAGCAAAATTCTCGTGGGGATTGTCTAACATAGCATTTAATGAAACACTTCATTTTTTCATACGTATCTATATATGTATATGAAAATCAAAATATGTTTGTTTCTGGGTTTGTATGTATGGGGCCTATGCGTTGCTAAACCATTCATTCGATTGCGATGAAACTTTGGGGATTTGATGTGCGCATGCCCGCCATGGTTTCTGTACACAATAGTGAGCCCTGGCATGAGAAATTACGCGTTGCTAAACCGTTCATCCGATTACTTTGGTGATTTGATACGGGGGTGGTGGTGGGAGAATGGGGAACCCCCCTTACACCATGCGAGCCAAGCCGCGGGAAAAAGATAGTAACTTATAAAATAACTGAAAAAAAGTGTTATAATTATTTTCGGAGCACACTTTGCGATTTTCTTCTATCGAAGGAATTTCATAAAATTGCCGTTTCGGCGTGGGGAATGTATAGATATTATCTTCAAGAATAACATATATTTTTTAAGAGCTTTAAAACTTACTGTATTTAAGGAAAATATGTAATAAATCGGTAGAAATGCGGGAAGCCGGGCCTTACAACCTTGTTACATCCATATTGAGTAGTTTAAATGTAGATAAACTATAGTTGTAACCTCTTTTATAGCGTTGTAAAGCCCTTACGGTGTAATATTTCATAAAAATATTATTTTTATGCTTATCTAACACAAAAATCTTTTAAGGCTGTTATATATGACATTCTATATCTTGATTCCTCATTTAATTACTCTCACCGAAAACTTTACTTTGAACAGATTTTTTTTTATCTAATATTATTTAAGAACTGTTATTTAACGTAGTAAAGTAATAAGAAATTACTTTGGCAGGCCTTTTTACGGTCATGCTGCGAAATTTTTATTGTGTATTTATGTTTTTAAATCCTAAAGAAGTTTTTCACCTGAGAAAAATAAATTCCCCCCAGGGCCTATGTCATCTTTGGGGATGCTGGGTGGAGGGTCTTTTTAAGGAAAGAAACAAAAAGGGAGGGAAGGAAAAGGGTACAAGGAGTGGGAAGGAATCTGGGGTCAGTGTGTCCAGGGTGTGTGAGTCCATCCGGATGTGTGAGTCCATCCCTCCCACTGCATTGTAAGGCAATGGTTTGATTGGATGAGAGTCCGGCTGGAGTGATCAAAAGATCTCCCGTAGATGGACAGATGCATCCGCCACGAAGTCCTAAACAAACCTCATCCTTATGAAACTGAACACCCCTGCTAAGTCACCAAACGTAGCGAACCACTTGGGGTGACCTGTGGCAGAGGTGTTGGTTATCCAATAAATGGTTCGCGGGGCGGCGGTACCCATTCCTTCCATCCAAATTGAAATACCATCGGATTATACCAGGGCTGGGCAGTATTTGAATTACTTGTAATTGAAATACGTATTTGAAATACAAATACGTATTTTGTATTTGTATTTCAATTACTTCCTAAAAATGTATTTCGTAATTGGTATTTCAATTACCTGATGCTGAGGTATTTTGTAATTTGTATTCAAATACTTATGGCTTCAAAATACATTTTCAAATACATTTAACGACCTTAATAATGAAAATGAAAAATAAACTGACATAGATAATTCATAAACTAAAAACGCTAGAATCCAGAGCAATATATTTTGTATGTTAATATTTCAAGTTGGCAACACGTCCTGTACTATAATAGCACTGTTATTGTACCTTTTCCATCATATTTGTATCGTATTATATTATGCTTGTCATTGCTTTGTATTGTACATTTTTGTGTCATAGTATTAGATCAAGCATTATAGGAATAATTTGACTGAATACTAGCTTATTTTTTAGTTAATTACCTACTGTAATTACAGCAGAAAGAACTTGAAGTGAAATAACACAAAACTGCGCTATACAAATGTCGCGTTATTATAATAATATAATTATCTACTGGGTCCTATACTACAAAACTTTACAACTGGAACGAAGATGAGATGTGTCTTTTGAGCAAAATGATTGGTCTATTTTTGCACCTCTCTGTTTCACTCTGCTCAACTTTGCTTCTACGGAAACGCACCCTTAGATAAGGGCACTTACGACAATTTATTACAACCAAAGGTTCTACCAAAACCAAATGTATTTTGTATTTTGTAATTTGTATTTTGTATTTGAAATTAAAACAATGGTTAAAATACTGTATTTTGTATTTTGTATTTCAAATACACAGATTGACAGTATTTTGTATTTTGAATACATGCGAAAAAGTATTTTGTAATTTGTATTTTAATTACAGCAAAGCATTATTTTGCCCACCCCTGGATTATACTTACTATCGGATTTTAAGCAATTATATATTTTTAATTTAATATTTTGGTAAAAAATCTAGTAAACCTTGCCTTTCTTTTCACTTACTATTCTTACTAAGGTTACCCACATCAAAATTAGTACGTTTATTAATTATTATAGTAACTTTTGTCAACCGAACACAAATAAACATAGTAGAAATTTTTTCATTATGGCCCCTTGTTTCGTAAGTTCTAACTATAATAATACATCGTGAAACACGGCGTATAAAAGCACTTCCGAGTACGGTGGTAAAACAATAAATGATATTATGATCCTGAGCTTAAAACGTACAAGGTAGTTTGCTTAACTTTAGCTGTTTACTACGTGAATAATAATTGTCCTTTTGCTTAAAATAGTCGACTACTATTTTCACAAACTATTACTATTCCGCGCTCGACTGTTTTCCGACCATGCACTTTGTTTGACCTTAATCTCGTTTGCAAACCGAGACCAACTTAATCCACTATATTACTGAACGTCCTTAGTATTCTTGTAAAAACGTTGCGCAAGGATATCAACAAAAATGTACATGCAATTGTTGTTAATCATCCAGAGGTACTTTTTCAATGTTCAATTATTTTTAATTTAAAACGTTGCGATTTTGTGGAGGTTGATTATTATTTTATTGTATACTAGCTTTTGCCCCCGGCTATGCTCGCATAGTATTAGGGGGGTGCCCACAGCGCCTCCTCCAGATTCCCTATCCCCACACCAATCCCCCCCCTCCTCTCCCCCGCCCCCACTCACCCCTCTCCCCCCCCCTCAACCCCCGCCCTCCCCCTGCATCCTCCGCCTACCCCACCCCCCCCTCCCCCCTCCGCCCCGTTCTCACGTCCTATCTCCCTTCACCACCCCTCCATACCCGTTACATTCATTTTTCAAACAGCTTGCGTGCCACCTATTGCAATTTTTGTATATAAATTTCATAATGCCAGAGCTCTAAGCTATAGCCTATAGCCTATTCTGATGTATGAGCTATATTATTGTAAAGTTTCATTAAAATCTATTCAGTAGTTTCCGCGTGAAAGAGTAACAAACATACATCCATACAAACTTTAGCCTTTATAATATTAGTAGGATATGGGAGGCGGGTATGGTTACCGCCGCCCCGGGCACCATTCATTGGATAACCAACACCTCTGCCATAGGTCACCCCAAGTGTTTCGCTACATTTAGTGACTTAGCAGGTGTGCCCGGGTTCATGGGGTTAGGTTTGTCCGGATCTTGGCTGTGGATGGATCTGCCCATCAACTGCTTGACTCTCTCGGAATATTGCCCTGCACCGCAGTGGAAGGGATAGATCGATATGTCCGTCACTCTCGGACACACTGACTCGCAGATTCCAACCCACCCCTCATACCTTTTCCTTCCCAGAAGTTCCTCTCCTTCCTTTCCCTAAAAAGACCCTTTACACAGCATCCCCAGAGATTACTTAGGCCCTCAGGGGAATTATTTTCCCCAGGGTCTCATGTGTGGAGCTAATGTAAAAAAATAGGTGTTGTAACTTTGGTTTTGTCTCGTAACTCTTTAAATACAATGCTTTGAACTTTATTTCTTATGGATGCCAATGATCTCTTGTGGCTTATTTCGCAGGCTGTAGTAATTATTCTGGATCCCCAACCTTGAGGTTGCTGTAGTATTTGTTTATGTCTGAATCCGCGCATTATTGAAATCTATGAGTAATCTCTTAAACTATATCTAGGATAACTACCTACCATCAATGGGTAAGCTCTTAAACTGTATATATAGATATCTAATAGGTAGATACTTACTCTTTTACGTTTGTTGTGGTATCTAGCATTAGATAGTCTTTATTGACACCGAATTGTTAAGTCTATAGTAGTGTATTGCATGGCTATATCGGCTATGTGTCCGAAGTGAGTTCAATTTTTCTTTTCTTCCGGTAAAGTTTATGAAAAAAATTTAAAATAAGTTTTTTATGATGTTAACTCTAAA
The DNA here is from genome assembly GCA_917880885.1 of Limnephilus marmoratus. NCBI lineage: Eukaryota > Metazoa > Arthropoda > Insecta > Trichoptera > Limnephilidae > Limnephilus > Limnephilus marmoratus. The sequence continues at coordinate 16,911,596 of OU862931.1, read as the reverse complement.
TAATTATCATTCATTTTTTTCTATTTACAACACTACAGCAGCCTTGTATGTTGATGGCCTCGAAACCGTGGGAAAGCACGTATTCTGTGTATTACTATAGGTCAAAAGTCAAACTAACTTTGGAAACTTTGACAAATTAAAGCTGCGATGTTAAACTTCGCTCGCTTTAAACTTAATTGGTTCATGGAAGGGTAGTAAATCTTGGTTTATATTTTAAAAGTATCGCGTAAGTTCGCGGAGGAGCGAAGAAATTTCTTTACTTATCCTACTTAAGAGTATTTATTTATAAGTCAGAAGAAAGGGGTAAATTCCTAAGTGATGCGAAACGTAATACGGTAAACTTATTTGACTTATTATCTGATGAAAATAAAATGTTACTATGTTCTCCACCCTGACCGGTTTCGGTCCCTGGCTCTTCCAATGCCCAGGACTTCTCATCCTACTCCAATCTTCTTCCTTGCAGTCAGTCTATCTCCTCCTCTTGATAAGTAGCGGTTCGGGTCTTTCAGAATAGGGGTTCAATCAATGTTTAAAAAGGAAAAAAAAATCAGTTTACAATCTATTAGGTAATCAGTTTTTACCACAGGTATATTAACAAATGCTTAAAATATTTGTAAAAATATAGGAAGAGTTTTCAAAACCTCAACAATATTTTTTTACTAAATAATAATAATGCAAATTCAGGAATTCCACAGAGCCGAACCCTCTGATATGAAAATATCTGGAGTCGGTGAATTATTTTCCCATTTGGTCTCTGGTAGGTTGACATGTTGTTCTTGTATTGTTTTGTATTTATAATACTTATATAGTGCAATTGCATAGCGTGGATTGACTAGATGATCATTTGGGGAAGTGTGTGAAAGGGTTTAGTTTTTCCTGTGGGGAAAATTTAACCCGGACATTTAAATCTGGTACGTAAAGTATTGTGCATCCAATCAGGTTTTTCCTTCCCGGTTGCTGACCTTTTTTCTGTTTATTTAACGCCCAGAGTGCTTTTTACATGTAGATAGTACAATTAGGTAGATAATTTTGAAACATGCGGAAGAAGTAATTAAAATAAAATTATATTCAATTAAAAATACACACAAGAAATAAAAATACAACTTCTGTTTAGGAATAGATTTGGTATAAATATTTTATATGAACCATAAAATTCTCCAAACAGTTATCATTAAATATGTCAATTTCACCCTAGTTATAAGTAAACCCTGAAAAGTAAGAATTACTTACGATACATGCTGGTTTTTTAAATAATAAAAGTGGTTAAAACTAAGTACTTTATTAATTTTGTTATATCATGATGAAAATTTGAAACAAAATTGGGCCAAGGTGACTACCTTGCGGTAAGCCACTGGTCGCGCCGAAAGATTTTAATAACGAAAGATTTTGTTTTAACGAAAAGTTTACGCATTGTTATCAAGTTTATCTTGTAGAACAAGTGTTCAATAATATTATTTTTCAACTTATAAAAACAAATTATTATACTATGTTATACTTAACATCCCCGATAGGAGTACGACACGATAATTTTTTAAATATTATGTCCCATCCTTTGAAAAATAAATTCATACACTAATTATTTAATATCAAAGGCAGGCCTTTCCATTCAGGTGGCTTAACCAGTGTATATTAAATTTGACGTTTTTTTTCCTGAAAAGTGTAATAATTGCTCGCCTCGGGATTAAACCATCCCCCCTTCCCCTTTCCCTCCCCCTCCTCCCCAATTCAACCGCAAGCCTCCCAGAGGATGTGGGAGTGCAGAGTGAGCTTATAGAACATGCACCACATTGTATGCCGACCTCCATTTATTAGGGAAAATTAAAAAATTTTACAAATAGCAATTATTTTTTTTGTCCATTCCAAGATTCCTATTTTATTCGTGTAGATGTAGATCGTAGATAATAGTGTAAATATTGAGTAATGAATAAATTACTTAAATTCTTCTGATGATTATTATTTATGTTTCGTTTTTTTAAAAGCTCAATGATAGAAATTTTTGTTTGTTTGTTTTAATCGCAAATGGTTAAGATAATGGATAAATTCAGGTTACGGCATTCTGGTGACCAGAGATCCAACAGAATTCTAAAAGCGTGTATCTTTTAGTGTGTAGAAATTGGCCTACCGAAATGTACGTTAAAATCTTTAGGTTCTTACATTAAAAAATATGTTAATCCTCGAAGTACCAGATTAACAATTGTTAGTTATTAATTAATTATTAGTTAGTTAGTGGACAATGTAGGTACGCTTATGAATGCTGCAGTAGAATAGTGTATTTTGTCGTGTTGTTACTCTGGGTATTCGCAAGTTTATGGGTTGAGTTCTCAGCAGTCGAATTTAGAGATTAGTATTTTGAATTAAATGGTTAAGTCGTTTATTTTATGTATGTCTTCTAATATATGTATTTTTAGAATATTTAATAAGAAATTGTATTTTAAGTCTTCTGGGATACTTAATTATAAATTTATAAAACGCAGATTTTTTTATATTCGCTCAATGTTATTAATGTGAATATTGTAAGACGGAGACTAAACAACTGCATATAAATGATATGGCCAATTTCTTCTCAAATCCTTTTACCTTGCGAACACGACAACTTTTCATAAAGCTAGTCGTGAAGATATAGGTCCTCCTCCAACGGATGACAGTCCCATTATTTCATCTTTGTCTGCCGCGCGTTAGTTTTGCCGACATTCGAAAAATTCCACCGCTGGGAATTTTTAACATTTTTCCCGACGCCCGATTTATTTGCCGCATTTTTTCACCTTTTTTATTTTACCCTAAAAACAACGCGAATTAATTCCGCTCAATTGTACACCCGAGCGCTGACTGGATCTCACCTCCATTGAACTATTTTCCAGTGTATCTCTTTTTGTGAACCTTTTTGTACATCTTTTTAACTGTTTCATTCAATTTAGGGGTGGCTTTTTAATGAACAACCCCAGTTTTGTAGACTTGATAAAAAGCGATTTAATTTACTCTTTACACGAATTATTTTCTTTCTTCTCTAGACACAGACAAAGACAATATTTATGTATTGTAATAATTTACCGCAAAAGAAGATGTTTAGAAAAACTATTTTATTTAAATACAACAGGGTAACCTTTATTTTTATTATTTACTTACGAAATTAAAACATTCACTTTTCATGTATGATTTTTTTTAAGAATGAAACATTACCGGGTTACGAATAACCTGCCAATGTTTGAAATCTCCTACTTCCACCACAGTAAGCTGAAAAATGTTGCTTATATCGTGATGGCGGACTTAGAGAGGAATCGGTAACACGGGACGCCTGGGTGGGACTCAAACGCGATGTCAACTCAGCCACTGACCGATATTACTTCACTCGTACTTCATACGTTGTATTTAGCTCTAATTTAGTTTAATGAATTTCTTAATTATCTATTGTCTGTTTTCTCCCTCTGATTGACCAAAATATCTAATATTTTACTTTTTTTTTATTTTCAGGTAAGTCCAGAAGTCCATTGCGACACCTTTTCCATGGCGCTTTATCGCCATCCCCAACCTTCCTATTGCATTGTAAGTTACACGTTTGCTTTGAATTTAAAGATTGTCACTGTTCCTAATATATCCCCTCGATCAGCCTAAAATTTATCTTCAAATTAAACTACGTACAAAGATACATTGTGTTTGAGCGTTTACACATCACATAGCTACACTTACATACATACATCATATAGACCCTATGCTTGTAGCTTGTATTGTCACATGTTCCTTTCCTACCCATCCCTATACACCTGTCATTTAACCTTACCCACAATTATTCTTTAATCGAAACTCGCCGCATGAACATCTCTAAAATTCCGCATACCGCATCCGCAAACTTAATCCCGCATACTGCAAGTAAAATACCGCGACTAATAGTCATACAAGTGCATGAATAAACCCAGCCGAGATAGAAGAGAAGTGCCCGCGCAGTAAGTCCTTTTTCTCCTATTCCTTTATGTGCATTCTCTTTACTCGTGCAGTGGTCTTTCATAGATTTCAAAACCCACACAAGAGCCTTCGATATCCGCAGACACATAAATCACACATCAAACACATGGTGTATAATGTCTGATTTAAGAATTGATTATAAAATTGCACGCGGAACAGAGAGAAGAGTGACTGACCGTCCCAATAATTTTGTCAAATGTTGCCGAGGTAGCTTTATATTATTTAATATAATCTCGGAATATAACTGTAGATTTGATACGTTTTAAGATTTTCACGGCCAAAAGCATTTTAGTTATTTGTTTTTGGGGTGTTATGCCGTGTTGCGCACACACATCTACCGGATCTGCCGGATCTGCCCTGATGATGGACACTGCAACGATGTCCGAAACGTTGGCTAAAGAAGGAGGTAGCGCAACACGGCATAACACCCCAAAAACAAATAACTAAAACTGTAGATTTGTTTAAAATCAAATCCCCGCCGATCACCCACCACAGTCATTCTTAATTACATAAATAATTGAAGATATTTAAATAATGCACGAAAATAGATACATTTAACCCAGGTTCGAATAGGTAAGCATTACCCACAATCTCATGGCTTCATGTTAAGAAACTTCCCTTTTAAAAATCTTTACTTTGACCCTACATTCTTTTTGCCAAGTAAAAATGCGCAAAGCAACATAAATGATATTTTAAAAATATTTTGGACCGTAGTGCTCAAATGCTATTTGTGCTCGCATGTCGTCGGGCCGATTTAGTTCCAAAAGTGTGGAAATTATTAGTTATTTACCAATTTCCCCCTTTTCCGTGCATTAGCATTATGTATTTTCCTTTTTATTCAAACGGTCGCTTCTAGCCGGAGACATTACCGTTTATTTTTAAGACCCGTCGTTTTCTTCGGGTGCTTTTTCCTCTCTTCGATCGCTCTGGAAAATACGTAGGCAGGAGCCGAAGGTAAAAGCAGTTAGAATTCAGAATGTTAATTACCCATTTAGCTCACTGGAGGTGGATGAAGCCACCTTCACAATCGAACGGCAGGGAGAACGTAGCGCTGTTCAGGACCCACCGGCAAAATTTTTTCATACGTTTCACCCTGTTAAACGGCACTATTTATCCTGCCTGCCATTGTGAAGTGACATTCGAAATGTTCAGTCGACTGCCTTCGTTTTATTACTCCGACCGTAGAACGCTTAGATTTACGTGAAAATTCGCCACCAGGTGAATAGGTCTTACATTTCTCTTGCTGGTTTTACGTTATTTTATATTTAAATATGCCCTTTTTTACTACGAAGCGCAATACTGGAGTGAAATTTGATCTGTGTGGAGATTCCAATAATGAACCGCCCCATTTAAGGCGGCGACAAATTTTGCATACAATTTACTCGAATATCGCGATGTGTAATGTATTTTTCTGTACTTTCGTAGCTTTGAATATTTCTTCCTTAATATCTTTAATGAATGCTCGCTTAATGCTTACGATATGAATTTATTTTCAGTAGCGAAAATTCTGCATTTTCTTCGCCTTTTCTTCCACTCTCAACTCTTTTCGAAAATGATGTAGCAGCAACAAAATACATGTTTGTCAAAAACAGTAACGTTTTGGCTTACTGTAATTAGATTAATTTCTTTTAATTACCAAATTTCATTTTCATTATGATGACAAAATTGACATTCAAACTACAAATAAGTCTTATGAACAAATAAAGTGAACAATACAGATATATTTGGTTATTTCTACTCCACTCCATGTTTTACTCATGATAATTTTCTTTATTGACATTTTTGTCATGACGAAAGGGGGGCTCTTCCGAAATCAGTTAACAATAAACAGATTTGATCAAAGAATAAAGAAAAACACCTTTTATTGGTTTGAATTGGCATAAAGTGTAAACAAAAGATGATTATAATATTAAAATTAGACGAGAAGATGCGCCTGTTTGGAAACTAGAACTCCTCCATGTGAAGCAAGCATTACAAAGACCATTGGCATTGACCTAAAATCTAAAAGTTAACTAATCAACAAAGGCATAAATAATAATATTTACATCTCTACATATTATAAATTAAAGTCCCCCGCGTCGTCTGTCTGTCTGTTTGTCTGTCTGTCTGTCTGTCTGTTCGCGATAAACTCGAAAACTACTGAACGGATTTTCATGCGGTTTTCACCAATAGATAGAGTGTTTCGTGAGGAAGGTTTAGGTATGTAATTTGTCAAGGATTTGTGTAAATTGGTTGAAACATAACGATAATTGTTAGAAGTGTCGGAAAAAGTCAAGCCGCCTGGTAGCTTTCATCGAAAACGCTGCCTAATCCTTTTGGGATATAACAAAACAATGCATGGTGGGATATTCCTCTTTTATAGATCTACAAAAAAGTCCGCAAAGGCATATATATCTATCTTTTACGGATAGCTTACTATACCCATTCTATCTTCTAAAAAAATGGTCACGTACATTGCGGTAATTGAAAAGTTATTTAGACGGATACAGTATTAATCCTTATTAACTTCAATACGTTAGTTACCCCAAGCATTTCACGCACATTATTATAATCACCATCTCTACGTATTATAAATTAATGTCCTCCGCGGCATCTGTCTGTCTCTTCGCGATAAACTCATATACGGCGGTGGTTATAAAGGTTGGAGAACCATCCAGTAGACGAAGTTGTGTTTTATTAGCCACAGCAACGCGTGGCCGGGTCAGCTAGTTATTAATATTTCAGGTAGGTACCACCCACTCTTTAAGTGAATAGTAGACTTGACTGCCTCTCTACTTGTACCTTGTATACGTGTACCGTAGTGTCCGGTATGCGATAAACAACCCTCTGTCTACCATTTGACCTCTCCCTTAGCACATTATCTGTATTATTCAGCATGTCTTATGATAATCAACCTTTTTATTGCGTGCGGTCTGCGCAATTCGTCTGAACCACCCGAAAAATTCCTCCTCCAGCATTATTTGATAGAAAAATCCCAACAACACGAGATATTATTATTTCTATGGACCGGAATATGGGAATTCCCCGTTTTCGCCCTCTCATCTCCGCCCTCTTGTGAATTATCTATTCAATTACACAAATGACCTTTCTTCTTTGCTATTTCTCTCGGCCGCTATCTTTTCCTCTGCGGTACACAAGCTAACGACTACCCACCGGTGAAAAATGTGGTCCATTAATATTTGTTGGATGGGTTCGCCTCTTTGATAGCCATGTTGCACCTCTTCTCGCCGTGAACGTGTGAATTTATTGTGGTAGTTGTCTTTAGAGCAAGGTATTTTCTCTCATTTTTAATGTGTTGTTCTTTTACCCCTGCTCTTCACTGAAATTAACCTCTTTGGTCGATATCAACCCGTATTATATTAGTAAGGAAGTGGGTATAATGCTCGTTTTCTTCGGTTTATATAAATTATAATTTTCACATGATCGTTTTTAATCTCGTTTCGAAGTCGCAAAGTGGAACTTCTCCCACGACACCGTCTTCCGTCAATGTACCCCTAAATTTGGTGACAATTACAATTGTTTTAATGCCCTTTACATGTCCTTGAGGTTTTCTATTTTTTTTTATATAATAATAATGTTTTTTTCCGGGATGTTGGGAGAATGGTGCAATTCCACACCTCTCAAATTGTTCTATATATTATGTGATAATGTGAGAAAACAGTAAATTTTATGAAAATTAACAAGCAGAATAGAAAAAAACATAAATAATACACTAATAAATAATCAATTATTTAGCGGGAAGTCTTGAGTGAGCTCGGGCCCAGCGCTCACTCAGGAGTGGCGCTTGGTGTTGGAAGGCTGCGTTACCCACTGTGTTGTCCGAGGCCATTTACCTACATACACAATTTCGCAATATTCGGCCATTCGATGAAAAAACTCTACGTCAAACACTCCTATGTACTTACTCTACGTCAATCAATATATCCTATATTCTTTTCTACAAAATTCTTGCTAACATGCCAACCGGTTTCGGAAGTCACAGTGCTTCGTGAAATTAAGAAACAATCAACAAAACAGTTATTTTTCAAATTATTTTATACTGGCTATAGTTCTTACTTCTACTGGACATTAATTTTCCTCTCTGTTTTGAACATCATGTATGTAAAATCTTATCAAGAACTGCTTTGGGTTGGGAAAAGTAGATGGGGTGGTTTTTCGGAATCTCACGTAGTTAGTGACCTTTTCTTGTTTTCAAGGTCAAATGTTGGATTAATACAGGAATAAAATTGTAGACTTGTATTTAAGCAAAGGCACCCACAAACTCTCTGTTTTATACATTTTATAAGTAACTAATTTTCGAGTAAGTTTTGAATCACCATGGAACTATATTAATTTATTCAGGAAGTAAAACGAAACAATGAACAAAACTAATACAAGTATTGCGTTCGTATCGAGTAACACTGATGCAGGCACCAGAAACTCCAATTAATTCTACCCGTTACACCATTAGACTGTTACTATCCATCCAGCCACACTCCCATCAAGTTAATCGTTTCGCCAAGTTTGAAATAACGTTTAGTTAAGTATGTTTCCAGTTCGCCTTTCCGAAAGTCAACGAGAAGTTTAATCACGATATTATCTGTTTTGTCAGATATCGGGTGGGAACGGAGGGGGGAGGGTTGGAACGGGGTGGTTCTGTCCTTCGTTTAAATTCATTAACCAGATGTCGGTATTTTGTTAGATCGTGGAGGTTGCTTGGTTTAGATCTATTTTATACAACAAGGCCACGCTAAAACAAGTTACTAACTAACCTAAATTGGAGAAACAAATGATGACAAAGAGAGAAATGTTGAGTGGTTTACTTTGTAATAAACAGAAAAGAAAATTGTGATGGCAGAATTGAAGTTGTTAGAAAATTTAATTACTGACGCCCAACAATGTTCCACATTTAATTTATTGTTGGTTGCAATATAAACAATTCTCAAACGGTGTTTTATTTCTTATATAATATATATATGGTTTCCAGGAGGGTTTGCAGGACTATTGTTGAAATGGAGTCCTCACTTGATAGTCATGTCTTTCTGGGGTGACTCTTGTAGTTTTCAGACATTCTTTTCTCCTAACCATTCATTTCCAAGTCTTGTTATTTTATCTCGTCTTTCTTAATATTTTCGTAAATGGTTGTATAACATGGTTCCATGCAACTCAGAATTAACTCCACTCAACACCTGTTAAAAGTCATTAAAAGCTATGAAAAAAAAGTAAAATAGCCCATAACCATAGACATATGAATATTACTTGACTTGCCCTAAGTGATAAAATCGTATTATTTCCTCCTCCCCATACCGGTTCCATTGGAACCGGCTGGGATTGAGTATGGCTTCGCGTGAATCTAAAAAATGTGACGTCATCATTCTTCCGCGAGCCAGCGTCGAGCGCTCATCGGTGCATTTTACGAAATAACACCGCAAAAAGCATGGTTTGTGTTTTGAAAACGTGTAAATATATACTATCACTCGAGATACATGGCGTGTGCTCGTCGATGTTTACTGGGGTAAGTAAATCATTAAACATGTGTAAAAGTGTCCTAACTAAATACGGCAACAAAATATTGGAGTCTGAAAATAAGCGAACTTTACTTTTCAGCATTTAGACTTCGCAAATTTGTTCATTACGCGGCGAGGTAATTCGCGCTCCCATGTAAAAAGGTCTATTCATTCAAAAGCAGAGTTTACTTTTAAGAACTAAATGGTGATATTATAATGCGAGACTGTCATTTTGAGTTATTGACGAATCACGTATCTCCAAAGTCATCTTCCCGCTCTGCGCCCCGCTGTAGTTAATATATACCCCTCACTTTTTTGTTCTGCTCTTGTAATATTCATATGTCTATGCCCATCACCTAACATATCGTTACCTATTTAACCAATTTTTTAAATTTATTTTTTAATGAATTCTCAAAGTAAGTGTTGAGTTGAATTGATCCTGAGTTGTCCGGTCACCATACAACAAATGCCTAAGCGATCTCCTTTCTACTAAATTTTAGTCGACTTTCGTCCTTCTTTTACCAGTTTCATGAGCGTAATTGAAGTGAAATAGCACAAAACTGCCCTGTACAAATATTACGTTATTAGATCACTACCTTACACCAGGTTTGGTATCAGAACTCCATCGTGAATTGTAGCTTAGCTTCATTTCATTTTGTGATGTGACTTTTGTGAAGCTTAGTCACTTTATACTCCTCGAGACGCCGGGGCGGCAGCCGGTCGGCTTCCGCTGATTCGGCACATTCACGTACCAATGAGATATAACTAAATTATTCCTAAAGTAGCGACTATTAGATCAATCCTCAATAGCTGCATTCACCATCCGTCAATATCCATATCAGTTAGCAACGCTACGTATGTACTTGTTTCACACAAAGCCGTTAATCCGATCACGTTATAGATCACCAAGTTATATACAATAATTGCCTAATTGCATCGAATGCACTGATTACATCTCATTGTGTCAGCAATCCTAATTATAGTTATCTCCTTTGATACTTGCCATCTCAAACCATTCAATCTCAGTAATTCACAGGCAAACGCAAAACTCTGTGTTCAGTTTGATGGAAAAAATATTTACCATGACCCCCATCCCCGCTATCTTGGAATAACTTTGGACAGGAGCCTGAATTACCGGAAACACATGGAAACAGTGGGCAAAAAAACCAGGACAAGACTAAACTTAGTCAATAAGCTGGCTGGTACTAGCTGGGGATGCGACGCCAACACGCTCAGAACGGCATCCATTGCCCTGGTTTTCTCAGCAGCTGAATACTGTGCTCCAGTATGGGCCAGAAGCGCCCACACTTCCATGGTCGACGTTCAGCTTAATGCCACAATGCGAACCATCAGCGGAACCTTAAAATCGACCCCTCTTCCTTGGCTCCCCGTACTTGCAAATATAACCCCGCCAAATATCAGGCGAGAGATTGCAACACTGAGGGAATACAAGAAGGCGCTGCAAAAAAGCGAAATACCCTTGCACGATGATGTCGTTTCTCACCCGGCATGCCGCTTAAAGTCTCGAAAACCCTTCTGGACGGAAGGAGAAAGACTCCTTCGAACACCTCTCACCCCAGAAGATAGGTGGAAGCTTGAGTGGCAATCAGCTAACGTCAAAAACGCCGATCTCGTGCAAGACCCCACTGAGAGACAGCCTGGGTTCTCATTGCCTCGCAAACTCTGGACTGCCATCAATAGAATAAGGTGCTCCCATAGCCGTTGTGCCCACATGATGCATATATGGGGCCTTAAAGAGTCGGCGACGTGTGAATGCGGTGCGGTGCAGACCACCGAACATGTGGTCAACGAATGCCCGCTCCATTCATTCCCCGGCGGGATTTATGAGGTCCACAGGGCAACGCCTGAGGCCCTAGACTGGCTCGCAGACCTAGATGTCCCCCTCTGACCCCCCACCATACGAAAGAAGAAGAAGAAACCATTCAATAATGTATTCTCATCCCGCTTACCTTACTGTCCAATGGTTAGCATGCCTTATTGTCCAATGGCCAGCAAGCGGTGCCGAAACCAAACAACGATACTGACTTAATTGAATTAAGCTTCGTTAAAAGTTATTAATTCTCAAATAGTTAACTAATTCACGGGACAAGCGAACTCCCTCAGGCCTGCTGTCGGCTGTACCCGCACAGTAACACTATTAACTACAACTGTTAATATTTTTAGTCGCCAACCCTAACTAACCATGTTGTTGAAATACTCTATACTAGTTCGCTTTGCTTCCTACAAGTGTTTACAAATTCCCAAATAGATAACGTTCTCTAATTCGTGGCTGTCTGCTTTAATGCTTTTTGTATTCTGCGGTTTGTTCGTTCTCTTTGTGGTTGAAAATATTGTCAGATTAAATTAAACAGATGATTTGTTTTAGTTTATCTCCACGCAGAACAGTTCTCAGATCGTTCTTGGGCCTATATCGTCTTTAAGGATGCTGCGTGAAGGGTCTTTTCAAGGAAAAGAAGGGAACGGGAAGGAATAAATTGGTTGTGTATTTAATTTAACATATTTATTCAAAAAAAATTTCGTCACTTTTTTAATGAAATTTTAAATTAAATAAATTTTTTTTTTTTCCATTTGCCACGTCTCTGGAAATTCGTTGAATTATCAAACCTTTTCTAAATCGTGTTTCAATATTCCCACAAAACAATATAGTAATTTATTTATTACATACACTCTTTCTCTCAGAACAAAGAGGTTTTTCAAAAAGTTTCGTTTTCATTAATTAAAAGTATCCATTACTATTCTAGTGCTTGGGTTTTTTGTACCCATTATTTGCCCTTTTTAAAGCATCAGAAATTGAAGGTAAAACAATGATGCTTGGCGCATTTTGTACATACACCTGTTATTCAGGTTCTTGAATATCTTGTTGACGATGAAGTTGTTTTATCAATTTTGGCTTATTTTTTATCATTAAACTGACTTAACTGTGGTTATCTTTAAAAGCTTCGATGATATTGATTATATTAAACATTAAGCTTAGCTTAACAGCCATTCCTGTGATTTTCCATTCCAGCACAGACGTTTCACTGTGATTTATAAATTTATAAATAAAATAAAAAATTATTATTTTTAATTGATAAACTAACGTTTAAGACAAGATTTTTATGCATAGCACTAAGGGTAACAATTATTATAAGAAATAATTATCAGCCTGAAACACTACATTGAAAAAATCTTCCGACAAAAGGTAAATGCCGTCAACTGGATCCGTTGGCGGCATGTATCTTTTTTTAATGTAGTTGAGAGTTTCAGGCTGGTAATAATTATTGCTTATAATAAAAATAAAATAAATAAAATTTATAAATAAAATAAAAATATTTTCGTTATTTGTTTTTGGGGTGTTATGCCGTGTTGCACTACCTCCTTCTTTAACCAACGTTTCGGACATTGCAACGATGTCCGAAACGTTGGCTAAAGAAGGAGGTAGCGCAACACGGCATAACACCCCAAAAACAAATAACGAAAATACTTTTGGCCGTGAAAATCTTAAAACGTAACAAAATAAAAAAATCGTACGTTTGTAGTGCTGACAGAAAAGCCATAAAAATTGTTAGTTTTGATATCAATGTTTATGTTAGGTTATATACGTTTTGTGTTAAAATGGTAATACTAATTAATCTGGGCCTTACTAAGAGGCTAGTTTAGGTATCAGTGGATAAGTTTGGCCTACGTAATGTGGAGGCATTACGTTTTCTTTATAATACGAGTATAAACGAGTTTTACAATGTTTCATTTTTCATTTTTTATCGGCCTTTTAATTTAGTTTGTCTAGTGGTTTCTGTTTTCTGCACTCTAATATGGGTACAAACTTTTTAAATAATTTGATTGCGGGGATTTTTGTGGTGTCCATCATACGGCGTAGTCCAGCGGTAAGGCTCTTGAATCGCCTTCCGAAGGTCGTGGGATCGAATCCCGGCGTGGCAAATAAATTTTAATAGATTAATTTGTGTTATTTCACAATTTATTCACATAAAATAATATATAGTATATTTGCGGCACGTTCCAGAGTGGAAGATACTCTCAGTGTCGCCCTGGTGTAATGCCACCATTCAGAATTCTGGTGTAATACCACTATTCATTTTGCTCAGAACAGATATTGTCTAGTGAGTCGAGTAGCGCACATGATCTGTAAATAACTATTGATGTTAATAAACGCCCGGGTTACCGGCAATTATTTTAAAGAATTGAAACGATACTTGAAATGGCTTAATTGTTTGGTGACCAGATCTGAATAGCCAGGTACTTCCTCACCTTTCCCGTCTTTTACTATTTTATTACGTGTTACCACGAAAAATTTCCATTTTACCGTGTTTGAATTCCCTATTTCTCCGTCTATTCTTACTCAAATAAGGTTGTTTAATGGTGTTGATCTTCGTGCCTCTTCTCCCTAAACTCTTCCATTCTTCTCATTTTCACATCGCCTCACGTCATTTGCATGTGAAACCCTGTCTTTATATGCTCTTTTGTAGTGAATTATTTCGTCTTTCTTTTGAATAACGTTCTTTGAATGGAAAAATGCTCTTTATTTAGCAGAATATTCGATTTTTCCATTATGTTTGTTTGTTTTCGAAGTAAACTCAGTATTTTTAACAAGCAGGGAACATTCCAGAAGGAAATAATAATATTACCTATCTCAATTGGGAATCATGAAGCCCCGTTTCCATTTTATTGTGCCGAGCGTTGAGTAAAAAATATTTTCAATTATGATTGTAGGTGCTTTCATCGGTTAGTAAAATTTATGGAATATTAAAATTATTTACTTTATTTGAAGGATAATGTGTTTTTTGTTTTTGCAATAAAGATAAATTTAATTTCTTAATTTCGTATTGGAGAATGTGTTGGCGTTTTGTAAATTTCAGTTTAATAAATCATTAAACTTATTTACGTAAATATCTCTAGTATCTACTTAATGTTTTAAATGTATAACTTTTGTATAATCTATTTCGTGGTACTCTTCTGATTAATTTTCCATCGACAGGCGGGAATGGGTACCGCCGCCCCGGGAACCTTAATTGGATAACCAACACCTCTGCCATAGGTCACCCCAAGTGGTTCGCTACGTTTGGTGATTTAGCAGGGGTGCCCGGGTTCATGGGGTGAGGTTTGTCTAGGTCTTGGAGGCGGATGACCAGGACATACTGAACCCCCATCCTACCCACCCCTTAAACCCTTTTCCTTCCCAGAACTCTCCTCTCCTTCCTTTCCTTAAAAAAAATCCTCCACACACCATCCTCAAAGATGACATAGGCCCTGAGGGAAATTATTTTCCTCAGGGCCTCCTGTGTGGAGCTCATGAAAAAAAAAAAAAAAAAAATGAGATTTTTTTGGTAATGAAGTGATTTGTGGTCATATTTTGTGATCTAATTATAGGCCTAATTGCAGCCTATATTTCTATCCAAAACTATATTATAAATGAATAAAATAAGTTTCATACATTTTCTTTAAATTGCGGTCGAAAACTTTTGTTTCATGAAGGTTTACATTTTAATTATTTTGCGGATAATTTTTAGATTTGAATATAAAGCATGTTTGATTTTAGATTTTCACGGCCAAAAATTTTATGGTTATTTCCTTTTGGGGTATTATGCCGTGTTGCGCTACCTCCTCCTCGCTGGTAACCCGAGCGACCAGAATATGTGAAGAAACAAAAATCGGAGCGGAACTTACTAAGCTCACCGATGCACTGGAGCGTAACGGTTACCCGGCAAGGCAGACAAGGCAAATAATAAGAGCCAAATCTACACCAAACGAAGACAGAATTGAACAAGAGTCTAAAGGCTGTGCTTTCCTACCTTATGTTCACAATGTGACAGACAGAATTGCCAGACTGTTGAGAGAAAGCATCAAGACTGTCTTCGGAACCACGACCAAAATACAAGACCTACTGAGGTCTGCAAAGACCAAGTTTCCTCTGGAAACAGATGGAGTATACAAACTCAGCTGTTCCGGATGTGATAAGGTCTATGTTGGCCAGACAGAGCGGACGATCTCCAAAAGGATATCGGAACACTTTCGAGCATGTAAACTTGGCCACCCTGACAAATCGGCAATCGCCGAGCATTTAATTGAAACCGGCCATTACTTCGGATTTGTTCCTGAAGTCCTGGGAAGACCCAAAACCTATAGAGCACGCTTAATTACAGAGGCAATTGAAATTCATAAAAATCCTATTAACATTAATAGAGACGACGGAGTTAAGCTCAATAGTTCTTGGTATCCGGTAATTGACGGCTACACCAAAGGTAAATGCAAAAAACCATCTTGAAGTATACTGTAATGCCAGCCCGCAGTGGATTGGTGCTGGCGACACGGTATTGCTTCGAAGTACTTAAGCACACATTTCATCTCTAACATTTACACATCTGCCCTGATGATGGACACTGTAACGCTGTCCGAAACGTTGGCTAAAGGAGGAGGTAGCGCAACACGGCATAATACCCCAAAAGGAAATAACCATAATAAAGCATGTTGTTTTCTCTTTCTAACCCCGTTTAGATCATATTTCTAACCGTGATAAACGATTTTCAGGAGACCTGGGGGGCTAGAGCCATTTCAAATAACATTTAGATTCTCATGGTGATCTTTGGGCCTGAAAGTTTCTTAGAGTGAACGTGCCGCAAATATACCACGATATTATATAAAATCAAAGGAAGACGAAGATTGGCAATAACTTAGCTTTTCAGATATGGTCAATGAATATGGCTACAGCCATTTTAAGCAACAACGCAACGCTTCGATCTCACCAGGGAATAGAATTCCCACCCAGAAAGCTCCCAAGCCCGTATTTACTTGAAAGCTTTGAATAAAAATTTAAAACAATGGCAATTTGGTTTACGTTTGAATGCCCCGGTGCAATTTGACTTAAAAGCTTCCGTTAAACACGTTATTGCGCGATCCAAGCACTTTACCGTAGTAGCTGAAAAGTGAACGGAAAATGCTGGCAGACTATGTTTTTTCCGTAAATGTTGCTTTTGAAAATCAACTGATGCAGTTACTTGTTTTTTTTGTTTTTAATCAATATATCGTTGCAATTTAAAAGTTTTATAGATTGCTTTCGTTAACATGGAAAGAGAGTTTGTTTCTGTCAAATCGTAACTCTTTCAAAATTCATTTAAGGTGAATAGATTAATAAGACTAATTTAATTGAAATGCGTTACTAATTGGACGTCTTATTATTTAATCTGTTTTATCAAACGTAGCATTTATTAACTCCGATTTGCTTTGAATTTAAGTGTCATTTTTTAAATTCGAACTGTTTTTTTTTTACATTAGCTCCACACAGCCGGCCGGCATAGTCCAGCGGTAAGGCTCTTGAGTAGCACTCCGAAGGTCGTGGGATCGAATCCCGGCGTGACAAATAAATTTTATTTAATTAATTTGTGTTATTTCACAATTTATTAATTTAAAATAATATATAGTATATTTGTGGCACGTTCCAGAGTGGAAGATACTCTCAGTATCGCCCTGGTGTAAGACCACCATTCAGTTTTGAAACGTTGCTTGAAATGGCTGTAGCCGTGTTTGGTGACCAGATCTGAATTGAATAGCCAGGTACTTCCCCGCCTTCCTCTTCCTTATCTCCTTCCCCTCCCCACTACCTTCAGCCTCACAACATACCTCAATTGAGGATGCCATAGACCCACTGGCTCCAGACGGGAGCCGTTGGGACTCTTGTGCGGTATTCATGTAAAAAAAAACACAGGAGGCCCTGATAAATAAAAATTCACCTCAGGGACTATGTCATCTTTGGGGATGCTGTATTGAGGGTCTTTAAGAAAAGGAAGTTCTGTGAAGGATAAAGGTAAGAGGGGTGTGAATGCAACCCTCCCACTGAGTCCTGCTGGATAGATCGACAGATCTCCCTCAACAAGTCTCTCCCAATCCGGCCTGCCACGCAATTGCTGAGCAAACGTATCCGCCGCCAAGACCCTGACAAACCTTACCTTACCCCATCAACCCGGGCACCCTTGCTAAGTCACTTGGGGTGACCTGTGGCAGATGTGTTGGTTATCCAATAAACGGTTCCCGAGGCGGCGGTACCCATACCCGGCTCCCATTGAAACGATGCTTGAAATGGCTTTAAAACAGATTAGGTACTATATCTGAATAGCCTGTTACTTCCTCACCTTCCTCTGCCTCATATTCCTCTCCACATTTTAGTTGGAACTCTAGAGTGGTACTATACGTATATTAAAAAAAAAAAAATAACAAAACGCACATCCCATAGAAATGTGTCGTAAGTCAAATTTTCTATTTTTTTTTCTTCTGAAAAGTAAAGTGATTGTGTTCATCTATGCCCCACGAAAACCGTATCTACGTTAGATCACTCCATCTCCTCGAGATTTCGCCAGTATCTCTTTTCGACAGGACCGTTTGTTTATTATTTCATTCATTAATTTTTTTTCGTTCTTCTGTAAAATTAACTTTTTTTGACTTGCGACACTTTTCTACGGGATGTGCGATGTACGCATGTTTAAGGCTTACAATAATTCAATTTGTCTGAAATTTAAATGATTTAGTGAGGGCATGTCCCCGAGGCCGTGAGTCTCGATTTATGTAACAGCGTGTTTACCGACAGTCGCATTGTCTTAGCATGTTTACGGGGCCCATTACACAGTCCCGGCTTACATCACGCAATGGGAAAATGCGATGGAGCCCCTTTTGCAGAAGCGGAAATGATTTATCCGCGGAAACAATATGTATTGTATAAAGGGCATTCTCAAACTTCAGAATTCATCTGTGTACATTATATTACTTTCATTAATTTCTACTGAGAATGATTCAATAGTTAATAGAGAATAAACTATTAGTTCTGTGAACAGCAGACTTCGCTCCCGAAAAATAATTTTTTTCTTTTTTAACCCTTCAATCTAATTTGTTCGCTTTTGGGAAAAACTCACGTACGTCTCTTAAAAATCGTTGTGTCTTCCTCACTATCATGGTGAGAAATATACGGTGTTAGAAAAAGAACAACCCTTTATATTCTTAACCTAACCCTTTATATTATACCCGACGGTCTTAACACACATATACTAAAAATTATTAAACACAATATTGCATCACCTTTATCGAACATTTTTAATAAAAGTTTTACTTCAGGGGTTCTCCCCGACCATCTTAAAAAGTCTTTAGTAGTACCAATCTACAAAAATGGACCCAAAAACCAAGTGGGTAATTATAGGCCAATATCCCTGTTGAGTGCTATCTCAAAAATTATAGAAAAATTTTTAAAAACAGATTAAGTAACTATGTAGAGAGCCGAAAACTTTTAAGCAAAAATCAGTTCGGCTTTCGGCCGGGGAGGGGAACGGACGACGCGATAGTGCAACTTACAACTTACAGAACATATTTCTGGAAATATAGATCGCGGAAAGAAAAACATTGCACTGTTCTTAGACTTAGCCAAGGCTTTTGATACAATTTCTCATAAATTACTCCTCAAAAGATTAAAAAATATTGGCATTGTAGGTATGCCCTACGAATGGTTAAAGAGTTACTTAACGGGTAGAAGCCAGCAACTCAAAATGGGCAAATCAGTGAGTAAATCACTAGAGACTAACTTTGGGGTACCGCAGGGAAGCACATTGGGACCTCTTCTATTTATAATCTACATAAATGAGTTATGCGAGCTAAAAGTAGGCGGAAAAATTATTACATTAGCTGACGATACGGTAGTTATATTTGAAGGAGACGACTGGACTCAAACACATAAACATGCTGAAAGTGGAATCAAAGCGATAAAACAATGGCTTGATAAAAATCTACTTACATTAAATATAGCAAAAACTAAATACATAAGATTCAGCTCAACTATAAAAGGACAACCTAGTACATCACACACAATAAAAACACATAAGCGTAACTGTAATTCCGATAATACTGATTCTATCTGCAATTGTGAAGTTTTGGAAAGTGTGAAAAACATCAAATATCTAGGCGTTATTATAGACAATCACCTTAAGTGGAAATATCACATCGACAACCTCACAATAAGGGTGAGAAAATTGATTCACATATTCTTTGTATTACGAAATATAATCAAACAGCAAGACCTAAGAAAAATATATTTCGGATTATGCAACCCCATCTTAACGTATGGTTGTATTGGTTGGGGAGCGTCAGGTAGAACAATTTTAGATCCTCTAGTGAAGGCCCAGAAATCCATAATTAGAGTCATTATGCGTAAACCCTATAGGTTTTCTAGCGATCAGCTCTACAAAAAATTTAATGTACTTGATGTTCGCCAAAACTACATAAAAAAGGTTATTATCCACGTACACAAAAATCTAGAAAAACTTAATAAAATTGATCATAAATACATCACAAGAAGTCACACCAGAAAGGATCTTGTGGTCGCAATACGTCGAAGTTCCAAATGACACATACATATCTGGGACCGAAATTATACAATAAAATCCCCCCAGATTTAAACCTTAAAACATGCAAAATGACATCTATCGGTTCAATAATAAATAAATGGTTGATTGGCTTAGGTAGGGTTGAGTCTGAAAAATTATTAATTAATGTCACTTAAAACTTAAACTTTTACATGGTTAACTATTAAATGGCACAACCAGTAAAATCTTAGTATACTTATAGGTATTTAATCTAAAAAAAAAAAAAAAAACACTTATTTTTTTTTTTGGTACAGAATATACCTATTTTTGGCATTTTTCACCAGCATTTGGTTCCTTAGAACGGGCAATCAGCCTAGCTAGGAACTAATATAGACAAACAAGACATAATAACACTTGTATACATTTTAATATTTACAGTTATTTTGAAATATTATTATTATGTTATATTTGCTGTATAAATGTATCTTATGTAATAAATAAATAAAAATTCAAATCTAAAAATTAACGGCAAAATTATTTAAGTATGCACCTCTATGAAACTTAAATTTCCGACCGCAATTTTTATTTATTTTTTTATTTATTTATTAATATTTCAACGCCCTGATGGGCTTTTACATATAAGTTCATAATACAGAGACAAAGTTGAACAATAAAAAAGATGAACTTAAAAAGTAAACATCACATGAATGGAAGGTATAAAGATACATTTTAGTAAAAATAATGCATTACTAAACAAGAGAAAGTTTTTAAAGTTTCAGATGGCATAAAATAGTATACATTGTGTATTTACAAAATTTACATAAAAACAATTCTTGACAACTCAAATCAAATGTCACAGTACTTACATAAAAAAGAAAAGGAAACGGCAACAGGTTTTTATATTGTAGATAAATAAATAAAAATGTGCTATGTGATTCTCCCCAAATATCAAAATATACTACATAAAAATATCGTTCAAGTGTTTCTTAAATAATGGTAACTTTGTATTAAATACATCGATACTTGAGGTGAATTTGTTTGCTACTGTATGAAATCGTGGAATAGGTGCATGTGTGAGGTAGTTGTTGGTTCCAGAATTATTGTTGCCGAATACTATGTTTTGCCTTGTCGCTCGAGTTGGTACCTTAAAGTCAATGAGATGCAGGAGTTCACAACAGTCTAATTCGGAGTGAATAATTTTAAACAAAAAATTTAAAACAATTTTGAAACTTTTTGTATTTTTTTAATAATTATTTTTACATGAAACTACAAAAAAACTTAGGTGACCATAACGGTTATAATTCATTTATCTAATCGAATACGTGTATTTTTTTTTCGTTACCAATAATTTTAGTTAGAAAAACGAATGGTAAGAAATTTTCAAAACTTATTATGTTTGCATTAAAACATGATGTGTCATAAATTATATTTATTTCTGACAATAAACTTTGAAAGGGGATTACTACACCTATAAAAATAGTTTTTAGTTTTCGGATACGTTCAGAAATATTTAATTCATTTGAATTTATTGCAAAGCGGAAATATTCTGACCTTCTGATTGAATTGGCTTGAGGTCTGAGGGGTTAATAAATCTAAACCAAAATTACCTCAGTACGTAGGTGACTTTAATACCTACCTTCTTAATGTATTATAAAGCATAGGTATAATTGATTGTAACGTTTAAGGAATTATACAATTATTCGTTTAATGAAACGTCACTATCTCAAAAACAATTCTTTTTTCAAACTTTTTTCAGGCAAGTAGGTGCCATAATGCTGGAAATAATAATAATAATATTGAAAAAATATATACTTTACTAAACCATATTCAAATTTAACCACTAATGCAAACTAAGCCTTGCTTGAATATTAAATTGAATACAATTGATTTTCAGAAACGAACACAGAAAAAAAATTACAGACAGGTGAAATTCCGAACGGTCGAGTTAAAACAGGACTTCACGCTCAGTCCAAAATATTTTTTGTGACCTTAGTGGCCTGCGTAAGTTCCCTTCTTTTTGGAGAGGTTTGAGTTAGGTTAGGTTTGAAAGTGGAGGTTATCGACCTCTTACCCGCCCTGGTATAAGTAACAGGTGGTTAATCCTTCAAGGCTCTCGCAAGATTCTAATTTTTTGCTTAAACGAAGGTTTATTTATTTATTTTGAATGAATCTAGACCTCCAGTGTCCTTGCATACGTTGTTAGCAAGCAGTATGCAAGTGCTTAACAGGAAAAACAAAATGCAAAAAAATCGGTTAGTATGATAAAGATAAATTAAACAAGGCAAAAGAAAATGAGGGCGCGTTGCATCTATAAAAACCTACAAGCACCTGCAAAATAGAGAACATAAGGTTAGGTTTGAAAGGCTTGAAATCGCTTGAGCCGTCTTTAGTGATCAGATCTTAATAGCCAGGTGCTTCACAACCCTACTCTTTCCCACTCCCTTTAGCCTCGCAACATACCCTGAAAGAACGCAATTTCTAGGGTCTCTTCTATTCTAATCGTCATGCCTTGTTCTTGGGTTGACGCAAGTCTAAGTCTTGGTAGAAGTAGGCGTTTGCCA
The DNA here is from genome assembly GCA_917880885.1 of Limnephilus marmoratus. Taxonomy (NCBI): domain Eukaryota; kingdom Metazoa; phylum Arthropoda; class Insecta; order Trichoptera; family Limnephilidae; genus Limnephilus; species Limnephilus marmoratus. The sequence goes on along the minus strand of OU862931.1, from coordinate 16,889,240 downwards.
TCCTTGGCGGGCCGGATAGTTAGAGACTGGTTAAGGTAGATCATTTGGTCTCTCCAGCAGAACTCTCTCGACCCATCGACTTGCACCGCGGTGGGAGGGATTGATTCATACGTCTATCACTCTTGGACCTACTGACCCCAGATTCCTACCCACCCCTCATACCTTCTTCCTTCCCAGAACTTCCTCTTCTTTCTTTCATGTATAAGACCTTCCTCAAAGCAACCTCAAATTTTTATTTTATTAATTTTCGTACCAGACTCTTTTACGTACCAGATTTTATGTCCGGGTTAAATCTTCCCCACAGGAAAGACTTAAACCCTTTCACACACTTTTCTACAAATGATCATCTAGTCAAATCACGCTATGCAATTGCACTATATAAGTATAATAAATACAAACTAATACAAGACCAACATGTCAACCTACCAGCGACCAAATGATATTGACTCCAGATATTTTCATATCACAGGGTTCGGCTCGGTGGAACTCCTAATTGGACCTATAAATTCTACTGATCCCTCAATATAAATATTTAAAAAAATCTTTTGTAATCCTACGAGTATTTAAAATGACTGATTTTTGCATTTTTATATGTAAATTTTTTGACCAATCTAATATGCCTAAATTTTGAATGAGAGAGCTAGGTATAACGCCGGTAGCCGAAATAACCAATTGTAATATTTTTTATAGTCTGAGAATGCCAAATTCTTTTAAGGCTCCGCAATCGGTCTCGAAAAGAAGAAGGTGGAGAGATACGAAATTACGAATGTTAGAGGAGAGCGCTGACATTTACAGCGACAAAATCGATGCGAAAATTGCGAAAATGTTTAATAAAACACGACTCGTTTAAAATAGAGTAAAAATCTCGCGGGCATTAAACAGCATTTAATGAAACACTTTGAATTTTTTCATGCATATAACTTATAAAATAACTGAAACAAACGTGTTCATAATAATTTTTGGAGCATACTTTGCGATTTTTTTTCTATCGAGGGATTTTATATAATTTGCGTTTCGGCGCGGGCAATGTCTAAATATTATCTTCAAGAATAACATATATTTTTTAAGAGCTTTAAAACTTAACGTGATTAAGGGAGGTTGCGGGCCCTTAATCTCAATTCCTAAATCTGTATATTTTCTTATTTTTTATTACGCTTATTATTTGTAGTCTGTATTATTATTGTACCTGAAATAACAAAACACTAAATATTATATTATGAGCCTTAAGGTTTATGACCTCTTAAAAAAATCATTTTAACGTCATATCTCTCTTTTTATATGTTTATCTCTCCGTCTCGCAGTTTATAGCTACGTTTCATTCTCCCACGATTAACTTTTACTGCAAAATAATGGTGTAAGTAGCGACAATAAAAGTTCCAAATCTTCGCGTTCGGGTTAGAATTAGTATCTACTACAACCTCGTCAATTTCTTATGAAAGTGCGTGGAAGAACCCCCGCGGCAGCCGCCAAGACCGGTGAGTGACATTATTTGGTGGAGATAAGTATTTATTCATGAACTTTGCCGCTATCAAGATGACATTTTGAATTGTAAAGTGTTCATTTCTCATTAATGCAAAGCCTTGAATACGCGGATTGCTGAAAGAGAATGGCTTCCATAAGTAACAACTTTTGTAGAACTTACAAACGTAACACTTTTTTTTACATTAGTTTCACACAGGAGGCCCTGAGGAAAATAATTTACCTATCGCTCAATCCATTCCTTTGTTCCTGCTCATCCTAAAGTCAAATTGGTTTATTAGGTTGCCATGTATACCAGTCGATTAAACTCCAACCTCCTCCAAACAGCAGTGCTGATCGTGCGGCAGTCGCGTTTCAGTTGCATTGTTAATAGTTACCATGGTAGCGACTCACGAATTGTCAAGTTTTCGAATAATCTGCGGTATGTCAGATCAGACTCAGTTATTTTACAAGTTATAGTTGTGAAAAAATTCACAATGTTTCTTTAAATGATACTTAAGACGCCTTACACGAGATTTTTGCTCTATTTTAAACGAGTCGTGTTTTATTAAACATTTTCACAATTTTCGCATCGATTTTATCGCTCTAAATATTAACGCGCTCCTCTAACATTCGTAATTGCATATCTCTCTATCTTCTTCTTAAACTGACTGAGAATGTAAGAATTCGAATAATTTTATAGTTTATGCCGGCAACCCTGGCGTTTATTGTTTTAAAGTATCGTAATTTAATGGATCGTAATTATTATTTAATCATAGTTAGGCATCGGCTCTATAATAAGTTTATAAATGTATATGTGTATATATGTGTAGAATATGCATATAAATATGTATATGTGTGTGTACGTATGCACATATATATGTATGTATGCATTTACTAATATTTGATTTTGATCCTTCTTGTTTTATGTGGTATAGTCTTACCAAGAATATTGAGATGAATGCTGTGCTCACCTATAATTAGAATCATCGCTATAACCATACTGAAAATGTAAATTAATGTAATAACTATATTGTGATGTATTCTGTTAGTGAGCTGTGTAAAATAATTAGGTCTTCACAGAAGAAGAAGTGGTAGAATGGTTTTTTGAATAAAGCACCTTTGAGAAATTAAATCCTTCGTTTTTTATTGTTATGATTTTGAATTTACAAATTATCCACAAGCAATTTTTTCCCCACCCGACGGACAAATCAATCAATACTTATTGTTTTTCCGTGCAAATTTAGTTAAGAAGTAAGTAATTTTTAGGTGGCGTGGGCTTTTTATAATTAACTTCCTTTGTGAGTTTATTTATTGTTCTGTTATAATTTTAAGTGTTTTAATTTCAATTTTAACTTCCTTTGTCCGTTGAGAAGGGAGGAAGACAAAAAATTATCACACAACGGCGACATCTGCAATTGCTAGCGCCATCTTTGGCCTAAATGGGGTAACCTTGTTGATAATGATATTCATATTTGTAATTCATAATTGGTTTGAACCTTAACTAGAAATTAAAACAAAGTGATAAATAAAATAAATAAAAAAGTGTCAATTTCAGGTCGGCATTTCAGTTCGGCGCATACTATTCCAGGCGATAAGTAATGCGTATCCCATTGTGGCATAGCCCGCGTGGTGTCGTAATCCTTGTTGCCTCTGAAATTAAACAGACATTGAATAATTAACCGGCATTTTGGGAAAAGTGTTGGCTGCCTTTATCTAATTTTGAGCTTAGGTACTACTAAAATTTCGTAGCGGAGATAGACTTAGAAAGATAGACGGAGATAGACAATAGAAAGTGGGGTGGAATAATATATTGTATCTACCAAGTAATACAGAAACTTCGTTCCGTAAAGATTTCAATATAATGAATTTAAGCCGGTTTTCGTTCAAGTTAATTCTTTTGTTTTGTTTGTCGAGCGTCTTTAGAAGTCTCTTTAGCAATATGTTTTACATACGGAAAAGATAAAATGGTTTTTGAGTGAAATGGGAGTTAAGAGGAATATAAACGCTAGAAATATTTCGAATCTCACGCCTGCAAAATTTTAAAATCGAGCGTCTTTTTGCACGAGGCTAGTAAGCAAAAAGTGTTTTTATTTATTTTGTGCATAATTTTATAAGAACGAAAAAAAGTTAGAACATGGAAAACCTCAAAAATAGTCTTAGCCATAAAGGGGTATTTTTTTAAAATTGTTTCTTGTATTACTTCGTGGTTAAGTCATAAAAAAACATTTTTTTTGGTGATTTACGCTTATATTTTTTGTTATGTAAATAATAATTTTATTGTAATTCCAATACATAGAAAAGCTAGTAAAAGCTTCGATTTATCCGTAGCATATTTTTTGATGTTCATACTGTAAGCCGATTCGTCGTAAAGATTAATCAAAATAGTATCTAAATAGGATTTCACGTATATATTCATCTTAAACGTAATGCAACGTTGTGCAAATAAATATATGATATATATGAAACAAGCAACTGTTTTTTTTTATTATTGAGTCATTAAATAATATTAAACTATGTAGAAGAGTCTTCTGCAAAAAGATACATATTTCAAAGTTCAATATTCATGGTACCGACGTTAATAGTAATTGTTTTTTTTCGTGAATACCGTACAAGAATCCTTGTAACACTGTGTCATTTACCCATTTGGGGTATGTTGTGAGGCTGAAGCTAAGTGGGGAGGGGGCGGAGATGGGGAAGAGGAAGGCGGGGAAATACCTTGCTATTCAGATCTTGTCATTCTTTTCACAAAACACGGCTAAAGCTATTTTAAGCAACGTTTTAATTCTAAATGGTGTTCTTACGCCAGGGCGATAACGAGAGTATCTTCCACTCTGGAACGTGACGCAGATATAGCTTTTATTATTTTAAATGATTAAATTGTGAACATACAATACAATCAAATAAAATTTCCTTGCTCTCGCCGGGATTTGAATTCGCGACTTCCGGATCGCTAGTATAAAAATAGGCCTTGCCCCTAGACCACGGAGGCTTGAAATATGTTCATTGAACAATAAAATTCTAACAAAAAACTGTGCAATTCACACGCGGTAGAAGTAAAACCTTCATAAAACTAATGTAGAGAAGAGCGGGAGGCTATGAAGCACCGCACAAAAAGGAGATCGATTATACTATCTCATTCTCTCGCAGATTAAATCCTATAGATGTGTTTGTCTCTTTTTAGTGTCGCTATTTTTCGTTTCATCGAGTTTCAGATCACAACGGTGCTAAAGAAGTTTTCACTTCAATAAACTGTGCAAATTTCAAGATGCCAGAGCTCAAGTACCTTGTTTTGCTTCATATCCATAAAAATATTTTGTGTTCTTTTTTAGAATAACAGTGTAATACCCGCTTATGCAAAAATTTTGTCTTTATCCTTTTTTTCCTTAAAAATACAGCCCTTGTTAATTTATTTATGTAAATTAGTGGGTGAAAAGTCCCGTATAATATGAAAAAATCATCATAAAATGCAATACAAGGTGCCTTGAGAGGTGCCGTCAACTTTTTTCGGAGGTCCGGGAGAGCAGAAATTGCGCCGGATACAGAAATGGGTCAGTAGGTACCTCCTAATGAATGCGTTGGTCGTGTTTACGCACGAGACGCGGGGACCAATTACAGGACCACTCCAAACACGGAAACTGTCCCTCTTAACCCCCCCCCCCTCCCCCGCCCGGACCCACGGCTTAATTATTACCCGACGGGACCAAACTGGGTCTGTAACTCGACAGAACTGAAAAACAAAGGTAGACAAATTAAAATATTACCATGAAGATTGGAAATACGTGCGAATAAATGTTTTTTTGCTTAGAGAAAATACGTAAATAAACGTTAAGTAGTACATCAATTTATAAAACGGTTTTGGCACAAGCCAGAGTTTGATATTTTTTGAAGTAAAACCGTTAGCGCCGTTATGTACATCAATTTATAAAACGGTTTTGGCACAAGCCAGAGTTTGATATTTTTTGAAGTAAAACCGTTAGCGCCGTTATGATTTGAAACTCAATGAAACGGAAGTGAACCTAAAAAGAGACAAACACATATTTATTTATTTATTGCTTCTTTACACTGTAGGTAAAAATGTTTACAATACAATTTGTTACCTCACTAGGACAAGCCTGTGTTGAGGTTAACAATAATTATACAAGTTAACAAAATAACACAAAATTATACAGATTTTGAAAGAACAATATTGTTGTATTTCTTACAGATTGAGATTATGGGTACCTACTAAATTGATGGCGCTAGGTAGTATATTAATGTAGACTTTTAGGGTGACCATAGTTTTGAGATCTGATTTAAAATAAAATAAAATAAAGTTTTTTTGTTTTTGTTTTGTTTTTAAGGATTAAGTTGTAAATAATAAATATATGTATGTATATAATTTAACATGCTATAGATTTGGCAGGAGGAAGATGAAAAAAAAAACAGTTTAAACAAAAATAAAAATTATTTTAACTTATTTCGTAAACATACTCATTTAGCTAATAATTTAGAAAGGACAAAGTAGAGAAAATTAATTGGCAATCCTCGACTAATACAAATAATTTAAGATTCTTTTTAAAAGTGTACAAGGAATTAGATGACTTTATATGTTCTGGAAGGCTATTAATATGAGTGGAGTTTGAATTGCCATAAAATTCAGACCAGAGCCAATTCTCGTAGTACGAATTTGCTGTGTTCTTTCTGCAATATTAATATTATTAAAAAATCTACAAAGCGTTTGTTTTTTTTGGGCAATATTAAGTGGTTCTATATAAGTCTTTGCGCAGGATCCCCAGCACACTATATTATAAGAATGCAGAGACTCTATAGGATTTAGCCTGCGAGATACTGAGATAGTATAATCGGTATCCTCTTTGTGTGGTGCTTCGTAGCCTATCCTCATTGTGCGATGCTTGGTAGTCTTCCCATTCGTGTCTACTTTAGTTTTCTGAAGGTTTCAGTTCTATCGCGTGTGAATTGCACATTTGGTTTTTTTTATATATGAATGTATGTTCAGATCAAGTGCAATCATGGCATCGCCAATTGGGGTATATTGTAAGGCTGAACGGAGTTCGGAAAGAGGAAGGTTGGGATTTACCTGGCTATTTAGATTTGCTCACCAAACACGACAAAAGCCACTTAAAGAGTGGGATACCAAAATACCACGTCTCAGAATAGTTCCTAGTATTTTGCAGAATATAATATCAGTTTTAAGGACATTTTACAAGATGCTTTTTTTCGTCCAGTTTCCGCGTGGGTCGTCTTTCCAGCATCGATATAGATTGAGATGAAAAATGACGTATCATATTTGGTACCGATTTTCGTACCGTTAAAGATAGTGTGCATTATTTTACCCATGTTGTGTGGAAATGATATGTGTTTATTTATATTTAAAACATTGGACTGGACTATAAAATCGGGTGTTTATGACGTTCTGGTATCGTGAACTTAGGGTGTATATTTGATTATGACTACGGCAATGAAAAACGACATCAAATTATGCTTTAGGAGAATGAGGCTGGAATGTGTACCGCCGCCCCGGGAACCATTTATTGGATAAGAAACACTTATGCCCTTTGTTACTGCCAAGTGGTTCGCTACATTAATTGAGTTAGCAGGGATGCCCGGGTTCATGAGGTGAAGTTGCCTAGGTCCTTGTGCCCACCTACTGCGTCGCGGGCCGGATCGGGAGAGACTGGATGAGAGAGACCCGGACTTCTCGCGAACCATCGCCTTGCACCACAGTGGGAGGGATGGATTTAAAAATCCCACACTATTTGATCCTCTGACCCTCTAGACTCCTACCCACCCCATCATATTACTTCTCCGAACTTTATCTCCCTCCTTTCCTTAAAAATACCTTCCGCACGGCATTACCAATCGACGATACAGGCCCTGAGAGAAAATATTCTACACAGAAAAGGTAATCCAGGTTATATTTGAGGTGTTTATTTGCAATTTTTGTTTAGTACCGTCTCAAATTATTATTTCTTCTCCAATGGCAAGTATCTGCGATAAGATTTGCTTGTCATCATATGGGTTCCGAAATTGTTTCCACGTGAGAATCGGTATAAAATATAAACCTTCGTGTGAAAGGCCGGACTTTTTCTGTTTTTCGATTTTTACTTTTTCACACTGAATTCAGTCCATTTCTAAGAATTAATAGTGCTCTCCCACGCGAACCTGCCGATATGATCCGGCCTTACGCGGTTTCCCATTATCTTCATTTATTTGGAACTTGCCAATAGCTCCGTTAATTCGACGCAATTTCGGTAATATGGATATAATCCATTAATCGTAATGCGAGACTTTGAAATCACAGTCAGTAAACACCGTTTGGGACCATTTTAATACGAGGTAGAATATAGAATTAATATGTAGAACCCTTTTGGCAATTTGTAATGGGTACCGCAAACGGTGTTAGGTTAAATTGAATATTCAATGGGATAAATTCAGTGTTATTTGTCCCTGTTTGAGTAGACCTGCAATACCCGGGATGATATAGCAATGTTAAATAGTGTTATCTAATAATATAGTGTGCCTATTCTACACTCTCTAACTAAAATTATTTTAAGATAATCAAGTACGGAAGAAGATTGAGTTACTCAAACAAATGTTACTTTATTCGTTTGGTTTTCTGTTTGAATTACACAATATATTATTAAAGAAATGTACCTACTTGGATCAATATTTTGGAGTCTTAATATTCGTTTTGTTGATCTAATTAGTTTGAAGGATGATATGATTACATTTGTATGACGGTTATTACGAATAAAACCATTGCTATGTCGGTGCAAGCGTAATTATCTATGAAAATTCATTTAGATACATGGTTTGTATGATAGTGCGATTTATGAAGCACAGATGGCTCTATTGCTAGTAGCCGTAGAGTTTATAGGGTTATCCGAGAGATGTCTCTAGTGTTTAGGTTTGACCCTCCATATTCAGAACCGAGGTAAGATAGCTATTTGGTTTCTAGCAACTAGAGAGATTGAGAGAACAGAGATGATTTGAGAGCATTACATAGAGGATGTTGGACTCCAGGCCGTCCTTCGTTCCTGATTATAATAATACATATGTGTTTTGTCGTGAAGAACGCGTTATTATTATCAAGAAACCATTCACAACACTTTGGAAGTGCGCAGAGCGGATGGACGGAGAATATGCATGTGTTCCGAGGACACATGGACGGAATCGGAGGAAAACCATTTTTGTGTTCTGGGTGTAGTATCAATTAAAGCTCGTGACTCGCACGCAAATTCACAATAAGTGAAATCCAGTTTCATGATCGAATGATCTGTTAAATTCCAGTAGCGGATTAATCTGAAGGAAAACAATTTTTTTTGTCTCAAATCATATGTAATTCGTAAGAACTTTGAAAAAGTTGAAAAAAATTGCAATTCCTGTAATTTTAGTTGCAGGATATGTGCTGCCAGAATTAAAAAATTTTTTTTTTCATTTTTTGAGTTTAGTTTTAATTCCCCGCATACAGTATTAATTTGATCCAGTTTTGTTTTCAAAACATAACGATTAATTAAATAACAAATAGCAGATTCATCAAATGAAGCATGTACCATTCTCATGTACCTAGTGAAGCTTTACATTTGAGTTGTACACCATACCCCTTAACATTCTGAGAAATGGTCTTTTCCGTGTATAACTATTATTTAATCTTGTGGACTCTTATGCAGAATCAATTAAAACGTGCCCCGTATTCTAATCATAATGTAAAAATACGATTTGCGAAATTCTCTGCTGACGAAAGTCAAAGGATGCCCATGACGCCGAAAAGGTTCCCCGCCCCTGGTATTTAGGGTGGAGAAGACACGACTACTAAGGGAACGTACCCATACTACGTGACCAACTTTTTGCAATTTTTAACCCCCCCCGGTGACCAAAATCCTAAGCAACCCGCCGCTCATTTGTATGGAGCGTGACATTTTGAAGACCCCCCCCCCCTAAACGTGTCACGTAGTATGGGTACGTTCCCTAAGTAAGACGGGCTGTTATGGAATCGAAATTGAAATACCAGTAAAATAAACACAGCATTACCAATTTTCGCAGATTTCCGCCAATTCATATTAAAATTGTGTCCTAAACAATTTAATTCGTCGAATTTAAAATGAAGTGTGGTGATAAATTAATGAACTAAAACATTACAACGGTGAGTACCTACGATCTATGTACATTAACGAAATTACCAAAATTACGGAGAAACGTGCGAAAACGAATATCGGAAGGTTTTAGGAAAGGCCTCGATTTTGTACGTTACATTTTTATTACAAATCAATCAACTTGTTAATATCCTAAAATCCAGGAAAATGTACCTACTGTTAACTTCATTATAACATTACATAATTTTTACATTTTGTCCATTAATCGTTTGTACCTAATAGACAGATTCTGAATAGTTTTTTGACAATAATAATACTTGTTTAAATCTTTTAATACTTGTTTCGGGTCATGTCAAGAATTAGAATAACGAAAGAGAATGTATATATGTATATGGATGTGAATGAAGCAAGGAGTGTGTACTGAAACAGCTTTTTAATGTGAATATACTAACGGAGTCAGTAAGATAAATCCAGAAGAAATTCCTCAGGTATGTTTATATGCGGAAGCATGGAACCTATCCAAGGTTCATGCACCATATTAACTTACTTCAGGAAACTGATTCTGTTCTAGAAACTAGACGGAGATTCAAGTCTTGCTATTCTGTCTTTCAAAATTTGGAACAATTTCATCGATAGCCCATTTCTCTTGGGATGCTATGATTTATATGTACCAGACCACTACAGCCGAAGTCGACATCCTGATTTATTTAAAGTACCGAACGGCAGAACAGACGTCTTGTCAAAGCATAGCATGACGAGGGGAGTGGTGCTGTTAAATGAAATTGCAAATCATTTGGATGTAAGCGACTGTTCTTTATATGCCTTAAAATATTATTGAAGAGTCACTTGCCTAAATGCTGATAAGTGAACGTACCCATACTACGTGACCTCTTCGGGGGGGGGTCTTCAAAATGTCACGCTTGGTACAAATGAGCGGCAGTTTGCTTAGGATTTCGGTCACCGGGGGGTTTAAAAATTGCAAAAAAAAAATTGGTCACGTAGTATGGGTACGTTCCCTAAGGTAACTAAATCGTACTGTTATTGGAGTTATTCTGATTTACAATAATAATAAAAAGAATAAAAATAAAAAAAAGATTATGGCGTCCCCAATTGGGGTGTGCTGTGAGGCTGAAGAGTATGTGGAAGGGAAGGAGATAGGGAATAGGAATGCGGGGAATTACATGGTTATTCAGATCTGATGTGTGGCCGTCTATCCTATGTGCTTACTCCTTCGGGGAAACGTCGTAATGGTTAGCTAGGTAAGACTTTTATACTTTAGTAGTTTCTCCGAATAAATTGGTAGCCGAATACATTAGTCATTTGGAAATGGGAAGTCCCACGTCACATCCGATAATTTGGCAAACACAGTCTCCCGCGGGATCAGTGGTTACGAAGAGCTACGACCGTGAGAGTGGATTCGATCACCGATTCCCAAATGTGCATATGTCACGGACTTGGATCCGGAGCCATTCGGATTCTAAACACAATTTACTTTACTCCAATCTGGTGCTGTCGTGTAAATCTGTTAGGAGCTTTTATTATTAAAATTCTTCATTCAAAAACTTGTTTCTGCTCGCAAGATGACACGCCATTATTACCGTTAGAATATTGATACTTTTAACCCCTCGGGTCTCGGCCATGTTCTGTCAGTAGTAGGTCAGAAAATATCCGCATTAAAATTCAAATAAATGGAATATTTGTGAATGTATCTAAAAACTAAAAACTGCTTTTTAAAGGTGATGATAAACGCTTTCAAATTTAATTATTACCTATAATTATATATTTTTTTAAATATAAAAAAAATAATTGCAAAAAACGTCCCTTATGTTTTTCTAACTTAAGTAACTGGCAATGAAAAAAAAAATCCACAAATATATATTTTTATAGAAATAGGCAATGAAAAATTAAACTTTTTGGATTTAACTTTATCTATTATAAATAATAAAATCGATTTTAGTATATATCGCAAGCCAACATACCTCCAACCACCCTGTCTCACAAAAACACTCCACCTTCCATTCCATGATACACCGCTTAGTAAATGTCCCAATGTCTAATAATAATTTCCTTTCTGAACTTTCAATAATAAAACAAATTGCTATAAATAACGGATATGAACCAAAATTAATTGATAACATCCTAAATAAAAAAATTATCAAAATTTCAAAAAATAAATATCTATACAATTCTAATAATATTAATGATAAAGAATGGCGTAAAATTTTGTATATTAATAATTTTTCAGTTCAATGTTGCAAAAATCTTCCTTCTAATATTAAACCAGCGTTTTATACAAGAAATAATATCGGTAATTTTTTGAGAAATACTAAAGATAAAGACCATAAATTGACTAATTCCGGAATATATAAACTCAAATGCAATGATTGTCCCTCATTTTATATTGGAAAAACCACTCGTAATTTTGAAATCAGAATCAAAGAACATTTAAGGTGTCTTAATAATAATAATTTTTCTGAGTTTGCTAACCATATCATTGAAAATAACCATAGTTTTGAAAAAAATACAGGGATAAATATTCTTCATATTAATCATAAAGGAAAACGTTTAGATAACTTAGAAGCCTTGGAAATTAAAAAATCGCTTAAAAATAATGAATCTATTATCAACAAACAAAAAATATTGTCATATACCTAGCCCAATCATGGATTTGTTCCCCTACCCACCCACTCTACACTAATACCTACCTACCCAATCTATATTATTATCTAGAAACAGCTCCACCCCTACCATAATAAAACATTGTTCGAAACTGTCAAATTAGTATAAGCTTTCCCTGACGAAGGAACGTTTGTTCCGAAACCGGTCGGATTTGCACATCAAATAAGTGGTTTATACAAAGTAAAATTATTTCATTATTATATATTTTTAAATTCACAATGTTTCATTTTTTTTCAACTTGCACTTAGAAACTGTGATTACAAAAAGGAGCACATTTTATTTCTTTTGTGATTAACTTTTATATTTGAATATAGCTTTTTTGGTGCTTTCCAATTTCGTTTAGAGCATATTTCTCACTATACTAGTAAGGAAGATACATCGATTTATATGAGACCTATGTGAGCTGAAACAAATGTGCTCTCCTGTGATTAAACGGAGTTTTTCAAGCCTCGATAATTAAAACTGTCCAACGGTGAGTTCTGGCATCATGAAATGTACACGTAGAAATGTACACATACACGTGTACGTTTTTTTTATTTACAATAGGTAAGCACAGTTACTTTCAGCTCTCTCCATCACGAGCTACCTAACTTTAAAATATTCATTTAACCGCAAAATTTGTTCAGTAAGAAACAAGGAATGCAGGTATTAAATTAAGCAAGAGAACAACTGGTGGTATAAAATTCTTCCTATTTGTACGAGCACCGTAACAGGCCGCAATTACGTAGCTATCTGCCGTAGCGCTCCGCTACGCTGGTCCGTAGTTCCGTAGCACAGTGTCTACGAGCGCTTTCGCCTCGTCCGCAGCATGGTTAATACGTACGCGCTACGGGCCATTGTTTGCCGCCTAACGAAGTGGCCCTCGTGTTTGTTCACGGAACTAGAGAGACTAAGGACTTAGACTTATCATCAACAGATATTAGATACCGCGAGAATAATAGTTTTTGGGAGTGCGGTGAGGTGCTTTTGGGCTTTTGGCGTGTGGATATCTTCAACCAACTAGCTTTATAACGTTTTCATACTGTTGTGTAGTCTTTCGCGCACATAAATATTATAATGTTAGATGCTGTCCTGCGTACAAATACGTAAAAGGTTTATATTTCCTCCCTATAAATCAAAATATGCTTGCTTGGGAATATATGAGTTATGGGTATGTGAGATGTCTATATATTGCTAAATTAAGCGTAGGAGATGTTTGAAACTTTCAAAATACCTTCTCTCCACCCTCGCGAGGGTTTCTGGATTATTACAACCACATGACAATACATCTGAAAAGTTTTGCAATCATTACAAAAACTCTTGCGAAACTGTCAAAAATGACACAATTTGAGAATGACGGTTTTGCAACACAATGATGTTCAATCAAAATTCAATTTTCGAAACTCTTTAAATTAATGAATTTATTTGAAGTACTCACCTTATACTTTGAATCGAATCAAGATTTATAGATATTTTAAATAGGTACTTATGTTAGGTACCAAATTTGTTTGATCGATTTTCGAGAAAACTCTTTTTTAAGTAAATTAATTTTTACCAACAGTTAGTTTGTTTTCGGTGTATGTTCGCATGACAGAATTGAATTGAATTTAATTTTTAATCATAAATCTAATAATATTCGGAAAGGGGATATGGGAGGGGAAGGGGAGGCGGAAGGGGAATGGGAGAAATGGGAAAAGACACGCAGCGAGAAACAATTTCTTTATTAGTGGCTTTGCAACGCATACTGGGAACTCGCTAGTATGGAATAAAAAAATTAACAACCAAAGTAGATTATGAACATTGTCAGTTCTTTTCTGCAATTCGATTAGGCGTACAATTTATTAAATCGATTTTATGAATTTGACAATTTGATCGGGATGGGATGACATTGTGGATTAATGCGAAGAATTTAAGTAGTCTAGATCAACATCTGATGCATAATTAGGCAGGTTTTTACAAGCAAAATAATAATATTCACAAATGTTCAAATGAGCTTTCGCCATTAACTGAAGATCCCAGTATAAAATCCGTTAGGGCGATATTATCCCGGAAAAGGTGAAAGAGAACAAGTCCTGAACAAGACAAAATAAAATGGTAACGTTTGCAACTGGGAATCGAACCCAGGATCTCTTTTTCCAGGACGACGTCTTAAACCACTCGGTCATTGGGACCTATTTTATTTACGTCAGTCATTTTTTCAATCTAATATTCCAAATTCAGAATTAATACAATATTATCTTTAACCAATTTTTTCCCATATTTTTGGCTACTCTTTTTTTATTTATTTTGTCTGTGTTGTCCTGTTTCTTGTTTCGTTTAGATTTATTAGTGTCATCTTCTTCTTTCAATAATTATCTACAGTGATGTGTACAACCTTCAAATGTTATTAAAAAAGTTATTCCGATAAAATTAAGTCAAAACGTCACATTTTGCAAGTTTTCAATGAGAAAAAAGAGTTTTGAAGCTCAGTATCTACTAGTTAAATACTTTGAAAAATCTTTTCAAGTACTTACTACTTTTATTCGAACTTCAGTGTTCATTCCAGATAAAAGTCAGTAGGTATTTCCATCCAATTCTTCTCCGTAATTCCTCTATTCATTCGGTTACTTTTTCTCACTTTAGCGCCGAGGTGATCGACGATTTCAATTCATTCTATTTTAATATTCGGCATTTCCACGCGAAGGCGACGGTTTTACCGTTTGCCCTTAACCATCCAGCACTGTATGGAAATTCTCCGAGATTTATATATTATAATAGTGTGCCGGTTTGCGGCATATTATATATTCAAAATAAAATCTTTATTACTCTACTTTAACTGCCCTCTTTTGAGTTATTAATTCTTATTTCAGAAGGACCGGCGAGGCGAGGTGGCCGGTTTCTGGAGTCAATAATACACCCGACCAATCTTTTCAATTATTTTACAAAATAACATTTAGCAAATTCACACAATGTTGGACCTTATGCTATGTTTGCTTGAGACTAGTTTCACAAACTGCCTTTTTAATATTATAATAATTCACCATATTGACTTACTTGAGGAAACTGATTCTATTAGTCTAGAAACTAGACGGAAAGTAAGTATTGCTATTCTGTCTTTCAAAAATTGGAACAATTTCATCGATAGGCCATTTCTCTTGGGATGCTATGATTTATATGTACCAGATCACTACAGCCGAAGTCGACATCATGACTTATTTAAAGTACCGAACGGCAGAACAGACATCTTGGCAAAGCATAGCATGACGAGGGGGGTGGTGCTGTTAAATGAAATTGCATACCATTTGGATGTAAGTGACTGTTCTTTGTATGCCTTAAAAATATTATTGAAGAGTCACTTGCCTAAATGCTGACAGGGTAACTAAATTGTGCTGTAATTGGAATTATTCTGTTGTATAATAATAATAATCCTCGACGTAATCACTCTCTGTTATATTTTTATAGTGATTATATTACATTCCGGATAATTATGTCAATAATTATACGGAAATTCCAACTTCTCCCAAATATTAATTAGGAAATACAAATGGCCATCCCTAATGACCTTCAGTTAAATTTGAACAATAGAAAATGATACTTGGAGAAGCTTTGAAAGGTAATTATCATTAATAATGTCTGACAATTTATTCGGAAAGGGCATTGATAATAAAAATAATTCCTTTAAAGGTTTGTCGTTATAGATATCCCTAGAATTGTTCATTTTTCTTCTTTTATGTGAAAACCGCCCTCGTTCCAACTATTCCCCACTGTTCGGAGTAAGTGGGAAATGGATTGGAAAGAGAAGTTTGTGGTGCTTATTCGCATGGTTTTTTAGATCAAATTCAGAGAACGTTTATTTTACAAAATACAGAAATTCCAAACGGTACAGGTTGTAGCTTCTTCCTATTTCTTACAGCTAACCCAATTAACAAGAAGTATAGTACATCAAAATATTACGGTATGTAATTACAAGTATACAAATAGAAGGTATTTAATTTGTGTAAGAAATGCTTTTTTATTGATGATTCAAATTGGAATATATCGTGTATTATTAGTTTAATGTTAGGTGGAAGTATATATGCCTTTATAGCCATGTACAAAGGTTCTTTTTGAATTATTGTTCTGTTTGCTTGTCTAATTTATATGTTTGTTTTTTTTTTTGTAAATCTTGTCGCGTTATGTGTTCAGTTTTTAATGGAGACTTGTCTGGAGATGATCGTCCTAACAGTCATTTGCTGAATGTCTCCAAAAAAGTATTCCGTATTTAATCATAACATGCAGTGATTCATCATCATCACTATTGGCTCTACAACCCCTGGTGGGTCTTGGCCGCCTCGAGAATCTTCCTCCACTCATCTCGGTTTTGTGCCAGCTCTCTCCAGTTTAGAAGCTTCAAGATAGATATGTCTTTGAGGACGTTGTCGCTCCATCTTAGTCTTGGTCTTCCCAGGCTCCTTCGCCCTATTGGTCTTGAGTTCAGCAGGGACTTAAGTGCTTGATGCTCGGTCATTCTCTCCACATGACCCAGCCACCGATTTCTTCCCAGTTTTACTGAATCGATATTTATTATTTTACTTAGTGTGTCTAGAATAAAAAAAGAAGCTATTGATTTTTGCAACTATTTTTGATATATGTTCATTTCAGTTTATATTTGTATCTAATTTTATTCGCAGCAGTTAACAATTTTGAGAAGGATCGATGTTATTATGTTTAAAGTTTACATTTATATTTATAGTTGTGGTTCCGCGCGTTTTCACCCCACGACCCCCCGAAAAAATTTTCCTGACAAAATATCCTACGGATAAAACATCCCCCCAGAACGTATCTACTAATACCTAACCTAACCTAACAAAAAATTGTGACAAAAATAATACAGACATCCTGTAAAGACAATAAATTATTGTTCAAACATAGTTAAAGGAAAGAATTCAGCTTAGCGGAGATACATTATGTCGAGGGATATTTTGTTGGAGGATATTTTGTCGGGGGATGAAAACGCCTATAGTTGTATCTTGTACTGGACATAATTTCAGAACTTGAGTTTTGTTTGAGTGATAGATTTTATGATAACAGCTAGTTTACTATTGATTTTTCTGATCACCAAAAACGGCCAAATCCATTCAATGCTATGTTTCGGTTTTGAACGGTGGTCTTCCACTAGGACAATACTGGGGATATCTAACACTCTAAATTATGAACGTCTCTGTTGACAACCTTGTCCTTTTTCCAATATTTTAATTTGCTTTGGGATTGAAATCGTTGAGCCAGAATATTGTATTCGCAAAGGACGAATAAACACCCGGATTGCAGAATCTAAAGGAGATAAAGACTTATTCTTTTTATTATTACGACAATACGGTCTTGATCTTTATGTTTACTTTGCAAATTGTTTTTAGTGATTTGTTCTCGAACGCGTCGGAGGGAAGGTGGGTTTTATTTTTCTTTTGTTTATTTTTGAAATCTCTTTATCGGTTTTGCTTTCAGGCATGGAGATTTCTCGCGATAATATCTGCCATATTTCTTCTCGTTTTTTTTCTCTTTCGTTATCCGAACATTTTTAACTTTTGTAGATTTTTCCGGTTGCATTTATTAAATTAGTCTTACGATCCGTCACGCGAATCTTACATACATTTTACCCGAGATTTCAGTGTGCTTTTTTTCTTATTGAACTATTTCATGAAATATTTCCCGCAGGCAATTAGACGACTTTTCTATTTTGTATGGGTTTATAGTGATTTTACATAGATTCACAGCCCCTAATCAATAAGACGTTGCTAGTTAAAAGTGGTTGCAATACCTTAAAGTTCCACCTTCCTAATCTAACCCTAGAATACTAAAAATTACGACGGCAAAATGACGATTCTTGGAAAAAACAATATTCGCGTCGTTTACGCACCCCCCGCTTCACAGTACCTTCTTAATTGGTTCCGTCAGTGTGCCACGCGCTGTCATTGTGGTCGGGTGTCCTTTATGTGTTGACTTATAGAAAGAGTGTCGTAAAATTTACGAAAATTTAGTTTTACGATAGTTAAGTATTATAGGGTTAATATGTATGAAATAAAAGAGACATCATAAAGTATCTTCCTTATTGAATCTGTTCCTGAAGCGGCAACAATTCTAGAACAAATTTAAGATATGTGACTTTGTACATCCAAGACAAGAAAAATAACAATAAACTCTTGCATGATATGCAAAAGAGCCATATGTTGGGCGCATAGATGAACGTGTGTTCCAACTATGTGGAATTTTTTTTTCATTATTACGTGATCTTTTAAACCCAAAGAATGTTACCATTACTTCTAAAATAATAAAAGTTTTTGATTGTCTCATTTATTCCCATTTTATTTTTATGTCGTATTTTTTTACGAATATTTAGTAACAACGTCACTCGTGGGATAGTTTAATAATCTAGGGTTAAGACAACACAAAACTACGTATAACTTTTGTACTAACTTGAATGATGTTGAAAATATGTGACCAACTTGTACACCACAGTAGCACTTTTTACATTTTTTCAGATGGAACCACGATTCCCTTTTATTTGAATTTATTCCAACATTCCCGGGATAGTGATAACCTGACAATATTTGGAAAGCTCCTATTAACGTTATTTTACGACGCATTTGTCCAGCCAGCTAAACACAAAGACACGATATTATATAAGTTACTTTAGCGGTATCACTAGCCAAAAAAGCTCGATATCCAGAAGGTTAAAAACTTATTTAAATTGTAATTTAGTATTCAAATATTCAATGAGTTGCGATTTAAAGTTTTCGCGTAAAAAAATATATTAATATTGTTCGCTCGAACTGTTCCTAATTAGTTTGACAAATGGCGTCCCGATCATTGGCCCGTTCTTTGTTTTATAGCAGTTCCAATTTCGAATGAATGTTCTGAATTCAAAATGAATAATGTTCTTAATTTAAATGTCGTTAATGCTGCCCACGTTGTCGTTAATTTCAAGCCATTTAATTGTATTTGATGGGGAACGGTTAGTTGGGAAAGCTAATGGGTTTTCTTTTAATTTTCGAAACTTTGTTTTATTATTTGTTTTTGAGGAGTTTTCGACGTTTCCGAGGACTTTCAAACAAAGGATCGTTTTTGAAAGTTTTCGAAATTTTTGTTCATTTGTGCAAATAATTAATGGCGTTGGGACATTTCACAACACTAGAAACATTAAAGAAGCAAGTTTTGTTATTTTTAATACATACTAGCTGTTCCCCGGCATGCGTTGCTACGCCATTAAATAATGAATTGTTTCTCCCCGCGTGTCCTTTCCCATTCGTCCCGTTCCCCTTCCGCCTCTCCTTCCTCTCCCCCGTCCCGCGAACATCCCTCCCAGGTTCCCCTCCCCCCTCTCGCGTTCCATGCATTCAGTCCCGGCACGTTCAGTTTTCATACAGCTCTTTTATTTACTTTTTTATTGCAATTTTTTATACAAATTTCATAATGCTAGAGCTCACCAGTAGTTTTAAACAAACCTTGTCCTGGCAATAACGAACACAACAAAAAGGAATTATCTTATTTCGGAAGTTATGCGTATACATACATTTCGGCGATTTATTTTTATTTATATAGAAGAAATTGTTTCTCCCCGCGTGTCCTTTCCCATTCGTTCCGTTCCCCTTCCGCCTCTCCTTCCTCTCCCCCGTCCCGCGAACATCACTCCCGAGTTCCCCTCCCCCATCCCAGGTTCCCCTCCCGCGTTCCGTGCATTCAGTCCCGGCACGTTCAGTTTTCAAACAGCTCTTTTATTTACTTTTTTATTGCAATTTTTTATACAAATTTCATAATGTTAGAGCTCACCAGTAGTTTTAAACAAACCTTGTCCTGGCAATAACGAAAACAAAAAAAAGGAATTATCTTATTTGGTGCAGTCGTTCGGAAGTTATGCGTATACATACATTTCGGCGATTTATTTTTATTTATATAGAAGAAATTGTTTCTCCCCGCGTGTCCTTTCCCATTCGTCCCGTTCCCCTTCCGCCTCTCCTTCCTCTCCGCCGTCCCGCGAACATCCCTCTCGAGTTCCCCTCCCCCCTCCCAGGTTCCCCTCCCGCGTTCCGTGCATTCAGTCCCGGCACGTTTAGTTTTCAAACAGCTCTTTTATTTACTTTTTTATTGCAATTTTTTTATACAAATTTCATAATGCTAGAGCTCACCAGTAGTTTTAAACAAACCTTGTCCTGGCAATAACGAAACAAAAAAAAGGAATTATCCTATTTGGTGCAGTCGTTCGGAAGTTATGTGTAAACATACATTTCGGCGATTCATTTTTATTTATATAGAAGAAATTGTTACTCCCCGCTTGTCCTTTCCCATTCGTCCCGTTCTCCTTCCGCCTCTCCTTCCTCTCCCCCGTCCCGCGAACATCCCTCCCGAGTTCCCCTACCCCATCCCAGGTTCCCCTCCCCCCTCCCGCGTTCTGTGCATTCAGTCCCGGCACGTTCAGTTTTCAATTCTTTTATTTACTTTTTTATTGCAATTTTTTTATACAAATTTCATAATGCTAGAGCTCACCAGTAGTTTTATACAAACCTTGTCCTGGCAATAACGAAAACAAAAAAAAGGAATTATTCTATTTGGTGCAGTCGTTCGGAAGTTATGCGTAAACATACATTTCGGCGATTCATTTTTATTTATATAGATAGAAGAAGAAGATGGAAGATAGATAGATAGATTCATAGATTTATATAGATTTTATTTTGCAGATGTTATTAAATATTACCATCTATATGCATCGTTCACGTAGCCAAAATTGAAAATAATGTAACACTGTGTATTCCCATAGGACTTACATTTTTTGGTACCTGACTTTGAGGATGTTTTGCTTCTTTTTTTTAAGGAGAGGAAGTAGTAAATTAGGTTTTTGAAGGGTTCCAATGCTGTGCTATTTTCACCTTGTTCAAGTTCCATTGAAGATACTTTCAGTATCGCCCTGCTGACGAACCACTATTCATTATATTAAATTAAATTTATCCATGTTTAGTGATTAGATTTGGATAGCCAGGTACTTTTTAATCCTCCTCTTTCTCTTCTCCACCGCTTTATTCAACCTTACAACTTTTTCTAGCAATACACAAAATAATAAAAATATTTTTCTTTATAATATTGATATTTAATCGATATGATATTGATACTTAATGGATATGATATTGATATTTAATGGATATGATATTGATACTTAATGGATGTGATATTGTTATTTAATGGATATGATATTGATACTTAATGGATGTGATATTGTTATTTAATGGATATGATATTGATACTTAATGGATATGATATTGTAATTTAATGGATATGATATTGATACTTAATGGATATGATATTGTTATTTAATGGATATTATATTGATACTTAATGGATATGATATTGTTATTTAATGGATATGATATTGATACTTAATGGATGTGATATTGTTATTTAATGGATATGATATTGATACTTAATGGATATGATATTGATATTTAATGGATATGAATAAGTTACTACGTCGATAATGAAGAAGATGAAAGGGTTGGGGATGGGGGTTAGGGGATTCAACCCCCCCCCCCCCCCCCCCTCCACCATCGGCCACAGTATTCCGTAGGAAAATATACAATAGTACTCACATATTATATTG
This sequence comes from Limnephilus marmoratus, assembly GCA_917880885.1. Lineage (NCBI taxonomy): Eukaryota > Metazoa > Arthropoda > Insecta > Trichoptera > Limnephilidae > Limnephilus > Limnephilus marmoratus. The sequence goes on along the minus strand of OU862931.1, from coordinate 16,867,427 downwards.
TCGTAAAATACATTAATACTGGCAAACCCGAGAAATATCATAGGTCATAAAATAAATAAAAAAAAATTTGTTTTTAAAAATAATACGAAAAATTTATACAAAAAGTAAAAAAATATATATTTAATAAATGGCCACCACCGAGAATAGAACCCTGGTCAATTGCTTGGATGGCATCTATGATGACCATTTATTTACACCAGGGTTTCCCAAACTGTGTTCCGCGGAACCCTAGGGTTCCGCCGAACCTGTACAGGGGTTCCGCGACAATTTATCGGAAGAATTTAACTTAATATATTATACACATATTCATATTTCAACAATGCTGATATTATTCTCATTTAAATGATTTCTGGGCGAGTTTGTCAGAAAAGTACCCCAATTTATCAAAACAAGCTATTGTTGTTATACTTCCGTTTTCTACGAACTATTTATTCAAAGCGGGATTTTCTAATTATGCTGCAAACAAGTCAAAGGGCAGGAACAGTCTCGAGACGCCACACCAGATATTAGAATACAACTTACCAATATTGTGCCTGATATCAAGAAGACATGCATTATAAATGCATATTAAAGGACTCAAAATCGTCATAGCCATTAATTAGGTGTTTTATTTATTCCATTTTTTGTTGTTGTTTATAATCATTTTTATTGTTTAGACTCCAATTTTTTGTTGCTTATTTTCCAATTTCTTTTTATTAACATTCCTTTTTTAATTTTTTATGTTCCATTTTTGTTTTTGTTTATTTTCCATTTTTTGTTGTTTTTATTCCATTTTTTGTTTATATTCCATTTTTGTTATATGTTTGTATATTGTTGGTATACTTAATAAATAATGTGTAATAAAATTTTTTAAACTTTATTATTAGGAATTACCCAAAGATATTCAAATACAGAAGAGATATGCTATGGTGTCCGCGCAACTGTCGCCGGACTACGCGCTAATTAGCGTAGTTTTCATACAAAAAGAATTTGTTCATTTCGTTAATTTTTTGAAAATGTGCATTAATATTGGTTAACAATATATTTTGAATAAGGAAAGAATTCGTTCATTTAGTTTAACGTTCATTTGGTTTATTCGTTAATTATTTGTTCTTTTAGTTTATTTGTTAATTGGTAAACAATATCGGCGACACCCGGAAGCGCAGACCCACATAGTAAAAACAGCAGATGGCACATCTACTTATATTTCAATATCTTTGGAATTACCCAATCTAATAAATGAGCCAAGTGTTCCGTTAAAATTTACGGGTTTGTAAAGTGTTCCATTGCAGAAAAAGTTTGGGAAACCCTGATTTACACCATCAACGATTCTTTATTATGTACCGAAAATATTAAAATGCTGTAAATTTAATCATAGAATAAGGTACGTAGACATGCGAGAATGCTACTTTTACACATTGTGTGCACAACCAAAACTGTTGGATTATTATTTGCACCCATCTTTTTTTTTATGTAGCACCCATCTGGAGCCAGTGAGAGCGAATATCATCAAAAAACTAAACATCGATTAATAACTCTTGTTCTGAAGAGCCAACTTACACTTTTTTTTTTAACATGAGCTCCACACAGGAGGCCCTGAAGGAAATAATTTTTCTCAGGGCCTCCTGTGTGGAGGGGTTTGTTTTTGGAAAGGAAGGAGACGAGAGTTCTGAGAAGGAAAAAAGGTTTAAGGAGTGGGTAGGAATCTGAGGTTCAGTGTGTCCTGGTCATCCGCCTCCAAGACCTAGACATTACCTCACCCCATGAACCCGGGCACCCCTGCTAAATCACCAAACGTAGCGAACCACTTGGGGTGACCTATGGCAGAGGTGTTGGTTATCCAATAAATGTTCCCGGGGCAGCGGTACCCATTCCCGCCTCCCAAATTGACTCCCACTGTTAATTATTTTAAATGACTGCCACGTATATTATATATTTCAACCAGTTTACACAAAACCTTGACAAATTATATGCCTTAAAACCTTTCTCAAAAATATCGGTGAAATCCGCAAGAAAATCCTTTGCGTAGTTTAAAAGATCTAAGCGTACAGACAACGGAAGAGTCTTTACTTTATATTATGTAATGATGATATAAGATACGCCAAAATCATAAAAACTAGAGCCAAATCAGTACTTTCATGAATATACCCGTAAACTGGGTACTTTAAAACATAAAAATCCGTAGAGATATCCAGGGCAAAAAAAAGCTTTTTTTGTTGAGCTGTGTAATATTTATTCCTCCCCCAACCCCCCGGGGAGAACACACCCTTAAATGAATGTCATATCTACGCCACTAGTTAGATTGGTTATGTCAGCAGTATGTCTAATATCTTTAGGTAGGTATATTTAGTGTGGGAACTGAGTTTATTTTCCTCCCCATCTAATTTGTGCACTAATACGACATAACGCTCCGTTTATTGCTAAATATATTCCATAGTCCATTATGTATTTCTCTTTTTGTTCGAGTTGCGTTTGCTATATATATATTGTAATAACAGTAAAAGAGACGCGTGCTCGATCAAAGCATGAGTTTGGTAACACACTTCTCTGTCATCAGCGGCGTAACGCGTATTGCATCTGCCCCCTTCGTTTTTATTATTATTATTACTATTTGCGTATTAAGTATATGCATTTTGAGGGTTCAGGAATATATCGTAGCATAGTACTCGTACGTGCGTTTACAGAATATTTTCACTTTAATTTTACCTTCGCATATACATACATACATACGTACGAATATGTACATATACATATATACTCGAATATATATGTGTGTTATTGTGTGATATTACTTTACAATATATTATAGAGGGTAATTTGAAGATTTCCCTAGTGATGACTGACTGACCTCTAATTTGATAGAGTACCAAAAGAACAGAAGGTATTAACCTCCCAGACCTCGACCGTATTTTGTTAGAGGGTCGAAATATTTTCATTGTATAATAAAATAAAAATGAACGGAATATTTCTAAACACATCCCAAACTTAAAAACTGTTTTTGGAAGGTGATAAAATACGTTTTCAAATTTTATAAATACAAATTAATTTTTGCCTGAATTTTTTCCACAATATGTTCTAATTTTAAAAATAACAAACAAATTGAAAATTTAAGCAATTCCAAGTTCTTGAGTTCATTGAACCATAATTACAGACAGAATCGCTACCGTCAGTAATACCTTACTAATATTATAAACGCGAAAGTTTGTGTGGAAGTATGTGTGCTTGTTACTCAGAATAACATATGGGGTATAATTTATAAAGCTAGCTAGGAAGAAGAAACTGGAGGGGAACGCATGGGAAAGGTGATTCAGGGATAAACGATGTATTTCTTTGAATAAGGCAACGCATGCCGGGAACCAGCTAATTTTTGTTCAATTACCTTTTTTTTCTTCGTTACACAAAATAAGTAAAACAGAAAAACTGAGATTCTGCAGCTTACTACTTAACTAAACCTAAATATCAGAAAACGGTTTCAGAAATTGGTTCTTAAATTCTAACAATGAAACAGAAGTTGCCTTTGAAAAGTGTTTGTTTTTCTAAAGAAGCCAAAACTCTCGAACTGCGAGCTCTGGCATCATGAATTTTTGCACAGATTTTACTATTTTGTTTTTCTAACTCAACTGAAGTTATTAAACTCAAAAATTTCAATTCATTCGTCAAATAAGACGAGATATTATTTTGTTTCTAATTTCGCTGTATTGTTTGTACTGTAAGGCTTGAAACATCATAAAATATAATAAAAACTGTTTTGAATCTGGGTTAAAGCCGCATAGCAACAACCAGTTGACATATAAACATTTTGATTACACATTTCCGTTTACCCCCTATCATTCTGTACGTTTGGTTTTCATACGTCACCAATCCGCGCAGCTGCACCCAAACCTACCGCGACCACCACCATAGCTGTCCATGCGACACGCCGCACACACGCGCAGCTAGAACAGAACCAACCAACCAGGCAGTCAGGCAGTCAGACGGGCAGGCAACGAGGCAACCCTTCTGATATTCATGTATCGCGGCACCCCTTCTGAAAGCTGCCACCCTAGCGCGAAATGCCGTGAGCGACTGAAATATCATTATCTACATACTTTCCGTAGGACGATAAGCAACAAAGAATGGAAATAAATTTTAGATCTAATCAATAAACTCTAGTCCATTAAAAAAAATAATAATGAATGTTTCTTCATTAAAAAAAAGCCTGCGAGAGAATGAGATAGAATAATCGGTCTCCTCTTTGTGCGGTGCTTCATAGCCTCTCCACTCTTATCTACTTTAGTTCAGGTTTCCTTTCTACCGCGTGTGTGTTGTACACTCTGTTTTTTATTCATTAGCTCCACACAGGAGGCCACGAGGAAAATAATTTCTCTCTGTGTAGGAATCTGGGGTGTGTGTCCAGGAGTGTTCCATACCTCCAATTGCAGTGCAAGGCCATAGGTCGAGAGCGTCATCAGTCAGTCCATCTCCATCTGAGCCGCTACACAGTATGTGGGCAGATGCATCCGCCTCATCCTATAAACCCAGGCACCCCTGCTAAGTCACCAAAAGTAGCGAGCCGCTTGGGGTGACCTATGGCAGAGGTGTTGGTTATCCAAAAAATGGTTCCAGTGTCGGCGGTTCCCATACTCGCATCCCAAATTGGAAATAAATATTTACTTTGATATTTGATGAATTGTTTAAATTCTGTTAAAAAACTGACCCTTGTACTTAGACCGAAACCAATGTTTTGTTTTGTGGTTAACACTCTCAAAATAGTATTTTTTTTAAAACCGTCACTGAAAATCGATATTGCTTTAAATTGCTATAACTGGTTTCGGATAGTTTTGAGCAGTTGAGACTCTTTTGCGGTATTCATGTTAAAAACGCCTTTATTACCAATTCGGATCGTTTCGGAAAACCGTATTTTCTTCAGGGACCAGAGCGAAAGCTATAGACTAACAAAAAGTTTCGTTGTGTCTGTTATTGCTTTTTACGACCTGAACAATTTGTTTGCCATTTTTTTTGCGTAAAAATCACATTTATAGTAAGTTCGAAACATTTTCTGACTATTGGAAGGTCTCCATAATAGCGTTTTATTTTTTTTAACCTCGAAGTTGCTGACTCGCACAGCTCAAATGAAGTACTTATGAATTTTAGCATTCATTTATTGGACCTTACAAAAATGGATCTACAGCTGTCGGAATGAACATTGATAAATACATTATTATAAAATTTGCACAGCTGCTCAGAATCGTGCCTTTTTCAAAAGTGCCTCGACCTTTTGCCTACCATCTGTCAATTACTAAATGTACAAATCATTACATTTGTGAAAAATTCACCGTATGCATCAGCTGTTTTTAAACAAAACTTCTTCCTATCCTAAAAATCTTCAAAATTCAGTGCTGTCGGTTTACAGGTCGCGCCAGTATAGGAGTTCTCCCGATTAGGTTGTACAATCATAACGAATCATTACTTTAATTAGTAACTTTAATACCGTTGAAACGGTAATCGTCGCATTAGGTGAATTTAGTGTCCGATAAGTGGCATGCCTTCCCTCCTACGCCTTTCTCTGTCGCACGTATGTTTTTCGCATATTTCTCTTTCGCTTACGGTCATTGTAAAATCAGTAAAGTGACAGTACTTGCGCGAGAATGTTAAGGTCGGCATTTAAGCCGACGCTACCCGAATTTCTACCGATTTCTCACATAATATCTCCCTTAAACATTTGAAGTTTTTAAGTTCTTAAAAAAATATATGTTATTTTTAAGATAATATCTAGTCGTGTTCCACGCCGAAACGCAAATGATGTAAAATTCCCTCGATAGAAAAAAATCGCAAAGTATGCTCCGAAAATTATTATAAACAGGTTTGTTTCAGTTATTTTACAAGTTATAGTGGTGAAAAAAATCACAATGTTTCTTTAAGTGATACTTAAGATACCTTCCACGAAATTTTTGCTCCATTTTAAACAAGTCGTGTTTTATTAAACATTTTCGCAATTTCGCATCGATTTTATCGCTTTAAATATTAGCATTCGTAATTACACATTTCTCCATCTTCTTCTTTTTGAGCGAGGATGCGGCGCCTTAAGTTTGGCGCGCACTATACCACAGCTCACATTGTCAACCTATGCTTCAAGTGATATTCCATAGCTTTATTTTTACACTTTTTTAGCGTTCTTCGCCGTTCGACACCATTGTTTCATTCCCCTCTCTTTAACATATATAAATATTTCCTCTCTATGTGTTTTTGTGTTCTGTTTAAATTGCATTTGCTTTACGGTACAATATCATTTCGTGTTTCTAACCAATATAAACTCACCGCCATACTGATCTCGGATCTTTGTTATTGGTTCATCGTCGACCCGATTCGACAGAGAATAATTTTGGTGCTCATAATTAATATATTCCGTCTAATCTGATGATAAAATTATTAATTGGTATTGGTAAATCGGTATATTGTTTAAATTTGTTATCCGGCCATCATGCATGTTTCATGAACAAATATTGTATGGATAGAGTAATACTTCGTTATCTACGAGGGTTGGGTTGCTGCAAATGTGGCGCTGTTAACGAAGTCGCAGATAGTAAAATTATGATTCTTTCTTCGAGAGCTACGTTAGGACATATCTTTCTGTTGTATGTTTTTGATAAAGATGAAGAGGTTATAGCTGATTTAAGAAAGACAATTCTATAAAAGCCTATGTTAAATCATGGGTCCAGTCCTATTTCTGCCATTTTAATGGTTATTGAAAAAAAAAGTTTTTTTACATTAGCTCCACACAGGAGGCCCTGAGGAAAAAAGTTCCTTTGGGGATGCTGTGTGGAGAATATTTTTTGGGAAAGAAAGGTGAGGAAGTTCTGAGAAGGAAAGTGGTATACGGTAAGGCTAGGAATCTGGGGTGAAAGTGTCCAGAAGTGACGGACGGTAGAATCTATCCCTTCAACGGTGGGCCGAGAGAGTCACGGAGTAGGTGGACAAACGCATCCGCCAACAAGACCTAGACAAACCTCACCCCCATGAACCCGGGCACCTCTGATAAGTCATTAAACGTAGTGAACCACTTGGGGTGACCTATGACATATATACCTTCTTTAAAAAAACTGACATTGTAGAGCGATGTCTGTATTAAAGTTTGACGAGGTTTATACAACATTTAGGTATGGAAAGTGGTGTCAAAACCTGTGATAGTGCTTTGTTTAGTCTTTCTTTTTAAATATTTTCACACTTCTTCATTGGGTTCCAATAAGCTTTAGATCCCTTTTTTAATCTTCAATCTACTTTCTATGCGAAGGTTGTGACCCATATGGGTTTAACCTCAGGTAGTTGGTAAGAAAAAAAACTTTAATTTACTCAATTTTGTTTCATCCCTTTACAAAGCTTTTTCTTTAGAAATCCGCGATAAAAACATACCACTGATATGTTGTGACTTTCTACCTTTTTCATAAACGATGTAGCTGACAAAAAGAGAGATTACAACCAATATTTATTCACGAACGAATCCCACAACAATCTTCTTAATTAGAAAGATATGCACTACTAAGTAATGCAAAATCGTGTGTTTTTGGTTTCAAAATTAGATCGCTTAGAAATATTTTAGATGCATTAATTAAATACTGATATAATCGAGTATTTTTTTTTAATAGTCTTTTTATAAGCCCAGAAAAAACTTAAGTACCAGGTCTATGAAAACTGGTTTAAAGTTCAAAATCTTTTACTTACGAATCCCTTTTCGTTTGTAGTTTTTTTGTATAATGTGTAAAATTTATTTCATTAGAAAATGGTCGTAAAACATTTAAATATTTGTGCCTGAACTTATCAAAATAAAATAAAACACGCTTTTTGGCGATGTTTTTTTTTCATGAATGAATCAAAATAAAGCGGCTGGTGTTAAACGGGAATTTAAACCTAATCGCCGTCTACATAAGGAGTGGTATTGTTGGAGGCCTGAACCCGAATTTTACACTACGTGGTACATCGCCTTAGGCTTTTCAAGCCTTTAACACCCCCTAACTTACAAAAAAAATTGTGATTTTGGCATGGATGGAAAACCGCGAATTTAGTAATGACATTCAATGTAATGTCCTTGTCTTTGCTATTGTTCTTTCCTTTTGCATTTATGATTTTACTGTGATACTGGCATGTCGGAATAATAGTCAATAAATTATAGTAAGTCGATGCCTTATCTACTGGAGCCACGGCGCATTTTTAAAACTTTTTTCTCCGATTGCTCAAAATTTTTTGGTAATCATTTTAAATATTTTCCGCCCAAATTAAAAAAAATCATGCCTCCGAATTTTAATACGGAGACATACAAACTGATTATAGTTCTATATAGCCAATGAATTCAACTATTTTTTGTCCGTTGTCACATATTCGTAGGTTTTTTAAAAAATGTATTATAAAGTCGTAAACTTCTACTTAATTACTTATAAATATGGGAAAATTTGCCAAAATTGGCGGCAAAGCAATCCGAGGTATTTTAAATAATGCCATATTGTGGCAAAAAGCGCTCCAGTGGTTATCTTGGATGACAGATGATTATGAAGAGATGCTGAATAACTTTGCACGCTCTTATATACTATCATTGTTGTAAATGTAATAAGAGATCTTGGAGTTCTATTAGAGCTTCTTTTTCAATCTCACGTCGAGCACATCACGTCGAAGGCTTTGAAAATGTTGGGATTTATTCTTAAGAGTAAGTTCAGCTTTCAAAAATCCACAAACATTTAAGACTCTCTACATATCCTATGTTAGAAGCCACCTGGAGTATGCTTCTACAGTGTGGAACCCTCATTGTTCTACATATAAAGCAAATATAGAAAGAGTTCAGAAAAAGTTTATGAAATATGTCTCTTATCGCGTGCGAAATGATGAAAACTATGTCCCCGTAAACCTTAAATCTCTTGATCAACGCCGAGATATCAGAGACCTATTAATGCTCTATAAGATTATTCATAACTTCATTGATAGCCCGTACTTACTACAAAATATTCATTTCAGATGTCCATTAAGAGTTACTCGATCTCCCGACACCTTTTATGTCCCTAAGAGCAAGACAAATTATCTTGAAAATGTATTTGTAAGAAGAAGCTGTAGCACATTTAACAGATTATGCCCAAATATCGATGTGTTTAATACAAACCTTGATAAATTCACAGCATGCATAAAAAAATAACACTATTGAATGCCACTTGTTTAACTAATAACTTAATATTTCATTGATTTCTGTATTTCTCTTTTTATTCTTAGTATCACCACATTTTCTCTCCTACTTTTAGCAGTTAGAATTCAAATAAAATCACTTCCTGAAACATATTATTGATATCCATCAAAATTTAAATGTAAATTGAAATGTAGGTATTGTGTATTATTGCATTATGGTTCTAAATTTAAATTAATTTGTCATTATTTTATTGGTCTATGACATACTTATTTTTATCACTGTCATTTATGAATTTTGTACAGACTGTTTATAACGCTAATAAATAAAATAAAATCAAATCTCTTTCATGCTGTCTCTCGTTCGTTATTCGATGGATGTACGAGTAGATACATCATACCTGTTTCTGTGTTTAATAATTATAAATTATATATGCGTTTGAATAGAGTATGGAAATTAATATACTGAATTATTGAAAATACTTGCTAAACCGTATCTTATGTAAGTGACAGTTCTACGTTTAAGATATTCTCTAATGAAGAGCTTAACTTGGTAAATGTATTTACAAAGTTACTGATTTCAGTGGCATGTCCAAGTTGTGTGGTTTTGATGTTTAGATTCTAGATCAGTAGTTTGGATACAAACTCAAAAGCACACTTTTCGTTTGATTGATGACGTCAATGGATGTTCAAAGTTCTAAAAGTTTTAGACAACATCCCACCCTTCCTCTTTGCCTCCCTTGGTAATTATTTTATACTTTTTACCCACCCTTTTCTACGCCGTAATATATACTGACTGACCCCGGCCTTTCATTGAACCGTCACAATGATTGTTAATTATTTTTATTCCTTACCCTTAATAAATTGCTTCTATGCCCCAGAACACTAATATCTTTATTAACCTGTACTGTAATAATTTGCATATAGATTATCATCATCATACTTGGCTCTATAACCCCTGGTGGGTCTTGGCGTCCTCACTGGTCTACCTCCACTCATCACGGTTTTGTGTCAGCTCTCTTCAGTTTATAACCTCCAAGGTGGATATATCTTTGAGGACGTTGTCGCTCCATCTTAAACTTGGTCTTCCCAGGCTCCTTCGCCCTGTCGGTGTTGAGTTTAGCAGGGACTTTGGTGCTTGATGCTCGGTCATTCTTTCTACATGACCCAGCCAACGAAGTCAAATTTTGTGACGTTTAGATCCTTAAACAGAGTAAATAGCTCATTGTTATAACGTTATTATCATTTTCATATACATATGTGTATATAACATAAATTTTTAACATATCCATCATCTAGTTAATTAGGCAGACATATCCGAAAAATCGGAATTTGAGTTTAATATGCAGTTATATGTAAAATTGTACCCTGTATCTGGTACAATACTCAGATTACTCATAAACGCCGCCAAATCAATTATAATGCCGAAAAACTTGTACTGAATTAATTAAAATGTTGATATTTCTCTTATAGGATATTTCAAAATGCCACTACAAATGTACCGGACCGTTATGCTTCCCGGTGTTATTTTATGGCATATTGTGTGAATAATATTTGATTTACGGATCATGACATTTACAAAGCTGTAAAATATTTCATTGATCTAAAAATTTCCGGCCAAACTGCTTTGTAAATTTCAAGATGCCAAAACTCTCAAAAGAGTTTTGGTACCATACTATAGGGTGTCTCTGGAAAAAAAAAATTAATCAATATAATATTTTTTCAACCTGTCTTTTGAACCCCCCTGGGTATATAGCTTTCCGTCCTACCACTTAAGGCGCCGCTACCCGCATTTCTAGCATTTCTACCGATTTCTTACATATCTCCCTTGAACATTTGATGTTTATAAGCTCTTAAAAAAATATATGTTATTTTTGAACATATTGTCTAGATGCTGCCCACGCCGAAACGCAAATTATATTAAACTCCCTCGATAGAAAAAAATCGCCAAAGTATGCTCCAAAAATTATTAAAAACAAATCTGTTTCTATTATCTTATAAATTATATTTGTGAAAAAATTCACAATGTTTCTTTAAATGATGCTTAAGAAGCCTCCCACGAGATTTTTACTCTATTTTAAACGAGTCGAGTTTTATTAAACATTTTCACAATTTTCGTATCGATTTTATCGCTTTAAATATTAGCGCGCTCCTCTAACATTCGTAATTACATATCTCTCCATCTTCTTCTTTTTGAGCGCGGTTACGGCGCCTTAAGTTGTTTTGCGTAACTTATTCTATAACTATAATGAATCAGTTCCCACTGTGAGATTCGAACTCGACCTTTCTGGCTTCTCCCAGTCGACTACCTTACGTGAACTTTTGACATTCGTCAATTTAAAATAAATTTAATACCACTTCGATTTGTTATTTAAAAATACTTAATTTGTCATTTGAACTTCATAAATACGACCCACGCTTCCGAAAATAATACACTTATTTCGAGAATACACTGAATTCGATTTTCTATTCAGAGAAACAAGCTTTGTGTAGCGCCGTTTTTGTGAAAAATCACCCCAAGGATGCTTTAATAAAATTATTTTACGCTATTATTTCTTACAATCATTTTACGACCGCGAACACCGTAAAGCGTGCATTTTAGTTTTACAAAAAAAATTAACACGTTACCTACAATTATTTGGAATATTTTAGGGGAAAGTAAAGAAACGGCGTATTTTTTAACAACAAAGCTCACGATCGCGTACAATGGAGGGATAAATCGGCGTCATGGTTGGCTAGGTTGTTTTGAATAGAACCTCTCCCCCTGTAAATTTACGTTTTACTTTTTAATTATAATTTTAATTAGGTGAAAATCTGGTATTGGATATTATGTATTATTAATATTAATGTTATTATTATAAGTGTAAAATATCTGTTGATTTTCCATAATAAATAAAATAAAATAAAATAATAGTCAATGACTTTACGATAGAAATAAGTTCGTGTTACAATATGGTGTTAAATAAATAAAATAACCTTTTTTATAATTTAAAAAGTATGTTTGTAATTAATTTGGACTCTTATCTCTTCGGAGACTTTTTTTATGATTAAACCTATCGTAAACCGTTTAATCATACGAGACCATATTTGTCCCAGCTCACATAGGTGTCCCTTACTATCAAAGATAAAGAGAAGTATGATCAAACCGTATTTCAAAGAGAAAACAACACGCTTTATAATCAAATCTAAAAGTTAACAAAAAATAATTAAAATATGCACCTTAATGAAACCAAAAAATTGAAAAAAAATTATGAAACTTTGGGAATTTTTTAAGAATTATTTTTACATGAGACGATAAAAAGTGAGATGACAGTAATGTTTATAATTTTTTTTCTCTAATAAAATATGTGTGTGTTTTTATTTTTTTCGTTGCCAGTGCTTTTAGTTGGAAAAAACGTAAAGAGCCATTTTAAAAACTTTTTAAAGTTTGCATTTCCCGAATATTCCATGTATTTGGTTTTATTTGCAAAGCGGATATATTTTTACCTAGTGTCAAAATACGCCCGAATTTTGAAAGTTTAAACCCCAGTGGACGATAATATGCTAAAGCCATATTTGTATTTTTCGGTGTTCGGTTATCGATATTAAATTTTATGTCTCCAAATATTATTACGGAAACATACAAGCAGACAGACAAACAGACAAGCAAATGCTTTTAATGGAAGGGTAGTACAAAACCTGAGATGTAAAATTATCATGTAAATACTATGTAAAACATATTATTAAAAATAAAAAAAATATTAAAAATATATGAACTGCTTTCTGCGTTTTAAAGCCAAAGGTTCCACCTAGATTTCAACTAGGTTTAAATTGTAAAAACAAAAAAATCTTTATGTATGTATATATATATATTTTTTAATATCTACTTATATATATTTTTTTTTTTTACCGCCATTGCTCAAGTGGTTATCCTACAAAAAGTGGATTAAATTAAATGTATGGGGCATCCCTATAAGACACAGCACGATCAAGCGAACCACCCATTGGGTTAGGTTTTGCCTTTTAAAAAAAAAATATTTTGTCGCATTAAAAACCTACTATTTTGGGTTTTTTCTTCTTTATTTGTTCTTCCGATGATAATACCTACTGGATACTTAAACGGTTCACTGTAATGGGGTGAATTCTTAGCGATTATCTTGTATTAATTATGGTCACTTTTTGCACCTGAACAATCCAACACTCTCAATAACAATATTTCTCTCAGTAGTTCTACTACTGTTTCAACTTCCCAGTAATGCTCGACCCCTTTCCGGCTTAGCATTATACCTGCACGGCACCTAACTGTCTTTACCGGGCCCCAGGTAGGTCGCATTGTTCCCGGTAGGTTCTGTAAAGCCCGTCACGTGACACGTTCTGAAAACAGCTAAAATTCCTTATTCTGAATAAGGATAAGTCCATTTCTTATTGCTGCTCCACACTATTCGCGAAGTTGAACGAGGTTAGCCGAATACGATAGTGAGGAAGGGCACTTCGTCTATTTTCGTCCAACCTTGGCTCGTCTCGGGCGACCTCCAGTTTTTGTCGGTTTTTGTGCCCGAGTCAAAGGACTCGAGGTTGCACGAAGTGCCTACACGAAGTGCCTCTCTACACTACTCGGTTAACTTCAGTTCGCTTCAATACGTCGTCGTGAATGCACGTGCGCGCTAGCAATTATTTTTTTAGTATTATCTCACGGCACGATTATGAGTGGAGTACAGTGGTCGCAGGAGCAAATTCTGTTGCTCCTGCGACCAGGGCATGTTAGAATTACCCGTAGACGAATTAAAGAAAAAGAAGGATTCGCTTTTTGCTATGTACAGGAGCTACCGTAGAAAAAAAGATGCGTCAATAAATAATAATAATAATAATGGTTTATTGTCTTCATTTCTTAGTAACAAGTAGAGATAATGATATCCCCACTCGGATCTCCCGTGCTGAGGATTTCACTTACATATTATAATTTAATTATAAGAAATTAATATGAAATAGACATAACATATATCATATAGCATATTTTTTTTTTAAATAATTATAAATAAAATAAGACAGCGTTTTCTTTATTATTCAGTTCAGTGGATTTGGTTTTAGTCTATTTGATATCAGTATATTTTCTATTTCTGATCTCCCTATATTTAGTATCCAGCTTATTATTTGAAAATTAAATTTTATAATGTTGAGGTTTTTGAGTGAGAGTGGTATTTTATTGTAGAGTTTAATGCCATAATATAAGATGCTTTTTGCCCAAATGTTGTGTTAGTAGTTCCTTCTTTTATTTTTATATTTCTTCGTTTGATAAATATGTACATAATAAGCGAGCGTGCACATTGCAACGGCAGCTGCTACTTGAGCGTCCATGACGTGCGAGCCGTGCCGGCACCACCGCGCGAATGAGCTTCTCGCGAAGTTGAACGAGAGTGTAGCCACGTACTTCGAACTTCGGTCAACTTTCCCGAATATTTCGTCGAGGAACTTCGCGAGCAGTGTAGAGGTAGAGTTACGCTCTGTTACTAATTTAGATTTGCTGAGTTACGATACTAAGGAGTAAGCTATTCCGAACGGCTCACTGCTAAGGCACCAATTCCAAGTAATACCTACCTATTTAAGGCGCCGCTACCTGCATTTCTACCGATTTCTTACATATCTCCCTTAAACGTTTGAAGTTTTTAAGCTCTTAAAAAAATTTATGTTATTTTTGAAGATAATGTCTAGATGTTGCCCACGCCGAAACGCAAATCATATGAAATTCCCTCGATAGAAAAAACTGCAAAGTATGCTCCAAAAATTATTAAAAACAAGTCTGTTTCCATTATCTTATAAATTATATTTGTGAAAAAATTCACAATGTTCCTTTAAATGATGCTTAAGAAGCCTCCCACGAGATTTTTGCTCTATTTTAAACGAGTCGTGTTTTATTAAAGATTTTCGCAATTTTTGTATCAATTTTGACGCTTTAAATGGTAGCGCTCTCCTCTAACATTCGTAATTTCATATCTTTTTTATCTTTTTTTCTTTTTTTAAAAGAAAGACAAATATTCCCGGGTTACGAATAACCCAACAATGTTTGAAAATCTTCTACTACCACCACTGAAAGCCGAAAATGTTGCTTGTGTTGTGATGGAGGACTTAGCCAGCCGAAGAATCGACACGCGACGCTCGGGCGGGACCCAATCGCTATGCCCACTCAACCACTGACCGGTCGTGAAGAATCGACACGCGACGCTCGGGCGGGACCCAATCGCTATGCCCACTCAACCACTGACCGGTCGTCTTCTCTCATATCTCTCCATCTTCTTCTTTTCGAGCCCGGTACCTTAAAAAAAACAGTCTTTGTTCGTGGATATTTGGTTTGTTCGAGAGTCGATCCCCTACTTTTCGTATATCGGCAGCTTTAGCAGGCTCCTCTCTTATATGAAATAAATATTGCACGTTTTAAGATTTTCACGGCCAAAAGTATTTTCGTTATTTGTTTTTGGGGTGTTATACCGTGTTGCGCTACCTCCTTCTCCTCCAACATTTCGGACAGAAAATATGTCTTTATAAGGCATTTGTAAATAAAATACAGGTCTAATGAGCTCTAATATTGTAACCTTGGTGGAAAGGGAGAAAACTGTGAAGGTATTATATTATATTTTTTTTGAATTTCCCTTTAAATTAAAGGCATCAAAATATTGGACACCGGCCAACTCAGAATGAAACCAACTCAGAACCTCCTCAGAAAGGTCATTAAGAGTGATGATAAAAAATGGTTAAATAGGTTAAGTTAGGTTAGGGTTACCGTCTATTTTAAAATTATTTTTTCATGGCTTTTAATGACCTTTCTGGGGTGGTTCTGAGTTGGTTTCATTCTGAGTTGTCATGGAACCCAAAATATTAAATCCATTCTCTTTTTAAATCCTTAATTTTTAAATCACAACATTTCACTCATTTGGTTTGTCCACTATATTCTAAAAATCTGAAGAAAGAAAAGGTAGAGTACTGGTTTTATAGATAAATACTTAAAAGCATGAATTATATTTTCACCCCTTTAAACGGTTTTGTCTAGCAAGGAATACATTATTTACGCGTCTTGTAAAACTAGTTCGTAAAATTTATTCCAATCTTACTTTTTACTGTGTGAACGGTTTTATATTTACGGTCGACGACACCAACTAATTCTCCAGCAACCCTAGGTCCTAGGCTAGGGAGTAAAGACCCTTAAATAGAACCAACTGTTAATTTCTTCTTTCTCTTTCACCTGAAATATTTTATGATTTTTGTTTATTGTCCGAGTGCTCATTGTAGTAATTTTTTACAGCTTCAAATATTTATGGCAGGAGAAATTTACAAGTTGTGCTTTTACTTTTCCGTCTGACCTTGCGGTGAGCATGTTTTTAGTTGGTTATTTATCACGGCATGTCAGTTTTGTCTTACTTTTAGTGAAATTAATCAATCATTTTAAAAGTAATAAAATTCTTTGTTGAAAGGGTAATTATTTTTGTTTACCTGTCTGTGGCCTAGGAGTGTGAACGTCTTTAGCAAATTAGCGTCATCAGTTTCCAACCAGTTTAGACCAAACTTATTATACCATCACACTTATCATTTCTTTGTTTAAAATTACATTTATAATATCTACTAATTAATTTTCTAAATATCATCTGAAAGCTAGAAAATACGATGTAACTATTGTAACTAATAGTCCAGTAATTTTAATTATTTACATATATCACGGGAATCGTCATACCTATATAGCTCATCTTGTGCTCAAATTATAAAAAATGTACTCTACTTTCAAAAAGGTTTAAATGAATTTTTCGACACTCGTTTATTTTTTTAAACATACTTACCTACATTTTAAAACCGAAAACAATTGGGTAACGGTGGCGGCGTCAAGAAATTTTATGCAAATTATTAGATAGATTAGATTGATATAGATTTTGAGTTATGATAAAAAACCGAGAAAATGCTTTTTTCTCGTGTTAAACCACTTTTTGTTGTCAAAACTAGGATTTGTTACTAATCAGCACCCCAAAACACATAATGAGGAAAAAATCAGAACTACACCAGAATTTGTTTCGACAAACTACCTCATGATGACTAGGTATAAAGTTAAAGTAACTTAAAATGTGTTGCTATTTGCGTGGGATGAACAAAGAAGAATTATAATTGGCATAATAGTTCATATTTACAGACTTCGCTTCTACTTTTCTTTTTCGTACTGTTGTGTAGTACGTGGGTACTGAAGTCCTACATGTTACTTTTTTAAGTTTTGCATTTAAATTAGTATCGTGTTTTACTTGTTTTTTTATTTATTTCTACGTGGTTAAAAAATCAGAACTAACCAGCAAATGGAAACTGTGAATAAACTTTCAGTAAATTTTTGCATAGTTTTTTCGTAAATTGTTGACGACATCTAGGTAGTTTTGCATTCTTTCTTTGAGAATCCCAAATTTTCAGGAAATTTTTTGAAACACCTGTTTAAAAACTACATTTTTATTTATTTTTATTATTATTTTCTAAACGTTTGTATGATACAACTTAACATAATTATATCGACATTATATTGAACGAATATACCTACCTAAGGGCTGCGAAAAGGTTCGGACTTCCATAAAATGCATTAAATATTGTAATATAAAATCGTGAAGTCAGTGTTTCAGACCGAATTAGTGCATGAAACATTCCGGGGACAAAAGAATCCCTTTGTCTAGCCGCGTTGGGGCGCGCTGTACTGCAGTGGTAGGTACTAGGTAGGATCTGGCTAACACAGCATCCAGTCCCCCAAATGCACGCATCAGAGGTGTGTATCCCCATCCCATTCGAGGCTCTTGCATTTCATTCGGGCGCGATCATTATGGTCTATGGGTAGTGTGGATATTGTGTGTTGGATGCACAGGGTACAAGGTACAAGGCGCAGGCAGAAGGCAAGGCAGGAGGCAGGTGCCCCTCGCTGCTCGCTGCTCGCTGCTCACTGCCTGAACCCCTCGAGGGGGCCGGCTAGGCGGCTAGGGTAGCCGGGTAGGTAGTAGCTACTATCTACTCGCTAGCCGGGTAGTACAGCGTACAGGGCGGGAAGGGAAGGGGCTGGGGGTTACGAGGGTTGCACATCTGTCGGCCCGTCAAGCCCGCCAGTCTGCTCGGGTTTGTTTCATTGGCCTGTCGCCCGCCGCCCGTTGCCTGTAGCAAGAGAGCAAACAAGCCTGTCGCGTTGCTTCATACCGCGTATCAACTAACCAACGCGCTCGTTTGTTGTTGTACGTCGAAACAAACAACAACACCACATAATACTGCTGCTGTTCGGATATATTTATAATTAATTTTAAAAGACTAATCGCTTTACGTTTAATAATGTACAATGAATTAAATATTGTGATATAATTATTGTTTATATTGTATCACCGACTGCTACCGTAACGAAGGTTGTGCACTAACGTATATAAACAGAGTATCTTGTGTAGTGTTGTTTTGAAGTGTGTTGTGTTTTAAGTGAGTGTTACTAAACATGATAAATACTTGTGTTTTTGGTGTACAAATCAAAATGTAACTGTACTGATGGTAATGATATTATATTTTATTTCTTGCATCCCGATTCTTTGTCTGTCTGCGTGGTTGCTGGTTGCCGGTTGCTGGTTGTGTTGTTATGAGTCTGTGTTTATGTGTCTGCGTGGTTCTGTGTAGTGTTGTGGGCGATGAGTCCCTTTATGAAGTATTTTTTGCTGTGTCGGGTAGGCGAGACATCGGCCCAGAGCTCAGAGCCCCGACCCGACCAACTTAATCATCCCGTCCCTTCGAATAGCATTCCCCCGGTAAAGCGGGTACGCTCTACCAACTGCTAGCTACCTACACAAATTGATATTATTCCGAATATTCTATTTTTGGAGTGTTGCTCTTCCTCGGTTTCTCTCTTCTATTCACTCTCACTCATAGTTCACCTTCTGTGAAGGTACATAAATAACCATTATCCCTATTTCTATGTGTTGTGTTGTTTGGTTTACAATTTGTGTTTTTCCTAAGTAATACGAGTAGGTAATATTTTTCAAACTATTCAAAAATACTTTTCCTCACTTCTGTATGTTGTGTTGCTTTATTTTTCACGTGAGTTGTATACCTAAAATACGTTTAAATAGATTTTCACGTAGGTACATAAAAAAATGATGATGCTCATAGTTTACCCTTTCTAAAGATACAGAAATAACCATTTCGCTTATTTCTGTTTGTATTATTGTTTTATTATCAATTTTAAAGTAAAATAGATTGGTAAATAGTGTTAAATGAACTATATACCTATAATAACAATGCTTATTATAGCTTTTCAGTAATATAGCTGAACAGACGAAAATTACTGTACACAAATATCTTTTATCCTTTTGTTGTGTTTTTTAGTTGTTCAGTTTACTTTTTAAGAAAAATTGGTTAAATTTTATGTTACAAACTGCCCAAAAACGTGTATCGAACCAAACCAAAAGAAGAACTTTCTGTGTAGATATACAAATAACTATCATCCCGATTTACTAGTGTGTTGTTTGCGTTTTTAATTTTGATAAATATATTTCAATTGTGTCCGTTCAATTACATTAAAATTCTTGCATTCACTTAGATTCGTCCAAATAGGTACAATTGATATTTACCTTATCACAAGATGTCATTTTTATTTACCTTCCTACTTATTTACTTGTCAATTTTTAATGTATAACTATAAATAAAATGCTTAAAATTTGGTGTTTTGTATCATACACCCTTTGTTTAGTTCGCTTTGCCCTACGTAGAGTTGAGTCTTAGTAATTAGACGCGAACTTCGATGAAGTTTTTCAGTTATTTAGAGTTATCGTAAATTTAAGCACAACCTTCTGTGAGAGTACAAAAATAACCATTATCTCGTTTATTATCTCTGTGTTGTGTTCTTTTTCAATTTACTTTTTAAGTAATGTGGGTAGCTTTTTGCTTCTAAATAGCACTTGATAACTTGAATGGGTTTTTATTATAAGTGCCCGAACCATTTCGGAGCCTTCTTGTTGTTGGCTCGAGGGACAGAAGGTTGGTACCTGTTTCCTGTTTACAAAAAAATCCGTTGCTGTTCCCGCGTAACCTCGAAATCTACGTTACAGTTCGACGCTTTTTAACGTCTTTTCATTGATAGCTTTATTGTGTATAACTTTTTTAATTACGTGTACACATTAAATAGATAGAGTTGTTCATCGCTTGAGGGTTTTTTTTTATTTAACTAGAATAAAGCTGTAGATCGAGCTGTTTATCATGAAACCTTTGTTAACATTTGATTCCCGGCAAGATTAATTATATTTTGATGGTTTTTCTTTGTCTCTCATAATCTTATTTTCGGCAAAATACTTTTTGTTATTTGTGTTATTCTACTCTAATAATTGCTATACGTGTTTATAAAAGTAGTTAAATAAATGTAAATAAGACAAATAGTACTTTGTTTTAACTAGTAAATTTATTTAAACTGTGTGCCGGTTTTGGAAGAACTTTTCCTTTATCAGGACAAAGGTTTTTCTTTAAAGTTTTGAAAACTGTGTAAAGTTAAAAAGTTGGCGGTGTAAATAAATTTAGTGCTCTAAAGCCAAGTATTTACTGTTTACTTTACTTTTATTATACAAAGAAAATAAATTCACTTGAATACATAGACATGCAATACCACATTGTTATTTCAGTAATATTTAATTAATTTTTTTTTTCTTTTACATGAGCTCCACACAGGAGGCCCTGAGGAAAACAATTTCCCTCAGGGCCTATGTCATCTTTGGGGATGCTGTGTGGAGGGTTTTTTTAAGGAAAGGAAGGAGAGGAAAGTTCTGGGAAGGAAAAGGGTTTAAGGGGTGGGTAGGAATCTAGGGTTCAGTGTGTCTTGGTCATCCGCCTCCAAGACCTAGACAAACCTCACCCCATGAACCCGGGCACCCCTGCTAAATCACCAAACGTAGCGAACCACTTGGGGTGACCTATGGCAGAGGTGTTGGTTATCCAATAAAGATTCCCGGGGTGGCGGTACCCATTCCCGCCTCCCAAATTCTATAAATATCAAATATTAACATGATTTATCATGCCTATTTGTGAATAATTAATAATACTAATTTCGGTTGTGTCTGTAACTCCGGTTCAATGAACTCTAGAACTCGGATTTTCTTTGAATTTAAGTATCACTTTAAAAATTGGAATCAATCGAAATCGGAAAAAATCGTACGTATAATGTAATACTTTAACCGAAAATTATTTTAATTATCTTTTCAAAATTTTATTTATAATAATATCTCGTGACTTTTCACAGATATGAGTTAGTTGATTAATAGTTGTAAATGGTGAAATAAAAAAAAAAAAAATTATGTTATTTCTTTATTAGAAAATTGTATCGACAAAATTGATCGTATTCCTGTATCTGTTATTTGCAACTATAAAACATGGTATTTTTGCTTGGGTTCGATGCACCGCGGCGTATTATGTTAGCTTATTAATTATAGAAGTAGTGAATGCATTTTTGGGTGTGTACTAAATTAATGAAAAGTCCTTGTTACACGAGCCCATCTGCCAGCTGCGGATTGTTGTGGGGGCATTCTGTCCCTTGACTATTCTAATATTGGGTCTATATCTATATGATAGGGACTGTGTAGTTATCGTGGCAACCACTGTTCGATAGGGTGGACCGTCAATGTAAGTAGATTTTTTTGGAATATCGTTGTGTCAGGGGTCTCAAAAGTTGCTTCATAATAATTACTTATTTGGAAAAGGAGGAAAATAATAATTTCTCTTGGGGTCTATGTCATCTTAGGGGATGCTGTTTGGAGGGGTTTAAATTAAAGGGAGAAAGTTCTGAGAAAGAAATGTTGGTAGGAATCTGGAGTCAGTGTGTGTCCAGAAGTGACGGACGTATGAATCCATCTCTCACACTGCGGTGCAAGGCAACAGATCGAGAATTCTGGCTGAAGAGGTTAAAATACCTTCTCAGTCCGTCTCCCGATCCGGCCCGCCACGCAGCAGGTGACAGACACATCGGCCGCCACGATCAGTCAAGTCAACAAACATAGCAAAACACTCGGGATGTAGAGGTGTTGATTATTCCATAAATTGATTGTTGAAAAATTGATTATTTCACAAACTCCAACAGCTCGTAAGGCTTTGAAGCAAAGAATGGACGGTTACCTCGAGAGTGTTTTCTCTTGGGGTAAAAATAATCTCGTTGAATTTAATGTTTCAAAGACCCAATCTTGTCTGATTACGTCTAAAAGGGATCGAAATGAAAATCTAGTCTCTTTCAACGGAAGCAATCTTCCGAACAGGCCCTCCATTGATATGCTTGGTGTAACCCTAAGTGACCAGCTAAGGTATGGGGGCTCCATCGAAGCCAGAGTAAAGTTAGCCTCCCAAAAACTGGGCGTACTGTACAGGGCCCGCAGATACTTTAATAGTACACAACTGCTAACCCTGTACAAATCGCAAGTGCGCCCCACGGTTGAATTTGGCAGCCACCTCTGGTCTGGAGCTCCAAAATACCTGAAAAATACCCTCGACTCTGTGCAGAAACGGGCGGTCCGTTTGATAGATTCTCCCATCTTAACAGACGGATTGCAATCTTTAGAGCACAGGCGTCGGGTGGGAATGCTATCCTTGTTCTACCGGTATTACAATGGAAGATGCTCCGAGGAACTAGCATCATTGATCCCTTCGACACCGGTGCATAGTCGGGAAACACGCCAAACGCGTGCCCAACATTTGTACACAGTTGACATATGTCACATGAGAACGGGTCGTTTCTTCGACTCGTTCTTGTGTTCAACAGCTCGGCTGTGGAATGATTTGCCGGCCTCTGTGTTTCCTCCTTCCTACAACATGGGTCTCTTCAAGACCAATGTTCATTCCTTCCTCTCCTCAAAAAGACCCTCCACACAGCATCCCAGATGACATAGACCCTGAGGGAAATTATTTTCCTCAGGGCCTCCTGTGTGGAGTTAATGTAAAAAAAAAAAAAAAATGGTTCTCGGGACAGCGGTACCCATGCCAGCCTTACAAATGACACAGATGACGATTAACATTAGAAAAAAACTCTAAATGCATACAGATATCAAAAGTCACACTTGCATTATAATATACCCAAAGACAAAGAACTAGTAACTATCTAAAGCATTTTATTTGGTTTTGAGGTAACTTATGCTTCATGTGTTTTTCTTTTTTTTAAAGAAAGTCTGAGTCATAAGGGGAAAACCCCTCGTGAGTCATCCAAATTATTAATTTGGAAACACGTCACTTTAACGACATTTAGTCAAATTTAAACAATACAATAAGTAGGGAAACTTTAAATGGTAATAAGTAATAAGTAATAACCATCAATTATTTCTGATAATTTACTTGGAAATCAATAAGGGCTGTAATTTACTCGGAAATCAATAGGAATAAAATTAAAAGCAATTTGATTTTCACTATAAGTAACTACGTACCTATTATATAGAAGTAATCGTCTATAAGTGGCCTTTGTTAAGTGTTTGTTAATGCATTCAGAAGGCGAAACAGCTGTCATACGTAATAACAACTACATAGAAGAACTTACGTATAAATAAACTTGTTTTTAAAAATAAATTGAATCACAATGTTGATGAATGTACATGTTACTGTAAAAACCCGTATATTGGTAAAACTTAAGTTTTACTAGAAATCCTATTTACCAACATTAAAAGTTAGTAAATCTTTGGATTTACTGGAAAATCTTAAGATTTGCCGTAGTACGGGTTTTTACAGAAACACATGAAAAACATAATTAAAATCGAATTCTATAAATTAGACGTGATAATAAAATAAATTAAATATTTGGTGTTTTAAATCTAGTTTTATTAATAAATTATTATTTAACCGGTGTTAGTCAAACGACAACAAAAAATACAAGTGTGCAGTTCATACGCGGTAGAAGCGAAACCTTCAGAAAATTAAAGTAGACAAGAGTGGGGAGGCTACGAAGCACCGCACAAAGAAAAGACCGATTATTCTATCTCATTCTATCGCAGGCTAAATCCTGTAGATGTATGCGTTTGTCTCTTTTTAGTGTTGCTTTTTCGTTGCATCGAGTTTCAAATCACAACGGTGCTAAAGAAGTGCTCACTTCAAAAACAACTTTGTCGTCTGGTACAGAGCCAAAAGTAATAATGTAAAATATTGCTATGTATTAAAATGTTTGTTTATATATTAAAATGCAAATATTAAAATATGTGTACGTTAGTACGTCGCCACAATCCGCCCGACTATATCTATGCATGAGAAATACTATAATAATGAATGTTAGGTTAGGTTATGTTTACTGTTGTTAGTTAAAACTATTGAGTACCAATTAAAAAGTAATTAACCTAACTTTTATGTTTTGCAAATATGTATGTATTTATAGTTTTATATATTTGTATTAATATTTTTATGAATACCGTCAGGAGCTAGCGGATCTGTGGCATCCCCAATCGGGGTATGTTGTGAGGTTAAAGGGAAGGGAAGGTTTTCTAGTACTTAATTATGCAGTCCGGTCACCAAACACGTTTGGGGCCTTATCAAGCAACCTTTCGATTCTGAATTTTGGCCCTTCACCGGGGAAGAACTGAGAATATCTCCCGCAAATATACGTAAGAGGAAATAACGAGACAAAACCAGAAATATCTATCTCATTTTTAAATAAAATTTTATACGTATTTACTCTTTTCCACAAAAAAATATAAATTGATTTCGAAAGACTGTTCTTTTGTCTAGTAAAGCTACGTTTTAAATTTTAAGAAAATATGTTTATTTTTAGTGCAATAAGGTTTTACCGTAGGTCGTTGGCAGATTTGTTAAATTTTGTATTATTCAACCCACATTTCAAATCATATAATCAATCATGCAGTAAAATATATCAATAAATTATCTTGGAAAGCTATGTTTCAGAATTTTATTTTTAGTTTAAATAAAATCATTTAAAAAAAGATCCGCACACGTGTTTTGTGACGAAAATACTGTTTTACGGTATTACAAACATATATATTAAAGTTTTTTTTACATTCTTATTTTTCTTAGACATTATTAAAAAATTATGAATACTTATGATCAAAAAATAATTACATAAGTACATAATTTTGATAGTTTTATCATCACGCCTTTCAGCATTTTTGAATGTTTGTATAAATTAAAGTAAATTTTCAATAAAATAAAATCGATTTATCGAGTTATTTTAAAAAGCTGATACGGAGAATTATTCATCTTTCTCATTGGAACCGTCCTGTACAATCGTAAGGATTCTCGGCCGCTGGCTGCTTAATAAATTAATAACCTTTAACTTTTTTTTTGTGAATTAATTTGAAATATGTATTTGAACGCGCAACTTTGTAACCCTCACGTATCTAATTAAAGCCCCTGATGGCCCATCCTACCATCTGTGTGAGTACAGCAAAGTATATTGTGGCCTGTAGATTGTAGGTTGTACCTATGATAGGTATCGGTACATAGGTAGGGTCTGATCATATGGTGGTTGGATGGTTGGAACCTTCGCGGCAGACGGGCAGATGGCGCCCTTTTATTGATTCATCGCCAAAGGTTCAATGGCATCGCAATAATGGCATTTCGCTAACAGATGACAGGCACTGACAAAATGCCAATAGTTTGCTGTTAAATTTTATTAATTGAATACTTTTTAAGGCACGGTGTACCACACAACAAAGAAGACGTTGGAGAGATATGTAAATACGAATGTTAGGGAGAGCACGCTAATATTAAAAACGATAATATTTAAGCGAAAATTGTGAAAATATTTATTAAAACATGACTCGTTTAAAATAGAGCAAATCTCGCGGGGATTGTTTAAAATAGCATTTAAAGAAACACTGTGATTTTTTTCATACATATAACTTGTAAAATAACTAAAAAAAACTTGTTTATAATAATTTTTGGAGCATACCTTGCAATTTTTTTCTATCGTGGGTATTTCAAATAATTGCCGGTTTCGGCGTTGGGAATGTATTGATATTATCACCAAGAATAACAATTTTTTAAGAACTTTAAAACTTACAGTATTTAAAGAAAGTATGTAACGGCTTTGTTGTATGCTCAATAAATGCATTTGTATCAAATTGTGATCAGTTGGCATTTATCAATAGTAGTAGTTATCCTTATAACTCGTTTGTTCAAACATTAAAAAGATTAATTTCGTTGGTGTATCTCTTTGTCTATGCGTAACTCGGGTTCAATGAACTCTAGAACTGGAATTTGCGTTGAATCGAACGCGCGACTAGAAATCGGTCCTAACATTAACCAGCGGTCTAGAATTCAAATTTTGCAATCGTACCCTTGCAACTGTACAGGGCGGTTCCGATGAGAAAGATTAATTATTCTCCTACCAGCATTTTTAACTTATAACTCAATATAGATTTTATTTCATTCAAAATTTGCTTCAACCTTCATTCAAGTTAGCAATAAAAATGCTCAAACGCATGGTAAAATTAAATTTTAAAATTATATGTTTCTTGGTAGATACTAATTATAAGTTTTCACAATTTTGCAAAGCAAAATAAGTGTTTAGAAAAAATCTGAAATTTGTTCGTTTTTAAGACCGTAAATAAATGGACAAACTGAAATATTTTCGCCACAAAACACTTACTCGGATTTTTTAAAATGATTTTATTTGTACTAAAAATAAAATTCTGAATAGTAGCTTTCTGGTACCTAGATAATTTATTGATTTATTTCACTGTATGATTATATGATTTGAAATGTGTGTTGTATAATACAACATTTTATTTAAAAAGTTAACAAATCTGCCAACGACCAACTGTATTATAATAAAAATATTTAAAAAAATTCAAAACAACTTTATCTACAACATAAAATAACAATCTCTCGTAATCAATTTTTTTTGAAGAAAAAAGTCGATAGGTCTTGAATTTGATTTAAAAATGATTATTTCCCATTTTGTCGGGTTTTTTGAAAAGTAAAAAAAGAGGCATTTTTTTGTGGTAGTGCTGTAGATCTTTAGAAAAAGTGGTTTAGCTTTCAAAATAAGTTTAAAAAAGAGTATTAAAATTCGGGCAAAGCCGCATAGTGAAAGTTGTACTTACGTTATTTATAAGTAAACATAAGTTTAGTCATTTGTATTCGTATTTTAAATCTTATCTTATCATTACTTTGCTCGCAATTCTCTCGCCTTCAAAGTTCTTAAACTATATTTGGAACTCTAATAAGTAAGTTACGAAAAACTTCCGAAAACCGTTGATTCGCGTTAATGCGCAATTTACCCCGAAATAGTCCAATCGACGTCACCTCGCGAGGCACTTCAAACCAATCGTTTGGAATTTTCCCAGCTGCGGCGTCCGAAAAACCCATTTCCGACTACTAACGTTTAGAGTGGCTTACTGATTCATGATGACCACCGTGAGCGGTCCAATCGACATCGGCTAGAAGCTCTCTTAACAAGTGTCGCTTGGAATGTACCTTGTTCTTACGGCAAATCCACAGGTGTGCTAAACATACGTTAAGCACAACGCTTTTGTAAAAAGAATATAAACAATATCAACGAATTTTTTAATGCTGCATTTTAATACTGAATACCTTTCTATCACTTGGTACTTATATTACTAGTCAATTAATACGTTTTATAGAAAGCTTGTTTGTTTTTAGGCGCACCTTTAAGTACTTGCGCTATAATTTTGTTTTAATGGAGGTATTTAATTTGGCTAATTACATTATCTTAAATATTGTCACCGTGACTATTTTACTGTTAGGTTTTATTATATTTTTAATGGATAAGCTATCGCCTTGTCATAACAAATAATGATGTTATTTCAAAAGCAACCCTAATGATATAATTCAGAAAACGTTTTATCTAGTGTGAGTCGGCATGACATTAAAATTATTTTAATAGGCATATCGCTAATGACACATTTGTAACCATTCTCTCTTCTTCGTAAACGAGGCTTAACAACAGAAATATGTGTTTTAAATGAGGTCTTAGTGTTGGCAGTACTACCCCAACAATGTCAATGTGTTATGAATTTGTTGAAAAATAAGGGATTTTTTTTTTAATAATAAATAATAAACTTAACTTTTTTTAATTAATTTAATGTTATTAAGTTTATTTTTTTTAAATATATTTAATAATATTATTATTCCATGTATAAAAAGAGTTTATTATAAACAAATTCTGCTTCTGCTTCGTAATTATTATTATGCGTTACAGCTGTTTCGCCCTCTGAAGGCATTTTAAAACTGTGGTTGTTATAATATATACCACCTACAGACGGTGTATTTATGTCATTAGTAGACAGATACTTATGATGAAAAAATGAATAGCTTTTTATTTTTATTACCTGTGCCCCTAAACTTCTAAGTAAAATGACTGAAATATTAATGGTTAAGTTTCCCAATTACTGGATTGTTTAAATTTGACTGAAGGTCGTTAATTATTCCACAAAATAAACCCGTGATGATTCATCAGGATTTACCTTATAATACAATTGATATTTGAAATGGTCGTCATTATGCTCTTGAATAAACCCACGATGACTCATGTATTTACTTTATAGCACAGTTAGGCAGTGGCGGCTCGAGCACTTTTTTAGTGGTGGGGATCGATATTTTTTTACGTACTGTACCGCAATCTCACCACCCGTAGAATATAATATAAAACTTCTCAAAAAAATATTTTATGGTCTAATCATGCTAGTCGGATATCTAAACACAAAATAATATAAAATATCCAAAGATATATGCCAATTTACAATATAGTATAATAAAAATAAAGCTTTATCTTGTTGAGATTATTATCAAACTAATTTGAACGCGAGCGATTCCCGCCCGAAACTTCGCAAACAAATGTTTCTGTGGGGATCCAAAGAATTATCCCCGCGGGTATTTGAATTCACATACGACTGCGCATGCGCAGTTGCATACGATAGTGAAACGACGCAAGGAAAGTATGGGGATACTTCGGATCGTCCCCCAAGTGCGCATTAGAATCTGCGCACTGAGAAATTGACCCGCTGTTTTGTGCTCCGTACATTGTTCGCTGTACGCGCGTACTGTCTTATTAAAATCATCCGGAATAATTATTTGTATTTTATTTCTGCAAATGTTAATTACTTTTATGTTTAAAGAATTCATTCATTTTGGTGAAGACAACGCATCGACTGTTATTTCCTTTTCCTTTAGTAGGTTTTGAGTGTAACTGGCGGGGACCGTCCCCATTGTCCCCCTGTGAAGAACCGCCACTGCAGTTAGGTATTTGGACTAGGTTTAAATATATCTAAAAGTGGCGAGCGAATTATATTTATTTGTTCATTAATTAAATTAGCGTTCTGATTATTAGAGTTTTTATTAATTTCCAACTGCTCTAACAGATTGAGTTTGCGTCCTTTATTTTGTAAGTGTAACGGAAATGGTTTATTATTATCAATTATCACTAAGTGAGTGATTGTTTTCTAAGAGATGTTTGGTAAATTGTGATTCTATTTTATTATTTTTTTTAAACGATCGCATGTGTTCTTTGAATCTAGTGTTAAAGGACCGGCCAGTTTGTCCAACATAAACAGAAAAAAAACTTAACAATTTGATCAAATAAAACTAGCCCTAGGGCCTCAGGCGTATTTTTTAAGAAGGTCAAAATATTTTCGCTTTGCAATAAAATTCAATTTAATGGAATTTTTCTCAACGTATCCGAAAACTAAAAACTAGAACTATTTTTGAAAGGTGATAAAATATGCTTTCAAATTTCACATTTTTAAATAAACTTATAATTTTAATGGAAAAATTAAAAAAGTTTTAAAAATCGCTCACCTTACGTTTTTTTCTATCAGTACGATAGAAAAAAAACGCTAACATGTTTTATTACACAAATGTATTATAACTTTATCGTCACCTCACTTTATGTCGTTTATGTAAAAATAATTATTTATTATTAATTTTTTTTAAACTTTATGATTAAAATCTCAAATTATAATATTTAATTAAGACAATATTAGCGAAACTCAATCGAAATCTGGAGACAGAAAAATCAGAAAAGATATTGGCTCCGCTGGGACTCGAACCCAGAACCCTTTTCTTACATGGAAACAGCTCTACCGATTAAGCTACGGAACCCGTAGGGGTATGGGTGTATGGGTTCCGTAGCTTAATCGGTAGAGCTGTTTCCATGCAAGAAAAGGGTTCTGGGTTCGAGTCCCAGCGGAGCCAATATCTTTTCTGATTTTTCTGTCTCCAGATTCCGATTGAGTTTCGCTAATATTGTCTTCATTTAATTAAATAAAAATAATTAATAAAAAAAACTTCCCAAAGTTTCATAAAAACTGTGGTCAAAGCTTTGTTTCATAAAGGTGTGAGGTGTACATTTATATTATTTTGTGGTTAACATTTAGATTTGAAAATAAAACGTGGTGTTTTCTCTTTCTAACACCGTTTAGATCGTATTTCTTATCATGATAGTAAGGGAGAAACAACGATGTTTATGGGACTTTTAAATTAGTCTGAGGGGCTAGTTAGCTAATTTCGCGTGTCTGACGCAACAACGATGATTTTGAAGTTATACACTCAAATTATAATGTTAGCAATTAGCAGTCATTATTATTAATGTAATTACTAATTTATTACATAACGCACGGTATTTGGTTCTGGTTTTATTTCATCTTCAACGTCACGCGTCACTTGGAGACGTAGACTTACGTAAGGTAGTCGTGACGTTATCGGAGGCTTGTTATGTGAGAAACAGTATTTATGCGAAGGAAGGTAATGTTTTAATATTATGCCTACTTAAGTAAGGCTTTATCACGTTTTCGTACTTCGTAACTATCCCAGATTCAAAGTGTTGCTTAATTCACTAAATTACCTTTGTGTTCAATAGAAAATGGCGCTTTGTTTCATTATATCTCTCACTTTGTTTCAATTAGTATAACGACTTTTATGGATATAACTATCGTGTTTGAATTTCATCCTCCTAAAATGTGGAATCAAGCCTGATGATGGATGCTGCAAGACTGTCTGAAACTTTCGCCAATCAAACACGTCTACTTATGGCCGTGAAAATCTCACAATGGTTTCATGCCAACTCAAAATCAAGTCAACTCAAAACCTCTTTGAAAAGTCAATAAAAGCTATGATTTTTTTTTTAAGTAGACCCCAACCCTAACCTAGCGTAACCTATATAACCAATTTTTGAAGTAAAACTTCTGTATGCACGCTTGACTGGAGTAAGATGGTGAATGCGTGACGAGAGCGTTACATAGTTGAGAGGCAGATATACTAAGTTAGTGAAGATAGAAAGAGAGAGAGTTACGTTTCGTATATTACTGTAGGGGCAAGAGAGAGCAGTGCGCGCGCACATTTTCTTTCCATCTTCCTATCGTATAGATGGAGCTAAAAAAGTTTTACTTCAGTCGTGTGGTCTAAAGCACACTCGTTTTTTTAAATATATTTTTCGTGCCCTCAAAACGTATCTATGTAACTATTGAAATCGAACGGAGTGTAAATTTTCCTATTTTTTCTTTTTTTAAAATAAATTGCACACAGTAGGCCTTAGGAAAATAATTATTCCGTGAGTCTGTCATCTTAGGAGGTGCTTATGGAGGGTATTTTTAAGGAAAGGAAGAAGAGTCACGGCGTTCTGGAAAAGAAAAAGCTACGAGGGGTGGGTAGGAATAGAAAAGTACTAGTATAGGCGGTGGGTCGAGGGACGCCGGCTGGAGAAGTCTAAAGGCCTCCCTTAACCAATCTTTTATTTTTTTTATTTATCTTTTTTACGCCCATGAGGAATGAATTTATGGCAGAATTCGTATGAACGTCTCCAGTTTACTAATTAAATAAAAAAATGGAACGACAATTTGTATTGAACCATTTTAAAACCACGATGTGCTTGCTGAACGAAGTGAGTTATTCACATTCTTTTTTACTTTATTCTCAATCAGATTAATACGAGTACATTTTTAAAATTTATGATTTGAGATCTATTATGGTGATTTATTTTTGGGTTATTATGCCGTGTTGCGCTACCTCCTTATTTAGCAATCGTTTTGGTCAGCTTCACAGTGTCTATTATTTAATGTATTTTATAAATCGTTGTCAGAGCTACCTGCGTTTTTTTGTTAATGTAAGTTTGGACAATAATAATATGACGTTTATCAATGCAGTAGGGTCGTTTCAAACATGCTCAATACCACCCACATGCAAGTTGCATTTAACGTTGCACTGGGCTGCCATTGACAGGTGATTTGTTTAGATTAGTGAATAACAACGACCAACTAGTTCCATGGAGTATTTTTCTCTCTCCCCCTTCTGAGAAAGCTCATCCGACCGCAAACAAAGCCTTATCTCACCGAATAAACAACCTACGAGGCATTCACACTTCACACCAGCATTCGCGTTTTGAATTCTTCCGGATTGTGCCTTCCTTTGTACAGTGTAATATTTCTGACCGGCAATCAGAAGGACACGGGTTCATGTCCTTTTGGCGGCAAGTATCTTTACTCGGAAGATTTTTTCAATGTAGATGAGTGTTTCAGGCTGATAATTATTGTTTATAATAAGTGTAATATTTACTTCTTATAATATCGTCATTCAATCGATTATCTATGTTCGTTCGTATTCAAACAAATCAATTACATTCATTTCATTTTTGGAGGTGGTACGGGTAGCGTATTTACAATCCCTACCGCGTTTCAGTCGCTTTAAATTTTCAATATCAAAATTTAAATATTTAGAATTAAAATTATTAATTTCTAATATACACATTGGAAAGATTATTTTATCTAGATTTTAGAACAATTTTTGTGTTTGCAAAGCGATAAAAAATTATCAATATAGAGGTGTATTTACAATATATGGGAATAATATTAAAATGTATATATCTAATATATAAAATTCTCGTGTCACGGTGTTTGTTACCATACTCCTCCGAAACGGCTGGACCAATTTTTATGAAATTTTGTGTGCTTATCTATTAGGTCTGAGAATCGACCAACATCTATTTTTCATACCCCTAAAAGTAAAGGGTGTTCCACTCCGAAGAAAATTATTTTCCCCATACATTTTGTATGGAACGAATTCTCCTATTTTGAAAGAACTGCAGCAATATTGTAAGGGGTATAATATTGAACTGTGAACCGGTGGAGGGGGGAGGGGGGGAGGGGGGAGGGGGGAAAGGAACTCAGGAAGGGGGGTTAGCGGGACGGGGGAAGGGGAGAAGTGGAGTGGGGAGAGGGAGAGGGAACGCGAGAGGGGAAAGGATACGCAGGGAGAAACAATTTAGATCAATTCAGCTAATAAGTTGACAACAGTTTTTGATTCTGAGGCGGTACGAAGTTCGCCGGATCAGCTAGTTTAGAAATAAAATTATTAATTTCTAATATACACATCAGAAAGATTATTTTATCTAGATTTTAGAACAATTTTTGTTTTTGCAATGTGACAAAAAATAACCAATATAGAGGTATATTTAAAATGTAAATTGTTGTTACCGCGACTGAATCGGTATAGGTTTTGTAAATACGCGTACGGGTATCGCCTCCTCGAGTTCCATTTATTGGATACCCAACATCTCTGCCGTGGTCACCCTATATGGTTTGCTCTATTTGGTGACTTTGCAGTGGTGATCGGGTTCTTAGGGGTGAGGTTTGCCCGGGTCCACCCACCAACTGTGTAGCAGGCCTTTTGTCCTCTCCAGCAAGATTCTCTTGGATCATCGCCGCAGTGGGAGGGATGGATTCATACGTCCTTCGCTATCCTTTTTTCCTTCCCAGAACTTTGTCACCTTCCAATTCAAAATCGTACGACGTGATTAACTCTTCAAATCAACCTCGTTTTTACAAGAAAATAAGTCAAACAATAATGAGCCATAAAGGCAAGGCTGTGAACATTACAAACCAAAAAAACTGCATTTTTTTACATTAGCTCCAAACAGGAGGCCCTGGGAAAAATAAATCCTCTCAGGGCCCATGTCATCTTTGGGGGATGCTGTGTGCAGGGTATTTTTAGGAAAGGAAGGAGAGGAAGTTCTGGGATGGAAAAGGGTGGGTAATCTGGGGTTTAGTGTGTCCAGGAGTGACAGACGTATGAATCCATCCCATCCACAGCGGTGCAAGGCGATGTTCCGAGAGAGTACGGCTGGAGAAGTCAAATGGACTCTCTCAAGCATTCTCTCTTGATCTGACCTGCCATGCAGCTAGTGGGCAAACGCATCCGCAGCCAAGACCCGGATAAACCTTGCCTCATGAACCCGGGCACCCCTGCTAAGTGAACCTCTTGGGGTGACCTACGGCAGAGGTGTTGGTTATTAAATAAATGGTTACCCGCCTCCCACATATTGAAGTTATTCTTCAGTCAGGCGCAAATATTTATTTATTCACTATTCTTTGTTTCTTACCGATTTTACGCCTCTTATCGTTGCTCCAAAAGTTTCTCACTTAAATTTAAATGCACTTTTTGAATTTGCTTTTTTCCTGTTTTTTTAACAGCGTTTCATTTCAATCTCAACTCACAGCATCCACGTAGGTCCTTTCTCCCATTAAAGCTGCTCGTTTATCACGCGTACCTCTTGCTTGCTCCTCTCCGTGTGGGGTCTTCTCTCCTTTCATCCCCATCTCCTCCCCCCCCCCCCTCCCCTCCAGCCCACCCGGCACAGCTGCCATCGAGTATTTATTTATACAGTTACCCTTTTCACTTTTACAATCTGACGTTCTTTCGTGGGGTTAAACAAAGCCTCTGCTTTCTCTATGGACATCTTTTGTATGTACGTCTAAATATCAATGATGGTCACAGATTCTCCCAGTATAGCCATGGTGGAAACTACAACTTAAAATCGACAACTACAACTTAAAATCGTTGCTTTTAATTATTTAATTAGCTGAAATTAATGATTTTCCTGCTTCCCAACCTTCCTCTTCCCATCTCTTTCCTCTCCCCACTCCCTTTAGCCTCAAAAGCTAACAAATACAATT
Source organism: Limnephilus marmoratus (assembly GCA_917880885.1). Taxonomy (NCBI): domain Eukaryota; kingdom Metazoa; phylum Arthropoda; class Insecta; order Trichoptera; family Limnephilidae; genus Limnephilus; species Limnephilus marmoratus. The sequence continues at coordinate 16,832,430 of OU862931.1, read as the reverse complement.
TTATATCGGTCATTCAATCCAACATACATTTGAAAGATCCATTAAGCCGCCGCAACCCGAATTCCTTACACATCTCCCTTAAAAATTTGAAGGTTTTAAGCTCTTAAAGAATATATGTTATTTTTGAAGATAATATCTAGACGCGTTTCACGCCGAAAAGCAAATTATATGAAATTCCCTCGATAGAAAAAAATAGCAAAGTATGCTCCGAAAATTATTATAAACACGTTTGTTTCAGTTATTTTTCAAGTTATGGTTGTGAAAAAAATCACAGTGTTTTTTTTAAAGATACTTACGACGTCTTCCACGAGATTTTTGCCCTATTTTAACGAGTCGTGTTTTATTAAACATTTTCACAATTTTCGCATCGATTTTAACGCTTTAAATATTAGCGCGCTCCTCTGACATTCGTAATTACATATATCTCCATTTTCTTCTTTTTGAGTGCGGATGCGGCGCCTTGAACGCCGATTCTAGGTGCATTTCAGTTTCTATCAAATTGTAATAAGCTGACTATCCAAACCAGGGGTGGGGAACCTCCGGCCCGCGGGCCGCATGCGGCCCGCGAAGCTTTTTGGTGCAGCCCGCGAGCACTTTTAGTGCAGCCTGAGGAAAGCACCATAAAAAAATTACACTCGGAAAGCGAAAACGGTTTTCTTTCACGGTGTTTCAGCTACATTTTTAAGTTATTATTATTAAACCCAGAAAAAGTTATAACATAGCTGACGGTATGTGCTTACATGTGCATCAATGTTTCTAGAAATCAGGTTAGACACAAATATACATATGTGATCCAACATCCTTTTCTAGTATTATTTTAGTTTCTTATTATTTATTATACGATGGGGAAATTAATATTGAAAATTAATAATGACAACTCTATTCCAGAAGGAAAAAAATATGTTTTCTCTTTATACAATACTGCCGTACTTCTTTTATTTTGCCTTGAAAAATAGTTAAATAAAAAAAAATTAAAAATCATTCCTTATAAATTATCGTAAATGGTAACTAATATAAATATAAAATTTTATTCTGCCTTGAAAAAATAGTTAAATAAAAAAAATAAAAAAAATCATTCCTTATAAATTATCGTAAATAGTAACTAAATAAATATAAAATTATAAAAATTCTATTGCAGTCAATAAATTTGTCGAAAAATGCAGGAAAACCATTAAGGTCTTCCGAGTACAATATAATTTAAGCTGGTGGACTGGTGGACCCCTCCACAGATCCATTCTTATGTTAAAACGACTGTTATGTTAATAATGCAAACTCCTGTTGCGGATTTATGTGGTGACGCATTTCGAAGGAAACCATCCATGTGTTCCATGTTCAAAAATCGGAAGAAAACCATTTCCGCGTTCTGGGTGTTGTATCAAAGCTGGAGACTCGCATGCAGATTCAATCTTGTTAAAACCAGTTTCATGTTCCGAATGATCTGTCAAAATTACAGTAGTGGATTGATCTGCTGACTCATTTCGAACAGATACGTTTTAATGTTTCGAATGGAGTTAAATTTTTTGTTTCAAACCATAAGCTAGCGTAATTTCGTAGGAGTGCGAGAGAAATACTAATTAAAGCTGGGAACACTATCTCTAACTCAAGCAAATTCACTCTTAATAACTAGTTTTTTTGTGTTCAGAATGAAACGATTAAATTCCAGTTGTGGATTCGTCTGCTGACACATTTCGAGGAAAACATTATCTTATTCGAAGTTCCGTTATAAAATTCTAGGTGCTAAAGCATTTACATGATCTTCATTTTCATTTCATGATCTGAATGTTGTTTTAATTCTCCGAATACGTAATTAATTTCAACCAGTTTTGTTTTTTGTATTCATAATATAACGATAAATCAATTAATAATATTAAAAAACTACTATACAATCTTGTGAAATATTGCGCAGAATCAATTTTTAAGTTTAAACCTGCCTCGAGTTCTAAAGGCCATGTTAAAATTCGAGATACGATATTCTGTACTGCTTGAGAGCAGTTATAAATTGGTAGTTGCAGAATTTGCGTATATAATTTTTTTATTGGAAGAAGAATCGGCACTATCTAAAATAAAAAAAATCGGTAAAAATATGGAATTCTACCCCCTCCCCCCCCCCCCGCGCTCAAAAATGTATTCCATGTGCGGCCCGCGGGTGATACTACAAACATCCAAATGGCCCCCGACGCCAAAAAGGTTCCCCACCCCTGATCTAAACAATATGATAGTTGTCCTCTAATATTGACCACAATTTGTTCAAAAGCTGAAATTTACAGCATTTACGTGAACTTTTAAACTGTAAAAAAAAAAAATCGCGCTAAATGGCAAATTTTATAACGTGAACTTCTGCGGAACAAGGTTTTTAGTCTCCCAATATTACGATAATAAATTATATATATACTTTTGAATGAAGCTATAACTTTGTGGTTATCCATTTTTTTATTTTTTTTATAGTGATACCTCACAAGAGTCTCAGCTGCTCCCGTCTGGAGCCAGTGAGACTATGGAATCCCCAATTGGGGTATGTTGTGAGGCTGAAGGTAGTAGTGCCATTTCAAGTAACGTTTCAATTCTGAATGGTGGTCTTACACTAGGGCGATACTGAGAGTATCTTCCACTCTGGAACGTGCCGCAAATATACAATATACTATATATATATTTTTTGAATGAATAAATTGTGAAATAACACAAATTAATCAAATAATTTTTTTTTGCCACGCCGGGATTCGATCCCGCGACCTTCGGAATGTTAGTCAAAAGAGCCTTACCGCTGGACTACGCCGGCCGTCAATAGGTAAATGAAACAATGTTACTTTGTTTGATCCACTTGTATATTTGAGTAAAGCCGACCGGTTTCGGAACGACCGTTGGAAATAAAAAAATCCCTTAAAAATAATGAATCTATTATCAACAAACAAAAAATATTGTTTTCCCAATCATGGATATGTTCCCCTACCCACCCACTCTTTATTAATACCTAGCAACGGCTCAACCCTTACCACAATCCTTAGTAATAATACATTGTTCCCATCCACTATTTTGTAACTGTCAAATCAGTATACGTTTGCCCTGAAGAAGGAACGGTCGTTCCGAAACCTGTCGGCTTTACTCAAATATAGGTACAAGTGGTTCAAACAAAGTAACATTGTTTCATTTATCTAATAATATATACATTACAACCGTATTGTTAAATCTAATTGTTTGATGTAATAGATTAAAGAAAAAAGATATGTGGGCGTGTTTCGTGATCCAAATGTCTGACTTCCTGAAATACCGAAATTAGTTTCATCATTCAAAGCTTCATGGAATGTATTTCTAGAGCGTATTATTTATTCATTGGTTGATATGTTAATGATAAGGTACTAGAAGACTTTTAACCGTCCTACCCTGTTGTGTTTACAGCTGTCGCACGGTCTGTGTGGAAGTAATTTGATGACATCCGCCCTTAAACCAATCCCATTTTATTGTAACGAGAACACTATTTTTCTTGGAAGGCGCATCATAAGGGCATGACATGTATCTTTATTTCTACATTGACTTATATTACAGTCCTTATTACGTTTCATTGACTGCTAATATTAATAATATTGTATTTATATAGCGCAGTTTTGTGACATTTCACTTCAAATGCGCTTAATTATAATAAACTTATAAGTAATCCTATAGTGTTCCTTACGAGTCCTTACAAAAATTGATTAAATAATGTGAAACAAATAATATACAGTATATACAAAGCAATGCCAAAAGAACATTATTAACAAGAGCAGTGCTGTTTTGGCCCAGGATATGATAAACAATAACGATGCCATTAGAATTAGTTTAGAGATAATACAAATTCGGAGTGCATATAAAAGTATAGTAAGGAGGTAATCGAAACCAAACAATAACCGGAAACTTGAGGAACATGGCTTATTAGAGTAGGTATATGGGAAAGGAGTTAAAATTCATGTTAGGTATGATTTTTAAATAGGTTTGTTTTTAAAGCAGCCCTTTTGAATTCAGCCAAGTTCTGGATATTAGTAAGAGCTGAGGGAAGTTTGTTTCAAATGAGCGGGCCAGTTACACGAAAAGATCGATCATAGTAAATGGCTCGATTTGACCTAGTAAGTTCGATTAAACGATTAGTAATATCTAGATCTGCTGACCTTAGACTAAGCTGTCTATCGCTTAAGTTTTGTCGGACACGTAGTTCCGATGCATAGGCTAGTGCCATTCCTTGCAATGCTTTAAAGGTCATTAAGCAGACCTTGAACTCTATTCTTTCAGGGCATCGAAGCCAATACAGGCGATCCCTTGCTAATTTACGTAACAGGTGCCTACTGCTATTAAGACCAAGGTTCATTTCTTTCTTTCTTCAAAACGACTCTCCACACGGCATTCCCAAATATAGCCTAGGCCCCTATGGAAATGATATCCCACAAGATCTTCTGTGTGCATTATTATTACTACAATAATATTATATGATAAGCGTTTTAATTGTAGTTTTGTCTATGTTTTTAACTTGCTCGTATCTAGCCTTTTCGGTATTTTTTTTCTTAAATGGCCTCTGATTAAACTTAGACGAATTAAACTGAGACAACCACATTCACGCACGTGGATGCACCGAACTCAGTCCACTGGACATACTTTAGACTTATGTGCGATACTTACTGCGTTTAGTATCGCACATAAGTTCGTTCGTCAAATAAGCTGTCACCAGCTGTCACAAACATGTCGCTCCGGACTTTTTTGCTGTTGTGAAAAGTGCCTTCCTGAGCTTTTGAGAGATGCAAAAATCCTTCTTGAACAAATCCGAAGAAGTTTCTTAAATAAATATAATTATTCAAGGCTTTTAGCTATCCGAAATCGGTAAATGTCATAATAAAATAAAGCTATGAGTTCATTGGGAACGCAGAAACATATTAGTGTAGGAAGGACAACCTTAGTGACAGTACGTCGTATTTCTACTACGCTGCTCGTTGTCGTCTTGCAGGCGGCGAACTGTTGCTAATACAGTTATTTCATCCGAATTGCCATCCTTTTCTTATTCGTTTCGTGTCATCTGTGAAAGATAAAAGAAGAACTTGCTATTTTTTTTATTCAATTAAGTATGACTATAACCTACGAGTATCTTTGTATTTATTTAATCTGTGGATAAAAAACATTTTAACAAGAAATTTTAATACCTGGTAACATTGGCGTTTGTCTACTATGTATACTACATACAACTAAATGTGTACTATGGGTAAAATATGTAACAAATACCTACGGTACCTCAGCGTCGTATCCTCTTTTTTTATTAACACTCGTATCACATGATAAACTCATCTTAAATATGGAAAAGTATCATCTTCCCTTTCTACTGCTAGTGAATTTCTATACGTGCAGTTTGAGGCTCCCTTATAAGTAAGCAAGATTAACGTTTATAAGAAGGCTTAATAACTAAAAACAGGTCTGTTGATATCACATCCATTCATCCTAGACTCCACAATACAGCAGTATACCGCAGAAAGCTCTCTCTTGTAACCCCTCCCTCTTTCTCATAAACGACGAATGCAACAGAAAGAGAGGTTACAACTGTGCTCTTGGAGGCAGGAACATACTTGTTACACAGTTTGACAACTTCGCCTGCGTTTCCTGACATATTATTTATCTCGTGTATTGTTCTCGTATCCTTTTGGAGCTCCGAAGGGGGTGAGTTTAACTAACGAGGCTACTGCTAGCACTTTGTCATTTCTCTTCACATCATCGATCTTAAGATGTGTGTATTTAGAATCGTGCCACCATTAACTTATTCTCTTTTTTTGTTGTAGCTTCTGAAAACAAAAATCTTTTCAAAATCTGCAGATTGTCTGATTCAGTTTTGCTGGTCTTCATAAGATAAGTTAGTGATGATAATACTTTGCTAGTTTTATAGCCCGTCTTTTTGATGTACCGCTTCAAGTTTATAAATAAAAAAGTTAAGTTATTCACGTGATATATAGATGAACAAACTGAATCTGATATTTGCGTTTTTACAACTGTCGCGGGCTTTGAAACTTTCAGATTGATGATATAAACTGTCAAAAATTTATTAAAAAAATTGAACACTAAGAAATATCAAAATTTTCATATTGTATAATTTTGGTAGATAGTATTGACCTTTTTTTGAAGAGTTTTATTTCACATGGTTTGTCTGCTACCGGTTTTGACACATCCGTGTCATTCACTAGAAATTTTAAAACAAACTTAAAAAAATATACGAGTACCTCCATATGCTCTGATGATGAACACTTTAACACTGTCCGAAACGTTGACTACAGAAGGAGGATAGCGCAACACAGCATAACACCCCAAAAATAGATAACGAAAATATCTGTACTTGTTTAATTTTTAAAATTACATAGTTTTAAGATTGCTAGTGAATGTCACGAATGTGTCGAAATCGATAGCAGATAAATAAAAATTAAGTAACAAATGTACGTATGAAATAAAACTATTCAAAACAAAATGTCTAGAAATTGTTTCATGTCGAAGAAATGCAAAAAAAGTATTTACCATATTTATAAGATTTTGTTTTCAACTTCATTCGTCATTTTTTTTATGTACGTATGAAATTTTCAATAGACATTGGCTTGGCTCTGAATTCAGTAGAGCTTTTTATCACTCTTATTGTTCTTGTTCTATTTTTCAAAATTGAATTAAATTATGAGTTTATTCAAAACTGTAAGGATCTATACTCCGAAAGCACGAAATCTGAACTTAATATCTGTATTGCGCATTTTCCCTAAACCATTCATAAAACAAACACGTTTCATTGTCACTTAAAATATACTCTCATCTGCTTTTTTCCATTCATGTATTTTATTTTCACTTTAATCCCCCGTTCAATCAATTTTTTTCATAGAGACGCATCTGTCCAAACGGGTCGAGCCACTCCAAACCCGATTTCGTTCGCGTTTTAATCACTCTTCTGAACCGTGCTACCTTCGCAGATATAGGGGCATATATGGACTGTGGTACAGTGACTCCCTGGGGGGCAAGTTGGTAATGAATTAGTGGGGTTTATTCGTTGGTTGGTGGGGTGGCTTTTTGCACCCCGCGCCAACAATAAACCCCGGCTAAATGTACAGTGTGAATATTAAATCTCTCTCCACGTAGTTTGGCAAAGTCTGATCCTGATACAATATGGCTACCTGAAAAATTGGCAAAGGAATTTGTGATGTATATTTCGCGAATTTATATTACAGATTGTAGTAATTGTAGCAATCTTATGCACGATGACCTTCTCAGGTGGCTCTCATCCTATGTATCAAACCGTAGTCAAGTCGTAGTTGTGGGGGCTTTAAATCGGCTGGGTAACCGTCCCGTCAGGTGTTCCTCAAGGATCTCTATTGGGACCATTACTATTTAGTATTTACATTATAATACTCCAAAACATTACTTTAAGCAGATGATATTTTTTTAGCTTGTCAAGAAAGTGTAATTTTTGTGAATAATTTATAATATATCGTCACTTTGGTTTGACAAGGTCCTAAGTGAACATTATCTTATTATGAGTTAAGAGATTCCGAACATTACAATGTCAATTTCTCATAATGTCTATAACAATTTTTGAATTTATGGATTGATCTAATAAGTGGTATTTTAGTTCTTCATTATAAACGACGCAATATTTAGAAGGATGTTTTAGATTCTAAAACATACCTACTTGTGAAGTTAGAACCCTGTTTGATCAGCAAGGACACAATATTTCATTTTGCTGGGTTCTAAGTTTACTTGGAACCGTGTTCAACATGTTTGGATAGTTTTTGTTTCTGGGTTGTATAAATTGAAGTAAAAGTACACATTATTTAGTGTACTATGTTTATTTATTTAATCTTTGAAAATAATTTTATCCTGACGAAGATGCCATTGGTTTTGAAACATGTAGATAATTTAGATTAAATAAGTGGTGTTTTACAAAATGATTTGTTTTAATTAAATTACTGTATTTGTATTGAAAGCTCGATTACATTAAGATTTATTTATTTAACACCCTAAGAGTTAAAGAATGTGCAAAACTATTAATAAATAATTATTTTTCCAAAAGAACATACCTTACATCCAAATTAATTTATTTTGATATTTAATTTACGTTACTTAATTTTGACATGTCGTCATAGTGACGATATTTGTCAAAAAAATTGTAACCACCCCACCAAACGTCAGATCCTAATAATGCTAGCAATATCAACCAGTTTCAATTAAGTAGATACCTAACATAGTGATTTAATAAAGCGTGTTGAAAATTTGGTTGTGAATTTTGACAATGAAGCCTTAAATTAAATTGAATAATTCAGAACAATGAAAAATTGGCACGTCGAAATAAAAGCTATACCGTATTGAATATGAAAATTGAATACAAATTTGGCAATTCACCCAATTCTTATTAATAAATCAACAGTTTTAAATAGAATAGATAACTTGCAGTAGCCCTGTTGCGCGCTTGCCCTCTCCCCAATCAGCGCCGAGCTCCGCATTACTTGTGCGCACGAAAATCGGTCACAATGAAAACCGGTTTCTGCGCACGCGTCCCCCTATCGTTTCGAACACGAACCCGCGCATAATCACAATATTATGTGACAGATGCGCCGCTCCGGCCGCCATCTTGAATGCAATATAATATAACAAGGGAGCAATCATTATAATGCGATGAGATTATGAGGGGTAGGTTTGCTTTGTACATTTTTATTGAGTGTCATGCTTTGTGCATGCGGATTATTCGTACGGAACGCGACAGCTGCAAAGTCTGTTGCACCTTTTTTTTCGTTTTGCTCCCGGTCTGAATGCGGCACCACCTGCCCTCAGGAAATACGGGAAAGTGATCTTCGGTTGTGTGAATCCGATGATTTATTTGAGAATGGCACGAGTCAAGTAATTGAGCAATTTAAACAACCTTGATCCTTCAAGTTTAGTATGATATTTATTTCAGGTATTTTTTCTTCAAAGCTGAAAATATTTCAAGATTTTTGTAAGGTCAAGGTGAAGATTGTAATTCCAAGGAAACTGTTGTTTACTTCTTCAATCTCTTCAAAATTACTTTGTGGAGTCCTTTTAATTGAATTAAAAGAAATCGCAATGTAAAACAACACTTATTTAATCGATTTATTTTTACGTTAACTCCACGCAGGAGGCCCTGAGGAAAATAATTTCCCTCAGGGCCTATGTCATCTGGGATGCTGTGTGGAGGGTCTTTAAATTAAACACGAAATTAAACACGTTTCAAAACCAAAGGTTTCTTTGTCAGGATAAAATTTAAAAAAATAATATCATTTTAATGTTGTCCTGACGATGATACCATTGGTTTTGAAATATGTTTATAATTTTGATTAAATTTATGGTGTTTTACAGAGTTTTAATTCAAACTGTTGTTTTTCTAAGAAACTAGTCTCGTTACAAGACATTTGTATTTACTGTACACAATATGATCTGAGCTAATTAAAAATTAATAAATAAATAAATATTTCAAATAAAACAAGGTAAAAAAAACATTCGAATAGGTATGGTATGCACTCCAATCAAACAAAAACAATTTCCCAAAAAAGATTTTTTTAACGCACTAAAAAAAATTCTTCATTTTTGAAGTAGCAGAACTCTCGAACCTGATTTCTGGCTTCATAGAATTTGCACTACTTTTTGACTGGAATTCATAATCCAAAGCATCTATTTGCAGCCCGCTACATCATTTGCATCGTGAGCTACGGAGCTTTGAGAAATCGTTTTTGTAAAATATTAGAAAAGACACCATGTTATACAATAAAATCCCCCCAGAATTAAACATTAAAACATGCAAAATGACATCTATCGGTTCAATAATAAATAAATGGTTGATTGGCTTAGGTAGGGTTGAGTCTGAAAAATTATTAAATAATGTCACTTAAAACTTAAACTTTTACATGGTTAACTATTAAATGGCACAACCAGTAAAATCTTAGTATACTTATAGGTATTTAATCTAAACTAAAAAAAAAACACTTTGTTTTTTTTTGGTACAGAATATATTTTTGGCATTTTTCACCAGCATTTGGTTCCTTAGAACGGGCAGTCTGCCTAGCTAGGAACTAATATAGACAAACAAGACATAATAACACTTGTATACATTTTAATATTTACAGTTATTTTGAAATATTATTATTATGTTATATTTGCTGTATAAATGTATCTTATGTAATAAATAAAATTAAAATAATTTTTTCATGTTTTTCATATGCCTATAAACGAGAAGAGTGATATGTAAAGAAGTCCAAACTACTTGATGTTAATAATTAATTTAAAAAAAATGATAATGATTAGTCTACATGCGTGTCACGGATAAATTATACAAAACACACCTTCCAAATTATTGATGTTGTATGTCTCTATAATTCTCGTACATTTTCTGGGAATTCTTGCTGAGTTCCCAAGAATAATTTATTTAATTCATCCAACTTCATACATCAAATATCTCAATTAGGTATATTTTCAGCGCTCGGTGCCTACTTTCTGCCGACTTAGCACCCGTCTGCCTCGTGAAATTTTAATTAGCCGTATCAAAAGTTTAATTCAAAACTTTGAAGAATATTTTTGTACTTTTAATCCGGGAGAATTTCTAGGTCTGAGTAGGTCTAGAGACGTATAGGACTAAAGAGTAAGTTTAACGACAACGTCATTAATATTCTTAACGTCTTGAATAAGTCTCAATGTAGTTCTATCGAGCTTTTGCTTTATCATTTGCAACCAAGTTTTAATTCAAAGGAAAATAATTGAAAAATAGTTATCTTCGCGATGTACCCAGACGGGATCAAGGCGAGATATAATACAATCGGTATGAGATTATATACGTACAAGGAAAAATCATTCAGCATTATACGGTGGGTCAATTGTAAGGGTATTCCAATTATAATTAGGTTTTAGTTTTGGAAAAGAAATAGTGAAAATTGTAAGCAATAAACATTAAAATATGTACGTTCATAGTACGACGGCCTACGTGGTCGAAGTTCAAGGCTCTCAAATAGCAATCTGGAGGTCGCGGGTTCAAAACCCGGCGTGCGCAAATAAATTTTATTTGATTAATTTGCGTTATTTCACAATAAATGAAAGATTCTCTCATTTTCGACCTGAAGTAAGACCAACATTCAAAATTGAAACGATGCTAGATATGGCTTTAGCCGTATAGATTTGAATAGCCAGTACTTACCCACCATCTTCTTCCCCATCCCCACTACCTTTAGCCTTACAACATAACATATTTGGGGATGCCACAGTCTCACTGGCTCCGGATGGGGAGCATTTGGGATTGTGCGTATTTAAATAAAAATAAAAAAAATTAAAAAAACATTACAAATTAGAATACAACAGCGAAGATGTGAAGGAAAATCTTCAGATGAATATTTTTTCTAATTTAAATACATACTAGCTGACGCGTTGCTGTGGCAAATAAAACACAACATCATCTACTGGATGGTTATCTAACCTTTATGACCAACGCAATTCAATTTGGGAGGCGGGAATGGGTACCGCCGCCCCGGGAACCTATATTGGATAACCAACACCACTGCCATAGTCACCCCAAGTGGTTCGCTACGTTTGGTGATTTAGCAGGGGTACTCGGGTTCATGGGGGTGAGGTTTGTCTAGGTCTTGGAGGCGGATGACCAGGATACACTGAACCCCAGATTCCTACCCACCCTTAAACCCTTTTCCTTCCCAGAACTCTCCTCTCCTTCCTTTCCCTAAAAAAACCCGCCACACAGCATCCCCAAAGATGACATAGGCCCTGAGGGAAATAATTTTCTTCAGGGCCTCCTGTGTGGAGCTCATGTAAAAAAAAAAGTCTTTGAGTTTATCGCGAAAAGACAGACAGATGCTGTTGAGGACTTTAATTTATTATACGTAGAGATGGTGTGAAAGATTATAATAATGTGCATGAAATGCTTGAGGTAACTAACGTATTTAAGTTAATAGGGATTAATACTGTATCCGTCTAAATAACTTTTCAATTACCGCAATGCCCGTGACCATTTTTTTAGAAGATAGAATGGGTATAGTAAGCTATCCGTAAAAGATAGATAATATGCCTTCACGGACTTTTTTGTAGATATATAAAAGAGGAATATCCCACCATGCATTGTTTTGTTATATCCCAAAAGAATTAGGTAGCGTTTTCGATGAAAGGTACCAGGCGGCTCGACTTTTCCGACACTTCTAACAATTATCGTTGTTTCAACTAATTTACACAAATTCTTGACAAATTACATACCTAAACCTTCCTCACGAAACACTCTATCTATTGGTGAAAACCGCATGAAAATCCGTTCAGTAGTTTTCGAGTTTATCGCGAACAGACAGACAGACAGGCGTCGCGGGGGACTTTAATTTATAATATGTAGAGATAATATTTCATGTAACGTGGCAAGTTATAATCTGACAACATACGTATACACAGATGTTTTTGCTTTTTTACTTTAATTTTGATATAATTAAAGGCAATGGCTGAAGATGGATGACTTCCATAAATAAAATCTCCAAACATCAGTTGACATTGTTCTTTATCGTTTCCAGATCACAAAAACATCGCGACAGTTTGAGCCGAGTTTTTAAAAGAACAAAAATAACTGAATATTCACCACATCACGCCATCAATCTAGCATGCAAACATCAAAAGTGGTGATTTGTTGTTACTGTAACTTGGTATAATCCGTAAACCGTTGTTCGCATCAAGACTGGCAACATTCATTTCAACTGTCAACGCTTGCAAACTTTCAGGCCGACCGAATAGTTGAAATTAATACGTCATTTTATATTAATATCCTTGATTCGTACGGGGGGAATTTTCACCCTCCCCACACACCGATGCTAATGAGTTTTGCTTCCCGGCCTGTACTATGCTGACGAATTCTGATCCCTATAGAGGGCGGGGGGATTGGTTGCCTCCTCCCCCGGCTGCCAGCGACTAAACACCTCGCAAGTCTAAAGTTCGCGTCTGCGGTATTCATTCTAATAGACCGGAAGATTTACGTCGAATTGATTTGGCAATTTATTCGTCGGAAAGGTGTTTTAATCCCTGAACAATCGAATTTATGTTCCTTAATTAAATAAAGTTTGCGTAAATTAGAGATTATTCTAAGGTTTTCATTTCTCGTTCACAACGAAGGGAATTATGTCAAGACTTTCAAATACATCCTTTTCATTAATGAATCTGTTACTTTTTTGCGTCGTTTTATTTTTACGAACTCTCCAACCGGTTTTGGCACATCCGTGCCTTCGTTAAATTTAAGCGTGAATAAATTATGCCAAAATAATACAATAAACGTACGGGTTGCCGGCAATGATGTTGAATTGAAATCTGAGCAGATACTAAAAACGGCAAAATATTCTGTACCAGTGAGAGTTAGAGTAAAGAAGATTAATACAGAAGTAAGAGAGACAAAAGCTAAGTTCGAGAAAGGCAAGGGCAAAGTAGGAGACGCTAAGTTTGGCAAAAATATGTAAGTATGGGTGCTATTAAGTAAGGTTCAATTGGTTATGATCGATGCTATCGTTATTATAATTTGGGTGGCTGGTATGGGTGCCTCTGCCCCGGGAACGATTTATTGGATAACCAACACCTCTGCCATAGGTCACTCCAAGTGGTTCGCGTTTGGTGAAGTAGTAGGGGTGTTCGGCTTCATTGGGTGAGGGGTGTTCAGATCTTGGTTGCAGGTGTGCTTGCCCAGATACGTAGTGGGCTGAAACGGAAGAGGTCAGTTTGCGGAGACCTTATGAGCTGTACCTTATGATTCCGTCACTTCTGAACACTCCGATCGCTAGATTCCTACCATCCCCCTTACCATTTTCCTATCCAGAACTTCCTCTACTTCCTTCCTAATAAAGAATCCACACAACCAAGACCATCCCCAAAAATGACATAGGCCTTAGAGAAATTATTCTCCTCAGGCCTTCTGTGTGTGGTCAATGTAAAAAAAAATTAATTAAATTCTAACATCGACATTTTCTCTGATTCACTCCCCAAATTTAAAAAGAGCATCATGTCAAAAATTTTAATTGTTCAATGCGCATACATACATACATACACACATACTCACACTCACATATACACCCTCACCTTCCCACTACACTCATCACCCGGTAATTACTTAATATGCATACCATAAATAAGACACTACAATGAAACACATAATAGGTCCCCACCATGAAATATACTTATTAATTGTATTTTTTTTCACCAATGTATTTAATGTACTGTTTGTTTCTGTTTATAAATAAAATAAAGTACAATTAATGACATAATGACTTTCGCAATTTCACAGTGTTTCATTCAATAATTTTCAATCTGAACGTTACAAACTTCCGAAACATGACATTAAAACGTTTAAATACTAATTACCACGTATATTCGTGCCGACAAATTGAACTAGTGTGTGTATTCATTCTACCTCAATACATCAAAAGAAAATTCAGTCCTTTCCCAAAACGATTTTCCCCCAACTGTCGCCGTTTTATATGTTCTATTTCCCCTGTGTCGGAAATCGCGTACGAAGATTTACTCGGAGCAAAGGTGCCCCGCGCCTATTACTTGATTAAATTTTCGTATTCGTATTCGCTTAACTCAACGGGCTGGAACAGGAATCAATTGTTGTATTCCCGGATTATGCTACAGAACAGAACCAATCCCATTACACTTATTCTCTCCTGGGCAATACGGAGCATTCAGAGTAATATTATACATTATAGAGTAGGTGAGATAAAATCAAGTAGGCGGCCCATTACCGAGTCCAATGTGAAATACGCAATAATATGACACACTCGATTAGATGCCGAGGAGTCTGTATTGTCGTGGATAATGGCTAAGCGCGCCTTGTTTATCTACGTACATTTGGCATCATTAATTAATGCGATCGCTGGATGGGTGGGGAATTTGTGAGGGTTGGGTCTTATCGATCAAGAGTTTGAGGCAGGATTTTGAGGGGGTTTGTCGCCTGTGTGACTGACGAAAAATGCCTAACGCGACTCGTGGCTGCATTTAAGAAACGTCTCCACTTCTCATTGCTGTCTCTATTGTGGGGACATCGACTAAGTACGAGTATTATCATGGATCTATCGAAAAGTACTGCTATATTGTCTCCACTGGTCTCATGCTGTGTCTGTTGTGCTCCTTCTCACTCATATCATCTTCTTTCACGGGGACATCGACTAAGTACGAGTATTATCATGGATCTATCGGAAAGTACTGCTATATTGTCTCCACTGGTCTCATGCTGTGTCTGTTGTGCTCCTTCTCACTCATATCATCTTCTTTCACTTGTCCTAATCGGGTCGGGGACATCGACTAAGTACGAGTATTATCGTGGACCTATCGACAATTACTACTATACTGTCTCCACTGGTCTCATGCTTCCTCTATTGTGTTTTTTCACACATATCTTCTTACCCTTGTCCTAATCGGGTAGGGGACACCGACCAAGTACGAGTATTATCGTGGACCTATCAACCTGCTATACTGTCTCCACTGGTCTCATGCTGTCTCTATTGTGTTCCTTCTCACTCAAATTATCTTCTTTCACTTGTCCTAATCGGGATGGGGACATCGACCAAGTACGAGTATTATCGTTGACCTATCGCCAGGTACTGCTATTCTGTCCCAATGATACGTTTTAAAATAAAATTCATACAATTTTCCGACATTGCTGTCAACATATTGGCGTAACGCCGACCGGGCGGGGGGGTGGGAGGGGTGACGCACTCGTTACGTCGCCATGGCTAATGGACGTACCGCGGGTTGGTTACGTGACGCATTGCGTGCGAAGATATGCTAATTCCACAAGCGCAGCGGGGAGATAAAACCTGACCCTTTCAGCCGGCAGTCAGTATTCGCTACTAGGCGGTGTGACTGACCGACTTGTCCGCCGCGCCCTTCTGCGCTCCTCGTATTACCTACTTACTAGTTATCATTATATAATGTATGACTGCTGCAGTGTAATGGGTTTCTCCGCTCATTTCCATCTCATACTGAAGGCATAGCGCTGATAGGTTGTTTTTCACCTAGGAAAGAAATATAATATGCCATGGACCTCTCGGTGCCAAAGAAAAAGGTTATTTATGAATAAAATGATGTCCTAATAAATAACGTATGAATATCTCCAATATGAACTAAATATATCCACTAGGCCGCCGCACCCTCTTGTGCTCCTGGTACTTCTTAGACGCTAGTATATCATACATAATGTATGACTTGGTCGCAGTGTAATGGGTTTCTCCGCTCATTTCCGCCTCATACTACTAGGCATACCGCTGATAGGTCTGTTGTTATCATTCCCTTTTCATAATAAGAAAGGGGGCTACAGCGAACCTCTCAGTGGAAGAACAAAGTCGCGTTACGTCCTCTCGATTACGGCGTAATCGATTAGTCGACTGATCCATGCCAAATCTTATATAGCTTCGATTACGTACATTTTATTTAACGCATTTGATAGAAGGCTTGTTACATTGTCAACAGAGGGAAGTTATGTGTAATTTATATCAATAGATGGCACTCATCCAAGGATCTACTTACCGACATTTTAATTATTTTTATTTTTTTTTCTTGATTCATTGCTTTGAATGGTTAGATACATCATTTGTGGATTTTTCGACCACCATGTTAGGCCGTGTTATGGTGGTCGACATTAATTGCTTTCTATTATTTTGTGTTCAATTTTCTCCTATTTTTTTAGGGTTACTTTTTGTTAACAGTAAAAATACATTTTTGTTTTAAAGAGTTTCAATTTCGATGTACGTTTGTTACTTTAATTTTTAATTTTTTGCGACCGGTTTCGACTCGTCCGTATCATTAACGAGCAAACTTAAAACTAACTTAAAAATTCTATACAAGTTCAAAAATTAATTAGGCGGGGGAAGTGGGAGAGGGGAAATTTGGTGGAGGGGGAGAAAGGTGGGAGGAGTCAAAATTACATGGAAACATCGTAAGTAGAGGTGATTTACATGGTGCTATTATTTTATTAACTATATTAATTTTCGATTTAATTTTTTTTGTACTTGTATAGAATTTTTAAGTTAGTTTTAAGTTTGCTCGTTAATGATACGAACGTGTCGAAACCGGTGGCAAAAAATTAAAGTAACAAATGTACATCGAAATTGAAAGTCTTCAAAACAAAAATGTCTAGAAATTGTTACATAGTCAGTGCCCAAGAAATACAAAAAATTGTAAAAATACATTGCCCGCATCAGTATCGGTAAATGATTCTTGGTATTGCCGCGTGAATGTCCTTCCGAGTCCCCTGTAACGGCTTCCGCTTGGTCCGTGTTCCGGCCGTACGATTTAATGCGGGTTGGGGTGATGGTATCTCCGTGCGACTTTCTGGAGGAGTCTCTCCTGGAATGATTTCTCGGATCATGTCATTTGTTTAATGTTTGAAATGGGTTCTTCGTCTTTCATCCAGTGCCGTAAATAGCCTTTTCTGCGCCCTGTGCGAGCTTCTATAACTGCGCCCTATTTAAGTGGACCCTTCGCCTATTATACGCCATTCTTGCGCCCCCCAGAGTCTACGCCCTGTGCCTGGGCACCGGTGGCACCGCCCTATTTACGGCACTGCTTCATCACATCCTTAAATCACATCATAGTGTGGGGCAGATTTCCTTAGTGAGGTATAACAAAATTTGTTGTACATTGTTGCACATTGTTGATAATTAATTCGTACAGTTGTCTTAAACTCCACAACAATTAAGAACCGTTTATTGTACTTTGGCATTGAAGTTGGTGAAGTATGCAGTGTTAAATGCTCTTATTTTTAGATTATTTTCTTTGGTAACGTCGTCTCACACGTAATTTTATGTTATATCGACACCTGACACGATCTATTCAAGTAATTGATTCGATTGATTGTGTCATGTCTTTCTGTTTATGTTTTCGTGTTACTATTCTCCATCACCCATTGTACTTGTTTGAATCATCTTCTTTACCTTTCTCACAACCCTTTTGATTACACGTTCATATCTGATATAATGTTGATTTTTTTGGTGCAAGTTTAATGATTTTTGTCAGTCTTTACGCAAATAATTACGTACCATATTTCCTATTTATAAGGCTCAATAATTCTTGGACTTTATCGAAACCTTGTTCCTGCTTTGCCTGTCATTATCTTCATTGTGTTCCGTTTTTTTTATTACTCTATTTATTTATTTATAAAGAGAAACAAACAGTACATTAGTTTACATAGGAGAAAAAAATTACATTAATAAGTATATTTCATGGTGGGTATCTATTACGTGTTTCATTGTAGTGTCTTATACATATTAAGTAATTACCAGGTGATGTGTGTAGTGGGAAGGCATGTGTTTGTGTGAGTATGTGTGTATGTACGTATGTATGTATGCGCATTGAACAATTTATATTATTGATGTGATGCACTTTTTAAATTTGGGCAGTAAATCGGGAAGAATGTCGATATTAGAATTTAGACCAATATTATTGAACATATGAAGAGCACGATTAATTGGCGAATTAGTTGCTGCATTTCTTTTGTAATTAAGCGTGTAGAATAGTTCTGTGTGGCGTGTACGTCTTAATGGTATGTTAAAATTAAATAGGGAAAGAAATTCGTAAGCACACGTTTATTTATGAATAAACGTGTGCTCTCCTTTCGATGTCATCTCTGTTTTGATTTCTGTAAAATAATAAATAAATAAATATTATTGTTCGATTAGTAGCCAGGTTCTCCAAAGCGTCGAGTTCCTAGACGTCTCAGGTTGAATCCTCTGCTAACTAAGTATTTAGCTAAGCAACATTTCCCGCTTAACTGATGGAAGGTGGACAAATACGTATATCATCAGGTTACACGTTCCCCGGGAATGTTTGTCTTTCTTTTAAAATTAATTGTCGTTATTTCAATGATGAAAAGGGGATGCGGCCTTTACGGCATAATCTAAAAGCCGTATTTATTTTCAATACAATGGCGTTTAAATTGTCCCCAATTTACATCTAACTGTAATTTTATTAACACTCGCGTTTAACAAACAATTTTTATGTTTTAGCGTATTATGTCCCTTTGAATAAACATTTGATAGTGGACCCTACATTGTAACAGCAGCTTAATATGTATTATTACTGCGTCGACTTATCATAATGTGCAAATAGGCGACAGACATGTCTCCTTGAACCACTGCTGCGCTTAATCAATACTGTTTTTCGGTTATCTATGGAGTGTTTGACTTGCTTTATCCGTGGGGTTATGTGCTATCGATTGGGGGAATGGAAATTAGATCCGTAGAAAAGGGGAAACTCCCGCACGCACGAGGTGCCATGGGACATGGGACTGCAAGAGTCACGGAAAAAACAATAAAATTAATTAAGGTATTTACTGGCGGATTCAAATCGTGGTTACGTAAAGGCTTTATTTTCAGTAATAATAATATATATCTTTATTGAACAAAAATTTAAGATTTATAACTACAAAGAAAAGTATACAATAGTTTAAAAGTTGCATAAGTACAAAAGTTAATAATGGAAAACAATATACATATAACAGTAGGTACTTAAAGAATAGAGATTTATAATTATAAACGTAGGTTTCTCGTAACCTGCCTCACTAGGCTAGCCTGTGTTGAGGCAGTAATTTTACGTCAATTTATAATTCTGTGAAAATACCTACACCTATATTAGAAAATAATCGCACAATAGATTGGTTGTATTAATAATGCACACATTTTTTAATTTACATAATAGTACGCACACATTTTTTTATTTACTTTCCGATTTGGACAAAAGCCTACCTACGTAAATGCCTGGACAATGACAACGCCTTTAGCGACAGATTAATGGGCTTTATGTACGAATTAATTTATTTTGATTTCGTTCCGTATTTTTCACATTTAATAAGAAGAAAAACATTGAAAATTAAATTTTAAAACAGTATCTACATTCTTTTTTTGGTTTTCTGTTAGTATATATACCGGCTGATTAAACTCTAATCTTTTTCCCATCCTCAAATCAAATTTTCCAAGTCCTCAAAATTTAGTGCTTGCTGGTTTAACTGCTGGTCGCACCGCGATAGGAGTTGGTAATCCTGGCTAGGGTAAGGCAAAGGTACCGCCCCGCAGTGCACAAATCATTCATTCTAACATAAAAAAATTGTCAATACCTTATTAAAAGAGCCATGTAAAGCTTTTTTCAGACGTGTGTTAAAAATAGTTGCAAAACTGCCTTTATGTGAAAATGTAAGCAATTAATTTATTCACCATCGCATATAATACGAGTATATTACTATATCACGTCTCGTATCAATCTCCAACATAAATATAATTTTCATGTACTTGTTTGACAAACAGAAAATGACGTCATCTATTTTATCATCTTCGACCCATCTTTCTCTAAATATCATTTTTACAAATGGAAGAAAATATACGACCCCAACACAAAAATATGCCAATAGTATATAGTATATCTCCACGTTTTGTGTGTGGTGAAAGAGGCTTTTTGACGTTTTGCCTCATAATTTTCCGATAAGCTTTCATATGGGTAAGAAAAAGTCCTTGTTTGTAATAAGATTAGAGTCAATGAGAGATAATAAAAGTTTTTTATGAGTCCCGTAAAGCTTCATCGAGTTTGAAGGGGAATCAATGCGTCCCATCTCCCGCAGCATCTGTGCCGAGATAAAAGTATTATGTTAAACATCGTAATATGTATGAAGCGTGGCGTTGTTCAATGGATAAGAGATTGACTCGCGATTTTAGCGGCTAAAATACGAAGATATTTGAGGAAAGTCGGAGTGAAAATTATTTTTTATGAAGGCGTAGAAAACTTTCACGTACAGACATTTGAACTATCACGAATTCAATACGTTTTCACTGTAAGTTGAATTTTTTTGTACTTTCACGCCCAAAGTGTTTTAGATTAGGATTTTATATACATTTTTCAATTACTGAATTTCACCAATTGGTCGTAATAATTATATAATCTCGTGTGCATTAGTGTACCTACGGGTAGGTGGGGACCAGCCAACTCAGAATGAAACTTAGAACCACATCAGAAAGGTCATTAAGAGTGATGGAAAAAAATGGTTAAGTAAGGTTAGGGTTACCGGCTATTTTAAGATTATTTTTTCGTAGCTTTTAATGACCTTTCTCAGGTGGTTCTAAGTTGGTTTCATTCTGAGTTTGAATGGAACCCGGGTAGGTACTTACTTACGTAAACTCTTTTATTTATTTATTTATTCTAAATTCAGTAATTACAACACAAAATAAGGTGAATCAGGTACTAAAGTCGGGCCATGTCAAGAATCAGAATAATATAGAAGAGCATGTACGAGACGATGTATGAATATGAACGAGGCAAGGCGTGCATGCCAAGACCGAGTTGTTTGATGGTCCGTCCTCTCTACCTACTCCTGCGGGGAAATTGCGTTACGGCTAGTTAGTTAGTTAAAATACAAAAAGTCGTAATGATTTTTTTTTTACATACACACATACACGTCTCATTTAGTTTTAATTCTCAGTTAATTCGTTCTACATGTCCAAATCATCTATTACGCTTACATCGGTCGCGCATTCCTTTTGAGTCTCCACATTGTATCTCATTTCTACTGCATTCCGTCTACTTTCTCCTCCAGTTCTTCCATGCAAAACATCAGTCTTTTTATCATAACTCAATAGTGAACTGCTAGCCTCCAATCCTCTGACAACTTGGCGGCGATTGCAGTCAGTCCTCCTAATTTAATTTCCTTCATTCACCCTCCTTTCATGTCCTTATCAGCCCTCCCATGTATCGTGAACATAGTTTCCAAATTCGTAAACTCATCCACTTTCTCCAAGTTTTCACCGTTCACAACTATATTACTATTATTATTTCGTAACGTCTCTTTCAAGTAACGTAAGTGTAATAAACGGTTCCAAGGCAACTCAACAAATTGGCATTTCAAGAAAAGTCAATAAAATGGAAGAAAAAAATAGCCCATAACCTAACTTAACGTAACCTATTTAAACAACTTTTTTTCGTCACTTTTAATGACTTTTCAAAGGGGTGATGAAATTGTACAATTTTGAGTTGTCCGGTCACCGTAATAAACATGTCAGGCCACTAAGGTCAATATGTAAACAGTTTCACAAGTGAATTCAATCTGCAATGCAAGTTTCTGCGGTTTAATTTCAGATTATATTATAGTATTTTCTATAAACTCAGAACTTATGAAGAAGCTCTTGGTTTCAGAAAGTCCTTAAATAATAATTCTAGTGTAATTGAATAACCGTTTAAATTTTATCATATTTCCAGTTCTCCCCCTAACTCCCCCCCCCCCCTTCCGATCTCCCTCTCCTACTGTATATCTGTCATTAGTCATTAGCTACATATAGGATGCCCTGAGGAAAATACTTTCCTTCAGGACCTACCTATGTCATCTTAGGGAATGCTCCGTGGAGAGTTTTTTTAAGGAGAGGAAGTTCTGGGAAGGAGACAGGCACGAGGGGTGGGTAGGAATTGGAATTTGGGGGTCGGTGTGTCCAGGAGTGACGGACGTATGAGTTCATCCTTCCAACTGCGGTGCAAGGCGATGATTTGAAAGATTCCGGCTAGAGATAAAAAAACCCCCTAAACCAGTCTCTCTCGATCATGCCCACCACATGGCAACTGGGCAGACGCATCGGCCGCCAAGACCTAGACAAAACTCACCCCATCATGTCTCATGTTAGTTTTAATGTTCTCTCTAATAAAAGATGAGCACTTCCGAAATCGGTAGAGCGATGTATTGAGGGCCCGCAACCCGAATTTCTACCGATTTCTTACATATCTCCCTTAAAGACGGTAAGTTTTAAAGCTCTTAAAAAAATGTTTGTTATTCTTGAAGATAATATCTAGACATCGCCCGCGCCGAAACGCAAATTATTTAAAATTCCCTCGATAGAAAAAAATCGCAAAGTATGCTCCAAAAATTATTATAAACACGTTTGTTTCAGTTATTTTACAAGTTATATGTATGAAAAAATTCACAGTGTTTCTTTAAATGCTGTTTAAGATAATACCAGCAAGATTTTTGCTCTATTTTAAACGAGTAGTGTTTTATTGAACATTTTCGCAATTTTCGCGTCAATTTTGTCGCTGTAAATGTTAGCGCTCTCCTCTAACATTCGTAATTTCGTATCTCTCCATCGTCTTCTTTTCGAGCCCGGTTGCAGAGCCTTAAAATTAAAGTGTTTTGAAACAAATGTATATGTTAATATATTGTAGATTTTTCTATTCAATATCAAGTACTTGTAGAATCTAGAACATTCTATGTATTTGCGTATATGTACATACTACAAGAGGTAGGTAGGTAAGCTAAAAGCACACAGTGCCAGTAAGTACCTACCTCTCCAAACGCAACCCTGTTTGTTTATTAGGTACAGGGTAGGGAAAGGTACCTACCGTGGCGCCATACAACCCGGCACACATACCCTCGCGCCCTCCCTGCACGGTGTACACATACACACCAACACAGACTATGTGTACTGTCGTAATAAACACAGAGGTGGCATGCATTTTAGATGAACGTATAGATTTTTCATTTATGGCATTTGATACTTAAAATTGGATGATTTATTTTCATATCCACCGTTCACCATCACCATCGTCGAGTAAACGTCAGGTCTTTTTCTTTCTACAAATATATAAAGCAAGATTTTTACGTACGACCGGATACCGTTTTAGCGGTACCTATTATAATATATCTGCGCGGGTTCTGTTCAAGTTGGTAGCGATACCAAACACCCATATTCTCCTAATCTTAATATATTGGCAAATAGCAATGATGTTACGGCGCGGTATACCGGATATCCGGTCAAAAAGAAGAAAATGGACATATGCGTATATGCGAATGTTAGAGAGAGCGTGCTAATATTAAAAACGATGATATTTAAGCGAGAATTATGAAAATGTTTAATAAAAAACGACTCTTTTGAAATAGAGCAAAAATCTCGTGGGGATTGACTAAAATAGCATTTAAAGAAACACTGTGAACTTTTTCATACATTTTACTTGTAAAATAACAGAAACAAACGTGTAAATAATAATTTTCGGAGCGTCCTATTTATTTCTATCAAGGGAATTTCATATAATTATCATTTCGGCGCGCGTGGGGAATGTACACATACTGTCTTAAAGAATAATATATATTTTTTTAATGAAATAAAACAATAACTTGGTTTTTTAACCACGACTTATTTAATTTTTATAATACCGACCGGTTTCGCTTTACTCAAGCATTTTCAGGGTATAAAATTAAGTTTAATTTAGTTCAGTTTAATATAAAAAATACCTTGAAGATGCTGGAGTAAAGCGAAACAGGTCGATTTAATAAAAATTAAATCGTGGTTAAAAGACAAAGTTATTGTTTTATTTCATCCAATATGTCAAACCACAAAGTAACTGCTTTCTATCAAAATATGTATATTTTTTAACAGCCTAAAAACTTCAAATGTTTAAGGAAAATATGTAAGAAATCGGTAGAAATTCGGGATGCCGCGGCTTAATAAAGTGTCTAATTAAACGGCTCCATGCCAACTCAGAATGAAACCAATTCAACACCTCAGAAAGGACATTAAAAGCTATGAAAAAATAATTTTAAAATAGCCGGTAACCCTATCCTAACTTAACCTATTTAACCAATTTTCTTATATTTTTTTATGATTACTCTTAATGACCTTTCTGAGTTGGTTTCATTCTGAGTTGCCCGGTCACCAATTAAACTTATCCTCCAATAAATTACAGTCCACAATGCTTTCCGCGGAGTCTGAGCAATGAATAAAAAAATCTGCGATAGATGCAACCGAATTAGATACCAGAGCCATTAAAAATATCCTTTTCTTTACGGGTTTCTTCATTGCGTGTCGTTACTGCAGCCATAATTATTTTACACCTACAAAACACGAACGTGATTCATTGTCCATAAAAATTCCTACCCCTTTTGTGCCCAGTACGGCAGTGTATTATTTGACTCACGCACACGATAACACCGCCAATCCGGAGGCTTTGTCAATTTCCCTTTGTTTGCCTGCGCGAGATTACCATTCTCGCCTTCGGGACGAGTGACAAACACGACACAACTGTTTATAAAGACAATACATTATGTGCCGGCTTTTACTTTCTACGCCTTGATTTGCATCTCGCGGCTAAGGAGGCTTTTACCGTGACACGTCGGCGTCGTCTCACCTGCTAAAAATACATCACTGCTCAATTTCGATACAGGATTCGGCTACGTAATCTGAGCTTACGATATTTTCACGCTTAATCTCTTAATCCGGAGTGTTTGAACAAAAATAATAAGTGTAATATAATCATATCTCAAAGCTTGGCATAGATTACACAATTTAAAACAAAAATCTGAGTATTGTGTAACTTTCTTGGTACAGTTGCAGCCACCATTTTAACGACAGAATGATTTTAAGGATCAGGATGTCTATCGTGTACGATCGATACAAGCTTTTATACGATTTTGATCATATCTGTCATCTATGGTCAGTTATCAATATTTGCCATCACGTTCAACAATTGGTAAGAGATATTCCGACCGACGATTGATAAATTTTAGACCGGTCTACGTAGTATCAGATGAGTTCCGGTTAACTGTCAATTTACGCTTTTATTTGGATAATTTAATGAACGAGGTTCAACTAGCGAAGATCGTAGAATTGAAAGAAGTCGTATATGCGCTCTATAGATTTCAATAATTCAACTAAGAAGCTACAAATTTATTCTGTTCGTTCTTGTAGAAATTAGTGTGGTTGAAATATGACTAAAGACTTGATTAACTAATTAACTCCTGTTAGTTGTTAGTGTAAAAAAGTAAATGCTAACTGCCAATGCATGTATAGGTTATTGTTTCATGTTAATGTTGAAAATTTATTAATATTTTTTCATAATTGCTTGGCGTTTGACATTTCGTAGTGTCAATTTATGGAAAATACCTTCAATTTTGCAATATCGATTTTTTATTTATTCCCTGTCAATAGTTCGGCTGTCAACGGTGAAATCGTGCTTGTTTTTAAAATTCGACCCCGACAATCCTGCACAACAAAACATCAGTATATTTGCACATTTCAGAGCGGTGGATACTCTCAGTATCGTACTAGTGAAAGAATACCATTTAAGATCGAAAAATGGCTTTAAATGACGTAAGTCGGATTTAGTGACCAAATCCGAAAAGCCAGGTACTTCTCAACTTTAATCTTTTCAATCCCGTCGGCCTTAACCCAAATTTGAGATACTATAATATAAGATACAAAAATGAGATACCATGAGCTTGCGCGATACTAACGACAATGAATTTTGAATAACTCCAAATATAAAGATAAAGATGTTTAAAAAAAATCGAAATAATGTATTTTATTATTAATTTTAATTCGCTTTTCCTTAATTTTCCTCCTTTAACAAATTAACATACTACGATATTTTCTGGTCCAAATAAACAATTAAAACTCACCCACTCCAAACGTTGTCCCCTTCAATTAAATTATGTAAATTTTATTTTACTGTTATAATTCAGTCGTAATCCTGGATGTCTAAAAGCTTCGCTTTTACGACCCAACAACAATACATAATGTAATCTTGCTTAACCGTTGTTTTTCCGCGTGCGTCATGCTAAGCCAGGCGGGTGGTCGGTAGCACCTTATGCTTGATGGTTAATGCATTGTTCAGTTTTGTGGTATTCAACCCCAGTTTGACGGTTTTAGGGCGCAACTTGAGGTGTAACTACGGAGACACCCGTCCTGTATAAAATAGATAGTATCTTGGTGATACGTCAATGTAAAACATAATACGAGTATATAAAAGCAGTCCCCAGTCGTAATCACGTGCGTAAGGGGTTTAATGCAGTGGTCTTCTAACGTTTCGAAGTTACCTACTGTAAAACTGAAATTATGTTTGATTATCTTAGCGAAAACGTTGTGAAATTTGTACATACAGTTTTTCCTGTCTGCATTTTCTAGCTTGCAACTTAATTTCCGTCAAGGGTTTTGAAAAAACCATTCATGCGTCAAAAATGAGTAGAACAAAGTTAACAATTTGTTATATAGTTTTTCTTCGTGTTCTGGAGGAGAGTTGAGTGCTGAGATTATTCAACAATGCCTCTGTGAAACGAGAATATTCTTCTACGATTTATTCTATAAATATATTTTAATTCTTCAAAAAGTTATTTTAAGCATAGTTCCTAGCAGTTTCACGATACCCCGATATTCTCCGATAAAAAAGAGCTTTGTCCTTACACTCAAATTGGATGCTAAACAGTATTCGGTTCGAGGAATACGTCTCAAAAATAAGGACCTATTCAAATGCTTCCTGGATATTCGAGAATTTATTTATGCTTAGTATAAAGAATAACACACCAAGTGCCTTGAGAGAGTGTTTCGTGTTCCAAAATTTGCCTATATACAATACAAAACTGTGTTTACGAATTTCAAATACGATGGAATTCTACGATGTTAAGCTGAGTATAAGTGAGAAAGAGCGCTGGGCTATTGGGCTAAATAGAATATTTGTTTCCTTTCATGTTTATATGGAAGGCACTTCTAGTTTTCTTTTTTACTCTGTATATTTATGATATAAATTCGAAAGTATCATAATGATATCTCTGAAGCTTTTTATTTGAATTAATTGATCCATTCATTATTTATCAAATTTTAAATCTGTTGCATTTGTTGCTACTTTTCTGTTTAGAATTTATTATAAGAGCAGTCTAACTCATAGAAATGTTACCCATCGCTAAGTGTTATTTCAACCCCTCTGTAACAACTTGTTTTATTTATCTAATCTAAGTTATATGTACTACTTAATCTTTTATTTATGTGTCATGTTTATTGTGTTATTTTCCCAACGCTAAGGGTTCACGATTTGAAAGAGCAAATACTCTAAGCAAAAGTACTCCAACGTCTTGGTAAACTTGTCAAAGCATGGCTGTGCAGCGAACATTTAAACATCTCAATAAACCGTTGGCAAATATTGCGAAATATATTTAATCCTGTAAACCGCGAGTTTAAAGCATTTTGCGCCTCTTTTCATCTTAAAAATGAATTATGAAACTCTTTTCAAACTTCTGCTTTATGTGTTGCCCCAAAAAACCCTCGCAATACATAATTATGTTTGATTGAATGCTTTAACTTTTCTTTATTTTTGTTGTGTCCAACTTTTGGGAAGTTAATTATTGCTGGTTGTACTATTAATACTAATGGAACCATTGAACTCGTGAAAAATTTGTGTTTACATTTAACGCGTTTTTAACATTTTTTTATTAGGTCCAACTTTTCTATTGGGTACTTCCACATTGTTCGGATTTGACGTGTTTTTACAATAATTCTTTTCATTCATTCTTTCCGTACCAAAGCACCGAATTTAATGTACACTTTGGTAGGCGAAAGCACGGAATGTTAGGTCTGTTTAACTTTCCAATGAAATCTTTCCACAAGGGAGGAACAAAGAGCGGAGCCTCCCTAGAACAGGGGGAGGTTTTATTTTTCATTTTACTTTGTTGGGTGTAACTTTACTGCCGCGGCTGTGTTAATTATCGACTGGCATTTCTTTGTTTGGGCGTAATAAGGTAAGCCTTGAGCTTATTGTTAGACTTCTGGATTTAAAGTCAACAATAAGTACGCGTTTAGTTTAATTCTTCTTATTCTGGTACCTTTTCTCATCGGAAAATGGCTTTAGCCTCGAGCTGCACTTGCTTGGGATTGCTTAGGTTTTGAAACGACGCGAAACTTTTTGTCGAATTCTTTCACGAATCTTTCTCTGAATTATTTATCAGTTTTGTTAAATTACATTTTTATCGTTTTTCTTCATGGTGTGACTAAGAAATTGGAGTTTTCTTATATATTTTTTGCTTTTATAATAATTGTTTGACTTCCTGTCTTCTGAGAAAGCATCTGCAAAATATGTGCATAATGTTTTATCCGCATTTAAAGATTTCTTATTTTTCGTTCTTAAAATCGCGTTTGTATTAATTTAAAATAAAATATCGCACATCTCATAGAAAAGGGTCATAAGTTAAAATTTTCTGTTTTTTAGAATTTTATTTTTATCTTTGAATAGTAAAGTGATTGCGATTATCTATGCCCCACGATAGTGCGCATAGATAATCGCAGTTAAGTTAGATCATTCTATCTCCGCTAGATGTCGCTAGTGTCTCTTTTCGACGGACCGCTTATTTCACCAATCATCAATTGTTTTCGCTCGCAAGATGTGCAAAATGATGGCATATGGCCCTGCGCAATTATTCAAATTTTAATGATTTTCTACTTATTTAAAAATAAAATCTGAAAAATATTTTATTAGCTTTTTTAGATACGACTTGGATTTAAAAAAAAAACAAACATTTATTTAAACTCTATTCTCGCCGGATTGTGATTTTATGACGTAACCAAACAAATCTAAGCTTAAATCAGAATATTTATTATGAACTTTTTTATAAACCTGCGACGCAGAGGCGTTCCGCGACTGTTTATTTGCTTTGTTCCTCTTTATCCAAAACAGAATGTTTATGTTACTAAATAAACAATATAAATATTCACCAGTATTACCTCCCTTTAGTTGGACAGGGCTCTAAATTCACTTTACCTCGTTCTCAGATATGAAGTGTCAAAGTTTGCAGAGACTATTTCTCATATCTACTCCCATTTTCTGATTTTGAGGTTGAGTCTTATGTAAAGTATTTTAGTTTAACATATTATTGAAAATTCAACCTATTCTTGCCATTTTAATTTTATAACACATCTAAATGTGCAGATAATATAATATGCAACATGCTTGGTTCTAACTACTTTTACCTAATGCCATTCCAAGATATTTATCATAAATTTTATTTTGTGAGTTTATTTATTGTTCTGTTATACGTGGTGGAATTATATTGTATTAAATTGAAATTATCCAGTACTGGTTAAATAAATATGTGGAAATAAGTTAAAAAATTGTTTTAATTTCAATTTAATTTTATTTTGCTTTAAAGTATGTTAAACTGAAATTGGATACGCGCCATAAATATATTTGGATCCATTTTCTTAATCAATTAATAATTTATGCTATGAGACCATGAGGGCGCCATCTATGGTTTTTGTATTGTATTGAATTTACCTATGTGACTTGAGATTCAGTATATTCATGCATTTCCTTACCTCTGTGAATCAGGCAATTACTTCCGTCGGGAGTGTGAGTCAAAGCCAAGAGATGTCTCTCCTAGTCAGTCTTAAGAATAATTCATCCCATAATTGAATTATTGTTGTACAAGATTTTTTGGCACGTATTATTAATATGCAAATTTATTCATTGTTGAAACTTCCTTGCTGTGCGAAACATCTGTTAAGATTATGCAATACCTCCTTGATATTTTTTTAATGAAAAGAAGTGTCTTTTGTGTTGGACATCGTGGATGAGCTGCATTCTCTGAGTGAGTATTGTTTGTTTTCACTTTGGAATTTGGAATTGCTGGGTCAACTGTTTTTGTGTCACATAGGGAAGAATTCAATTTTCGTTAATTTACTTAGGGTAGTCATTCCCTCGTGTCAGGGGCTATTTACACGCCCCTACAGAAATACTTCACACATGATTGAACCTCAAAATCAGAAATTACAAAAAGAGAATTCGTTATTTGATACCTCCGAACATGGTAAGAACCCTATCCAACCAAAGTGACGAACTAAGCTATGCATCGCAACAACGATAAACTGTCAAATAAAACAAAATTGCGATTGTAAAAGGAATATTTAAAAGCTCGATGTTAGAACTTCGTCATAAAATTATCTATGGAAATACAACACTGGTTTGAATTTAAAAGTCATTTAAAAAATGTCATTGAAAAAATATGTTTAAAGGTCATTTTAAAAAACCTTGTCCAAACATGGTGACGATTAGAAGCAGAAAAAACGCACTAGAAGTAGTTTTTTTCTTTATCCGGAAAGTAAATATTCTTTTTATGTATTTCTATGGACAACTTGATAGGGATGTATAGCTTGATCCACTATCGACCTTTTACTTTTTGTTTTAGGGATGTCACTAAAACAATAACGGAGTTACAACGATTTCTATGGAGACCCACACGTTGCCATATAAACATGCTTATTGTACTTGACTGCTATTGTCAGTTTAATCGCTTACGTTGCTGACCGGTTTTAAACTTCTCCCATTCGGACCCTCTTATCTTGTCAAACTTTAGTTTGGACCTCCCACGTTTTTCCACTATAATGCTGTTTTTGAAATAATTAAAATTGTTTTGTTAATAAGCTTTTCCATGATGATTTTAAATATTGAAATAATTTTTAAAATCATCAAATCTATTAGTATTAGTAAAAAGCAATACATAAATTATCGAATTTAACATTTTTGTACCTGATCTCGCGTATTATCACACTTTTGTCAATTTCTGTGCAAACCGTCTGGCAGATAAAAAAAAATTACTTCAGCAAAATACTGAAATTAGTATTAAAAATCACGTTTCAAGAGTGAAATTACTAACTTTAATCTTTGTGCTTTGGAGAATAATAGGTAAAAGTTTATTTTTTTAAATCTCGGCAAGCCACTGATTTGAGCGGCTTTGGTTTTCTCTTTGCTGCTCGTGACAGCTTAATCTATTCGCAATTCTCGCATCTTTTGGTGCCGCCACCTGCCCCTCTCCCCTCCCCCCTTCCCCTAACGCCGGAGGGTTGAATTTTGAATGTTGAATGTCTCCAGTTGCAGAAAGTTGGCGTAATCCATCCAATGTTCCTTTATTGTGCTCAGGGGGTGGAATCATCAGTCTCTCGGATAATTTCTTGAAGTTGAAGACAAATTTTGTGAAATTTTTGACGCTACCTCGAAAGATGGCAGTTTAAGTAAGCGTAAAGTTTTTTCAGACTGTAACATTAATCTCTTTGTTTGTATCCCCTGTTCTGCCAACCTGAAACAGAATATCCTGAAATAAACAGCCTTCCGTTATTCTGATCTTTATTTTATACCAGCTGAAGTCCCCGGCGATGCCCGAGCTTTACAAAGAATGTAGACAGTGATCTTCCTCTAGTTTTGAAGGTCATGTCAAAATTTCATCATGTCAAAATGTCAAAATTTCATCAACCTCGGCATAAAACGGTAGATTTGCATAAAAATCAAATCCACACCGCCCGCTTGCCAGTCCGCTCGTCCACCACATACTCCTTTATATATTATATATTTCAACCAATTTACACCAAACCTTGACAAATTATATACCTAAACCTTCCTCATGAATCTCTCTATATATTGGTGAAAATCGAATAAAATTCCGTTCAGTAGTTTTTGAGTTTATCGCGAACAGACAGACACGGTGGAGGACTTTATTTATAACTAGCAGACCCGGACACACGTTGCTGTGGCTTACCCAACCTTTATAACCAACGCCATCTGTTAATTTGCATACATATCAAATTCTTCCTGCTTGCCAGAGCTGCCCGCTGCCTGAATTGAATCTTTGAAATTCTCGACTTTTCTCTGCTATAATATACATGTATTATACATGTAAACCTTCCTCTTGATTTACTCTATCTATTGGTGAAAACCGCATGAAAATCCGTTGCGTAGTTTAAAAGATCTAAGCGCGCATACAGCGGGAGCGACTTCATTTTATACTGTGTAAAGATATGTAGAGATCACATGCGGTGTGCACCAAAATCAGAGCTTTTCGCTTTATAACGAATCAATGTCCTCACTCCTCAGTATCGCCCTGATGTGAAAACAACATTCAGAATCGAGACGTTAGTTGAAGTTGCTTTAGCGATTCTTGGTGACGTGTCTGAATAGACAGGTATTTGCTAACCATTCTACATTACAATTATTTTCTCTCAATACTTATTCATTAAATAAAGTATTTGTGCTGTATCCTATAATAAAAATAACCATTTTAATTTTTACGTAAATAATGGATGAAATAAATTATACCCGATATATTGAAGGCTTAATTGAGCTATTGGATGCTAATAAGGTGATATTGTGTTCCTGTAACGAATGGCCCCTCTTCCGGCATATCCGCCCTATTGATTGTGTTTGCGGGTAAACGAAAGGTCGCGTAAATCAAACGATCGCAAATTGGAAAAGTGCTCGGGCGGCCATATTTCACCGGACAGTCCTTGCACTCCCCTGTCGGCGATGAGGCCGGCTTATTGAGAGAAGGGGCGTTCGCCATTTCGGCCTCAAATATTTCTTACTAAATATTGTTTACAGAAAGCCACTAAAAATCTTCAATTTTAATTTGTGCGTCAGCGTTCACTTTCACATATTATACTTTGACAAGCCCCATCTGAGCACACGCTTCACAGTCTCATTTGAAAAAACTTCAAACATTCCAGAATATATCCATATGCATAGACCGATGGATAAGGCTATCCCAACTCCACAAAGATTCTGAAAACCCCTTATTAAAAAAAACATGTCTTAAGTCTCGCGGAAACATTTTATTCGGGAATTCCCACCCATGAAAACGCGTCCATAAACTGCCTCGTCCGGTACGACTAAAACCTACGTACCACACATAAAAGACATAAACAAATCCTCCCTACAAGACTAATCTCCCCATGTCCCCACGCAAATAATTTTTTGTCAACAACCAAACAACAAATATAAATTCGTGATGAAAGCGAAAGGGGCCTTTTTGGCCCGGAGCTCTGTATGTCAATATTTCAAAAAGTCAAAGACTCGAACATTGCAAAGTCCAAATTGACGTAGGAATATTTTTTTGTATTTTTCTAATATCTTAAGTTTCTGTATCATCCTATAGAACAGAAAAAAATGATACTCGTATTAAGGTAATACTTAAAATAATTTATAATCTGCTTTTTTATGGATCGCGCGAGTTTAAAATATTTTAGGAAAAACAGTTTTTGCAAGTTATGCTTTTAAATATTAAGATGAACTAATTGTTTGCGCCCGTACAAACGCAATATGAATATAAATAAATAGTTTTGTCAATAAAAAAATCAAGAAAGGCTAACAAATACAATATGGCATCGGTGATTCAATCAAATATTGTATTTCTTGGTCTAGCCTTTCTTGAAAGATTTGAGTTTGTTCATGGATAAAACTATATTCGTATTGCTTATATACGGGTGCAAACATTAATTCATCTTAAATATTTGAAAGCATTATTTGCAAGTCTTTTTTCCTAAAATAATTAAACTCGCGCCATCTATGAAAGAGGAGATTAAGAACTCTTAAATGTCACCTTAACGAACCTTTCCTTATTTCATTTTATTTTATTTTATTGATTGGTTCTCAACCGTTCTACTGTGAAACCCTTTCTCTGGAGATGTATTCTAATATACCTATCGTTAATTCGAGTATTAATTTTGGTTACTCTTCTTCTTTTTTTTTTGTTGTTGTTATCTTTTGATATTAACTTATCCCAATCTTTGTAGAACAATGGAACAGACTTGCCTAGTAGCTTTAAACCGGCCTGTAAAACGTTTTTGTATTTTAATAATAAAAAATAAATTTAAAGTGATTCGTCAGCCTCGCCAGAAATCTACCTCTGCAAGATGGGAACTGAATTGCGGCGGTGGTGGGGGTGGGGAGGAGAGGGAGGTAGAATGGGAGGGTGCGCTATTAATCAAACCGGGACTCGATTACTCCACCGTCGGTAATGAGACTGAATAATATTAACTGTGCATTGAAAAATGTTCCTCTCGGAGATATGAGTCGATACCAGAGGAGGGTAATTTGTATTTATTTATTGCTTAGAAACATTTAACAGAGTGATAACAAATTAATAGTACATAGTCATAGAAGCGAAATAAAAGTGAGTTTATTTATTGGTTTTAAAAAATGTTGCATAAAAAATATTTATTTTATGGCGTTATTTTTTATGGTGTCTCGTGGAGTGAAGATCATCGAAATGAGTTTTTGCTTGTTTTTTCATCATAATTTCCGTATGTTCCTTTTTGATGACTCACGATTGACGCATTTCCTCGGGATTCACTTTAGGGTTCATACTGGCTCTCTCTCTCCCCCGCAACGCATGACAAGTCGCCCCTTTTTCTCCCGCCTCGTCGTCACGTAACATAAGTACCTACCCCCGTCTCAAGTTCTACGTGTATCACCCAAACAAACCATCGTTTGTAAGCGCGCTGCGAATCGGTTATGTTCAATCCTCGGCCAGCAGACCGTGATGAATGCCCTGATGGTATTATGCAACATACAATGGGCGTCCTTTCCGCCCTGGCTACTGCGACGCTAGTTAGGTAAGCAAGCGCAAGTCTCGCGTTTAAACAGCTGGGTTCCCCGGTGCATCGATTATGCAATTAATATCATTCATCACTTCGGTATTAAAATACTACCTTCTGGATTCTGATCAGCTATTCAAGTATGAAACTGACAAAGATAGTTTTTTAAAGCAGGTTTTTCATAAATTTATGTTTGACTCTCGGAAAATAAGACGAGGCTAAGTTTTTCAATTGTTCAGTTGATTTCTTCAAAATGCAGAATCCTACCCCTCACAATACGGGATTATTGATTTTTTTTCCTCGGTGACACAAAACTGTTAGTACGGTACATAGTCAGGTTTCATGTTACAACAACGCCGGCCTGGATAATAACCACCAATTACTAAAAGAGGAATTCACTTCGAGCATCAATTTTAGGGAGACTTTAATAAAAACACACCTTTCTTTCTGTTGCCATGCTATTTATAAAAGTCTTTTAGTGCGTATGGTAGTTGACTCACCCTAGCATCAACGTACACATCGTAAAGCTTCGGGGTTCTTTGTGACAAGGTCAAACTTCGCCCTTAGATGCCCGGAACACCCAAGTTAAATTCATGATCGCTTTTTACCCTGTTATTAAATTCCCCGGATATTTTCTCCCTCGTCTGGTAAGTTCTATTCTCGGCGAGGGTGGGTCCATTCGCAGGGGAGAGCTTTTTCTAGAATCTTCCATTGCCACTACCTTTTGAGTACCACTCAGTGAAGGGAACCCCTTAGGCCAACCAATCACAGCTTTTCTATTTACGAGACTTTCCACTACATACTGAAGAAGCTTTTTTAAATCGCTTAGTATCCAACATTGTACGTCTTCCATGTTGAACATTCTAGGAAACCGTTGGCCGGTTTCAGGGGTTATGTTACAAACGAAAGGTAAACAAACTTGTTGGAGTGAAATTATTCCTAGTTTGAAGGTTTCTATTAAACCCTTACTCTCGGAGGTTTTTAGTTTCCTAACCCAGACAGAGCCGGACTAAGAGATAATAAGTTGATTAGACGCTCAGAAAATCGTCGGCGTGTGTATCGCGCCTTAGATTTATGACAATTGTGGAAAAGCATTTTTTTGTTCGTTGATGTCTGGCAAGTGGTGCAGCCGCGTGGCAACAGGTTGTGACGTCGCCGGCGGCGCCTTCACCATCACCCGCCCCCTCCCCCGGTCCGGCGCGTTGCCATGGAGACCATCACCCCCAGACCAATCGATCCCCCGCCGGGCCGCCCATCCCCTACCGGCTTGATGTAAACACGGGGAGCCCGCCGACGCTAATCGATGGAAAACTCTCCGCGTGACTATCCGATACTGCATTCAATTTATGATGATGAAATTCTATGCCTATATTATATATTTATAGGCAAATTATCCCTTCGCCGAATTCAGCTAAATCATATATTTCCTATCATTAATTTTTATTGGGGTTTATTTTACCCTTTTTGTTAATTTTCGTTCTTGTGGGGAATAATAACACCACGTCTACCTGACGTTTCTTACATGTACTTATCAGTGTTTTTTGTTGTTGTTTCAGGGATGCTGGTTAATTGAAGATGGCCTCGCGCACTCCTTCCCTCGAATCTCTACCCGGAGCTAACTCGATCGGATCTTACGGAGACCGCGGGGACTTGTCGTCCTGCTCGCCGCTAGTGGACTCCCCTCTTACGCTCAGCGGCTCCTCCCCGCCAGCCAGTGACTCTGCCGTCTGCGACCTCAGAGAGTTCGACGGTGTCGACACCACCTGTGGATTGTGCCACGAAACCTTCTCAGACCCCAAGGTTCTCCCCTGCTTTCACACATTCTGCCGCCCTTGCCTAGAGAAGGAGCAGACACACCCTGACAAGGTCACTTGTTCCCAGTGCCACGCGGACTGCAATCTCCCCGTGTCCGGCGTTCAAGGCCTGCTGTCCAACTTGGTCATCTCGACCATCATCGAAACAGACTCCGAGTTAGTGTCATCGGGGGCTGCCCGCTGCACGGGCTGCAAGAGCAAGGAGTCAGACGCTGTCGCGCGTTGCGTAGACTGCGCTAACTATCTTTGCCCCAACTGCGTCATGGCGCACCAATTCATGCACTGTTTTGAGGGCCACCGCGTCCTCACCCTGGGTGACCTTAAGGATGAACCCAAGAATGGGCTCATCACCAATGGTTCCTGTAACGGAAGCGGAGAAAAGGCAGTCTTCTGCCCCAGGCATAAAAATGACATCCTGAAATACTTCTGCAGAACGTGCTCCGTGCCCGTCTGTAAAGAATGCACTATTCTAGAACACCCTAGTGGGCACCATGACTGCGAACACTTGAGCGAGGCGGGACCTCAGCAGTTGGAGCTTATGCAGCAGTCGATGGTAGAGAGCAAAGCTCGCGCTAATGACATGCGATCGGTACTTAAGGCCGCGGAACACAGTTCTGGTCGCCTTCAGATTCAATATCAGAAGGCACAAAATGAAATTAATGAAACTTTCCAATTCTACCGCTCAATGCTGGACGAACGTAAAGCGGAACTTCTGAAAGAGCTCGAAAGTGTGTTTTCTGCGAAACAAATATCTTTAACCGTTATCGGCCAGAAAGCGCAAGAAACCGTTGATAAGATTTACCAAACATGCGATTTTGTAGAACGTTTGACGAAGTGTGCAACCGTCGCTGAAATTTTAATGTTCAGGAAACTCTTGGACTCCAAACTACAATCTTTGGTCAGCTATAATCCCGAAGCAAGCGTTCAATCTGCCTGCGAACTTGAGTTTGTTTCAAATTATCAAGCAATCCAAGTTGGAGTAAGAAATACATTCGGATATGTTAGATCCGGAGGAGAAGCAAACGCTGGACCAGGAAAGCAGCCCCCCATTGCGCGGCCTGCTGGTGCCCTACCACCCGGATCGGGCAGTAGCTCGGGATCTTCGGTGCACGGCTCATCTGGCAGCCTCAACGGAGCGCTTCACCTCTCTGCCGCCCTGGGAGGAACCACCCTTGACCGTCACTACACCAACGGAATTATCTCTTCCTCGAGTCAGTCGACTTCTCCATTTGAGTCAAATATAATCTCAAAGCGTTTCAATAGTGCCAATAGCCTGGGACCTTTCTCCGCTGCCATTGGTGATATGAATTTGAATGGAATCAACCCTTACGAAAAGTGGTCGAATGGGGGATGCGACAGTATATTTCCAACTACCTTGTCAGACCCATATTCCATCGGAGGCGGAAATCACGCTGATTCCATGCTGGATCTCACGTCAAAGCTGATGTCTACTGCCATATTCCCACCAAAGTCACAGATCAAGAGGCAAAAAATGATATATCACTGCAAATTTGGAGAGTTCGGCGTTATGGAGGGACAGTTTACCGAACCAAGTGGTGTGGCAGTAAATGCACAGAATGATATAATTGTTGCAGACACTAACAATCATCGCATTCAGATCTTCGATAAGGAAGGTCGTTTCAAGTTCCAGTTCGGCGAGTGCGGCAAGCGAGACGGGCAACTACTTTACCCCAACCGCGTGGCTGTAGTCCGCACCTCTGGAGACATCATCGTCACGGAGCGTTCTCCGACACACCAGATACAGATCTACAACCAGTATGGTCAATTCGTCCGCAAGTTCGGCGCCAATATCCTGCAACACCCTCGCGGTGTCACGGTAGATTCCAAAGGCCGCATTGTGGTGGTCGAATGCAAAGTTATGCGGGTCATTATCTTCGACCAAGCAGGCAACGTTCTGCAGAAGTTTGGTTGCTCAAAGCATCTAGAATTCCCCAACGGAGTTGTCGTGAACGACAAGCAAGAGATCTTCATCAGTGATAATAGAGCCCATTGCGTCAAGGTGTTCAACTACGAGGGAGTGTACCTCCGACAGATCGGCGGAGAGGGAGTGACTAACTATCCCATCGGAGTTGGCATCAACGCGGCCGGAGAGATCCTGATCGCAGACAACCACAACAACTTCAACCTGACCATCTTCACGCAAGAAGGTCAGCTGGTGTCCGCGCTGGAGAGCAAGGTGAAGCACGCGCAGTGTTTCGATGTGGCGCTCATGGACGACGGCTCCGTTGTCCTAGCCAGCAAGGACTATCGACTCTACATCTACCGCTACGTGCAAGTGCCGCCCATAGGCATGTAAATTATTATCTGACGAAATTAATGTTTTGTGAGAAAAGTAGGTGGCGATGAATTTGTTACACTTTGACGCCGATCATTCAAAATTGTGTTCGTCATATG
Source organism: Limnephilus marmoratus (assembly GCA_917880885.1). Taxonomy (NCBI): domain Eukaryota; kingdom Metazoa; phylum Arthropoda; class Insecta; order Trichoptera; family Limnephilidae; genus Limnephilus; species Limnephilus marmoratus. The sequence goes on along the minus strand of OU862931.1, from coordinate 16,793,066 downwards.
GATTTTACATCTTCACTATATTATACTTTTTTTTATATCCCGGTCAAGGGAAAAGTTGGGAGGATGTACGGTTAAAGTTTACTCCTTCGTTTGTTGGACCAATCCTTAAATATTACTATAAAATTAACGTATTGCATTTGTTTTTATGGATCCTGGAAATGATCTGGCGCAAGTGAAATTTCCTAAAATTGTTGTTTTTTTATTTAATTATATATTATATATATATACTTGTTTTTGTCAATCTCATCGTCAGTTGTTGTCGAGTGTTGTTGTTGTGAGTAAATGAAGACAAAGCGCGTCTGGTACAGCACCGTTCCCGTTTAGCCTGCGTTATGTTTACTTCTATTGTTTTCTTATTCTAATCTTATTATGGTCCGTTATGTTAACGCGGCCGATCATTGGAGACGCTAGTTTCGATTTCGCGAACAATACATGAGATTGCCTTTATCCAACATTCATGTTTATTTGTATCATTTTATATTTTTCCTGTATTCTAAGATTTGTTCTAGTTTTCACTTACAATTATATTTTTGTTAAGTATTATTTACCTTCGAACAGTATGGATTTTGTAGTAATTATTTTGTTTGTTTAAGGTATTTTTGCCGGTGCATGCAAACCTAGTTTTATTCATATTATGTATTACGAAGTGTTTAATGAGTGCATGAGTAGAGATTAGTTTCACATCCACAGTTTACCAACTACGGCGGACCAGAGTTTGGTCCCTGTGGAACACGCTAACTACTAGAAAAGTTCAGCATTCCTGGATGCTGACCGGACCGAACCTTACAATATTATTATTATTTAGTATTTTGACATCATGTCGGTAGGTGGTGTTATTTTTTTGTAAGTTTTCCCGCTGTAATTACAATATTTCGAGTCCTTGATCTGAGTCTATTATAATGTTAAATCCCATTACTTAAAACCTTACTTGAGATATTGCTCTTTTAGTTTCTTGGTCCAAGTGACTTCCTTATTAAAAAATCTGACAGTTTCGGTTGGAAAGTTTGTTACTTCCCTTCAAACATATATCAAAATATCAATAATAAATATATTTAAAGAAATTTTAACTGTTGCTTTGTTGCCTCGATACCTACAATTTTGCTGTTCGCAATTCTTTAAAATAGCCAATTCGCTTCCATACTTGTAGGAACGGCACAGCGGAGAAAATTGTCACCTGGAAACAAATATGAATAAGCGATCATTGTTTTTTTTTATAGCAACAGAGCATTAGTTAGATATTCTTTAAATCCCCATCCCCCATCCTAGAGAATCCTTGCCTTGAGGATGATCCTCTTTAGACGAAGTGGGTCACCCTCGATGCAAAACACCTCTGAGGACCAATTCAATCCTTTCCCAGGACTAAGGAAACATGTTCAATTTTCAATATTCTATACTCGTTGATCTCATTAGACCACCCTAAAAAAATCTCTTTCGTGTACCAAGAATTTCATGTTTCAGTATTATCAATTTATTTTTTAGATTTAGTTATTGACCAAGAAGTTACATGAGTCTAATTTCTGAAATTTGTGCAATTACATTTGTCCATGTTATGTCAGATGAACGTTTGAATATCTTAAAAATGTGTTCCCAGTCCGTTTTGTTTTTTGTCATTTTAAAGCTAAGATTTGTGCTCTTTAAGTACTTGTAGAAATTCATCTTTTCTGTAATGACTCAGGGAGCGCAATTATTGTCGATTATATTTTTGTTTCTTCGTGTTAATTTATTAAAAAAACCGATTTATCTATTCTGATTTTATTTCATGACACCATCCGATAAATTGTATGAACATAGTTTTAGGTTACACATTGTTTCGTTGTTGTTAATTATTAATACTTGGTTTAATAAAGTGTACGATATACATCGATACTATGACAGATATATTTCTGTAGATGGATTGTTTTTTTGATCCTCGGAAGTCCATTAATGATTTCTATATTGTTACGATTATTTGTTTACTTATTAATAATAATAGAGAATGAATATTCATTATTGCAATTTAGAGGCACCATAAAAATGAGTTTCTTTTGCAATTCTCCCTTATTTTATTAACACTTTTAATGCATTTAACGAGCATTTAAAATTTGGCAAACATTATTTAATAGATAATTTAACTAGTTGAAATAACACTTGACGAAATTTTGTTTGATTGTGGGTAGTTTCAATTCCTTTGCTTTTTGTTTTGTGAATGGTCGAGAGAGTATTTCACAAGTTAAGTCCACCGAATTTCCCTTTGGTTATTCTTCGTATGTTATAATGACTTATTTAGTGTTTAAATTTCTCAATTTTATTTTTCTACCTAACTTTACCCAAGAATAAATATTATATTTTTACGAATTCTGCTTTAATTTTCATCATGACTTTTTTATATTGAACTATACAATACGTAGGGCGGAGAGACTTGGTGAATTTTCCCTTATAGAAATTACTTCATTTGACAGTGTTTGTTGTTATCAATATTATTATTATTATATAATTTTTATTGTATAAAAACTTGTTCTTAAATTAATGTACATCGTTTTGTTTTTCATTATTTTTGTTGTATAATTGCTTTTTTTAATAATACCAGTTCTTTGCAGTTTTAAAGTTTGCAGTTTTTTTTCTTTTGTAGTTTTGTGTGAATTGAACCCTTCCCGCATTTCCTTGAAGATTGTTTGAATAGAGAAAACACAAATGATATCTTTATCGACTACTTAAGAATTTGTATATCAATAAAAGTCTATTGATTGCCTTTCTCTATTCAAACAAATCTTTACCACTTTTTATTATTTTTAGAACAAGTTTGAAGCACTGCCAATGAAACACCTTGACTTTGAAGGCCTATTATTTGAATTGAAACACCCTAACCTGGATTTACAAAAAAATATAAACGCACCAAAAAAATCATCTCATATGTCACGTTTTCCACAAGCAACATCCACAAATTCGACTTTGGCTGGAAATTCTGTTTATTGACAATCCAACAAAACACAGTTGTTGTACCACATAATTCAGATCCGTACAACTGAAAAACACATATGAAAATATAACGAGGTTTGGTTTACCATATAAACGCAATTGTGTAACTGGGTGGAAAACGGACTTAAATAAAAACACATTTTGAGATAATGCAACAAAAAAGATCATTACATTTTGAGCCTGCTGCCATCTAGGTGTAACATACAAAAATATTATTTAACTTGATGATAGTAGACGAATAATATTCTATGATATTGATGTTAAATCGCCAATAACTATCTTACATAAAGTCGCTTTTCCACCAATTTCCTCAATATTTCCACAGCGTTTGGTCATCGGAAAACGGATAAACTCTTTGCATGGTTGATGTCCGTAGCTACGGTAAGTATGATTATTTTTTCGTTTTGTGTGTTTTGTAGGTAACATTTTTTATGATTTTCTTTTATGAGCGTCGATAAATTCTCGAAAATACAATGAGTCGTGAATATACACGCAGCATAAATGGTGAACAAACGGCTTCTACTTTCAAATAATTGAAAATCAGATTTGAATTAAAATTCGGAAAGTTCCGTATTTGAAATCTGTATAAAGGAGATTTTCATCAATTCTGTTCCAAAACTGATTCTCTTTGAAGTGCCTACCTTATTCAAAATGTTTGGAAAAATATCAAACATAACAAGCTAAACTTTTCGTACAATGAAATAATTAACTTTTCAACGTATTTAGTTTTAAAATAGGTATGTTAAAGGTTTTGAAATGTGTACGTAGTCGAACCGGACCAGAATATAAACTAAAGTTTTTTTCTAATCAAGCAATCATTGTGACTTAACGTTACGATGATATTACAATTAAACAATCACAATTTTATGAACACACCCATTTATTGACATTTTAATATTTTTGTTGCGTACAGGTTTAATTAACCTGTATACATGCTTAATCAGGGCAGTACTTGATGAGTTTACGTTTAGCATTTACATTAATTGGATATTTTTGTGCATACATAGCATTTTTCAATCTGCATTTGCTAGTGGCAAATATGATATGCTGGCCTATTGAAGCACAGTTACAGGATAAAACGGTTAGCAACAAATATTTTATTAAATTCGTGGTTTTGTACAAATTAATTGTTGTATTTCTTGTTAATGAAAGAGTCTACCAAACCAACTTCACACATTTGACGTAATTTATCGAAACTCAAACATTAAGTAATTTACTGCAATTTGTTTCTTGAGCAATATTCGATAACGGCAACAACGGTTGAGATTGACAAACAACCCTAAAATACATTCCTCGTTAAGCTGATGAATAATTCAAAAACGAATAAATCACATTTGAAATGTCACGATTATACACAAATGAGCGTAAAGGTGTAAAAAGGAAAAAAACGGTGGGCAGCTTATTTGTAATATTAATTACCCTTACGAAAAGAGAATAAGTGTGACCACGAAAGGATTTAAATTATCAAATATTTCTTTTTTTATTTTATAATCTGTTAGGGTCAATTTTTGATCAATCGATTCAATGTGACCTTGATTATTTTGACCATATGCACCGTTTATAAAAGCACCTATGTAAGATATTATAATTATTTGTGATTTTTTTTTTCAAATTGTAACCAATTTATATCTGATTATTATTGGTATGAAATATGGATTTGAGATTACTGTGTTAAATGCTAAGTTATTGGTAATGGCGTTTTTCCTGAGTAAATTGTTTAAATATTTGATACAATCCTTCCAAGCCAGTTTGCTTGCCTTCCAGTTATTGCGAGAAACTCAATAAATCAATTAAATTTTGCGCTGAGCTTTCAGACAAATGTTTTTTTACGAAATACTAATTAAACGAACTGTTAATGGCACTATTTTCCAATCGAATGTTCACTGCTTAAAAAAATAACTGCATTAATTGTAGGAATTATCAGTCACATGCTTTATGTTAAGATTTCTGCAAAAAAAGAATTCAATTGTTGTTCTCTAACTTAAATGTATATAAATAATTATTCATATGCCTGTACTACATTCTTGGCGAAACTTTTCTAAGAAATTCATCGAGGGAGTCTTCGTACAACCTTCTAACTATCGTATCGCGCAGTTGTTGCTTGAATTCTTATTGGTTAGGTTGGGATGTCTTTGCCCCTTTCCACGGTGAAGGACGTATTGTTGGTGAGGCGAGCGCATCTGCTCTCAGATTGTTTGAATCCATTATATGTTTCTAGGTGATTCACGCTGGCTTCAGTTATTTCGTGCAAGTTTAAGAGTAGAAAGCTGACGTTAATTTGACCTCAAGGGGGCCCGTAAGATTTTCACGGGACGCCTTGCGGTGCTTTTCATATGCCGCGTTAGTCCGTCGGTTATAGTAACCAACAACTATTTCAGAGTCAATTACAATAGGGAACATAATAAATATACTCGTGTATTAATAACGAGGAACTCGTGTAACACTACTTTAAAGTTAGATTTAATATACTAAAAGATTATACCTTTTTTACAGTTTCACCAGACAGCTGAATTTTTTCTAGATTTCTTTAGGTTAACCTGTTTTTTTTTTAATCCCAGTGAGTATCTTTCCTGTCCTATTCCGCTGGTAGACGAAAATGCACAAAATATTTATTTTTAGTCATTGACTGTAGTGTCAACTTAAAGTATAGGCATGCTAGAACATTTATATCTGGACGGTTGAAATCTTTCTGAAAACATTTCTGAAAGCTTTCTACTTCCACTATTTTATTTTCAGCAGCATTTAAAGAAATTTTAATTACTTTGAAAAGTTTTGGGTTTCATAACTCTCTTATTGCTTCCCAGATCCGTAAACATTGCAACTTTCTTTGCTGTTAAAGGCGTTTTCTAGTTTATATCTAATTTGCCAAGCTTTGACGCTTATGTGGTTATAGAAGTTAAATTTTTGCAATAAGCTTTTATGATTTTGTGCATTTTTCTTGTATGAACGGAATAGGAGCAGAAGCTTTTCATTTAAAAACAATAGCAACCTAATTTTAAATTGAATCAATTGATAAAATAAGTTATTATTTTTTTAACCATCATAAATATTTCAACAAAATGTAAACATCGTCGTATTTCATTGATATATTCCGATTATGAACATGTACCGCTTTTATCCTAGAATAATAACGAACTTACTTTTAACATTATGTTAAAATCGTGCCCGCATTTTGCAATTACAATCCTTTCGACGCTTTCCACCAAAGTGAAATTTTATTTCTCAAAAATAAAAGCGTCTCTTGACGTTTCACGACAAATAGTGCCCGAAGCGATTCCGAAATCACGCATTCAAATTTTCTCTTTTGGTTCTACAATTTCCAGAGTTTTCCCAAAGGGTTTTCACTTCCCTACGTTTCGTATGGATTCCTAATGTCAACTTTCTGGCGCTTCTACATGTGGTTATGGAAAATCTTTTCTACGAAATTCTAAAAATATAGTAATGAAATTACTTTCGTAATCCGATGAACATTACTAGTATTTTCTCACAATAAAATCATCACATTTAAAATCAGTATTTTCGTATCGCTGAATTACCACAGATTTTAACTACGTACCGCTTTAGACATACTACCATTAATTATGCAAGCCTGAGGTGTGTAAATAACCCCAGACCCTCTGGGCTTAATACCCAAGAATTATGATCAGGTATGAAAATCTACTTGCGCGAGCGCGAACAAACAAATATCACAAGGAATGACAATTAGACAGCTCCAGGGAAAATAACAGATCCACCAACCTTGTTTTATAGTTATATGCAGCTTGGAGGCCTCCGTAATCTTATCCGCTTAAAATTCAAGTCTGTAATTCCTTTTGTGACTTGAAACTTGCACAAGAGATGAGATTTGTCAATTAATACACAAACTCATAAGTTTTCACAATGACAAGAAAAATTTTCATAAAAACAGACGATGTCTGTTATTTTCAGTTTGAATTCTATTTTCAAACCATCAGGTGTCTCTGTTAAATCCAAAGAATACCTACCCAACTACCATCCTTGTGATATAAATAGATTTATTTAAATATTAGAATAAACAAAACATATTGCAATGCATAACCAACCGTCAAAGCAATTGGTTCTAGGAGACGCAAGACAGAATTGCTAGATATTTAAAATATGCCTCCGTTAATAATGTGTATTTTTTTTCTATTTTCATGAATAAAGTAATCTCAGGTATGCATGGGATCACAATTTAAATCCGCCATGTTGTGAATTGCTTTATTATCAAGAAGGAAGCGAATACAGAATTCATATCGTGGAGTAACTCAGTGGGATGATGGAACGCTCTTAAATAATGTTATTATTATATTTTGAAAGCGCTCTTTTCGAAACGTTGGAAATAACTTGTTTGCGGAGCGGAGTGATTCATCACGGAGAGCGGCTTCAATTTTGAATAATCGGTCGGGAATTACAATACTCCTAGCTTCGCCGAAATTACTCTCGATAAAAAACGAACGCGGCAGTTGAAAGCTCCGCCAGATGTAAATTAAGCTTCGTAAAGGGAAAAACGGAAAATTTGCATCGCTAAATTTCTAAGTAAACGTTATCAATTTTCATTTTAAATCATTTATAGATTAATTAGAGGATGAATGCGAAATTCCGCCGCAAAAATTATATTCACTGATAAAACAAACAACCTGCCTTCAATTATTATATTCCACCTATCTTGTCTCTTCTCTGTCCTGTATTTTTATTTTATAGTTTAAATAATATATCCATCCAAATTAGTCCCAAAGGCTCGGAGGACTTCACCTCAATTGATATGCAAGACCTCCCTCACCCTCCATTGTTTTATTACGTCGTTGACTGAATCCCAAAACCCTTTGATCTTTGAGGAACCTCATTTGCTTCTGAATCGTTATATACATCACCCTATTTCTTTTGTTACAATTTTAACGAGTGGATCAACTCGTAAAAAATACTTTTGTAACGATATACTAAAAAAAACTCTCATTGCTTTTAATAATACATAAAAATCAACCGACATTTATTATAAAGTAAAAAGCATCCAAAACTTCATTCTCAGAAAGCTTCGTGAAAATGTAAGCACTAGTTTTACACATATCCACTGCATTGCATGTACCACGGTATACTAATTGGAATATAAAGTTTACGAAGGCAAAGTTCCAACTGAAGTTTAAAAAGCTGCTGTGCCGTTTTGTCCCGAGTCGTATTCCTGTTCCGAAGCTGATAACTTTATTGCAACCCTCTCAACAACTGGACTGGTGGATATATAGAGTCGCAAAGATTTCAATTGCGAGGACCCTACTTTCCTGAGAGCCCTCGAATCGCTGAGAAAATGAAAGAAAAACTAGAAGCAATGGAGATAACGAAATAACGCTTAGAAACACTGTTTTACCTCCAAAAAATAGGTTCCCAAAACCATGGTACCTCCTCACGGACATTCCATGAATTTGTCGCCCCAGATGGCCCCAAATATCCAGTAACACAGACCCCTCTATTGTAAGTCTTTCTCTTTCCCTGAAAAGAATTCATCTGAAAGTGGAAACTATTAGGTACTTTTAAACCATCTTGTTCATTATGTAACCAATCACGTTAAATTAATAAAAAAAAAACAAGATCCTAATAAACATCTTGTTCTACGCTGTACATATTTAAAGGACATGTTCATAATTGTTATTTGAAAGAATGTTTTAGCTTTAACCCCCACCCCAGCTTTAAATAATTAACCACGGCTTCACGATGAAACAACATCGACAAATACGAATTATTTTGGCGTTGTATTGTGGCACCGACAGGTTCTACAGTACAGCCTACAGCCGTTTCTCGGAAAGTCTCCCACAATAATTGTACCCACCGAACGAGCTTCGAGTTTTCTATGGAACGTTCGGCTGTGAAATAATAAAGTACACAAAGCCGTAAAACGTTCATTCATGGACTGACTCAAAAATTCTCATTTACACTCGCTCAAGTAACGAAGTGACAATTCAGACCAATCCCTTTCATACTTTTTCACGTAAATTTAACGTTATTAGGTAGCTGTCATTTAAAGTACCTTTGTAAGATTCCTCGTAGGTTTTAATACTTGAAGTACATTTTTTTATCTCGCTCTAGGTAGGCCGTACAGATGTGTACCTTTAAAATATTAATATTGTGACTAAACCTATTTCACTCCAAATTCGTAAACACCAAATAATATAATAAATTCAAATAGTTCTTTGCAGTACATAGAGCATATTTTTATGAAGCTAACTTTTCTACTGCCTAGCTGATTAGTCCCAGGGTTCTAGGATCAAGTAACGCTAACCGTCGCGGGGTTCTCTCCCTCGGCGACCTTTCTCTTCTTCCTATGTTTCTCTTCCTCGGACCCAACACTGTCGTAGTATATTAAGGGAGGCTTCTCACATCTCATCCGGAGTGATTGATGGTCGTTCTTCCGGACTCGCGACTTCTCGAGGGCGACATATATCCTTCCATCTCGGCGACTGACTGACGATTAAAGGAACAAGCATTCCTCGTTGGTTCTCTGAGGTGAGCTTTGTTCGAGTCCCTGTTCGTGTTTCCGATGCTAGGTTAAGTTATCAGATTTAGGTGAGTACCTAGTTAAGTCTATATTTTTGTATCGAGGCTCATGCCCAAGGAAGAAGTGTACGCGTGAAAGACAGAGTAGACGTGGGACGTGGTTTAGCAAATGGAAATCGGAAGGGTATCGGAGAAATGGTGTACGTGTGCATCGGTTAGGTTAAGTCATGTATGTATGTATGTTAAGTATGCGTGTGATATTTTTGGAACTAAGGTATTTAGTAGGCGAGGTGCCTATGGCAGTAATGGTTATCGGAGACATATCTCGACTCATTTCGCTGTGAACATTATTCTTTGTGAAGAAAGTTTTAGTAGGTTTACGGTTATCCCCGGGTTCGCGGCGGAAAAGCCCGAATGACAACAATGTTGAGTATAATCATGTTTGGTCTACACTTTAATTCTAGAGCTATGTATATTATACGTATATATAGTTATAAATCACCGTGTTAACATTTTGAGCACAAACTGTTTCCCTCCTGCGCTGTTTGAATGTTTTTAAATTATTAAAGTTGTTAGCAAGTGCTGTCACTTAGGTTAAAGTCACCTCGCCCGCAGTGGTGGATTCTTATGTGTTAGATTAAGCACAATAGTTGTAAGTACACGTATGTTAACAGTTCATTATATTGCACTGCACTTAGAGTAGGAGCTAGGGGTCGATTAGCGAAGAGCAAGGAGCAAGCAGCGATCCTGGCTCTGCGGCGCCCGGATTCTTGTATTCCGCAATCGGCACTGCATCCATGCTAGGCGTGTAGCGAATAGAGTTATTTTCTGGTTTTCGTGATTATTTCTGTAGTATTTTGCGTGATGTCTCTTTTATTCTTAATACCAAGTGTTTTAAATAGTTTTCTTTATTTTACGCTTTTAATAGATACGAGCTTTTTGTGAGAACAAATCTATGGAATCTAAGTCATTAGAAGTATATTTTTTGATATAGCTAGTACTGTTAAGTATAAATAATATGTGATCGGTGGCTTAAAGTAAATCGTAGAGTTCCGCTTGCACCCGGTCGTTACGCCATTAGCAGTTCATGTACCGATACATGCAGATATTCCGTAGGACTTTAGTCGAGCGACGTCTGACGGGGCCGCGGAGAGGTGCGCACGTCAGGCGACAGATGTGAGACGGAGAAAAGTTGTCTTCTTTTATATTTGTCATTTGTTTAGGATTTAAGCGTGTGAAAATTTTGAATATACACTGTTATAATACATAGCTGTTTAAAATAGTCGAGATAAGACGATGTAAGCTTTGGTATAGTTCCGTGCTGAGTAGCTTGGTTGTGCGGGGTGAACTGGCCTACAGTCTGCAGTAGACAGGGCGGAGAGTGACTTCACCCCGTTTGTTGTGTTTCATAACGTTGTTCGTACCGTTGCACTTCTTGATTCCACATGCACCGTTACTGTAAGGTCTCAACTGTTGAATATGTGTAGTCGTGTTGTTGAAGAAGTTGTTCAATATGGCCTCGGTCGCACCGAGAGCAGCCGGAGGGCACCGTACATATCGCTGGACTCCGCCGGAATGCGGGCGAAGGGCGAGGGCCATGCCATGAGGGCAGGTCTGGGCGAGGTGCGCGCTGCCGGGTCCGGAACGCGGACAGACACATAAATATATATATTTTGTATTGGGAGAGGAGTCCCACTAGAGACGGGAGGCTGAAGATGTCCGGCAGCGCGAGACGCTTGTGATGTGTTTTGTCAATCGTAGGTTTATCTATGTAAATAGCTATAATAACCTTTACTGTTTGTTATGCATCTCACACAGGTTTCCGATATCAAATTATATTTTGTACCATTTTTAATATTAAGGCGCGATAAAAATCACGTATTTTAATTAATATTCTACTTCGCCAAATTCTCTATTCTACTCGCTTTTTCAGTACCTATTACTTTTATAATGGCACATTTTAAAATGGTAATATTAATACACACATTCATGAATCAATTTGCAACCCCCGACTCGAGAATATCACTGACTCATAATAAAGTAATATTACCCTCTTGTTTTAATGCGTACAGCATGTGTGTCGCAGTTACTCGACATGGTACAGCATGTGCTCTGCATACAGCATCCCTCGGCGGGATGATCCCGGAATTAGGAATAAGATGTCGATGCTTGTAAACGCATTCACAGATAAGCCATCCACGGTGGTCAAACTCAGGCCTATATAAGATATTTTTTAAAAGGTATGACTCAATTTTTAAGACTGATACATAAAAAAAACTGAAAAAAATAAATAAAAAAATAAAAAACATTTGTTCAGTGATAATTATTTTGCTCTGTTACTCGCGCTGATCTCTATCTTCCCCCCTCGAACTGGAGTCAACTTCCACAACTGGTCGCGGTGTTTAGATGAGAAGGAATTAGGACATCGAGAGAAGAACAGTTCTATAACTAATTTGTATCATTGAAGGAGTGATTAAAAAAAATAATTGTTGCCAAAAAAAAAACTAAAAAAAAATAATTCCACTTTATTGATGATTGTGAATGTTGTTCTTTGTCGGTTGACACGAAACGAAAGTTCAATAATTTATTTTTTCATAATGAACTAGTATCTATTATCATATTATGGATGTAACAATTAATGTTTAAATCTCTAGGTTTAGGAATAATTGTTCCGGGGCCACACTGTCAGTCATGGATCATTTTAAACTTTAATTATTTATTAAGGTTTTATCTTGTAACCTCTTTGCCGTCTTTACTTATCCGAGTTTGTTGTCAACACTGAGACGTCATTAAAGAATCAGAACCGAGTTTCAAACACTTTACTTAACAGGTTCGCTGCGTCGTTCGACGCATTTTGTATTTACTTTCTTGTGTTAATTTCATTGACGGAGACAAACAAATATTACTAACTTTATACAAATAATCAGTAAAATAAATCAGCAAACATCAACAACAAACAATATTGCTAAAACTAAAATCAAAAACACAGTTTGTGGCTTCGGCCGAAGTAAGCGACAGCCGTCGTATAAAGTATTGTGACTCCGACCGGAGTCAGAAACAACTGACATATAAAGTGTTGTGACTCCGGTTGGAGCCAGCAGCACCCGGCGTACAAAGAGTTGTCGCTCTGGTAGAAGTCAGCGGCAGCCGGCGTAGGTGCGTTAGCTCCGCCCGGAGTCAGCGACAGCCGGCGCATGAAATGCTGCAATGCGACTCCGGTTAGAGCCATCGACACCCGGCATCGCTGCGGCCGGAGTCAACATTTTGTGTATGAAGGATCCTGACTGCGGCCGGAGTCAGCGGCAGCGAACCTGTTAAATCGATACTCAATCAAACATATCAAAAGCACGGCTTCAATAATATCCTTTTGATGAAGGAATGAGGATATATTTCTCTCTATACCCTTTTATTTTAATTCTCTTTCATCACGTCTCAATGTATCATTGTGGATTTTATTTGTACCGAATTATTGTTACCTACCGTGTAATTTTAACCATTTTGTCATTATTTATAAAAAAATCTATATTTATATTCAAACGATCCTTATTTTAATTGTATACTGTGTAACAAACTCTTGTATTACCATTATATTTTATCAAAAGTTTTAGATTTTAACAAGCATTGTTAATTTAAGTAGGTACCTAATAATTTGTCTTTAGGATTTTATTAAGCATGCGTGTTTGTGTTCTACTACGAAGTAATTTCTTTCTCATATCAGTTTTGATTTAAAAACAAACATTAAGGCAACATTTATAAAAGGGCCAATAAATAAGTTGATAAGTATTGATAATGTTGGGCTTTTCACACGATAATATGAGCTCACCGAATCTTTATCGAATTCTTACTAATATTTTCAGCTCTCTAAGCTTTTCACTGCTTTTCCATACAAGCTCAAGGGCCTGTCTGTATATTTATACTTTAAAGTAAAATACGCCATCGCAGTTGATCAAACAGTAAACAATAGGTATCTTTAATACGCCATGGGAATCAATTTGTTAAGAAGCTTGGAGGTTAGATTCCAGATGTGAAAACGATTTTTGACTGAACCGATTTACGAAATTGTCATTTATTAATTGAATCCTTTGAAAGTTTTTAAGTTCTTAATCAGTTTTAATGATTTCTTGTACCGTGGTAGATTTGGTATAATATTCATGACACCAAATAGAAATCGTGATCGTAGAATAAGTCAATACTAACTCTATATTTCCTTTGGAACGTTCTCTCTGAGATCTGTGACCACTAACTATTAATAATTGCTAACTAACTAACCACTCTCCATTCTTCGTGGCACCTGCGAACGTGGGGTAGCTCACATATGCCAACGCGCATTTGATGGGACATCCCAAATTAAGAAGTAACAAGTCTACACAATGTATTCCATTTAAAAGTAATATAAATTCAATATTTGCAATTAATCGCAATACATCTTTTAAAGGTAGTCCTAACATAATCATTACTAGTTACTTAAGGTGTATCTCTAAGTCTGTACTGCGCAGAGCATTAAACTCCTGTCTTCTGAGAATATTCTAATATTAAAACAACTAGCGTCATTTTCTGCAAAGGAGATTATTTAGACGTTTTGCGAAAATGACATTTCGATGTAATTACATAAACCTGTTGTCTATTGTAGCCTTACTGTTTCTATAATACTATTATTATGTTTGAGAAACAAATTGAAAATGGTGTATTTTATTACTTGAAACTATGATAATATGATATTATAACTCCCTAGCGGTAAGATTACTCTAACTCTTTTAACGATAAGACTATTTTAACCGCAGTAATTAACTAAGGTTTAGTTTGTGTAGGTACCTATCTAGTCTTTATACTTTGTGCCGTTGGATGTCGGATCATCTCTAGTCGTAAGTATTTATCTGTGCCCCCTCCTTCAACAGACGTATCTCCTCAGCCGATGCACGAATTCGTTTCTTCATTGGAATGCTTTGTCTAGTTTAGTCTCCGACTTGGTTGTTCCCAGGATCTGGCGAGGCGTCAGGCCCGTCCTTTCTGTTTCCCCCCTGTTCAGTGTGTACTGTGTAGGTCATTTCGGTGGTAATGTTAGGCGGAAGTCTCGAGCGATGGTAATGGGACAACCAGCAAGCCAGCCCGAGGGGAGTATTGGTAGATTCGTTGAAGTGTGGTCAGTTATTAGTAGCATTGTTGTAGCTTCCCCTGGCGGTGGCGACGCCCGACTAACTACCGACTAGTGGCGAACAGCCCGGCGCCTTCTCGCTCGACTTCCGGTAGAGAGAATATTTCGTGTAGGCTTCTTGAAATAAAACATTTATCTGTGTTAGCAATGGTTGTCAAAAGTTACATTATGGATTTGGAAAAAAAGTATTTTGAAGAATTATAAAAAGCCGTCATAATATATTCAAAGGTAATTAATTTTTCCGGAAAATGTTGTTATTGTTCTAAAATAATCAAAAAATTGTTGAATCAAATAATAATGATAGTAATTATTGGAAAAATAATATATATACGAACTTGTTTGTGTAGGATATTTATTTTATTTTTTTTATCAGCCATATTGAAAGTGAAATATTTGTAATTTAGCGTGTTTTACGATGTATGATGTTTAAGTTTTTCATTTATGAAAATATCAGCACAATTATTGATAATGCAACATTCAACCGTTCCACGAGCAGAGAAAGTTGCCATCGAATAAGTACTTATCGAATGGCCAAGAATGTTTATTCTCCTTTTTGGAATTACTAGATTAAGATGTTTGCTAGGAAATAAAGTTGAGAAATTGATGATTGTGGTCATTATGTCAATGTAAAGTCGACTACACCCAGTTAGCGCCATTCAGAGCTTCCGAGGCCGCCGCTGCCCTGGCGGCCACTAGCGGAACTAGCACGCGGGTGTGTTTCCCGGATGCGTCTCGGCTAAATCACCTCGCAAACACCGCACCGTGCTGCTCTTAGACAATTATTAGAACCATTAGCTTCATTTGAAAATGGCCACAACTTTGGGAAAGTTTGACGGAGGTGTCGCCTCTCGAGAGAACCGTTGGAATTGTTCGGTTTTAAGAAGAGTATAGTGTAGACTCGATATTTGCTGTTAAAAATATAACTTATTTATTTCCAGAGGATACCAACATTCCAGCTCATGTTATTGAATAGTTCGGACCTAGTCGGGAACCGAACCACTCCTGTTGATCTTATCATTAAATATAATTAATAATTACCTTGATAATATCTCATTCATAATTTTACTTCTATGTTGTACTGAAATGGATGAAAAATAAAGTGTTTGAAAAAATGTTACTGTTTCAATTACCCCTCTCTACCCAATGTACATTTAATACATATATAAACACTATTGATATGTATACTATATGTGTTCTTTTTTTACGTTAGCTCCACACAGGAGGCCCTGAGGAAAATAATTCCCCTCAGGGCCTACGTCATCTTTGGGGATGCTGTATGAAGGGTCTTTTTAGGAAAGGAAGGAGAGGAAATTCTGGGAAGGAAAAGGGTGTTAGAGGAGGGTCAGTGTGTCCGAGAGTGACGGACGTACGAATCCATCCCACCCACTGCGGTGCAATTCAATGTCCCGAGAGAGTACGGCTGGAGAAATCAAAGGGACTCCCTCAACCATTCTCTCCAGATCCGGCCTGCCATGCAGCTGGTGGGCAGACGCCGTCAAAACCCGGACAAACCTCACCCCATGAACCCGGGCACCCCTACTAAGTCACCAAACGTCCACTTGGGGTGACCTATGACACAGGTGTTGGTTATCCAATAAATGGTTCCCGGGGGGACGGTACCCATACCCGCCTCCCAAATTTATATTGTTAAATTAAATTGGCAAAATATTACCCACATATAAAAAGAAATAACCTCAAGAAGAAAATATAATATTTAAAGACCGGTCAGTGGTCGAGTTAGCATCGCGTTTGGGTTCACCCAGATGTCGATATGTTTAATTCCTCGTCTGGCTAAGTCCTCCATCACGACACAAGCAACATTTTCCGCTTACTGTGGTGGTAGTAGGAGATTTTAAAATATTGTCAGGTAATTCGTAATCCGAGAATGTTTACTAGGAAAACTTGCAATATCACAGTTAGGGAACGTACCCACACTACGTGACACGTTTAAAGGGGGGGGGGTCTTCAAAATGTCACGCTTGGTACAAATGAGCGGCGGCGGGCTTAGGTTTTTGGTCCTGGACTCGAGTCCCAGATGTGACCGTATCTTCCGATTTTTCTGTTTCAGATTTTCGATTGAGTTTCGCTAATATGTCTTTATTTAATTATAAATATTATAATTTGAGATCTTATTCATAAAGTTCAAAATAAAAATAAATATTCATCCTAGACTTGCAGAAAAATCAATAGATGTCGCATATTAAAAATAAAATTGTTCAAAATTATCCAGACACTATCTAGATAGCGTTTGGTTCGGGTTTGAATCTTGCTATCATACATAAAGATAGCAGCCAATAAAAATGCGTTAAGAAAATGAAGATAATGTTGGTAGTTCTTAGTCGAAATATGATACAGTTAAAAATGACCGAATCGGATAGAGACACCTTAGCTCAGTTGGTAGAGCTGTGGCCAGGAAAGCCGAAGGTCCTGGGTTCGAGTCTCAGAGGTGCCAATATCTTCTTCTGATTTTTCTGTTTCCAGATTTTCGATCGAGTTTCGCTAATATTGCCTCCATTTAATTAAAAATTAAATAATTAATTTTACGCCTTGATTTTTTTCATAAAATTTTATAATTAATTTATTTATTATTATTATTATTTACAGTCTCGTTCGAATGTATTATCATTTATTTTAAGTTTCTCATTTAATTATTTAAATAATTCAGTTTAACTTTAGGTCCGCAATTGCTTATTCCACCAAATAAGAATTAGGAAACCTTTAAACTAAGTAAATCCAATAAAGTCAATGGAAACTTCCAAACTAACAAACCGGATAAATAAAACAACCCCTTTGGAGGGTAATAACACTAATAGCATTGGGAACTTTGGTTTTGTGGGAGACAATCTAAAGTCTAAATTGATGTTGGACTTCTTTATTTATGTTGTCTTTTATACAAAAACTAGGTTGGTTTACCATTATAGGTAATATGGAAAATCTAGTTAGGTACCTTATAACTTACAAAATGATTAGAACGATAGTTACAGAAATTTTATTACACATGATATCTGGAAACAGTTGCTACAACCAGAAAACTGAGGAATCAACATCACAATTTGCGAAGTGGGTATGGAGAAATGCTTTTTACAAGTTATGCTTAAAAATAAAAATATTAAGATGAATTAATTGTTTGTGCCCGTACATAAGCGATATGAATATGAATAAATAGTTTTGTACATATTGAAGTACCCACCACTGTCCCACCCCGGTATAGGCAACTTATGGTCGCCCCTTCGGAGTTCTCGCAAGAATCTAATTTTTTTGAATAAATGGCTCTACTTTTAATGTAACGAATCTAGACCTTCAATGTCCCCTCATACTGTGTTAGGTGGCGGTATGCGGGCGCGCCTACAGGACTGTACTGTAATGGTCAATCTCTACGATTCTAAAGCCCATGGAGGTGTCATTGGAGGGGACCCACCACTTTCCCAACGGCGTTATAAGGAAACATATGGTTTCCTCCTTCACCGCACACCTCAAGAATCTACTTTTTTTTTGAACGAAGCTACATTTATTTGAACGACTCTAGACCCTCCAATGTCCATGCATACGGGGTTAGTAAGCAGTATGCAAGTACTTACATTAAAATTATACAAAAGATAAATAGAAGTAGCAGCCCGTGGAATAATTCTTCTGAAATAGGTAACATCAATAAGAGAAAACAGTGTTAGTAAAAGAAAAATAAAAATAAAAATAACGGCTAGACCAGTCGAAGAAACCTTCTGTAAATAAAATAAGTAATGAGGAAAAAACAGTTATATGATTATGTTATAATGTAAGTAATTACTATAGTAGCGGAAAGAAAATAAAATATATAAAAAGAAGAGCCAGAGAAAGTATTCCATTGACCACCGGGCAGTCCCAATGAGAATACGTATAGCTATCGGCCCAACCGCAGACGATGCTCGAAGTCCGCGCCCTTTAGCCGGTTCCCCGATTTTGCCTCGAAGAAATGCACTTGGGAGAGAAGGGGAAGATTTTGAAGACCTTGAGGAAAAGATGAGCGTCGGGTTACCGGAGGGGGGACGGAAGGACATCGAGACCGCACGGTTACGCCTCAGGTCTACGCATGACGATGGGGGAGGCGCGGGCGGATCGCGGGAAGACCACTCTGGTATGTGTTCGTCTGGCAATGTGCATGGACAGGGTCTATCCCACCCCCTTTCTATGGGGGAATGACGATACATAACATGTTCAGTTCAGTTGCGCCACCAAAGAATGGAAACCAAAACTAATACAGAAAAATAGAAAATAATAAGAGCATTTATACATGTGAAACATAATTACAGAATCAGTTCAGAGTGATAATATATCGAGCATTAGTGTCATCACTAATATCGATCACCAACACCAACATGACCTGTCGAGGTAAAAACATAAATCATTGTTAATGTCATTGTTAATGGAGGTGTCAATGCAAAAGCAGTGAACCTCATGGACAGTCAAACAAGTTATTAGTAACATCAACAAATAAATAAAGTAATCAAAAATGACAGCAGCCGTCATGAGTAATTAGCTCATGACAGCGGGAGACATGACCATACATAATCCGGCGGGCGGCACCGAGCACTGTACGTTAAAAAGAAGGAAACAAAAGTAAAATAACATATATACAGATAAGAACCGGTGTCACCGCAACCTGGCTGCCGGCAGACCCCGAGACAGTGAAGGAGGCTGATTGACCGGCCTCCCCACAACCGGCAGCGTCGTCCTTAAGCCAGCTAGCCGGTGGTGCCTAGACGACAGTAAGTGGAAAACATGAAGAAGACCCTAGGGGGAGAAGCGTCGGGTCGCCGGAGGCGGGACGGACAGCTTTCGGATGTCGTTCAGCCTTCTCCCCAGCCTCTTCATGTCACGGGGTGTGGCGCGGCAAACAGGTGCAGCTCCATCAGTTCTAGAAGACCGGCCATGGTACGTAGGCGGGGACACGGTCCAGGGTCCAACCCCTTATATGGGGAGAAGGACGGTACAAAAACGAACAACGGAGTTCAGTTCTCATAGTACAGCATAACTTAAAAGAAATGTATATGTATAAGCGTAGAAAACCGCAAAACATAAAAAATAAATAAACAAGAGCGTGTGGGAGTCATCGCTAGGCGTTTAATTGCACCAAATAACGAAAAATAAATCATAAGCATGTAAAGTAAAGAAAACATAAAATAAACATGAGCGTTGAATAACGCAGGGCCTGTGTAATCCAGAAAAAAATAAACATAAACATGTAAAAGCATAAAAAACATAAAATGTAAATGCAAACAATAAACATAAAAATGAAAAAAAAAAATAAAATTGTACATCCTGGGCAGAGTTTGTAAAAGAATAGAAGCAAGAAAAGTCAGTGGTAAGTCAGGAACAAGTACACCTGGTGTCAAAATCTACTAATCAGCGACTCTAAGCTCAGGCCATCTCTCAACCCAGATCCTTGTAAAGTTCCTCAGGCACTCGAAATTCGTCTTGTTCGAAACCAGATCAGTGTTTTACACTGGTCTGATTGGTACGTCCAAACCATCGAGCATTTCCTCTCTTGCGTCCGTCATTATCTCACACTGCCACAGAATGTGCTCCGCCGACTAGTTCGTGCACCCGCAGGCGCAGTTGGGGTGAGGGGACAGGGAGAGGGCGTGAAGTCTCCCCCTGAATTCCCCGTGGCCGGATAGAAGCTGGGTGATGTGGTGGTCCAACTTGAGAAAGACCCCTTCCATTCTGACTTTAACTGATGGGAAGAAGGAGAAAGTCCATCTTCCCTTATTCGTTCTATCCCAACGGACCTGCCACTCTTGGAGCGACAGATCCCTCATTTGACGAAGCAGCCCATGGAGAGTCCCCGGCCCGCCCGGTGTCAGAACAACGCCTAGGTGAGTGGCCGGGGTTCCTCTGGTTAATTTCTGCTTAGTGAGCACTTCCCTGATTTCCAGATCGATTGGCAAAATGCCAGCCAAAACGGGTAAAGCGTCCGAAGCAACGGTTCTATACGCACCAGAGAGTGCCAGCAAGGGGGTTCGTTGGCCTCGCCTGAGAGCTAAGAGAATTAGCGAATTGTCCAGGCGGTGCTCCCACACAGAGGCGGCATACGAGACTTGCGCCACGTACACGCACCTATATAGCGTTCGCAGAGCCGGATTACGCAATCCCCAGTCAGCTGTGGAGAGTCTCCTCAGCTTCAAGAAGAGAGCCTGTGCCTTGCTGGATACTTCTTTGACGTGAGCCAGAAAAGAGGACGATCGATCTAGAATAACTCCTAAATATTTCACTGTTTCAAAAAAGCGGATGTTAGAATCTCCCATTCTGATGGTAGGATTTCTTGCTCTACTGAGAGAGCCCTTCATCAGGAGGCCCTTGGTCTTATGGGGAGCGAAGGTCATCTTGTTTCTTTCACCCCAGTCCAGGAACATCTGCAAACCTTCACTGCCTTTACTCTCCACTTCCTTTCTGCTGTCCCCAGCGACCAGATACAACTTATCATCAGCGTAGTCGACAGCGATACATCCTTCAGGCAAGAGTAACCTGGAGGAGTCGTCAAAGGTGATGTTCCACAGGTCGGGTCCAAGGATGGAGCCCTGCGGGCATCCCATGTCGGCTTCCCTCTGGATACAAAACTCACCGAAACTGATCGTAATCGTACGATCAGAAAGGTAGTCATCGATGGCTTGGAACAGTAAGTTGGAACACCGCCTGTTTTTCACCTTTGTACGTATCATTGCCCACCAGGCGTGATCGAAGGCACCAGTGATATCGAGGAATATTGCAACTACATACCTCTTTGGGCAAGCCTTCACCCATTCAAGCGCATACGACAGGGCGTGCATCGTGGATTTCCCGGGGACGAAACCGAACTGGAGGTCACTGGCCGGGGACAAGGTTTGACGGAGCCGCTCCCTCAGTAATTTCTCCAGGATCTTGCCTAAAACGGGAAGCAGCGTTATCGGCCGGTAGGCCTTGATGTCGGTGAGTGGTTTATCGTTCCCCTTAGGTATAATCCGGAGCACGCCACGCTTCCACTCAGAGGGGAAAACTCCCCTCCTCAAGCACGTGTCCATCACCTGGAAGAGCTCCTCCTTGGCGTGGACCCAAACTTGCTTCGCTATTACGCCATTGAGCCTGTCATGCCCTGGTGCCTTCTTAGGACCCAAACCCTTAATTATCACATCAATTTCTGCCTTAGTGACTCTAATGAAGTTATCCTCTTGGGCGAGGACTCTAGGTGGCAGCCGTGACAGATTTCTTATCTGTTTATGGTGGTCACTTTCCCCAATTACTGATTCTACAGGAACTAACTCACCCAATAGTGTTTCGAGTGTGGAGGCCACATCCACTGTCTCAGCGTTCCTCCCATCTGTTATCCCAATTACTGTTGACAAATATCGGTCAGAACCTTTCCCGGATTTTTCAATCGCGCTGTGGATTTCCCACGGGTTGGCGTTACCCACGTTTTTAACCCAATTATGCCAAGCAGCTCGTTTCGCTAGGAGAACAGCCCGTTTGAAGGCCGACCTGGCAGATCTGAGGCCCGCCTGAAGTGCAACCGTCTCCTCCTCCGTACAGCCGCCACTCCTGGACATCCCCAGCGCCCTGTAGGCCCTCTTGTAGGCCCCCTTCAGCGAAGTCAGCTCAGGTGACCACCACGGCGTCCTAATACTAGTCTTTGGGTTTAATCTTCCCAAAGACGAGTTGGCAGCAGATACAACCGCCCTATTAAAAAAATTCCCCAAATTATCCGGATCAGTAGCTGCTACGTGGTGAAAATCCCTTAGCGTATCTCGTAGCGCTTCCCCAAAGTTATCCCAGTTCGCCCTAGTGGTGTTGAAGTTCCAGGAGGATCTTGGAGCTTCAGTTTTATTTACACCAACCGTAAAAGTGATTAACCTATGATCCGAATTTATTGCGCACTCATGGACTGTCCACTTTGAAATCCTGGTCGCAACAGATCCAGAGCAAAGAGTTAGATCAATGTTGCTCTCACCATGTATGTTCGAAAAGGTACAAAAAGAACTCTGTTCATTAATAATGCTAAGACCTTGCGCGGCAATCAGGTCCTCAACGGCGTCTGAACGTTCCGTCCTACGATCACTAGTATCGAACCATAATGGTGAGCGTGCGTTAAAGTCACCTCCGATAACTATGTTACGGCCTTTAAGCGCGTTGAGTGCGCGCGTCAGACTCAGGATGTGGGGTCCAACCGGGTTCCCAAATTTAAAGTAAACTGAGATCAAGAAGATCTCAGTATCGCCAAATTTAATACATACACAGGTTTGGTACTCATCAGAAAAACCAGCCAGAAGGAGGGGACTGATCAAGGAGGTGTTGATCAGGACTCCCGCCCCTGGAGAGCGGCCAACTTCGAGTACCGCACCCGGAAAATTAATTGGGGTCTTACCTTCCCAGGTGTACTGTTCCTGAATGAGCAAAATGTCAATGTTGAGGTCAGACATGACCCTCAGCACCTCCAGCGTGGCCATCCGGGATCTCTGGAGGTTATTCTGACCAAAGTTTTGTACACAGACAAACTCATATCTTTTGAGAAAGGCTAACAAATACAACATCAACGATATCAACTGAATC
Source organism: Limnephilus marmoratus (assembly GCA_917880885.1). Taxonomy (NCBI): domain Eukaryota; kingdom Metazoa; phylum Arthropoda; class Insecta; order Trichoptera; family Limnephilidae; genus Limnephilus; species Limnephilus marmoratus. The sequence goes on along the minus strand of OU862931.1, from coordinate 16,769,920 downwards.
AACAATACAATATTGTATTTGTTAGCCTTTCTTGAAAGATTTGAGTTTGTTTATGGACAAAACTATTTATTGATAATCATACTGCGCATGTGTGGGGTGTGGGTGCAAAAACTTAAATCATATGAATATTTGAAAGCGTAACTTGCAAAAAGCGTATTTCCCTAAAATAATTAATTCCGCGCTATCAGCCGAAGTCTTTTGAGTATTTTCCTTGGGAGGCATTTTGGCCTCTCTAGCCGAACTATTTCGACCCATCGCCTTTGCACCGCAGTTAGAGGGATAACTCAGCACTCCCTCTCCTTCCTTTTCTTAAAAAGACCCTCCACACAGCATCCCCTAATATGACATTGATATAAATTGGAGCTAATGGAAAAAATTAAGAAATAAAAAAAGATAAAGATATTTTTGGACATTAACGGCCGTTGTTCCCAACTTTTCAGATCAATCTGAGTCTCCGATCAGCTAAGTGATTGTTTAGTAACGCTCGATTTGCCTCTTGGTCGAAGAGTTGCGTTGGGCAGAGCATATATTTGTCCATTTGAGGAGGGTTTAGCCAAAATGTAGGCTCAACAGTTGATCAACAGGATTGGGAATAACGGCCGTTAAATTTTTAAACATTTTTTTCCGACAAAAAACAACTGAAGCCAGGTGTACGCCTCCGTGCATTTTAAAATACAATAAACAGCTGAACGGACTCGAGTTGCTCGAAAACGAAAGCCCGAATCAAAAAAAGTTGTACTACAAAATTAACTTCAAATGTGATGTGATTTCCCGCTAGTACCACTAGTTTCCGCACACCATGTTTTTTTAATAGAAGTATTGTAAAAAGTGTATGTACTTAGGTAAGGTTTATCATCTTACTTAGCGTTTTTAAAGATAATACTAAGCTAATACAAAGCTAATAATTACAAAGCTAATAAATAGCCAAGCTAACTTTACCTAGCCAACTGTAATTAAAGATTAAAAATTCTGCATGCATGTATGAAACATATGTTGTGTGTGTTCAAAATATCGTTAGTAGGGATCTGATGGGATACAATTTTTGGTAATCGAAACTTTACTTTTGTAACAAGAAATAAACAGCCAGACTTCCTCTCCCTACCTTGCTCACAATATACCCCAATTGGGAAGCCATAGTCCCACTGTCTCCGGACAGTTACTACAAAAGTTAGGTATAAAGTTATCCCCTAATTTGTACATATTTGCCAGACCTCAATTATTATGGGTGCGAAAAAGATATGACCACACTGATATTTTTTTATAAATGGTAAAAATAGGTTCCTGTTGTTACTAGAAGCTGACAGCTGCTGATGGGAGTGGTTCCTGCACCAAATAGTAAGTATTAGGTACCTGTAGTTCGTTTGCCGATGATACATTAATATACTTAATTGGAGAATATTTAAAATAATTAAATATTTTAAATAATGAAATAAATAATGAATAAGATGGCTAAAAATAAATAAGCTTAATTCAAATACAAAAATAAAACCAAAATGTACACTAATACACTTAATTCAATTTGGGAGGCGGGAATGGGTACCGCCGCCCCGGGAACCTTTATTGGATAACCAACACCTCTGCCATAGGTCATCCCAAGTGGTTCGCTACGTTTGGTGATTTAGCAGGGGTGCCCGGGTTATTGGATGAGGTTTGTCTACGTCTGATGACCAGGACACACTGAACCCCAGATTCCTACCCACTCCTTTCCTTCCCATAACTTTCCTCTCCTTCCTTTCCCTAAAAAAAACCCTCCACACAGCATCCCCAAAGATGACATAGGCCCTCAGGGACATTATTTTCCTCAGGGCCTCCTGTGTGGAGCTCATCTAAAAAAAAAAAAACTATGAAGAACTGATAAATATTTTAAATAATGAACTAAATAATGAATAAGATGGCTAAAAATAAATGTTTAATTTAAATACAAAAATAAAACCAAATGTATGGTGATTGGATACAAGAAGACATCTAGTGAAAGCAAAATTAAAACTGATGGTGAAATTATTGGAAATGTTACAGAAATGAAAAACCTAGGAGTTATATTAGATTCCAAACACGCTAAGTACACCCAAAAGAAAATTGGGAAAGAGATAACTTTTTTTAGAAGAATTCGGCATTTCCGAAAAACTACAATCACTATATACAACTCAATTATTGCTCCACACTTTAACTACTGTTCAACTTTTCTTTTCCTGAACAAAAAATGTTTCAAATTCTAAAAAAATATGACAACGAGAATAATACTTCGACGGAATAGATTTTTCAAAAGTAAATAAAACTTTAAAGAAACAAAATTGGCTAACCGTGAAACAGATGCTTACCTTGATCACGATGATCTTTATCGATAAAATAGTAAACAACCTGTTACCAAAATACTTATCAAATAAAATTATATACAACAAGGACCTTCACAGACGTAACACAAGGACGTGCAAGGAAATTAGGCTACAAAAAAAAGAACAAAGCGAATAGTTTACTTCACAAAGGGATGAAGATTTATAACACGCTACCAGAAACTTTAGTCCGCACCAATTGGAAGGTTCAAGATGTATTGTAGGAGCTACATTAAACTGGAAAAATTAGTAATACGCAAGGTAAACAAAGGTAAACAAAGGTAAACAAGGTAAAATTGATAACAAGATAAGTGAACCACTCTTGTAACATTTGCTGCTAGCGTCGTGAGCGATTCGCAAATTTCGCATGATTTGGTTGGCAGCATTGCACTCCGAAGGGGCGGCAGATGTTTCGAGATGCTTCGGAAAAGTTCGGGCGCTTGAGTTTGGATCGAGCAAGCCCAAGTAGCGGAGCGGATACCTGCGACGGATTGAAACCAACATCACCATGGCGCATCGAATTCGTAACGTTAATCTAAATCCTAATATATTATTTATTTTAGTCAGATATTCAAGGTTACCATTTTGGTTTTACTATTTAATACTTGGGTGTTGCTGTTTAAACACTCTGGCGTCCAACCTTGCTTGTTTTCCACATAACTTAAATTCTTATCACACGTAGTTTGATTGTTGTAAAACTCTTCGAGTTTTACAAACACCCCTTGAGATCAAATAATCTTTATAGAGTCTTTAATAATTGCTTCGTAAATGTCATGTCGATATTAATTCAATAAATCTTATTATAATATTTAATTTCCTCTTTTATTTCATAGACTTGACATTTATCATGTTCTACTTCCAGACTGTAGCTAGCCATTTTATTACATACATAATACCAATTTAATTAGGTAACTCATGTTAAACCATTAAAGTGGCGAGCCCAACGTGGTAGTTCCAGTCAAACTATGTTTTGCAAGTTTTATGTGGATATGATTTAAATTCTCCGCGATATGTCATTTTAGGTTAGATTGAGGTTACAATTCGTTGGTGTGTTGCTTTTACCGTCGTGGGTATGTATTCATTTTACTTTTGTTAATTGCATATTTTATATTTACTTGGGCTTGTTCATCCACAACTCATTTTATTTTGTGTTATTTGTTTGTCTTGTACTAATCATATTTATTTCTCCTACTAATTATTTAGGTAGGTACACATTGTTTTTATAGCAGATGGGATGGATTTAATTTCTGCAGATGGAATTAATAATATTTCGGCAAATTTAATAATATCACTTTGTACAAAACTCGTGCTGGTCATCCGTTAATAATTGAAACTTGTAAGTATATTTTATTACAAGCTAATTTATTTACACTGTGTTATGAGTGGCTGTTTAATCTCATTGCATTTATTTTGTGATATTTTTCGTGCTTATATTTTGCAATAATGTGTAAATTTCATTAATTACCTACCTACCTGATGCAATAATTATTATTGACATCATTGCACACATGAATTTCTTCACATGTTATAAACTTAATACAAATAGTTATCCTACCTGCAATTGATATGTTCTGTTACATTGTGAACTTTTACAATCTTACTTTGGGAATTTTGATTTCATTTTTGTTCCCCTTATACAAATTTTATTTTTCATAATAATAAATGTAACCAAACGTGCATTTCAGACGCGGACCAAATTTTGCTGGACATCCGGGTGGAGATAAGACGTCATCAAAGCCTTCGTCTACAGAATTCGGGCTGTCCTGTTATGCAAAGCGACTAAAGCTAGTTTCACGTAAATTAATTTTTATAATTTATTATCCGGGTTATATTGATTTGATCGATGATTTTTTTTATTCTTTCCTCATGTAGGGCTTTCAAAAGAAATTAAATTTCCTTGCAATATATCATTATGTTCTTTCGGTTTAATATTTTATACAAATTTTTTTTGTGAGGGTTTGATAAATTTCATTAAATTCCGATTTTAGTACATAACAGGGATTTGTATTCAAATCATTATTTTAATAGATTTTTATCGAGTTTTAATTTCTCTTTAGTCGGCGGGATTAGTTTTTCTTTTAAAATAAAATAAATTCCTTATAGTTTTCGGGTTTGATGAATAACTGTTATTTTGAAATCATCATTTTGTAGGTGAATGCAAAATGTTGCTTATCACTATATTATTTGTTCATCGGCTATTATCTAATTAATCTTTTGGGTTTTGATTCCAATAAATGGATAATTCAATAAATTAGTATAGAAGATTGTATAATATTTTGCGATCAGTTGGCTGAACCTTAAATTTGTTTTGCATATCTTCCTTTAATAGGGTTATTAGAGATTATGCGAAGTAACTTTCGGAGCAACTAATATGATTGTTATGAAATTACAACTATTTAAATTGATATATAATGTAGAGTTTTATCACATGTTTACATACGTAAAAATTCACAGGTATAAGGATTCTTTATAGTTCTGGTCGGAATTATTAATTTTTTTTTTCTTCAGTTTAGATTGTTATTATATTAATTGATCTATAATTTTTTTTTGGCGATCTATTGCCTGTTCCTTGAAGTACTTGCATATCTTCCTTTTCATAGGGTTTTCAGAGTTTGCAAGGTATTTTTTCGGAGCGATTAGTAGATTGTTGAACAAATAAATGGTTTATTGAATTTACATCTTTAAACTTTATCTAATAAGGTTTTTCAAATAACTTTCATTAACTTAACAGCACGCAATATTTTAGGTCATTTAATAGATCTCGTAATTATAAATATGCAAGTTTGACATAAGTTATAATTTAGTCAGTTTCTCAATAACGCCATCTACATATTATTGTTTGACATAACACATACAACAACTGCTATTGGGGTTTGCGTCTTCACTTTCAGAACGGAAAACTTTAAATATTCTGTTATCAATCGGTCATAGGACATATCAAAGATCCTGGTGTTGCTAGTTAATATAGCATATGATGTGCGGTGCAATTTTGGGGAAAAATTTATCTGTTTTTGGTGCGTCAACAAAAGCAGATGAATTTTGTTAACAATACATTCAGCTCTCAAAGAGTAAATGAGTTTTGAGCATTGAATGTTTTTGGGTTGTTTTGTCTTCTATTGTTGTCTTGTGTACGGATGTGTCTTATGTACTGTGGTTTCGATTATATTGTCTTGTGTACGGATTGTTGGTCCTTGAGTGAAGGAAACAGACAAGTTTTGTTTTAAACAAAACAGTTGGAGCTTCGCTTCAATGCAGTGGATATATCTCACACTGATTCGATTACTGCCACCGTTTAAAACGGCAGTTAAGGGGCATAACATGATCTCCGTTGAGATCCTCTGAGTATGTCAACCTTCCTTGTTTTGCATTCTATAAATAGGATATAAAATATTTTCCTATCACTGTAGCGCAAACACGTTTTTAACCGAACATAGAAGGCGTCGGTTTGCCTGTTCACTTTCATTCGCGAGATACGGAGGAATCTTTGGCGTAATCTGTGAACTTACGATGAGGATATGTCCGTCTCTTTTGATTTCAGAATATGAAGTTAATTATCTTCATATAAAGATTAATTTGTTGAGTTGTAAGAAGCTCATGGCATTCATCTCTTTCGAGAGGATTTCAGTGAAGCCATGTGTGTCAATAATTCAGGCAGAAAGTTTTGGTCTAAGAACTTTTATAGAAAGAGATAGTAATGATAACTGTCCTTTATGTGCGATTACCGTATTCATATTGCATATTTATAGGTTAAATCTTTTAAGAAAACTATTAAGTTTGTGTGTGTTTGTAGTTTTTGTTAAATATTGTGTCGTCTGATATTTCCTCCTAAGAATTCTGTCTTGGAAATTTTAGGATGAATTATTAATAAATTCCAGTATAATGAAATGGAGTTAATTCAATCGGGAAGTTGGAACCTTCATTATACCGATGATGCCTTGAAATACAATTAATATATTTGGTTAAACAAGGCTTTATGATATAACAACTGTTCAGGTTGTCCGAATTTTTATTAGAATAAATTTGATTTAAAGTATACATATTTATAATTTTAAAAAGTTGATATAAGAATATAATTTAAAAAAGAATAAAAAATTATCTTAATTGAATTATTGGAATAGAGCTATGACATCTGTTGCTAATTTGTAGTAACATTATTATTAAATATTTTTATTTTATTACGAACATAATTGGGCCGATACTAGAGCCATCTATCAACATTTGATTACATTTATCATTAATTATTATTTTACCATCCTAGGTATTGTTTATTGACTATCTCGAAGTTATTATTTGCTACATGGGGTTTTTTAAATTACTTTCAAACAAATTAAGTATTTCATTTTTCAGATTTTATACTCAGCTCAGCATAATACAGGCTGTTTTATTTTATTTTGGGAATTTAAGAAAAGGAATAAATTAAAAATATCTCAGTAAAAATTTTATTTTCATATGTTTTGATTTTTTTGTATTTTGATATCTACCGGGTATTAGATTAATTGAATAATAAATTTTTTTTATCATATTTAATCTCAATTTAAAACACTTTTATTTATAAAACATTTACATCGCTGGGTAATATTATTTCAAACTTCAGTAAATCCCGTGCATTCTAATTTTGTAATTGCATATCAATTCATTGTTTCTTTTGTGTAAGACATGAAGTTTTACAATTATTAAATCTTTAATTTAGGGTTCTTTAATATGTTATGTGGAAAAATTTCAATTTCAGCTTTGAGCATACATTTACATAATCATTTTTTAAATATTTCATCTTGAATTTTTCTTTCCTTTTATATCTTACTTTGTTGCTGGTAACCTTATTTAGGCAGTTTAGTGTAGGGAACTTCAAGATAATCTCAAGAAAATTTAAATAGCAAGACTAAGAAGAAAGCATCCTTCATGTTCATTGTCGCTGGTTTCAAAATGTGGGTCAAGGCATTCATCTGACTTCAAGCCACGTCGCATCATTATCCCGCTTGAAGACATCATCATAGGAAGATTCTTTCAAAATCATCAACGCTGGACTTCAAGATGTTGTACCAGAGCTTCTATCTCTACCGTGGGCCATCTTGGGTCATCAGTTTTGGAAGAAAGTAATATCAGAAGACGCTGAATTTGAGATTTCGGACCAAATGTTTCATCGCTACCTTGGGCCATCTTGGGTCATCAGTTATTGAATGCATCATAATTGGAGAGAAGCTGCATAGATTGATGCGTCTTTCTGTTCATCGCATTATGTCATGGCTTCAGTATTGCAGTACGGTGGTCACCGCTTCTTCCATGAGGTACATTATATGGATTGGGAGTACTTCTATCACCAGGATCCTTCCGGCTGACAATCCTTATATTTTGGCTTCTTCCATGACTAACATTTACGACCAAGGCTCATATAGTATGCAGTTCTCTTCAGGAAGTGACACATGGACCTCTTGATTTCCAGGAGGAAATATTTTCTTTTGGTGGAGGGGTAATGTAACATTTGCTGCTAGCGTCGTGAGCGATTCGCAAATTTCGCATGATTTGGTTGGCAGCATTGCACTCCGAAGGGGCGGCAGATGTTTCGAGATGCTTCGGAAAAGTTCGGGCGCTTGAGTTTGGATCGAGCAAGCCCAAGTAGCGGAGCGGATACCTGCGACGGATTGAAACCAACATCACCATGGCGCATCGAATTCGTAACGTTAATCTAAATCCTAATATATTATTTATTTTAGTCAGATATTCAAGGTTACCATTTTGGTTTTACTATTTAATACTTGGGTGTTGCTGTTTAAACACTCTGGCGTCCAACTTTGCTTGTTTTCCACATAACTTAAATTCTTATCACACGTAGTTTGATTGTTGTAAAACTCTTCGAGTTTTACAAACACCCCTTGAGATCAAATAATCTTTATAGAGTCTTTAATAATTGCTTCGTAAATGTCATGTCGATATTAATTCAATAAATCTTATTATAATATTTAATTTCCTCTTTTATTTCATAGACTTGACATTTATCATGTTCTACTTCCAGACTGTAGCTAGCCATTTTATTACATACATAATACCAATTTAATTAGGTAACTCATATTAAACCATTACACTCTTAATTACGTGGGGAGTGTACTTGGCCCTTTATTATTCCTCATCTTCATAAATGAACTATATGACATTGAAATTGAAAGTAAAATCATGACATTCGCTGACGATACAGTTCTTCTTTGTCAAGCTGCCACATGGAAATATGTATTCGTAAAAGCCGACAAAAGTTTGTCAGTTGTCAAAAATGGCTAAACAGTAATACGCTTACCGTCAATACTATCAAAACAAAATACATCACACATAGTATTACACAAAGAGGTCAACCTTCATCAAACATAGACCTGTTTCTGCATGACTGTGAACAAACTTTTTCCAATTGTCAAAGCGAGCATACAGAAAGGGTCAAACAAACAAAATACCTAGGGGTTATTATTGATACTTACGTTGGACTGAACACATAACTTTCATCACAAATAAACTAAAAGGAGTCATGCACCCTATAAAATCCATTAAAAACATTTTCCCACTAAAATACTCAGATCCATATATTTTGCACTTTGTCAATCTATTGCGACATATGGAATACTGGCTTGGGGAAGTGCTACAAATGTAGCAGTTGACCCAATTCAAAAAATACAAAAGGCGATAATTAAACTAATCCTGCAAGTACCTTTCTACACAGATTCAATCGAAATATACAAAACATTAGAAGTCATGTCAATAAAACAACTTTATGCCAAATCTGCTCTGCTTCACTTCCTCCAACACATACTCCATATTCCAATTCAACCCAAAATAATAATAAAAACCAGGTCCTTAACAAATATAACCCTGAACATACCGATAACATACACCACACGCGGACAACGACATTTTCAGTATTATGCAACCAAACTTTTTAATTGTATGCCCATTACTCTGAAACAACAACTAACTGCAAACACATCTACAAACATTAACAAAAAACTTATCACAGCCTGGACCAAAAATCAAGATATTCACTTTATTCAAAATATTTTAATCCCTAACCAAACTATAAAAAGTGTAAAATAAATAAACATGTCTTTCAAGAATTTACCAACTATTCATATGTACATATATTATATATATATAACCTTATATAAATTTTTCCTTCTAAGTAATCTATGTACAATTACCATTAAAATGTAAAAAAAAGAAAAAACTAACTTTCTATTACTACACATAAATATCTGTACTTGTCACACTTAATCATAAACACGTAAACACGATTCTCCTAGTGAGGTGTTCACGAAACATACAATATTACCAACTAACAGTTTCACCTTCTCAAACCTACCAAACACTTAACATAATGAAATGTAATATTAATATGTAAAAATGTTTTCAAAATATATTACATATGTAAAAATGTTAACAATAAGGTGTTAACTGTAATATCTATGTATATAAAAATTTTGGTTCCGTATGTTTGCCTTCGCTAATCTCGGAAAGTAATCGATGGATTGACTCAAAATTTTTCCAGAACATTGCATTTTAGCGGAAGAGCGTTTATACATACTTTATATTTGGAAGTTCCAAAGGAAAAGGATAATTTTCTGCGTTTTAAATTGACTCATAATTTGTCATGGTTAAAAACGGAATGACAGTTCTAGACAGTGTTGCCATTTTATTAATTTTATTAAAAGTTACAAAAATTTATGATACCTACAATTAGGAATAAAGAGAATTTAATCGGATTTAAAAGTAGAATTATATCTAACAAATTATATTACTATTTTCACTGATTTTTTTCTCTGTGCGTTTTAAATTTACTCATAATAGTACTGAATGTCAGTTCGTAACTTTGCAAAACCTACAAAAAATCAGATTAACAAATCGAATTATATATGACAAATTTTCAAAGGGTCAAAAAAGTGTAACTGTGACCAGTTGATTGATGTGTAAGTTTTTTCAAAGTGATCACCATTCGTGGGATGCCTCGCTCACGTTCAAACATAGGCTGTCGTACTCGACACGCAAACGCAGATCGTCCGAGAAGATCAAACCGCACTGATCAAGAACGTTGAGACGATAATGAACATGTTCGAGTTAGAATTATTCAGAGGTGAGCAAAAGAACTGGCGAATCGTCGGGGAGAAAGACTTAAAAGCTTACGAGTAGAAACGCGAAGAAGACGAGCAGCACATTCATCTCAACAACGTCAAGAAGAAATAGATCAACGCCGAAGACGAGTGCAAGTGCAACTTTTGAATAACCATGCTTCGTACCATCGAATTGCTTTTTCATACGAACCAGATATTCAATACAATACCTCATGTAATTTTTTTCAAACCTGTAAAATGGATAAAGTTTTTCCACACTGCAAAGCAATGAAATTTAAAGGAGAAACTCAAGGAATGTGTTTTTCGAGTGGCAAAGTGAAGCTACCTGAAATTTATCAGCCAATAGCACCACTGATAAATTCGTTGCAAGGAATTACTGATGATTCGAAACATTTCCTCAAAAATATTAGAAAATACAATTCATGTTTTCAGATGACTTCATTTGGCGCTAACGTTATAACAGAAAATTAAAGCTGGCTCTTTGCTTCCTTTTCACAGCAATCAACATAAATTTCAACAAATATATTTCATGTGAGATCAAAATGATCAGTTGAATGCACGCTGTCAAATCTCTAATAAAGTCAAAAGAAATATTGTTGAGTAGTTGAAAAAAATGTTAGATAATAAAAATAATTTAATTCGAATGTTCAAAAATGCAATTGATCTCATGCCATCAGAGAGCCATAAAATTATCATTAGTGCTGATCAAACACCAGCAAGAGAGCATGTCAGACGATATAATGCGCCAACAATTAATGAGGAGGGAATTGTCATGGTTGGAGAAGAATTTCATCCTCGCGATATCGTTTTGCAATGCAGAAATTATCAACTATAAATAATTGCTGACACTAATAGGTGCTAATCTATAATAAAGTGATATTGTAAAAGCATTTAAGGTCTGAATAAATAAATAATTTTTTAAAATTTACGAATGTTTTTTTTTCTTCCCTTATATTCTACACTACAGCATAGACACAGCAGATATTCAATTAAGCAATGTGTCTTCTTGGAAAATGCACAGTTGCTAGGCAATTTTTGATAACTCCTCCAATAATTAAAGTCAGGCAAAGCCACAGCGAAGCGTGGCCGGGTTCAGCAGAAAAAACTTGTTACACGTTGGGAGAAATGCGTTAGCTTTTACGGTAACTATGTTGAAAAATAAATATATGATTCTGAAGCTTAAGAATCGTACTATAATGTATTTTTTGCCAGATCGTGCTATTTGGTTTTGTTCGTGTTTTACAAGTATGTGTGCATTACTTTTCATCATATCCTAGTAAATAACAAAAACAATTAATTTGGTAGGCGTAAACAATAACAATTAATTTGGTAGGCGGGTATGGGTACCGCCGCCCTGGGAACCATTTATTGGATGACCAACACCTCTGCCACAGGTCACCCCAAGTGGTTCGCTACGTTTGGTGACTTAGCAGGGGTGCCCGGGTTCTTGGGGTAATGTTTGTCCAGGTCTTGATGGCGGGTGCGTCGGCCCACCTTCTGCGTAGCGGGCCGGATTGGGAGATGCTGGTTGAGGGAGACCCTTTACAACCGGTTACCGCTGTCCGGGCCGCTCGGTAGTACAGGGGCCCGACCCTCAGGCTCACGACTGAGGGTGGGCTGCCCCATCAACGAGTGCAAAAACCCCGCCGCTGCTGTTGTGCCGGTTCGTGACCGGAGGGGACCCAGCAGTAGCGTTTGGGGCGCATTGGGCGACCTCTCCAGCCGGACTCTCCCTGCCCATCGCCTTGCACCGCAGTGGGTGGGTTGGATACATACGTCCGTCACTCCTGGAAACTCTGAACCCCAGCATCCTACCCACCCCTTATACCTTTTCCCTCCCAGACCTTCCTTCCTCTCATATCAAAAAAACAAAAAAACCAAAAATTAAAATCATGAACTTGCAACCTACAATAATTAATGTCATTACAGCGGCGAGACGTAGGCGTCCCCGGTGCGGGCCAAAACTGTTGGTGAATTACACCAACATTCGCGGCCTGCACACCAATTTAAACTCTGTCCACCACCACCTTTTTTCTCAACGCCCAAACCTTCTCTTCCTGTCTGAAACTCAGGTAGCTGAGCCTGTAGACACCTCCTATCTGGACTGCCCGGGCTTCACCCTCGCAGGCAAGTTCAGACCTAAAGGAGGTGTCTGTCTCTATAGTCGAGCTGACGTCAACTGTGTGCGACTGTTGAATCTGGAAAACTCCAGATTCGACGTAATGTGGGTACGCGTCAATCTTGCCAGTACGGTAAGATTCTACGCGTGTTTATACCGCTCACCGAACCTGAGCGAATCAGACACGTCCGAGCTCTTCAAACACTTAAGCGACACTATTGATGACCTCTTGCCCCGCTACCCTACGGCAGAGTTTGTGGTCCTGGGGGACTTCAATGTTCATAACGAACCTTGGTTGAAGTTCTCAGGATCAACAGACTCGGCTGGACGCCAAGCGGAATCCTTTGCCCTTTGCTACGGATTGGAGCAAATGGTTCAGGAGCCTACAAGGGTTCCTGATGTCCAGACTCACCGTTCCAATCTGTTAGACCTATTTTTAACTACTGTGCCACACGGTTACAGGATTGAAGTCACAGCGCCTTTAGGATCGTCCGACCACTGCCTGGTGACGACATCAATCCCTGTAAACTTCAGACCACCAAACGAGAGGCTGAAGAGAAAAGTGTGGCACTATAGGTCAGCAGATTGGTTCGGTCTGCGGGCACATTTCAATGCTTTTCCGTGGTCAGCTGTCTGTTTTCGGACTTCGGATCCCTCAAGATGTGCCCAGGAAATTGGTGAAGTCATCACATCCGCGATGGATGGCTTCATCAAATCTACTGTTAAGGAAACTGGTGTAGGCTCAAAGCCGTGGTTCAGTCGACAATGCGCTGAAGCAGTGCGACGAAAAAACGCGGCTTACCGAGCCTACAACACATCTAGAACATCCGAAGACAGAACAGCTTACAACAAAATGGCAAAGGAAACCAAGAGAATCATAAATAGGTCAAAATTCGAGCACGACCAGCAGATCAGCAGAAAGCTGACTGCATGCCCGCATGGCAGCAGGCAATTCTGGTCACTTGCGGGCTCAATAGGTCGCAATTTCTGCAAATCCAGTCTGCCACCTCTTACCAGACCTGACGGCTCACTAGCAAACACCGCCACCGAAAAGGCTAACTTACTAGGTAAAATGTTTGCGGATAACTCAACCCTCGATGACCAAGGTGCTGTCCCGACGTCGGTTCCTCACTGCGGTTTTCATATGAAAAAGCTGAGGATCCGGCATCGGGAAGTACTCCATGTTTTACGAGGGCTTGATGTTAATAAAGCTAGTGGGCCCGACGGAATACCTGCCCTGGTATTGCAGAGGTGCGCTGCAGAATTAGCTCCAATTTTGACGAAGCTTTTTAAACTGTCCCTGAAGACTGGCTCTGTGCCCTCTGGTTGGAAAAAAGCGGTTATCCATCCTATTCCAAAGAAGGGTGACCGCTCCAACCCGGCCAACTACCGCCCCATAGCGATCACATCAGTTCTGTCTAAGGTGATGGAACGTGTGATCAACGACAAACTGCTCACATACCTCGAGAAGAACAAAATTATCAACGACCGTCAATACGGATTCCGGCGGAACCGCTCGTGCGGTGATCTTCTCGCGTATGTGACGCATGTTTGGGGGCGATGCCTGGAACGTTTCGGTGAGACCCAAACGGTTGCACTGGACATCTCCAAGGCCTTTGACCGGGTTTGGCACCGAGGACTTGTCAACAAACTGCTTTCTTACGGACTTCCCGCATCCTTGTGTACGTGGATTGCCGACTTCTTGAGGGGGAGGTCGATTCAGACGGTAGTCGATGGTTTCACCTCTTCCTCACACTCGATAAATGCTGGCGTCCCGCAGGGATCGGTTCTGTCTCCAACTTTGTTTTTGTTGCACATCAACGACCTTTTGTCATGTGCACCAATTCACTGTTATGCGGATGACAGTACAGTTCATGATAGCTTTTTGTTTGACAAGCCCCCAAAGGGCTCACAAACTCCAACAGCTCGTAGGGCTTTGAAGCAAAGAATGGACGGCTACCTTGAAAGTGTTTTCTCTTGGGGTAAAAATAATCTCGTTGAATTTAATGTTTCAAAGACCCAATCTTGTCTGATTACGTCCAAAAGGGATCGAAATGAAAATCTAGTCTCTTTCAACGGAAGCAATCTTCCGAACAGGCCCTCCATTGATATGCTTGGTGTAACCCTAAGTGACCAGCTCAGGTATGGGGGCTCCATTGAAGCCAGAGTAAAGCTAGCCTCCCAAAAACTGGGCGTACTGTACAGGGCCCGCAGATACTTTAATAGTACACAACTGCTAACCTTGTACAAATCACAAGTACGCCCCACGGTTGAATTTGGCAGCCATCTCTGGTCTGGAGCTCCAAAATACCTGAAAAATACCCTCGACTCTGTGCAGAAACGGGCGGTCCGTTTGATAGATTCTCCCATCTTAACAGACGGATTGCAATCTTTAGAGCACAGGCGTCGGGTGGGAATGCTATCCTTGTTCTACCGGTATTACAATGGAAGATGCTCCGAGGAACTAGCATCATTGATCCCTTCGGCACCGGTGCATAGTCGGGAAACACGCCAAACGCGTGCCCAACATTTGTACACGGTTGACATTTGTCACATGAGAACGGGTCGTTTCTTCGACTCGTTCTTGTGTTCAACAGCTCGGCTGTGGAATGATTTGCCGGCCTCTGTGTTTCCTCCTTCCTACAACATGGGTCTCTTCAAGACCAATGTTCATTCCTTCCTCTCCTCAAAAGACCCTCCACACAGCATCCCAGATGACATAGGCCCTGAGGGAAATTATTTTCCTCAGGGCCTCCTGTGTGGAGTTAATGTAAAAAAAAAAAAAAAAAAAACAGTAAAAAATAGTGTTCCTATTTATAACCTTAAGAGTTTGGTTTTTAAATTTGCCTATTTACCCCAACCTCGTGATGGAAAATTGTTAATTGAAACGTCTGAAAAATTTCAGAAAATTACTTTATTTATAAAAATATATGTGCCCTTGGCAATTTACGGCACGGTTGTGCCGAAACGATAGTTTTTTTCAAATGTTTCTGGCTTTCACACATCGAGGGTATTTTAAGCCATCGTTTCAAATTACGGAGAGAAGTAAGGTCAATTCAGATTTCGAAGAAATGAGAAGATGAACCCAGAACAGAGGGGTGGCAATTTTAGATAAAGCTCGAAAAAGAAAGGTTATTTGTTTAGAGAGCAACAACCAAAAAATATGTGATCTAAGGTTCACATTTCTAGACCGCTTCCATGCCAACTCAGAATGAAACCAACTCAGAAACACCTCAGAAAAGTCAATAAAAGCTATGAAAAAATAATTTTAAAACAGCCGTTAACCCTAACCTAACTTAACCTATTTAACCATTTTTTATGATCACTCTTAATGACTTTTCTGAGGTGCTTCTGTGTTGGTTTTATTCTGAGTTGTCCGGTCACCTTCTAGACCACTGAAAGTACCAACCGGGGAGTCAAGCACACGAATTTTAAAAATATGAGAAGGAACGGAACAATGTCCAATTCTCATTCAAATAAGTAAGGAATTTTCTGGGTTGAAATGAAAAAAAAAGAAAAGTATATAAGAGTATACCTGGAAATACAGACCACGGTATACGAAATACCAAAACGGTTAAGCGTATATAAAATTATTTAAGCCAAAATTTGTAAAGAATTTTATCTTTTACAGTTTTTATGTCGTTTGGAAATACGATTTGAGGCAAAGGAAGCGGGATATTTCCAAAAAACTGATTTTCATGTCCTTTGACCTTGAATATCCAAAGACTCTCACAGGTGACCTTATGAGGCTTTTTAGACAAGATATAGAATACCAAAATAAAGGTTTATACAAATTTTCAGCTTGTTCTGTTTCACTTAGAAGTTATCCCCTTTTTTAGCTTAAGTGACTGGACTATTAGGACTTGAACATTACAGAATCTTTTGCGATGGGTTAACACGGATTCTATGACAGTAGATTCCCCGACAGTTAGCCCTCCGGCATACTATACACAATATGCAGTAGATTTAGGGATAATACAGTACGTACATACACAAAATATAACTAAGTCTAAAACACATTTTCATTAAAATGCATTAAGGATAAACTTAATATACTGTATTTACTAGCGTATAAGTACGAAAAATAAACACTGTAAATAAATTCCTTTGAAATCTACACCTTATTATTACCCAACGAACCAACTTATTATTAAAGGTATTTTTGTAGTCGATTTTAGGTTTGAAACTGATCAAAATAATGGACAATATTTTTTAAATTTTATCATAATTATAAATTCAGGAGGCCAACTGTCGGGGGATCAACTGTGGGGTCTCCATTAACACCACCCAATTATCAATAATTATTCTAAATAAATCGGGAATACAAATTGCTTTTCGCCTCATTACCAGTAAAGTATTGGAAAACTTCCCAGCGAAGTATTGGAAAAGTTGCCATATAAAAACTGAAAAATACTCAATTTTTATGTCTTGGGGTAATAACTTAAGGCTGGAATGAAGGGTAGCTCAATCAGAACCCTGTGTCGCCATCTTTCTTTATTAGTTAACGTTTCATTTCAAAGGAAAGTTAATCAATTTATTCTGGATTGATAGTTTAATGTTCACGTAATAAAATTAATCGAATATAAATGTGAAATTTTATTTAACTTAATTTATGCATATTAAATATCTGAAATCCCAGGCGTTTACCGAATTTGCACAGAGGTTTTCGAAATAAGACTTTAACAATAACCTTTATTCAAATTAATAGATAACTTTGTATTAACCACTTAATTTTTTACAAAAACCGACATGTTTCGTCAGCAAAGCTGACTTCTTCAGGGTTTTGACAGAACTAAATAACCTTTATCTTTTTTTGAAGGTCACGTGTGCAAAATTTTATCAGTCTTGGAATAAAACTGTAGATTTATATAAATATTTAATGCCGCTCATTTTTTTTTATGCAAACAAATCACACCGGGGTTCCTTGACATTTGTTCCGCCGATTATTGGCCCCCTGGCGTACTTAAATACAATGTTCAGTCGGTTTAGGGAAAATACAGTATTCCTAATTACACAAAATATAACCAAGTGACACCAAAGGGATGTGCAGAGAGGATATACCGCCGAATAACAAAAGAATGAATTTAAAAAAAAATTAAAAAGCGAAGGTTACTGACCTCTAGCGTAACATTTCGAAGCTAGTTTATTATTGCAGATTTCTTACTTGCAACGGATAGTTGCACTGATTGAAATGATGGTTGATAAAGCAGATTTCTGTATATCACAGTATTACATTGGTATGTCATTCGCCATTGTTTATTTTGTTTGTGTGATTTTTTTGGTTATAAATAATGTGTTCTTTAGAGAAATCGCTTCTTATCTCTTGAAAACAGCTAGAATCAACTAGTTAATGGTCTGAAGACCACTTTTGTGTTTTGTCAAAAATATTATTATTGTAACATGTGCTTATAAGTGAATAAATAAGTTGGAATTCGCCAGTGAAGAAATATTGTCTTTATTGAAGTACTTCTGCCACAAAAAACCAAACTTAACAAACATATTTTCATTCAAATGCATCAAGGAAAAATCTGCTTCTCTGTACACTGTGTACACCAGCGCGTAAGTACAAAAAATCGACAGTGTGTATTCGTTTGATATTCGTTGATATCAACATATTATGGTGGGTATTTTTGAGGTCGATTTTACGTTTGAAATTGGTAAATAATGTACAAAAAATTATTATTTTATTGTAAACTAGCAGACCCGGCCACGCGTTGCTGTGGCTAACGAAACACAACGCCATTACCCAAACTTTATAAAATCCACACCAGCCGCTTGCAAGCTGTCCGCTGCCCGCTGCGAATTTCTCGGCTTTTCTCTACTATACTAAGCACGTATTATACATATAAACCTTCATCTTGAATCACTCTATGTATTGGTGAAAACCGCTATCCGTTGCGTAGTTTAAAAGATCTAAGCGTACAGATAGCGGGAGCGTCTTTGCTTCATAATATGTAAAGATAGATAGATAAAAATACTTTATTTTTTTCGGCGTAAACCACCTCACTAGGCTGAGCCTGTTCCGATGCGGCAAGTAATAATTATAAGACAAACGACGCCTACGTTCGTTGGGAGTAAAATACACAACATGTATTTAGATTTATTTAAAACATAGACATATGAATATTACTAGACCTGCCCTTAGCGATAAAAGCGTATTATTTCCCCCTCCCCATACCGGTTCCATTGGAACCGGCAGGGATCGAGTATGGCTTCGCGTGAATCTAAAAAATGTGACGTCATCATTCTTCTGCGAGCCAGCGTCGAACGTTTTCTCATCGGTGTGTTTTACGAAATAACACGGCAAAAATAGTGGCTTGTGTTTTGAAAACTTGTAAAAATAGAAGTGAAAAAGAGTATAAATCCAATTGTCGTATTACATTCCATAGGTAAGCAATATTTTACTTTATTTTAAGCTTATTTAGATCACATAATATGGTATTTTTTGTAACACACACTATCACTCGAGATACATGGCGTGTGCTCGTCGCTGTTTAGTAGGGTAAGTAAATTATGAAACATTTGTAAAAACAGTTTAAAACAGTTGTAGTTAGTTGGAATTCGCAAATTTGTTCATTGCGCGGCTAGCAATTCGCGCTCCCATGTAAAAGGGTCTATTCATTAAAAAGCAGAGTTTACTTTTAAGAACTAAAAAATGGTGATATTATAATGCGAGATGCCCATATACTCTCAGATTGAGTTATTGACGAATCACATATCACTAAATTCATCTTCCCGCTCTGCGCCCCGCTGTAGTTTGTTTCTCCCCCTCAACTTTATTTCTGGTCTAGTAATATTCATATGTCTATGCTTTAAAATAATACATGTTTTTGGTACCTGAAAAAAATTCTTTCCGAAGAGAATATTATTAGCAAGTGGGAGAGCCATGAATTTCACTTTGAAGTTTACACTCTTTCTGAAAGCCCTTTATTTTAAACGTATTCTATCGCCGTAACACTTAATATGGATCGTGTTCTTATATTAGAAATAAATTGTACAATTTTCACATTCATGAGGTTTACCTGAACATTCGATCCGACCAACAGCGAAACCTAAAATAGAAATTATGCGCAGTATTCCAAAGTTTTTAGAATAAATTGATTTTGTTTATTTATTCTTTGTGTCGGTAGCGGCGTCGAGTTTGGGGGTTTATAAGTGGGAAAACAACTTGCTCGCATTTTAACGAGTACATACATTCTAATTTCTGATACAATTCCTTTTTCTTTTTAAGTATTTTTTTGCATTAGCTCCACAAAAGAAGGCCCGCTGAGGAAAAAATATTCCCCCCCAGGGTCTATGTCATCTTTGAGGATGCAGTGCAGAGGGTCTTTGGAAGAAGTTTATGAAATATGTCTCTTATTTCAGAAAATATTTTGAGTTCAGAAAAAGTTTATGAAATATGTCTCTAATCGCGTGCGAAATGATGAAAACTATGTCCCCGTAAACCTTAAATCTCTTGATCAACGCCGAGATATCAGAGACCTATTAATGCTCTATAAGATTATTCATAACTTCATTGATAGCCCGTACTTACTACAACATATTCATTTCAGATGTCCATTAAGAGTTACTCGATCTCCAGACACCTTTTATATCCCTAAGAGCAAGACAAATTATCTTGAAAATGTATTTGTAAGAAGAAGCTGTAGCACATTTAACAGATTATGCCCAAATATCGATGTGTTTAATACAAACCTTGATAAATTCACAGCATGCATAAAAAATAACACTATTGATGCCACATGTTTAACTAATAACTTAATATTTCATTGATTTCTGTATTTATCTTTTTTTATTTTTAGTATCACCACATTTTCTCTCCAACTTTTTGCAGTTGGAATTCAAATAAAATCGCTTCCTGAAATATATTATTTATGTCAATCAAAATTTAAATGTAAACCCTTGAAAAACCCCAGTTATTTACTTTTTGTAGATATAAGTAAGAAGATACACTTTATCAGAATAATTTATATCAGGTTTAGGTATTGTGTATTTTTGCATTACGGTTCTAAATTATTTGTCGTTATTTTATTGGTCTATGACATACTTATTTTTATCACTGTCATTTATGAATTTTGTACAGACTGTTTATAACGCTAATAAATAAAATAAAATAAAATAAAAAGAAAGAAAGGAGAGGAACTTCTGGGAAGGTAAAAGATATGAGAGGTGAGTAGGAATCCGGGGGATCAATATGTCACTCCGGTGCAAGGCGATGTTCCGAGAGACTCTTGCTACAGAAGTCAAAACTCCCGCAGGTTCTCCGGCCTGCCACGCAGACAGGCAGACAGACGTATTCATCGCAAAGATCCAGACAAACCTCACACCATGAACCGGACACCTCTGCTAACAACTTGGGGGACCTATGGAAGAGGTGTTGGTTGGTTAGGTGTTGGTTGGTACCTGTTAACAATGTTACAACAAAATCATTTCGACGAGCTAGAGGCACGCCCCGTTTTTTTTGGCACCAGCAGGGAATCATCAAGAAAACTTTGGATAAACTACGATATCAGTCGTACATTGAAATAACCAGACCCTGCGCAGAAAAGTAAACTTCACTAAAGTAAGGCAAAGGTTGTAGTGCAGTCTGCTGTTGGACTTTTCTGCATAGAATCTGAATGTGTGTTTTTAAATTAACCGCCAGGCTAAAATTGTGTGAGGCGGGGAAATCATAGCACATTTGTAGAAGTGTTTAACTAAATAACGTAACAAAATATTCATTTTTGGAAACAACCCCGAACTTTTATTTACTCGATTTAGGTTTTGTGATTTAGTTTTTTATGCAGTCAGCAAATTGTGCGCGATTTTAAAAAGGACTAGTAATCGGACTAGGACTGATTAGTTATATTACAAAATGAGTTGCCTGCATATATATATTATATTCATTTATTGACAACACAGAAAGGGAGATGGTCACACCTTGGTTTGTTTCCATTTCCCTGATTGGCTGGTCTATCAATTTGAATATCTATAAAACGAATTATTTGAATTTTATTTTGAATTTGAATTTGTAGGGTGTAGCGCCACCTTGAATGGCAACACATGTCTGTTTGGTAACTTTTGTCTGTTTTGTTATTAAATACCCATGACACAAATTGAGAAGATAATCTTAAGAAATGTGATCTACATACCTAATAACATTGCAAGAAAATTGATTTCGCCAAATTACATAAGATTCCTTAGCCCCAAACCGGATAATCTATTTAATACTCCAGTCAAGATGTACATCCGTGCTTGCAAAAAGTCCGGTCATTCTGAATTTTTTATATGTTGTTAGGACCTAAACCAGTAATAAAAAAAAAAAATTGCAACTTCGAAAGTGCTGTGCGAGCGGCGGTGGACCCTAAAAACAAGGAAATTTTCGGATTTTTTTCAGATGTTGCTCAATATCTCAGTGAAGGAAGGGTCTGACCAGTATAATTAGTATACATACTTTTAAAGTAGACTAAATTTGCTACAATTTGAGACCAAAGCAAGCTATATACAGTCATTGGTTTCCAAGATACACATCTTCGAAAATAGGCCATTTTTTCCAAAAGCTGAAATTTTTTCAAAATGTTCACTTATTTTGAAAAATATTTCCTAAAACACGCATCCCACGTCAAATATTATTTGAAATAAAGTTGTAGTAGATTTAATTAACTTTCATTTAAGACTAAATTGATATCTGTAGACCTAACGGTTCTCTCAAGAACGCCAGATAACCAAAAACAGTCATAAGTGGGTTTTGGGGGAAATGCAAATAAATTGTTCTCACTTCTTTTTATGGTTTTATTGTGCTGTGAAGTAAATCCATGAGACTAATCCATGAGACCATTTATTATGCTGTGAAGTAAATCCTTGATGCGATCCATGAAAACCTATGGTGGGTTGACCCAAAGGAAGGGGAATCTCCGACAGTGTTCTAGCAAGGTGGACAACAGAATGGTGTTTATGTTGAACATTTGTGAAGAACTGGAAAGTTTTTGCAGCATCTCATGTCCTACTGGAGAGCAGCATGTAGACATGAGTTCTCGAATCATCCAAGATAATAGTGATGTGGAAAAACTAAAAAACTGGTTTGCTCCCCACCCTCTATTTCCCAAAACTGAGGTCCTGAAATTAATTGCCACACAGCCCAGAGAGTTGGAACGGAGGGAGTGATGAAAATTGTGGGGAAAATGTATGACAAGGGAGTATTAAACGGAGAAATAAAGTTACCACGCTGGCATCGATCACTTCAACCGTTAAACTGCCGGACAAAAACAGAAGAGTGGCTGTGGATCCGCTCACAATTTTCCAGCGAGTGTGTATTGCAAAGCAATCTGAACAGGATTTACAGGATGACTTCAAGTTTGAATTGGCCCCGTTCCCGATGTCTCTGGTCAATGAACAAGGGATGCGCAAGGGCACAAAATCTACTCTGTACTCTGCTTTCACTCCTCTTTCCAGCCAGACGCCGATAGATTGGTGCCAGCACTCACGTCATTTTGGATGGTGGCTACCTCTTGCATAAGGTCGTGTGGCAGCGGAAGAGCACGGTTCGAGCACTTTTGGCGCGTTATACCACCTACGCCCGAAACTACTTTGGGAAGAACGTCTCCATCGTTTTTGACGGCTACCCCGAAGATGTTACAAAAAAAACACCAACACAGCGGAACGACTCCGGCGCTACGCAGCTCATTCCAGCTTATAACTCTTCTCTGTGACGCCTTTCAGAAGTAGGGAGTAGAAGTGGCTGTTGCCGAAGAAGATGCGAATCGAGAGATCGTCATGATGGCGCTTTCAAAAAGAGCAGTAGCCGATCGGGTCGTCATAGTGGGAGAAGACGTCGACCTGCTCGTTCTTCTCTCAATGGTTTAGGCGCTGAAGAGACAAATGTCTATCTTCAGAAGAGCACGAAGGGTGAAGCTGGTTGCTGTTACTACTTTACGACCTCCTACAACCACCAGGGTTCCCGGCGATTACCAAGAACGGCACTATTCACCCACGTGTTTACCGGGTGCGATACCACCTTAGCACCGTTTGGCCAAGGAAAGACACCACACTTCTGAGCAAGAATGAACCACTTGCTGAGCAAGTGGAGGTATTTCTTCAGCCAGACTCCACCCCACAAACCGTGAGTGAAGCGGGCATCAAGTGCTTTGTGGCTCTATATGGGGGTGGATCGCGAGGGATACTTTGGATTTCCTGAGGTAGGTATAAGACGTTTGTCACTTCAACAAACATAAACGGATGATGCCGCAGGTCACAATGCAGCAAGGTGCTACCTCCAAGTGCAGAAGTGGCGGGGAGTCAACTTGAATCCCACTGAATGGGGGTGGAAGCTGTCTTCTCAAGGACTAACCCCCATCCTCACTCCTGCCCTTCTGCGAAAAATTTCATGTAAATGCAAGAAAGGATGCTCTGGGAGCTGCTCGAGCAGAAAGGCTGGGCTCCACTGCTCAGTCCTCTGTCAGTCATTCGGTGACAAATTGTGCATTAACATCCCGGATGTGGAGCTGAAATGCTCGGACGATGAAGATGACCCGAATACAGACTGAGCGCCTCTCCCAGCGTCCATCATAGATATCGAGACACCTTCTTCGTGCGAGCCTAAGCCCGGGCCATCTAAGATAAAAAGAAAGACATGATTTGGCAACCAAGACACAATACCTACATGATTTATTTTAGTTTTATTTTTTGTGTACATGTAATTTGTCCTTATAGTAGGTACCATGATGTTTGTACAAGCATTTTAGTATGTAGATATATAAAACAATGTTTGAAGATGACGTAATTCCCGATAGATTTATTATCTTTTCTTTTTTTCATCAAAAATTTGTTAACAATAACAAAAAAAAAATTGTAACTATTTGATAAATAAAACCATAAAAAGACGTGAGAACAGTTTATGAGCATTTCTCCCCAAAACCCACTTATGACGGTTTTTGGTTATCTGGCGTTCTTGAGAGAACCGTTAGGTCTACAGATATCAATCTAGTCTTAAATGAAAGCAAATTAAATTTACTACAACTCTATTTCATTTAATATTTGACGTGGGATGCGTATTTTAGAAAATATTTTACAAAATAAGTGACCATTTTGAAAAAATTTCATTTTTTGGAAAAAATGGCCTATTTTCGAAGATGTGTATCTTGGAAACCAATGACTGTATATAGCTTGCTTTGGTCTCAAATTGTAGCAAATTTAGTCTACTTTAAAAGTATGTATACTGATTATACTGGTCAGACCCTTCCTTCACTGAGATATTGAGCAAAAACTGAAAAAAATCCGAAAATTTCCTGGTTTTTTGTGTCCTTCGTCGCTCGCACATCACTTTCGAAGTTGCAAATTTTTTTTTTATTACTGGTTTAGGTCCTAACAACATATAAAAAATTCAGAATGACCGGATCTTTTGCAAGCAAAACCCCCTTTTCATGTTTAACTTGACTGGACTATAAGGAATAATCGGAAATTTTAGAACAATTTTACCAGAAGTAAGGAAAAGAGCTCATTTCTGGCACTTCTGTTTCTTCATTGATGACACATAAATCCTTCTCTTTGCAACATTAATATTTCACCTGTTGCAGAAATCTTAGCTGTTACATGGTTCACAAGGTTCCATGCCAACTCAGAATGAAACCAATTCAGAGGTCATTAAAAGCTGTGAAAAAATATTTTTTTTTATTGGTGCCCTTTTTTACTCATTTCGCTCTAGCGTGTTTAAATCGCACTTTATGGAACGCGCGTTTTTTAAAGTTACCATGGCAACATCAACAAATCAACAAAATGTGAAGTCTAAATGTCAACTTTTAACTATAAATCTGACAGGAATATTTTAAACAAGCACAACTCGTTCATCTACATCTACTACGTTTTGCTCCTCCATCCATGTTATGAACCTTTCATATTCTTTTTTATAAACGTCTTTGGATTTTTTAGGTATTAACCGTGATTCTGCTTTGGTATTTAAATTATCAATGTTAGAACTCATTTTACAACACACAATAACTAGTAAAAACTGTGATGTCAACTATTAATCTTATGTGACAGATTGCAAGTTTGTGTTTTTCATTTCCATGATAACAAGATATTGTGATGTCACATCACGAATTCATTAATAGTTCTTTTTCCAAATTTTTAATAATAATATCAATATTTATGTTTTCAAAGTGTACCAATAAAAAAAAATAGCGTAAAATATTCGTGGATAACTGGTCTTTAAAACACTTGCTTTATTTCGAGCACTCGGCTACGCCGTCGTGCTCGAAAAATCGCGCGTGTTTTAAAGACCTGTTTATCCACTTATATTTTAATATACTCGTACTATTAAAATAGCCGGTAACCCTAACCTAACTTAACCTATTTAACCAATTTTAAAAATATTTTTTATCATCACTCTATGACCTTTCTGAGGTGCTTCTGAGTTGGCCGGTCACCGGTTCACAAATATGGCTTGTCTCTTTTATATTATTAGATATTAATTGCTAAGCTTCCGGATTCCACAACGAAATACTAGAAGTTAGTATTTGTTTTAGTGCAGAAATTCTAGGACTAACTACCATATTTATTCCTCTTTGCCCAGAATACTTATGGAGGGAAACAACTTTACCATTGGACATCTTCAATTTATGTTTAAACAAATATAAAACATTGTTACTGAGACAGTTCAGTTATGTATAATGAATGCTGTGTTTTTCTTACTGTTCATATGTAAAAGCCCGAAGAAGGGCGTTATTAAATAAATAAATAATTTAGGACTTATCCTGTTGCTTAACTGAGTCCAGCTTGAATCCATGAATTACTTGTTATCTGTCAGTTGATGTTAGTGTATTATTGTTAGTGAATTACCGTGCAAATAAAAACATACTAAATCCACTAATGAAAACTCAAAAAGCCATAATGAAAATTATACTGAAAGTTCCTGTAGGAACTAGCACTGCCGAAATCTTCAACAATCTAAACATCATGTCAATTAAACAACTATATTCTAAAACTATACTCATTACATTCATAAGCAAAACCCAAGAAATAACAACTAACACGTACATTAGAAACACTATCTCATGGTCAAAAACATATCCAACAAGTAACTACTAACACAACATTTGTTCAAAAAAGCTTCTTATATTATGGCATTAAACTCTACAATAAAATACCACTTTCACTCAAAAACCTCAACATTATAACATTTAAATTTCAAATAAAAAGCTGGATACTAAATATATGGAGATCAGAAATAGAAAATATACTGAAATCAAGTACAGACTAAAACCGAATCTAGTGAACTGAACTATAAAAAACACTATCTTATTTACTTTATAATTATTTTAAAAAAATGCTGCATGTTATGTCTAATTAATATTAATTTCTTATAATTAAATTATAATATGTAAATGAAATTCTCAGCACGGGAGATCCCAGTGAGGATATCATTATCTCTACATGTTACTAAGAAAGGAAGACAATAAATCATTATTATTATTTGCTTTTTGTTATTTTAGTTTATTAATATGAAAATTACAGAATTTATTTTTTTCAAAATAATAAATAACCATGTACCTAGAATCTTCTCTCATAGCCACATTAAAATAACAACATCAACCAC
Organism: Limnephilus marmoratus; assembly: GCA_917880885.1. NCBI lineage: Eukaryota > Metazoa > Arthropoda > Insecta > Trichoptera > Limnephilidae > Limnephilus > Limnephilus marmoratus. Next base: position 16,742,800 of record OU862931.1, on the reverse strand, counting down.
CGCCTACTATGAATCCCCGAAACTGTCCACATTCCTTTTCAATCCCAGTCTCTTGTGCGAATGTGTCGACTGTAACATAACAAGTGGCGAGATTCCGGAGATATTTAAAGCAGAACCAAATTTCTTTATTTTAGATAAGGCATCATGGTCTAGCTGGCATTTAGGGTTAGCATGGGCCTTACATCTTCAGATAATTATTTGTATTATTTAAGTTTTGTATAAGCGTGTGATTCCAAACTTCAAAGATTTTTAGGGTTTGATCCATTTTGGAGCTTAACCAATGGAGCGTTTAGCTATTTATCGATTTCAGCCAAGCGCTCGGAAATTTTTAAGCGTTCGATTTGAAAATTTCCCGCCCTCTTTCAAAAAACTACACCTCCGAATTTTGAAATCGAGACATATTAACTGCTTATAGTTTTTGAAAGACATTGAATGCACCTATATTTGATTTTTTATCCCATGTTTTTATAATTCATAAAAAAGTACGTTTAATTTTTTTTCTTTTCTTTTCTTTCTATTTACAAACGCACGAATTCTGCGTATTATTTACTTTAAAATTATCGTTCGTGGTACCTACTAGGAGCAATTTTAAATATTATTGCTTCTATGTGTTGTATATAGCCTGGTTCATAATATACATATGTTCTCAACGCTATTCTTAACGCCCCATCGTGGGTACTTGAGACTTTCAGAGGGGCAGTAGAAGACCCAGAGAAGAATAGGGAGCGTTTTGATGGCACAGTGAGGACGTGGGCAGGTAAAAAAAAATGGTCTAAAAAAGACAAAAAAACACGCTAATCGTAATAACCTTTCATGTATTATTATCACTATCACTGAGAATTGAGTGACTTAGATAGGCTCTGCAACTATTGCACAGCTAATTATTTAGACCTCAATGTTTCTAAATGCCACACTATGTCCTTTACTAGAAACAAGCATCTAATTAACTTTTCATATTCACTCTGCGATGAACCCATGATCTCAAAAAATGAATGTAAGGACCTTGGAGTCTATTTAGACAGTAAACTTATATTTAAAACGCACATTGATTCAATCACTGATAGATCTTACAAAGTGTTGGGTTTTATACTACGTCTGAGTAAATTATTTAGAAATCCACATACTCTAGTAATGCTTTACTCCTCACTAGTCAGAAGTACACTGGAATTTGCATCGCCTGTCTGGAATCCCAAATACACCCAATACGTCAATAACATAGAGCGCATACAAAATAAATTTATTAAGTATCTCGGTTATAAATACAACAATAATTACATCTGCACTCTCCAATCCCTGAAATCCAGGCGAACGGTAGCTGACATGACATTTCTCCATAAAATTATACATAACGAAATAGACTGCCCAGAACTTCTATCCCAAATAAATCTTAACATCCCATCTAAAAGAACTCGCCACACCAACCTTTTTTACACAACCAGTAATAATACGAACGCTGCAGCCAAATCCCCCATTTCCCGCATCCTTCAAAGATTCAACTCAAATCAAAAAACCACAAATACCGATATATTTTTTGATTCCCTCCCTCTATTTAAGAAAAACATTTTTAGCACACTGAATTCGCACACATAACACACACACATCCACACCCTCACACGCGCATTTACACACATACAAACACTCTCACACACCCCTCTCCTTCAATAAGTTACTAACTTAATTTTGGTATGATGTAATATTTGATGACGACCTCCGTAGTCCAGTGGGTAAGACTCTTGACTCACAACCCGGAGGTCGCGGGTTCGAACCCGGCATGCGCAAATAAATTTTATTTGATTAATTTGTGTTTTCACAATTAATTCATTTTAAATAATATATGGTATATTTGCGGCATGTTCCAGAGTGGAAGATACTATCAGTATCGCCCTGGTGTAAGACCACCATTCAGAATTGAAACGTTGCTTGAAAATGGCTTTAGCCGTGTTTAGTGACCAGATCTGAATAGCCAGGTACTTCCCAACCTTCCTCTTCCCTACCTCCTTCCCCTCCCCACTACCTTCAGCCTCACAACATACCCCAATTGGGGATGCCATAGTCTTACTGGCTCCAGACGGGAGCAGTTGAGATTCTTGTGCGGTATTCGCTGTAAAAAAAAAAAAAAAATATTTATCTCACAAAAATATAAGTATACAACAGCGACATGTCATTGGTACCAACTATTGTATTAATTCTATAACTTTGTAACTATTTTCCATTATGTAATAATGTACTGTTTGTTTCTGCAAAATAGAAATAAATAAATAAATAAATTGACACTATATCATGAATAGGGGCCATCCAGAAATTATGTCACACGAATTTCATGATATTGTGACTCCCACCCTGTCCCTGACACACATCGTCACATTCGTGAGTCCCCCTCCTCCCTAGCGTGACGTAACATATTTTGCAACATGTAAAATAATAGTTAATAGGTAATATTTTTTAAGTTTTTCGTCAAAATTTAATATTGTTACGGTCATATTTACCACAATGGAGATGGCGTAAAGGGATACCACGACGGAAGGGGTATAATGGGATACCACAGGAGGGGGCGTAATGGGATAGGGAAAATATTTTTGTAGCAGTCGCATGGGTCACAGTAGTTTTGTGCATGTGACGTCACAAAGCTTATGACCCCCCCCCATACCCCTTGTCACACAACGTCACAATTCTCTACTCCCCTCCCCCCTCATTAGGGTGTAATTAATGGATGGACCCATACAATAAATAAGGAGTTAGCAACTTGGTACTTAAAATACAAAAGAATTGCTTTTTAATTTTGCTAAACAAAAAGGCATAAGAAATAATTTGACCCCCCCCCCCCCCGCCTGCCCCCTAGGGCCTTCAAAAAAATATCTTAAAATGGGTGATAGGCAAAATAAGGTTGAGAACCTGTGGCCTAGTTGATATTCTCAGATACAAATTTAAATTCGAATTTGAATTTTTTAATATTTGTAATTTCTGTTCGCGGAATCGGGATAACAAATAACAGCGGACGCTCGCAGGTGTTTGCAAATTGTCCAAATTGTGGCCAAAAACGCTCCAGCGCGGTTAGATCCATATCCAAAGATACGTATCCTATTATTCATCATTTTCAGGCAACAAAGCTCCATCTGAAAAGCTCAAATGTATTACGTAGAAAGTAGGTATTGTAACCACGTCCACAATAGAATCCCTCCAATACAAACAATGTGGGTAAAACGTCTATGGCATGTATCCATTTGCTGGCACTTTGACCCCTGGGGACCCTTTTAGGGCCCAAACGAGTGTTTGCCGTACTAATCTCGCACCAAAATGAACATAGACGAAGGGTGAAGGGTCCGCCCTCTTCGCAGATGTGGCTTAATTTTATATTGTGTTCTCATTATATTTATTTCTAACGTAAAAAATAATCTCTGACTTGTGTGTGGGTGAGGGTGAATTGTATTGGTTTTTTCATGAACATAACATCAAAGGCGATTGACACATTCATTATTTTTCTACTCAGGATATTATAATCGTTTATTCAAATTTGCGTCTAAAAGCTTGGGTATGTGTTTTATAATCTGGTTCACGCTGTAAAAGAAAAATATATGCCCTACATATAGGTACATTTATATAAAAGATAGATCAGCTACCGAAGGATTTTAATCAGCGATTCCTGAGCATATTTTTTGAGAAAAAATGTAGATTTTGGTGTTTGATGAATTTTTTTTTCATTTTTCATTAAAAAGTATCAACAATTACTTTTAACAAATTTTTATTGTTGAAAAGCGAACATGTTTCTTAAGCAATGCTTACTTCTTCAGGGTTTACCTAAACTCTGAAGAAGTAGGTACGCATTGCTTATGATACAGGTTGGTTTTTAAACAATAAAAGTGGATTAAAACTAAATATTGATTAATTTTTAATTAAAATTATGTTTGCTGGAGTAAATTGCAGTAAGAAAGCAATTTAATTTAATTTATATATATTTTTGTGTGAATACTGCACAAGAGTCCCAACGACTCCAGATACTAATATCTACAGCCTGTATGTCGGATGAATATCTACAGCTCATATGTTGGACTAATATCTACAGAGCTAAGGTCGGACGAATATCTATGGCGGTCCCAGTGTTGACTAACATCTACAGAGCGTAGGTTGAACTAATATATACAGAGCGTAGGTTGGACTAATATCTACAGAGGGCAGCTGAGCACGGTTGTACGGAAAAGCATAAATTACTTCAATTACGTAATTACTAATTACGTAAAGGCTCAAACGTTTAAAGTACGCACATGAAGTTTTTGCATAATATTACGTATTTTGCTGTTTACGAGGACAATAATTTATTTAACAAACATGGAGGTCGTAATACAAATAATTATTTATTTCGAAATACACGGCACCACAACCTAACCTAACCTAACCTAACATAACTGACATAGAAATGGTCATGGTAACAGACTAAATAATTTAGAAGCACTCGAAATAAAGAAAGCTGTTAAAACAAAAACCCAAATCCTTAATATTTACCTAAATGGGTCCAATAGTCCGATATTAGGAATTTTTGCATGCATAAATTAAGTTTTTTAAACTGCATGCGCAATATTACGTTATTCCAAAATGCTGTACATAATTGCAAATCCAACCTCTGCCAGTGCTGTAGATATTCGTCAATACTTTGGTTCTCATAGATATTAGTCAGCAATTTGTGTTGTAGATATTCGTACGCACTTCGGTTATCATAGATATTAGTCAGCAGTTTGAGCTGTAGATATTCGTCAATACTTTGGTTCTCATAGATATTAGTCAGCAGTTTGAGCTGTAGATATTCGTACGCACTTTGATTCTCATAGATATTAGTCCGATTTTTTTAAGTTTTTGGAATCCTCCGTCCCAACTACTTAGACGCCTCCGTCCCAACTACTTCCGTCTGAAGCCAGTTGGACTATGGCATTCCCAACTGGGGTATGTTGTGAGGTAGTGGGGAGGGGATTGATGAAGATGGGGAAGCACTTAGCTATCCAGATCTAATCAACAAACACGGCTAAACCATTCATTTCTGAATGATGGACTTACACCAGGGCGAAACTGAGAGTATATTCTACTTTGCGAAATAACACAATTAAAAATTATTTGCGTAGGAGAGGAATTGAACACGCCACCTTCGGATTGCTAGTCGAGAACCTTTACCCTCGACCACGGAGTCCGTCACATTATACCTCGACAGCGGGTATCCAATAACCTATTACCGAATATATAGGTTAAAATCAAAGTGCTCTACCTAAATAGGAGCATGTACCTTATTTTACCTTTACAGAAGAGTTAATAATATAACCTGTCTAAAGTCTGGCTACATAAAGGATACAGTATCATCTGGCTCTATTTCAATATCCTTTGAACCCAAATCAGGAGCTCATCAAAGGATCAGACAAGAGCAGGGCAGAGCAGATTAGAGCAGATTAGAGTAGATTAGAGCGGATTAATCCCACCCAATTAAACAAGGAACACTAACAGGCTAACAGGCAAGATACAACACAACACATAGTGGTGGCCACACTTTCTCAAACTTGCTTTCTATCTCCGATCAGCGCCCCCTTTTTATAGGTACTTATTTTCATCGCCCTCCACGATACTAATAATAACGTTGATATTGTTGCAAACCACCTTGCCAATTAGATTTTAAAACGATCTCTTAACCCCTCATCGTATTCCGTCAGTAGGTTAGAAAATTTCTGGTTTGCAACAAAATTCAAATGAATGGAATATTTCCGAACGTGGGTTATTGTAAGTACTATACCATGTTTATTTTAACTCTTCAGGATAACTTTTCGCTTTTCGGAACAGCTCATATAGGTCTCATATAAATCATTGTTTCTGCCTTACTATCCGTCGTGTAATTATTATTCACAATTGTAATGTTTCATAAGTATTCTTCTTGGTGTGCCCTATCAGGTCCCCCCGACGTTGGCGATCACTTTGGAAAATGTCTCTTGTCTTGCGCTGCCCGGAATACCTCCTCCACACTTCTAATCACCCAAGACATTTGTCTCCTACCAGGCCCTCGACGACCCTCAATCTTGCCTTTCAATACCAATTGGAGCAAGTGATACTTCTCCCCTCGAAGTATGTGACCCAGATATGAAATTTTCCTTACTTTCATCAATGTAAGCAGCTCTCTATCTGCTCCAGCCCTCCTGAGAATTTCTGTGTTTGTGATCATGTCGGTCCAATGGAATTTGTGACAGCATTCTTCATGGGACAGCATTCTCCAGTGAAGCCACATTTCAAAAGCCTCTAACCTGTTCATGGTATTTACCTTCAAGGTCCATGTCTCACATCCATACAGCAAGACCGACCACACATAACATTTGATCATTCTCTGCTTTATTTTTAAATTGACATCGTCATTGCAGAAGAGAGATTTCATTTTACTGAATGCAATTCTTGCTGCTTCAATTCGGCATATAACCTCTACATCTGGGTCAAGAGTCTCCATGAGAATACTGCCGAGGTATCTAAATCTTTCCACCTTTTCGACAATGCAACTATTTAACTGTATTATTAACACAATTTATTATTACCCCTTAAAATAATATTGTATACTAATAATATAGTATATATATTTGCGGCAAGTTTCAGAGTGGAAAATGCTCCCAGTATCGCCTTGGTGAAAGACCACCACCAAATTAAAGCAACATTTCACCTTGGTGAAATGTTGCTTTAATTTTGTGTTTGATGACCAGATCTGATTAGCCAGGTACTTCCCACCTTCCTCTGTCCCATCTACTTCCCCTCTCCACACCAGTCTCACAACATACCCTAATTGGGAATGCCATAGTCTCACTGGCTCAGGACAGTTGGAGGCAGTTGGGATTCTTCTGCGGTACAAAATCACATAAAAAAATATCAGAACAAAAACTAAAATGATTAAAATCGTGCCTAGTGACCAGAACTGAATAGTCAGGCAGTCACCATTCTTCCCGACCCCCTCCCACTTTCGTTAGCCCCTCAACATACTCCTAAGGGAACGTACCCATACTACGTGACCAACTTTTTGCAATTTTTAACCCCCCCCCCCCCATTTGTGCTCATTTGTATGGAGCGTGACATTTTGAAGACCCCCCCCCCTAAACGTGTCACGTAGTATGGGTACGTTCCCTAATTGGGAAGGCAAGTCCCAATGACTCGGGTAATTAACTAAATAAAGTAATTGAAAAACCAAAAATATTGAAAACCTACATCAATTTTTAGTGTAGGTACATAAAGTTATCTGGATTCCAGTATAAATAAATCTTTCATCACAAAGTTAATAATTAAAATACACATATTTGATGAAATTTGATGAAACCTGTCATTTGGAAAATATATCGTTTGTCGCAAATATTTTGTACATATTGTTGGAAAATAATGCATGTTGAAGTATACATAGGTGAATGGTTTGTAGGTAAGAATGTTGTGATAACAGAGAACGTGTATAAAGCACAGTAAAATGAAAATACATTATTTAAAATCCCTTTTTATAAAAAAAATTCATTAACTTCTTAAAAGGCATTTATATTTTGGAAAATCAACAGATTTTTATGTTAATATAAAAAACAAAGTCGGGTTAGTTACACTATTACGGGATTTTGATGATCTTCGATTTGTTGGATTTGTCTCCTCCCCGAATAGCAGAATAGCCATTAAAAAAATTGTTATGAACAAAATTTTTCCTCGTACATTTTTTATGGAACGAATTCTCATCTTTTGAAAGAGCTGCGGCAATATTCTGATAAGTATACTATAGAGAAGTGAGTGAATTCCAAAAATTCAAAAACGCCAAATGTCAATGCGCTGATTGTTTTGCTTTTGTTCTTAAACATATAATGCTGCCCCTCTTTCTTACACACTAATTACCATTATGGTGGGGTTCTTCATTTACCGAGAATACTGAATGCAATGCTAATTGTAAAAGTAAACGGTCAAATGCATAGAAATTTCGTTTAAATTTAAAATTTCGATCGTTTATTTTTACAATTAGCATTGGATTTGGCATTCTCGGTAAATGAAGAAACCCACCATAAATGTCAACAGTCAAAAATGGGACAAACGGTGAACGTATGTCTGCACCCCTCCAAAGGAAAAATACAATCTTACTAATATTATAAACGCGAAAGTTTGATGAAATTTTACAATAATATAGCTCATACATCAGAATAACATACAGGCTTTTTTTTTTTTTTTTACAGTGAATACCGCACAAGAATCTCAACTGCTCCCGTCTGGAGCCAGTGAGACTATGGCATCCCCAATTGGGGTTTGTTGTGAGGCTGAAGGTAGCGGGGAGGGGAAGGAGGTGGGGAAGAGGAAGGTTGGGAAGTACCTGGCTATTCAGATCTGGTCACTAAACACGGCTAAAGCCATTAAGCTAAGCTAAGCTAAGGCTATATATAATGGTAAGTTCTGGCGTATGAAATTTGTATAAACGAAAATGTGTGTATTTCATATATTTTAGCGGCAGGGTGGAAAGGCAGGGGAAGGGGAACGGGGGAGGTGGGGTTCGCGGAGAGGGAAGAGACGAGGGTGGGGGAAGGTGGAAGGGAACGGGGAGGCGCGGGATTTATTTCAATTTATTTATTTCTATGAATGGCATTGCAACGCATGCCGGGGACCAGCTAGTCATTAATATAAACTTGCAAATAATGCGAACCCATGTTTATGCAATGAATGGCATGTAACTGAACAGGATTAATTTTTTTTACATTAGCTCTACACAGGAGGCCCTGAGGAAACAATTGCCCTAGTGGTCTATGTCATCTGTGAGGATGCTGTGCGGAGGGTTTTTTAAGGGAAAGAAGGAGAAGAATATATGGGAAGGAAAAGGTATGAGAGGTGGGTAGGAATCTGGGGGTCAGTGTGGCCAGGAGTGACGGACATATGAATCTATTCCTCACACTGCGGTGCAAGGCAATGGGTCGGGAGAGGTTAAAAGGCCTCCCTCAATCAGTCTCCTCCAATCCAACCCGCCACGCAGTGGTTGGGTAAACGAATCCGCCAACAAGATCTAGACAAACCTCACCCCATGAACCCGGACACCCCTGCTAAGTCACCAAACGTAGCGAACCACTTGGGGTGACCTGTGGCGGGGGTGTTGGTTGTCCAATAAATGGTTCCCGGGGCGGCGGTACCCATACTCGCCTGCAACAAAATGGTGACTTACGACACGATATTTATAATTATTCAAAGTTAGCTAAGATATATTTTTTAAATGTTGTTAAATTACACGAAAATATGTCCATACCATAAAAATTCTTATTATGAGTTATTTGGTCTGAATATAAAATCGAGTTGTCTGAGATGAATAGAACATTTATGAAGACGAAAAAGTGATTTTTCCACGATATTAAGAATAAGTTTTCCATTTTCAAAATATTTTGATTTTCAAAAAAATTTTAAAAATGATATATATATATATATTTTTTTTACAGTGTATACCGCACAAGAATCTCAACTGCTCCCGTCTGGAGCCAGTGAGACTATGGCATCCCCAATTGGGGTATGTTGTGAGGCTGAAGGTAGTGGGGAAGGGAAGGAGGTGGGGAAGAGGAAGGTTGGGAAGTACCTGGCTATTCAGATCTGGTCACTAAACACGGCTAAAGCCATTTTCAAGCAACGTTTCAATTCTGAATGGTGGTCTTACACCAGGGCGATACTGATAGTATCTTCCACTCTGGAACATGCCGCAAATATACTATATATTATTTTAAATGAATTAATTGTGAAAACACAAATTAAAATCAAATAAAATTTATTTGCGCATGCCGGGTTCGAACCCGCGACCTCCGGATTGTGAGTCAAGAGTCTTACCCACTGGACTATGGAGGTCGTCAATACCTACCAGATTTAAATTTTTTCAAATAAATTGAAATTACTTATCGTTATTGGTACCTGTTCGGATATTTTACATCAGAATAGTTTGATGAGATCAGTGGGTAGGTATTGAAAGTAGGAAAAATATTTAATTCATAGAACCTTAGAGTATCCAAGAGGGATATCAAATTACGCGTCTCGACCTGCAAATTCCGAAGAGCTGCGCGAAAAAATTGAGCGGTAAACTCATTGGCCCCTTTTTTGAGAAAAGGCTCTATTGGTTTTTCTGAATTAAATTAAATGATAAACTATACGTTCACCTCGCTTAATCCACATTCAAACATGAATTTTTCTTCATATATTTAATTAAACACCCGCTCCTCGCTTCATCCACGTTCACACGTCAAATCGCATAGTGTTTTAACCCGTTAGTTGCCTCTGCAACGGGCAAAACCTAGTAAGTTTAGTATAGTACACCCTGTGATCTGTGATTCTTGTTCCGAGGAGGACGTGGGTTGTGTTTTTTTGGTACATAATGCTGTATTCATAATTTTTATATTTTCCTCATTTTCATGTCCACTTAGCTATCCTTTTTTATTAACCTCGCGCGCCCCCTATTACCTTCAATGCCCAACTTTAAGAATCTCTGGTGAAGACTGTTTTGTCTGCCTTTACGTCTCTTGGCTCACACTCTCACACATTCATTACCGCCCGGGATTACCCCCCACTTGGCTCAAAGGCAAGTAATCCGCGAATGGTTGCTTCGATCAGATCGGCTTTTAACAGTTCTGACAAGTGACACTACATGCTTATTCATACTAACTTGTACTTATATCAATTACCGAGGAAAGCCACGATTGTTCTAATAATCTTAGTAAATTGTGTACTGCTGAACTAAAATCTGGCATGTTAGCAGTTGGTTTCTAAGCCTGGATTTGATATAAGAGAATATATAGTTTATTGTGTATCGATCATCGAGCAATTGTATAATAAATCCTAAATACGTACTAATAACTAGGCCTTTGAAGTGATGCGACGGATTTCGATTAGGCCGTATTATTAACGTGCTATTTTTGTTTACATTTCAATTTTCAAATGAAATGAAATTACTTGTAGGTTATATCCTAATCATACCAGGGATGTCGAAAGTGCGATATATCAATATTTATTAAAATATCAATATCGACGTCGATGTATCGAGAAAAAATATCGATGTATCGATATATCGGTCAAATTTTCAAAAGATTTTGCGTTTTAAAAATAATAGTGTATTCAGCTCAATATTATCAATAGTAATTTTTATACACAATGTCCTTTTTTTAATGTACAAAAATCTCAATAAAAATGAAGGTATTTTTATGAGTATTCATTTTTATTAGGTAATAATTACAAAAAAATCAAAAACTAAAAAGCTGTCTTCTAACTTATATGTAACCTGAGATGCACACGAAGTTTGTATGCGTCTCAGTAACATTCTATTGGCGTATTAATCTGTCAAAAAGGAATTCGTGTTTGGAACAAGGTATAGTCAATAATCATGGACAATTGGGAACCAACGCATTGGAGTGGCTTAGACAAAAATGGGTATATACTATCCCCAAATTATGGTATGTTGTGAGGCTGGAGGTAGTAGGGAGTGGAAGGAGATGGGGAAATGGAAGGTGGAGTGGTACCTGGCTATTCAGATCTGGTCACCAAACATGGTTAAAGCCATTTCAAGCAACGTTTCATTTCTGAATGGTGGTTTTACACCAGGGCGATACTGAGAGTATCTTCCACTCTGGAACATGCCGCAAATACACTATGTGTTATTTATAATTAATTAAATGTGAAATAATACAAATTAATGAAATAAAATTTATTTGCTTATCCCTTGACCACGGAGGCCGTCAAAATGATGATACATGTACAATAGCATTAGTTAAATTGACTTTAGAAGACAATCCATTTCTCTGATACAATAATTAATTAATATTCAAAGACGTTGTAATATTATCATCACGATGGTAAGTTTAGCCTTAGAGATTATTAACACATAACTAAAGGGAAGATCCTAATTCCACTACAATATAATATTAGATGAGCCCGGATCCCAGCTGAAACATAATCTAAATATTATAATTATGTCTGGCGACACGAGGGACAACTTCATTTTGTATTATTAATAAGGACGGGCAATGGTGCAAAGATCGCGTCATGAAATTCTCTCAGTTGCTGGACGTGAGATGAATTATTGAACTCTGTAAAGTAGTTACTTTTTGATGTTCCTTTTGTTCAGTTACGAAACTTTTCTGTATAGTCCTGGAGAAACCAGTTGAAGACCTCGGAAATAAAAATGGACAATAAACATGCTGTGGACCCAACAATTAAGTTTTTGAAGTGACTAATTCTTCAGCACCATTGTGATTTTGAAACAGGATGAAACGGAAGCGAGCGACACTAAAAAGAGACAAACAAATACATCTACAGGACTTAGCCTGCCAGAGCAACAAAATATTTATTTATTTCACGGGTACTCGATTCCAATTATCATCATCATCACAACCCCTGACTGGTCTTGACTCCTCAAGAGTCTTTCTCCACTCATCACGGTTTTGTGCCAGCTCACTCCAGTTTACAATCTCCAAGGTGGATATATCTTTGAGGACGTTGTCGCTCCATCTTAAACTTGGTCTTCCCGCTCCTTCACCTGTCGGTCTTGAGTTCAGTAGGGACTTTGGTGCTTGATGCTCGGTCATTCTCTCTACATGACCCAGCCACCGAAGTCTTCCCAGTTTTATATATTTTGTGACGTTTAGATCCTTAAACAGAGTATATAGCTCATTGTTATAACGTCTGCGCCAAAATCCATTTTCTGCAACCGGTCCGAAGATACGCCTCAAAATTTTCCTTTCAAAAATATCCAGTGCTCGCTGATTCCTCTTAGTTAGTACCCAAGTCTCAGCTGCATATGTGAGTACTGGTTTAATAAGTGTTTTATTACTCGGTTCCAATATAATACGATGAATTCACGTCTCACGCAAGTCCCCTTTGGTCTGGTGGTATAAAGCCCCTAACTAAGCTTAGCGGCCAGACGTTCAGTGATCCAAGGATCGAATTCTAAGAAATCCAAAAAAAAGTATTTTTATTTTTATTAAATCAATATCCAATCTTCAAACCACTCCAAAATGAATAGGCAAAGAAAACACAAAAGAAAGCGATATCTAACGACTCGGAAAAATAAAACAGAAATACTAATAAGATGACCAAATGTATAGGAAAAGGTGCACTGGAATTCAACGACAAAATATAGAAAAAATCATCATTCACATTGATAAAAAAAATGCTTTGTAGTCTCCCCAACCTTGTGTATTTTAGTTTTCTGAGGGTTTCGTTTTTACAGTGTGTTAAATTGAACACTCTGATTTTTTTCACACTGCTATGCGAGGTCTACAAAAAGGAAGCCGGTGCCCATTATTTCAGCTCCTTGGTGGTTACTCAGATGATATTGATCACAAAGTAAAGTCTCTCTTGCTGATGTGTAATAATTTTTTTTATTTTAGTAATTTGTAGATTTAAGTTTACAAAATTTCTAATTAATTATAATATTTCATATTGCAAACTAAATTTTATGTAGCTCCTACGATACATCTTGAACTTTCCAATTGGTGTGGACTTTAATGTTTCTGGTAGTTTGTTACATAACTTCATCCCTTTGTACAGTAAACTGTTCTGTATTCGGCTTGTCTTTTTTTTAAGCCTGATTTCCTAGCACGTCCTTGTGTTATGTCTGTGAATGTCCTTGTTGAATATAATTTTATTGGAGGAGTATTTTGGTAAAATGTTGTTTATTATTTTATGTTTAAATATCATCGTATTCAAAGTCAGCATCTGTTTCACGGTTAGCCCATTCAGTTCCTTTAACATTTTGTTTACTTTTGAAAATCTATTTTGCCGAAGTATTATTCTCATTGCCTGTTTTGGAGAATTTGAAACTTATTTTGTTCTCGTTCGTTACATAGGAAAAGGATGGTTGAGCAATAGTTCTAGAATAAACTCTTATTACCTACTCTATGAAATGAGATCCCTGAGGCGTATGTGCAGTAAAACCATGTATGATCGTGTGAGAAATGTGGATATCCGCAAATAATGTAAGGCTGATGTAAGCATAATGAGTAAGATTAAGAAATGTACCTTCAGATGGTTTGGGCATGTAGAGCGAATGGAAGAAGAAAGTAGTGTAAGAAGAATATATGACGCAAATGTGAATGGTAGAAGAAGTCGAGGACGCCCGAGGAAGGCATGGCACGATCAAGTGAATCAGATACTTGAGTCGGGCCATGTCAAAAGGCAGAATAATAGAAGAGTATGTATGTACGAGACGATGCATGAATGTGAGTGAGGCAAAGAGTGTGTGCCAAGACCGAGTTGTTTGGCGGTCCGTCCTCTCTGCCTACCCCTGCGGGGAAATGGTTAGTTAGTTAGAATATACCCTTGTGGGTAGAATATAAACTGTTATTATTTGTATTTTTGAATGTAGCTATAACTTTGTGGTTATCCATTTTAAATAAATGAAACAATTTAACTTTGTTTGAACCACTAATAACACACATTTGCCAAGTATACATTTGCCCTGAAGAAGAAACGGTCGTTCTGAAACCGGTTGGATTTACTCAAATATAAAAGTGGTTCAAACAAAGTTAAATTGTTTCATTTATCTGTTATTGTTTGCATAAGGCCACAAGTAACGATATCGGAAGGTAATAATGTAAGTTATTTGTAACATATCCACAATTATGTCGTCTCATTCGTACATGCTTGTCTCTTTTATACCTTTAGATATACGTTCCCTCACACTAAACCTCTAAACTACCTAACGATGTCTCCTTAAGGAAGTCTGTAACTATTATCAAACAGTATTAATAGCCTTGCGTCTGCGCGGTTGAAATTTAAGATCCGGGCTTCGAGTGCAAGTTGTAAATCGGTTTCGAATTCAATAATTCGTCAAAGGATGGCGCCACTTACGCTAGCAGGTCACACGAGGTCGTACCCCTGGCTGGTATAAGTACTACAGATTTGTAAATTTGAGTATCTCTCATGTAATACTTACTTGTGAATAATCGTATCCCGCGGCTATATATTACATATGACATCATTGCTTATCGCGGTTTCTTTGTCCCGTGACTAGCTGTCACTGGATCGCAGCAGATCCTAGGACCTGGCTATTTTTGGAACCCGTTTCTACCCTTCTCACGATTATTACAAATTATCAGGCCATCGATCGCACTACCCAGTATGTGACGCGTGCCATTAGTGCTTCCTTTAATTTCTCCCTTGATCTGACAAAGTAATCATCCCCATGATTATTTAATCCCGCTAAGCCTTATTGTCTGTGCTTAACTGAGAGACGTGGAACATTTCGTCAGGAATTATGGCTTTTTGATCAAGCTTTATCGCGTATTATTATGCTGTTATCTAGGAGGAATTTTCGGAAGGCTTATTACGAATATCCGAATACGAGTAGCTGCCAAATTTATAGACGTTGATAAAGTCTTCAAACGATTTACCACCCTTGGATGAGAATTTCAGATTTTTAATTCCTCACAAAGGAGGCAGAGAGAGTGTCTCACACTCTCCTTGCTTCCATTGTATAATAAAAGCAAATCCTTCTAGTAGAAGACAATACACTTTATTTATTCAACCATTATAAAAGTACTAAAAAATGCCCAGTCAAAACAAGGCAAGATGTGTTCTATTGTATTATTAAGTACCTATCTATATTTTTTACAAGATCCATATTGTAACACACTGTGGCGAAGCAACGATCAACCATAAAATACAATTTTTTTTTTCGATTTTATACAATGGTATCACCGGCCTCCACTCTCTGGCTAGGTGCATGACAACGCACATTCATTCCAGTTTTAGCGTTCGTTCTCTCTGCCTGCTTTACCTCTAAGCAAGATTAATTGTAACACAAAGTTTCATTGTAAATATATTTGACTCGAGTTAAATCAAGAGTTGTTATTAAATACACCCACAACACACGCATCCAGTTTACAGACGTGGCAAGGCCTGTAGACTGTAGACTGTCAGACCCTGGATGAAATATCTAAACAATATCCCATATTGCCAAAACACTGTAAGAAAATTACATATCATTTGAGTTTGATGTTTGTTCATCTAGTGATATTCCAAGATCCTCACCAGACGGATCTCGACGACCTCCATAGTCCAGTGGCTAAGACTCTTGACTCACATTCCGGAGGTCGCGGGTTCGAACCCGGCATGCGCAAATAAATTTTATTTGATTAATTTGTGTTATTTCACAATTAATTCATTTAAAATAATATATAGTATATTTGCGGCATGTTCCAGAGTGGAAGATACTATTAGTATCGCCCTGGTGTAAGACCACCATTCAGAATTGAAACGTTGCTTGAAAACGGCTTTAGCCGTGTTTAGTGACCAGATCTGAATAGCCAGGTACTTCCCAACCTTCCTCTTCCCCACCACCTTCCCCTCCCCACTACCTTCAGCCTCACAACATACCCCAATTGGGGATGCCATAGTCTCACTGGCTCCAGACGGGAGCAGTTGAGATTCTTGTGCGGTATTCACTGTAAAAAAAAAAAAAAAAAGACAAACTTCATAGGGAGCCCATTCGCCATCGCCTCCCATCGCGTTTTATGCCCCCATCTTTCCTCAGGTTCCACCCCTCCAGCGTACCTCCCTCACAGGCCTGCGCGCTTTCTTGAGCTGGTGCGTCAGTGACAGCACCTTGACTTGGTCCAACGATGGCCAACGCCAAAAACAACGATAGTGTAACGCCAGGAAATCATCTTGCGTCAGGTCTGAGAAATTGGTCAGTCCGTAATATATATTTTTTAGTTTCTATTATTTTCTGTGCAAAATAGATTAAGAAAAAAAATAATGTAAGATAAAGCATAAGATCGTATTTTCACAATCGTCGCTAGGGTTTTCTGTTCTGCGACTGTACTTTTTTATATTTTTGTTTGGTTTCTAGTCGTCTTTATGTTGTCTTCATTATGTTTGCAAGTTGATTATTTTTGTTATTATAGCTTATGTTTTCCAGCCACGTTTTTGTTTTAGTTTTAAATACTCGTATATTAATTTCTGTTATTTTTTGTTTGATTTGGTAGAGCATCATACAGTTCCAAGGCATGAAATATGATAATCAGTATATTTTGACTTATTGCCCTAGTTGAATATTTCTATTGGGCATTGGAGTATTAAGGGTTACTGTTAAGCTTTCCGTAGTTTGTTGGCGTTAAAATTTTAAATCGAAATACATGATTTTGTCTTGATATTTTTTCAGTAGCATTTTCCTTCCACTTCTCAAGAAGAAAGAAAACGTAACATCTTCGCAGGAAATATGTCGAGAGAATTTTTACTGAAATTTTTGTAACCCGATCAAACCTTTCTAGATAGACAATATGCTAGTAGCATGTTTCTGAACTTCCGATCTTCCTCAGGGCATCTCCACCGCCTGCAGTACAGAGTACCTACCCTGTACGGAGTCCGTAGCAGGCGCTCTCTACAGCCTCTGTTACGGGGTCTGTCAAGTTTGCATGTATGGCCCGCGGGAGTGGTGTAACCTCACAAATGAGCGGTCGATACTTCGCCCACGGGACTCTATCTGATGTATCGATGTACAAGGAACACAAAGAAGTCACCATACTTCTTGTTTTATTGTCTTGTGATTGAACTTATTTTTAAATTGTATTTATTTCGCATTAGTACAAATATTCTGCGTATAAAATAAAATTCTGCTTACTACAATCGTCAAACTAGCTAATTTTGGTTGTGAGTCTGTCTGTAAGTGATAGTAACTCCGGTTCTATGACAAGAGATTTGTTTTGAATTTTATAAACATTCTAAAAATTTTAACTGATCAAATAACTGTTCAAGCAAAATAATATTCAAGCGATAATTATCTACCAATAAATGAGTACATTTTCATGATTTTTTAATTATTCATTAGTTTGCATCATCTTTACATCTTCTGATATGTTCTTCACATAAAATTTTCAGCTTCACGAATACTTCAACTATAATATATATATATATATATACTATTTTACAATTCTAATACTTCAATACTAACTTTATTTATCCTCTTAAAACCGTAACAAAAAATCAACTAACTTGTATATGTCACTTTGTTATTACAATATTTTCAAAGATACATACCTATATTTTTAAACTTTCACTTTGAAATTTACTTTTTTACTTGTACCACCAACTTATTGGTGTAGTTAAGCACTTTAGTTAATATTACCCACGCACAGGCAGTGCCTTAGTGGGTTCCCATTATCTACTTTTGTCTTATATATATTTTTTACTTTTTTACATTATTTTTTCTTAATATGTGTTATGTTATATATATTAAGAAAATATGTAAAAATTACTTTTGAAATGTATCAAGACATAATGGGAAAAAATAAAGGAAAAAAAATTTCATTATTTTTCACGGGTCTGCGCTAATACCCCACAAGAGCCAGTGGGAATATTGCATATCCTATTTGTTAATCTAAAAAGGGAATGGAGGCGGAGGGAAATACTTTTCAGAGCTAGTAACTAAACATGGCAATTATGGAGGCGGGTATGGGTATCACCGCCCCGGAAACTATTTATTATATAACCAACACCTCCACCGTGTCATCGGATCGGGAGAGACTTGTTGATGGAGATTTTTAACCTCTCCAGCAGGACTCTTTCGGTTAGACTCCAGATACTAATATCTACAGCCCGTATGTTTGACGAATATCTACAGCTCATATGTTGAACTAATATCTACGAACTTCAGAGTGTTGATTAATATCTACAGAGCGTAGGTTGAACTAATATCTACAGAGCGTAGGTTGGACTAATCAGCTAAATGTGTCCAATAGTCCGATATTAGGGATTTTTACATACATACTTACATAAATTAAGTTTTTTAAACTGCATACGCAATATTACGTTATTCCAATATGCTATACATAATTGCAAATCCAACCTCTGACAGTACTGTAGATATTCGTCAACACTTTGGTTCTCATAGATATTAATCAACAGTTTGAGCTGTAGATATTCGTCAACACTTTGATTCCCATAGATATTAGTTCGATTTTTTCAGTTTTTGGAATTCCTGTAGATATTAGTAGACGCCTCCTTCGGTTACACCGCCTTGCACCGTAGTGCGAGGGATGGATTCATATTATTTATGCCTGTCACTCATGGACACACTGACCCCCAGATTTCTACGCACCCCTCATACCTTTTCCCAAAACTTCCTATCCTTCCTTTCCTAAAAATACCCTCCACACAAAATCCCCAAATACGACATAGGCCCCGAGGAGAAATATCTTTCCCTGAGCCTCCTGAGAGGAGCTAATGTAAAACAAAAAATGGCTAAATCCATTTTAAGTAACTCGGAATTTCGATCTTTCACCGGGGCGTGTATGAGCCTTAAACAAGTGGGATGGAATGCATTGTATTCAGTGTGAAGGATTATCATATTCCATATTAAAGGCTGTTACGTTACGGAATTGTTTCCCGTGCGAGCTAATAGCGAATTGACCCCTTGCACAGGCCCTCCGCCCCTCTCCCCGCACCGCGCGGCGCCCGTGCCAAGCGCTGAGCGGCTCCCCGCTCCCATTCCTTCGCCGGCCTTCGGCAGAATAACTGTGTTCCCCGTGATTCGCGCTAGGCGCTCTCCGTAAACGCTCACGATGTTTTACTTTAATTGTGTATTGTGCTTAAAGAGGTTTACGCCTACCCAGAATCCTGTCTGCCGACCGCCTATCTCCTGCTTGTGAGTACCAATGAACCTTGCTACCCCTCTGTGTGCTAAGAACTGACATTTAAATTCACTAAACATGTGTAGAGAGAGTTGAGAGAAGCTTCCCCCGTTATGATAGAATTAATTAGAGATAGCCAAATACTCATGTGTGTAGTGCCGATGCTGGCTTTTTGTAGTACCCTGTTCACCTTTAATTGAATAAAACCCTTTTTCGTGCATAACAACTGTGTTCTGATTGAGGAAGGAGACCTGGAGATTTTGAGGAAAGGAAGGGGAGTAGGAATTAACAAGCGAACCACAGACACTCGCCCTGGGTTTAAGAGGGACCTTGCTCGCGCCGGCTGTGCAGAGCTAGCCGCCGGCTTGTTTATTGCATGTCCTTTCCAGGTTTTGGGTTTAGCGTTGGCCGCAAGTAGCGCCAATGCTAGCACTGGGCCCAACGTGGTGCTTTTTTTTGCGTTTTAATGCTAGCACTGTCGCCCGACGTGTGGCATTTTTTTTCCTCCCTCTTCACGGTCCCACAGTCTCGTTCTTCAATCAGCAATTGTTTAAACTTTATAATGTATAATGTTTTGTCTTGTTACTCCCAATTTGTCTAGCATTTCCATCAAGAACCCCGGCGCGATTGTAACTTCGAATTGCAATTTAAATTATCACGGGCACGATTCCTTCATTTTCGAGTCGTCACTCGACAAAACATTATCACCGGTATTCCTACGTAAAGTGCTCAACCAAGAAAGTTGCCGTCGTGAATAATATAGTGTTTACAAGTGTTGACCGACTAAATTTGCTAGTTTCAAATACAATATTAATAGTGGAAATGTACACAAATATTTAAAACAAAGTTATTCAACAATTAAAATCCTGTATATGATAAACCAATTACCCGCTTCGTTTCCCGAAAGTTAATTAACCAGTTTTTATTAATAAACTTATTCCGCAGTGTGCTGGTCTGTATTTGATATCGACATATTCTGCGAATAGGGGACTATTTCGCAAAATACTGGCCTGTATATATAACGGCATATTTTGCAGCTTAAGGGAAACAAGTGGATTAAATTCTTTCTACCTTTTGACAATTGAGCATTTTCCTAATTTTGCCGCCTGTTTCATCATTTAGCTTTTTTTTCTTTCGTAAGAAACAGACGACATAATTTGAAAGACGTTCGGTTCGCGTTGACGTCGATTCCTCGAGTCAGGCATTACATTACGTATGCACATTTCTGCATATAACTTGTTATGACAAAAGGAAGTCGACGGATAAATACCAATAATTGGTGATGCTCAAATCAGGCTACAGTCTAGCCACGTAAATAAAGAAACGATTCCCCAAGACATTGTTGAATTTTCAAACAAATACTTCCACGAAAACTTGTATAAAAGAAAAAATATTTCTTTCCTTTTCTGAAGAACCCCCCTTTGGAAAGGAAATGGAAATATTCTAAAAACATGTTCGTTTAAGGCGAACCTCGTTTCCGTTTTTTATTTCCGGACTTTTGCAAATTTGCAAACATTTTTCAAAAACATCGGAATAAATTCTAAAAACGTGTTTCATTAAGGTGAATCCCGGCCCGTGAAATTTTCATATCCGGACTTTGAAAATTTTCAACAAATTTCCAAAACAGCTGGATTTTTTCACAAAATCACGTTTTTTAAGGGAAACCGCTGCCCAATTTTTTCTCGTTTTCGGACTTTGAAAAATTTTCAAGAAATTCCCAAAACATCTGGATTTTTTAACAAAATCACGTTTTTTAAGGGAAACCGCTGCCCAATTTTTTCTCGTTTTCGGACTTTGAAAAATTTTCAAGAAATTTCCAAAACACCTGGATTTTTTCACAAAATCACGTTTTTTAAGGGAAACCGCTGCCCAAATTTTTCTCGTTCTTGGACTTTGAAAATTTTCAAGAAATTTTCAAAACATCTGGATTTTTTCTCAAAATCACGTTTTTTGAGGGGAACCTCTGCGCAAATTTTTCTCGTTTTTGGACTTTGAAAAATTTTCAACAAATTTTCAAAACATCTGGATTTTTTCACAAAATCACGTTTTTTGAGGGGAACCCCTGCCCAAATTTTCAAATAAACCAAACACTTATAAAAAACGCGTTTTTTTTTCAAAAACTTTTTGTAAAAATACGTCCCCAGTGGTCAATCTCTGCCCAATTTCTTTCCAATTGCGAGTCTAGTTCTCACTTTTTCCAACATAAGGTCACTCTGATACGATCTTATACACCATGGAAGTTCCTCAAGTTACGCTGGGTATAATCCCGCACGTCTTTACTTCAAGAAAGGAAGAATTACTACAGGCCCTGAGAAATAGAAAGATTTCTCCTAAGAATAATTCCAAAATGCCTAACTGTGACGGAATCAGTAAATTCCATCACAACAAGTCCTCAGGCGTTATCAAATTGGCAAAACATGCATCTTGTTAACCCTGATCATCATTACGCCCCTGACCTCTCTTGGCCAGTCGTCAATCAGTGCGATGCGGTCTCTTTAAAAGTTTTATAATTCTTGTCATAAATGACGTGAGTTACTTGTAAATATTAAATGTAAATAATCACCCATATGGGCATTCGTAAGGTAATCCTTATACCCGAAGGCACATTAATGTCAACGGTAGCCTAACTCCTGTACATTCTTTTTCTTTTTGCATAATTTTATATGTTCTTGTACATCCTGCGTGCCTTGCCTGCTGTACCACAAGAGCACCTCTTGGGGCACCGTTTTCATACTTGTATGCATCCTCTTCCTGAAATTGATCACTTCGGGAAAGGGCCTCCTTTTCCTCCTACCATCAACGGTTCCGGAAAACTCTTGCTCCAAGACGTCGCTTTCCTTTTCACAATTCTTGCAGCATCCGCGCGTTTTTTTTTCTCACCTCATCGCCTCATCTTGTCATATCACCTTTTTTTAATTGTTTTGTGTCGGGTTTTGCCGTACCAGTACGTCCCTACCCTAATGTTGTAAATATAAAATCATAAGTGCAAGTCTGTATAATAACCATTGGTTTCAGACCATTGCCGCAGCTCACTACTATGGTCACAGCACCATATTGTAAGAATGTCGCGACGATTTCCGTATAATAGGAAATCCTCCCGTTTTTTCTTTTTTCTTTTTCCTCTTCACCCCATCCTAACACATTCATAGTAATGTTGTATATTGGGGATCGTTTCGAATACACCAAATGTTCACACCTATCAGGTCACATTCGCTGGATTCGAAACAATTCAAGGGCAACCTTGTTGCTACTTGTGGTTTTTCTTCTTTTTCCAAAAATTAGAATGGCGCTCAACCCAATTGCTCTATTTTTTTCCAGAATCGTATTTTGTCGGATTCTGAGAAAAATATTTGTTATAAAAGTGACAATACGTTTCGTCCCTTCATTAACATTGTTCTTTGTACATATACAACTTCATTATGAGGTACAATATTTTATCATGACAAGTTTCTTTTGTCCTTATTGTACCATTATTCTTGTTTGAAGTTTAAAATCTTGGCCAGATCTTCAATAAAATTTGTGTTTATCGCCTTTTGGCAAGTCTTGTAACGTATGCTAATATGAAATTATTAAGCTACAGCAGTGCCGTATTAATTACATCATTGCAAAACCGCCGTCTGTATTGAATGGGGACCCACATTTTCGAACGTAATTGGGCTACTGTCTTTCAATACTGGGCAAATTTGTTGTAAATCGTTCATTCCTGTCACGTGAGACGTGAAAACGTGACAATATCTACCATCATAGGAGAGATCCTCAAAACATCCGCCATGATACGAGAAGCTCGTTATAATTACTTTATACTCATAACTAAATGTTACTAAGTTGGTCGTGTGTCCTTTGGCATGAGAACCGCTTAACCCGCCGTCTGTATTGAATGGGGACCCACATTTTCGAACGTAATTGGGCTACTGTCTTTCAATACTGGGCAAAATTTGTTGTAAATCGTTCATTCCTGTACATGAGACGTGAAGACGTTACAATACTCACCATGAATCGTGCGAACGAAATAATATCTACCCCCATGTTTGTGTGACCTACCAAGTGTAGATCACACGCCTTTTATTTTCTGTTATCAGAAAATTTTTATGTCAGTGTATTCCTTTTGTCCCACACTACCAAATGGTATTGTAATGTGCCAGGATAACTGCTGTAGACCTTGTTTCACCTTCCACTCAGAGGTCGAATTTCGGAAATAGCCGAGTCCTCAGCAGTTTTCTTCGTTCAAATGTTCCCAATTGTCACCCTTTCCCTTCCTCGAAATTATCCGTGAATGGGGATATATGCGTTACGCACTTGGCGTTTCATTTGTCAAATGGGACAACCTTCATACACGGATCCTTTCAACTTCCTACTCCTTTCCCACTTTTCATAACTTATTTGTACTCAATGTTTTTGTTCTTCGAAAGTAGAAAAAATGCTACCGTATAGACGTGAGCATAGGTCATGGAAGACCAACTTCTTTCGAACGTGGCACTTTGTCATACGTACAAACCCTTACCTACGTGTTCTTGGAAATGTATTTAGTTTAAAAAAAAACTAAATGGGTTAAACAGAACCTTCCTTGAATACGTACCTTTGTAATATGTATAAGTCTGTAGTTACACTTAGTTAACTCTCTCTCCGTCTCTCTCTCTCTCTACACGTCAAACTAATCCAATCTTTCTCAACATGCACACCTTGGTTCTCTCCAAACCTTTTCATCATTGGTCTACCAGGCAGGTAAACTTCAAGAATTTTGTTCTAATAATAATTTTTCGCCGGATTAATAAGAAGACCAGCAGCTCTTCACCCCATCTACACCTGCGCCTCTCTTCATGCTGCCTTCACTACCGTCACGGAGGTCCCATGCCTTCAAACCCTACGTACCAAAAGCACCCGACCACACCTAACATAACCTAGTGTGAGTCGTGCATGTAGTTGCGAATTGTATCATCACAAAACCATCACTCAAACAAACCCGAGCACGTCAGCTCTAAGTTGGTTCATGTTCCTGTTGCCATCGTGCAAATGTTCCTGCGGCACCTTGCAAATGTTCCTGTTGCCATTGTACAAATGTTCCTGCGGCACCTTGCAAATGTTCCTGTTGCCATTGTACAAATGTTCCTGCGGCACCTTGCAAATGTTCCTGTTGCCATCGTGCAAATGTTCCTGCGGCATCTCGCAAATGTTCCTGTTGCCATTGTACAAATGTTCCTGCTGCATCTTGCAAATGTTCCAGCTGCACCTTGCAAATTGCTCTGTTACCATCATGCCAATGCTCCTGTGCCCTTGCGCAAATAACAATACCAACAATTGTTCATCCAACAATCCCACTGTATACAAACCAGTGTACCAACCACCATCACAACAACGGCTGTCATGCACACAAACCACCTCCTCTATAAAGGACCAACCACCAATTACAATTCCACTCTCCAGTACCTCAATGATGTCATACTGGCCCACCCACAGGATCCGGAAGCAGCTACCTTTTTGACCTCTGTGACAGGTAGAACCCTCTCCACCACCAAGAAGCCTCATCCTGCGTTCTCTTCTTCGTGTTTTCTTTAAGGCCCTAGTGTTCCTTGAGTGTAATCTAAAACGGGCCAGGTTACTGTGACAAAGTAACCTTATAACTTCAGTGCAACGTTCAAACACCCCAAACATCCTACGCAAACCACGCTACGCAAACTTAGCTCACAGACCAATGATACAATTTAGAGTCATTTTTTTTCTATCACTGCATAACCCTTGTACCTTTCTCCAGCAGGTCCTTGTTTATATTTATGTATGCCACTGCTCTTTCATGTACATTCATGTATAATTCTTTGTTCACCATGCTTTTTTTTTCTCTTTTGTTTTTGTTTCTACTATTTTGTAGCTAGCAACTTTTTCTTTTTCTCTCTCTCTCTCTCTCCCCCCTTTCTCTTGGATGTTTTTTTTTGGCACAAGTGCTAGAAGGGTAAGAGGATTTCTTAGCCCTACTGCTCCATTACCACGTCGCCTTTTTTGCGGCGAGGGGGGAAGTGTTACGTTACGGAATTGTTTCCCGTGCGAGCTAATAGCGAATTGACCCCTTGCACAGGCCCTCCGCCCCTCTCCCCGCACCGCGCGGCGCCCGTGCCAAGCGCTGAGCGGCTCCCCGCTCCCATTCCTTCGCCGGCCTTCGGCAGAATAACTGTGTTCCCCGTGATTCGCGCTAGGCGCTCTCCGTAAACGCTCACGATGTTTTACTTTAATTGTGTATTGTGCTTAAAGAGGTTTACGCCTACCCAGAATCCTGTCTGCCGACCGCCTATCTCCTGCTTGTGAGTACCAATGAACCTTGCTACCCCTCTGTGTGCTAAGAACTGACATTTAAATTCACTAAACACGTGTAGAGAGAGTTGAGAGAAGCTTCCCCCGTTATGATAGAATTAATTAGAGATAGCCAAATACTCATGTGTGTAGTGCCGATGCTGGCCTTTTGTAGTACCCTGTTCACCTTTAATTGAATAAAACCCTTTTTCGTGCATAACAACTGTGTTCTGATTGAGGAAGGAGACCTGGAGATTTTGAGGAAAGGAAGGGGAGTAGGAATTAACAAGCGAACCACAGACACTCGCCCTGGGTTTAAGAGGGACCTTGCTCGCGCCGGCTGTGCAGAGCTAGCCGCCGGCTTGTTTATTGCATGTCCTTTCCAGGTTTTGGGTTTAGCGTTGGCCGCAAGTAGCGCCAATGCTAGCACTGGGCCCAACGTGGTGCTTTTTTTGCGTTTTAATGCTAGCAAGGCTTTATTTCCTGCTTCCGAGAGCATGGTGATAATAATTCCATCAATTCACAGGTATGAATTCTAATTATAATCATTTTCCCAGCAGAAATTGTACACAGTATCGAATGTAACCAATGAAAAGATAAAACCGTAGAATCATATATTTATTTGATATAATATCTTACATTTCAAATACAATTCAGCGGCCTCGCTGGATAGCTCACCTGTGCTGAGGCCTCCATTTTATAAAACAAGAAATTATAATACATTAAAAATAATATAAATATAATGCTGCATAAAAAAGTAAGCTAAAATTAAACTAAAAATAAAGATTTGTAATTAAGGTAAAATTATAAGTAAAATGAATTATTTTATTTATTACCTAAATAAAATTAAAATCGGTATATATTATGTGTTGTGTGTTTGTGAGTGATGTGTGTTTCATATTGGTTTTGTGTGTTACGTGCATGTATTTTATTCTTATTTTGTTATGAAATTTTGGTAATATTGTCTTTTTTGTTCTTTAATCCATTTTATAATTTTGAGTATGAATTTATTTTTGTTTTCCTTCATTTTATTTTCAAGGGTAAGACTGTTGAATAGTGCCTTTGTTCAAAGCTTGTTGTGTTTACCGTCGGAGTTTTTATGTTATTTTTGTAAGATTGTCTAACTGGTTTGTTGGTGGTATTTTATTTGTTTGAGTTTGTTCTTTTGGTCAAGAATTTAGTTAAGTAGTGTTTTAACGTATAAATGGGGTTTATCTAGTACGTCATAACTGTTGAATATTTGGTCTGTATCATTTAGTCTATGTTTTTTAAGAATCGTTTTCTGCGCGATTTCTAAGTGATCGATAGCTGAGTTTGTTGCACCTCCCCAGACAATTATTCCATATTCTATTATTGATTGACAAAGTGCAAAATATATATTTTTCATTTGTTTTATTTTATATATGTTTCTTATGTTTAGGAAAATGTGAATTGTTTTGAGGAATTTATTTGTGATTTGTTTGATATTACGTGTCCATCTAAGGTTAGGGTCAATTACGATTCCAAGATACTTTATTTGTTATGTTTTTTCTAGAGAAGTGCAATTGCAGATGTTGGTGTTTAAACATTCGTGTACCATGCTGTGGACATGTGCCCACAGCATGATTCTATCGTTTTTTTAGTAAGGTCAGTTTTCCTTACTTGTGATGAAAAAAATGTAACAAATTTTTTCAAGTTTCCAAAAATTCTTTTTTAAATAGATAATCATTTTATTTGGCATGACGTGGCCCTGGAGTGGAAATGTATTGTACAATTTTGGACCATCAGTTTTTTTTTCAAATCGGTATAAATGACTCTTTTAGAGATTATCTGTTCGGTGAATATAGCTCAACCGAATAATCACGCTACTGGATTTTCTGATCATGTATGCTCCAGCAAAGCTTTCAATGAAACACTGCAGTGGAGCACTGAATCAAAATATTAATAACTAACTACTAGTTAGTACGAGTATTATTATTATTTGATCATTGTTTTGTGTGGACTCGTAAGATTACTCGTAAGGATTACTTTTTAGTTTATTATAGTTAAACGCACTTGAAGTGAAATAACATTAAGAGGGCATTACCAGAGAAAACCAAAAATATATCATTTTCAAATCAGATTTTAGACGTATTGACTCTTTTCCACAAATAATTATAAATGGATTTCGAAAGATTGTTCTTTTATCTAGCATACGCATGTAATAAATTTTGAGAAAATTTTTTAATTTTTAGTATAATAAGGTTATTCCATAAGTCGTTGGCAGATTTGTTAAATTTTCAAAAAAGATTTTGTATTATACCACACCCATTTCAAATAGTATAATCATGCAATAAAATAAATCAATACATTATCTAGCAAACGCATGTTTTAGAATTTTAATTTTAGTTTCAATAAAATCATTAAAAAATATGTACGTACATGTGTTTCTTGACGAAAAATGGTCCATTTGTGTATTTATTTGCGCACTTACAAAATAATATATTTCAGATTTTTTTTACATTCTTATTAAATTTAGACATTATTGAAAAACGATAAATACTTATAATCAAAAAATAATTACAAAAAGTACATTATTTAGTAGTTTTATCATCACGCCTTTCAGCATTTTTGGATGAAGTATAAATTAAAGCTAATTTGGATTGAAATAAATTCGATATTGAGATATAATTTTAAAAAGCTGGTACGGAGAATAATTAATCTTTCTCATTGTAACCGCCCTGCACGATCGTAAGAACAACTTTCGACGAAATGTGGATTTTCGTCCGCTGGCTGGTTAAACGCTCTTAAACTGCGCTGTATAAATATTACCTCACTATTATTATAACTCGAATAACAAAACACTTCCGCAGCATTAAAACTCTTTATTCCCTATACCTACACAGCGTACATCCGTCCCCACTTAGAACATTGCACATCTGGACTCATTTCTACCAAATAATTGAAAAAAAAAATTTTAAACACATTAATTATAAACAAAATTAACATTTTTCAAATTACACCGAATCTTTAAACTTTCACAACTTCAACTCCCTTTATACACGTTTAATTTTTGACCAAACCTTATTATTTAAAATTCTGAATAGTGACCTTGATTCGCCAGAGCTTACCAACTTATTAAAAAAACCATATTCCGATCCGACAAGATCAACAAGACAATTCAATTTATTTCAATTCAATAACACCATAATCGCGAAAACTCCCGATGCTTTATCTAAATCTTATAACAATCCCCAACTCTCACATGGAAGCCAAAATTTTGAAACGGTACCAAGATTCACATACCTAGGCTCGCAATAGATAATACAACAGAGGAGATCCCGAAGCGCGTAGTGAACGCAAATCCAGTACTCACATACGCAGCTGAGACTTGGGTACTAACTACGAGGAATAAGCGAGCACCGGACGTTTTTGAAAGGAAAATTTTGAGGCGTATCTTCGGACCGGTTTTAGAAAATGGATTTTGGCGCAGACGTTACGACAATGAGCTAAACACTGTTTAAGGATCTGAACGTCACAAAATTTATTAAACTGGGAAGACTTCGGTGGCTGGGTCTTGTAGAGAGAATCACTGTACATCAAGCACCAAAGTCCCTGCTGAACTCAAGACCAATAGGGCGAAGGAGCCTGGGAAGACCAAGGTTAAGATGGAGCGACAACGTCCTCAAATATATATCTACCTTGGAGCTTCGAAACTGGAGAGAGCTAACACAAAACTGAGATGAGTGGAGGGACTGTTGGACTCTTGAGGAGGCCAAGACCCACCAGGGGTTGTAGAGCCAAGAGTGATGATGATGATGATGATATTTCTATGTATAAGCTGTTTGTCTCTTACAAATAAATAAATTACAGGCATTAATAATAATATTAATAATAAACACAATTAAATAATTTTTTTATTTTTTTTTTATTGAAATTTTTTGATACAATACATATAATACATACATGAAATAATGAAAAGTATATAAAAAAACTTAATATAATTAATGTATGAACAAAAAAATCCCACAAAGGCAATGCCTGTGCGTGGGTATAATATAGATTTTTTACTTTTATTTCTATGGTTATAGTGAATATTTTAAGTATACATAAATAAGGAATTTAAAAAAAAGTAACTGAATGAATGCATTTAAAAACTACAGCATAATGACAGTCTGCACTGTTATTATTGTATTTGTAAGTTTTGTAAAAATAGATGTTACAAGTGCAATTTAAAAACATAAAAAACAAACAAAATAAACTAGCAAACAATATTATAAATCTTCTCTAAAAGCTGTCCAATGATAGATATATTTAATGGCTTTATTTAAACTTATAAGAAAAAAATATCTGTTTCAGTGTTTTTTAGCCAAATTTTGGTATATTTTTTATAAGATTGAAGATTTTGACATATGTTCTCTTTAAAGGTTGTACATAGTAAATTATACATTTTTGGAGCTATAAAACTAATATGCCTTTGGGACAACCTAGTTTTGCAGTGGGGTACTGCATACTCACATGTGCCACGTCTTTGGCTGGTACGATTTGAATTTTTTAGAAAGTTATTTGGACGCATGTAAATAAATTTAAGGCATTGAAGTCCATAAGTCTGTCTAAGGTCCAAAATATCAGTTTCCTTAAACAATTGTTTGGAGGGATACGATTTATTTTTTTTGTACATAATCTTAATTATTGATTTTTGGGCAATTTCTAAAGGTTTTACATGATTATTGTAAGCTCCACCCCAGCCAATTATTCCGTAGGAAAGAGATGAATGGACTAGTGCATCATAAACTAGTTTTATGGTTTTTATATTTACTATGTTACACATTCTTTTAAAAATATAATTTAAGTATCTGAGTTTGTTAACAGTATTTTCTATATGGTTGGTCCATTTAAGTTGACAATCTATGGTTACACCTAAGTACTTAATCATTTTTGCTGATTTCATCTCTTCACAGTTAGAGCATGTGGTTGGGTTACAATTAATATTATGAAACTTTAAATTGAGATTAGTTTTGGGAGCTGACTTCTGTGTAATATAAAAAGGAATATATAGAGTTTTTTCGTAATTTAAAGTAAGAAGGTTTCTATCTAGCCATTCTTTGACAATAGAAATACATTTGTTAGCTTTATTAGTTGTATCTTCCCATGTCTTTCCTTGGACTGTTATTGCAGTATCGTCAGCAAATGAGAATATTTTACCAGGTATAACAATATTACACAAGTCATTTATATAGATTAAAAAGAGTAGCGGCCCTAATACAGTCCCTTGTGGAACTCCATGTTTTACTGTGTCAAAATTACTCAAACATGTTCCAATTTTTGTACATTGTTGCCGATTTAATATGTAATTTTGTAACAGCTGAGGCATTTATTTTTAATTCCAATGTTGGTCATTTTCTTTAAAAGAGTTTTATGGTTGACTGTGTCAAAGGCTTTCTTTAAATCTAGAAAAATGGTTAGAGTTTTAATGTTTGAGTCTAGGTTAGAATAAATATTTTTGGTTAAATTAAATATAGCATCATCAGTACTGAGTTTAGTCCTGAAGCCATATTGGTTAGCTGATAGGAGTGAATGAGATTCTAGAAAATCGATGATTCGTTTTTTTAGACATTTTTCTAATATCTTAGACAATTGAGAAGTTAATGTGATTGGTCTGTAGTTGTCTGTTTTACATCGAGGTCCTGATTTGTGTATGGGAATGATGTTAGCAAATTTAAATTTATTCGGAAAAATACTATTACTGATGCATGTGTTAAATATATGGTGTAGTGGTCTGACTATATGTTTTTTCATAGATTTAATTGTAGCATTACTTAAGTTGTCAGGACCTTCTGCAGACCTAACGTTTATGTTATCAATATGGTTTGATATTTCGACTTCTGTTATTTCAATAAATTCAGATAATTCAGAGGTTATTATCTTAAATTGTTAAACTAACTTAAAA
This sequence comes from Limnephilus marmoratus, assembly GCA_917880885.1. Classification (NCBI taxonomy): domain Eukaryota; kingdom Metazoa; phylum Arthropoda; class Insecta; order Trichoptera; family Limnephilidae; genus Limnephilus; species Limnephilus marmoratus. Next base: position 16,711,012 of record OU862931.1, on the reverse strand, counting down.
ATTATTATCTTAAATTATTAAACTAACGTTTAAGACAAGATTTTTATGCATAGCACAAAGGGTAACAATTATTATAAGCAATAATTATCAGCCTGAAACACTCATCCACATTGAAAAATCTTCCGAGAAAAGATACATGACGCCAACGGGACAAAATATAATAAGCAGTAATTGTTGAATGAAAACACTAGTATATATTGAATCATTTGGCGGGTATAAGATAAGCCGCCATAGCTCAATTGGGAGAGCAGCTGACCGGCAATCAGAAGGGCACGGGTTCATGTCCCGTTGGCGTCATGTATCTTTTCTCGGAAGATTTTTCAATGTGGATGAGTGTTTCAGGTAGATAATTATTGCTTATAATAATTGTTACAATTAAATAACTTTGTTTCAATTCCACTTTATTATTTCTTAATCCAACCGGTTTCGTTTCGTCCTGAACCTTCCTCAGGGGTGAATAAAAATATACTATAGAGATATATATATAGTATATTTTTAGATATATATAGATATTTTTTAGATATATATATAGATAATTATAGATATATATATATATATATATAGTATATTTTTGTTCACCCCTGAGGAAGGTTCAGGACGAACCGAAACCGGTGGGATTAAGAAATAATAAAGTGGAATTGAAACAAAGTTATTTAATTGTGTTTATTATAATTATGTATTCCCACAAAGTGTTTGCTACATGTGAAGAAATAATATTAATATTTGAATGATTTGTTCAGCGCCTTTTTTCGTGAAAAATTACCTCAAGAGCTCTGTACAAACTTATAATATATTTCTAAAATCTTACTTCCAACTACAAACTAGACAAGCAATTAAAAATAACTTGTGGATAAAAATTGCATCCACCGGTTAATTGATTACAAATACGAAGATATGTGCACAGTGTTATGACAAATGAACGCGACGCTCCGTAAAAATGTAGACATAATTTATTATAGGTACTGTTTTCCATATTCTGTACAAACAGAAAATATATAGATCATACTTACATCCACTTATTCAAGCTAGTCTTTCTTTGACTAGATGGCTAACTTTGACTGAACTTTTTAATATTACGGTACTTATGATTCTGAAGAAAGTTTCGATAAAGAATTGGCATTGAGATGGTAACGTTTCTTTGGATATATTGAAAAATTTATTATTTGAAATAAAAAAAGGATGTTGCATAAAATATTAAATGGTTCATAATGACTCCAGTTACTAATATCTACAGCTTGTATGTCGGACGAATATCTACAGCTCATATGTTGGACTAATACCTGCGAACTTCAGAGTGTGGAATAATATCTACAGAGCTAAGGTCGGACAAATATCTATGACTGTTCCAGTGGTGACTAATATCTATGGAGCGTAGGTTGGACAAATATCTACAGAGGGCAGCTGAGCAAGAGGTTGTACGGAAAAGCATAAATTACTTCAATTACGTAATTAGTAATTACGTAAAGACTTAAACGTTTAAAGTACGTACATGAAGTTTTTGCATAATATTACGTATTTTGCTGTTTACGAGGACAATAATTTATTGAACAAACATGGAAGTCATAATACAAAGATTATTATCTATTTCGAAATACACGGCACCACAACCTAACCTAACCTAACTGACATAGAAATGGTCATGGTAACAGACTAAATAATTTAGAAGCACTCGAAATAAAGAAAGCTGTTAAAACAAAAACCCAAATCCTTAATAATCAGCTAAATGTGTCCAATAGTCCGATATTAGGGATTTTTACATACATATACACATAAATTAAGTTTTTTAAACTGCATACGCAATATTACGTTATTCCAATATGCTATACATAATTGCAAATCCAACCTCTGCCAGTGCTGTAGATATTCGTCCTCACTTTGGTTCTCATAGATATTAGTCAGCAGTTTGAGCTGTAGATATTCGTCCTCACTTTGGTTCTCATAGATATTAGTCAGCAGTTTGAGCTGTAGATATTCGTCCTCACTTTGGTTCTCATGGATATTAGTCAGCAGTTTGAGCTGTAGATATTTTTTTTAATTTTTAATTTTTATTTTTTTAATTTTAGCATATAAAATATAATATACATTTAGATGATGTAATAATTTGCGTACAAGTTCATGTTAAAATATGTTAATACCACTCTTCCATAGAAGCATTAGCTTGTGTCTGGAAGAGTAGTGTAAATTTTTTTATGCTACATTATGTTATAAGTTCTTAAATTACAATGTGAATGTAAAAAAAAATAAGTTGTAAGTTCGGTGATATGTAATTATAGGTATTTATCTACTAATAAACAATTTTACTATTAGGATAATGTATCTAGAATTATTGTAATTAGTTGTTGAAAACAAAACAAAATTTAACTTATTTGAAGAACGGAGTATCACTTGGAAACTGAGTTTTAAGTTATTCTTGAGATTAGATTAGTCGGAAACTTTTTTTTTTTTTTTGAGATTATCTTTGAAATATTTTTTAACAGTGTTTATTAATGGGATTTTATCATTAATTTTTCTAATTTCATCCGGTAATCGGTTGAAAATAAGTCTTCCTTGATAAGTATAATAATTTTGTGCGAAGGAAGTGTTTAATTTTGGGCATGAAAAAATATATTTATGTCTAGTACGGTTTTCAGTTATAAATTGATACTTTTCTTTTTCTTTTATAATTTGAATCAAAGCATTTCTATTGTACAAATCTTTGAAAGAAGGTACTTGGAATATTCGTAGGCACTTTGGTTCTCATAGATATTAGTCCGATTTGTTCAGTTTTTGGAATTCCCGTAGATATTAGTAGACGCCTCCGTTCAGTTAGGTAGATATTTAAGTACATATCTTATATTTCAAGTTTTGATTTATTAAATAAGAGAAAATTAGGAATTCACTTTTTTGGACGCGAGGTCTATTATTCTCAAAACTACTACTAATACTAAACAACAGTTTTTATTCAACAGTTGACGTTCTTTGGCGTTTTGTCGAATTATCGTCAACGCCCAATAAATACTACTGCAGTGTAGATTGTAGAGGCACACGGCGGGGGCAAGGGGGTGGCGCATGCACTACATGGGTGGGTGGTATTTGTCGATGGTGACGGTGGATTGGGGCGGTGGGTGGAACCATCACCGCAGGTCCACTGATGAATCACTAACCGCCGCGCCGCTGAAGGGGCTGTACAGAGTAGATCTAGAGCCTTCCAAATGTGGAGTTTTAAACCACCCAAAATCCAACCGACTATTTTTATGATTAACAAGGCCTTTCCAATCAATCCGTCAATCAAAAATTCCATATCATCATAAATATAATAACGATTTGACAGCAATTAAAATTAGGTCATTAGTAATCAGACAGGTCAGTGGCTGAGTTGGCATCGCGTTTGGGTCCCACCCAGACATCGCGTGTTCGATTCCTCTGATGGCTAAATCCTCCATCACAACACAAGTAACATTTTCCGTTTACTGTGGCGGTAGGAGGAGATTTTCAAATATTCTCAGATTCCTAACCCGAGAATATTTGTCTTTCTCCTTTATAATTTGTAAGGTATTCCCCGAACAATATCTAAGTAGCTACAAATCCGAGGAAATTAAGCCTACTGGGAGTAACCAAAATAAGTAGAAATTCGGCAGTCAAAGACCACTTACATAGTAACAACTGAAAGAAAACCCATGTACTCGTATATGAATAAAATCCTTGTAGACCGCCCCTCGCCCATATGTTACATATGTACACATAAATCTTAACCGCAGGTTATGATTAATTTGTACCTGTCTGAAGATGGCTTTAACAAGCTGAAACCGGTTACAGTCAAATAAATTAAAGTGGAAATAAGTTTCATGTTTGTTTTATTATATTATTAACAATTATTAATTTAGTTTTTCAATTGGTTATGGTTCTACAGACTAATAATAATGCATACTTATAATTCAACTATCGCAGACCCGTGAAAAATCCAGAGAAATTGAAAATAATTATGTGTTTTAAAAAAATATTTGTATTTTTTAAACTTTAGCATTTAAAAAACTCTGCTTGGAAGGAACTCCGCTGACCATAAGACCAATTAATTAAATCAAATTAATTAAGGTGTATATTTTCATATTCTAGAATGAATGAATAGAAGAAGTATTAGGGGCCGTTCAAGTATTACGTAATGCACTTGGGAGGGGGGAGGGGGGAGGGGGGAGGGGGGGTCTTGTGAAACGTTACTGTGCGTTACGAGAGGGGGGGGGGGGGGGGGGGGGGAGGGGCGTTCGAACAACGCGTTACATAACATGTTTTTCTGAGTTGGCAATCCTTTTCGTTCTCGAAATCTCTTGTTTTATTTATTACCGCAAACGCGATTAAAACAAAAAAAAATTGTCACTTGGGCGTTACGTAACGTTTAGGAGAGGGGGGGGGGGGTTATACGGAAAAACGTTACGGCGCGTAACATGGGGGGGAGGGGGGGTCAAAAATCTTCAAAAATTGCGTTACGTAATACTTGAACACCCCCTTAGGTACCTATACACACCGAAATTAAATTGTTTATTACTAGCGAGCAGATCCAGGATAGTTCGAATTGTTGACAAATCAGTACCAGTTGTGAAAATGACAAAAAATCTGATAAAAATGTAATACATGACGGCCTCTGTGGTCGAGGGGTAAGGCTCTCGAAGGTTGCGGTTTCAAATTGTGGCGTGAGTAAAAAAATTTTTTTGACTGGATTGTGTTATTTCGCAATTAAATTATTTAAATCATAAGTTACATTTGCAGCAAGCTCCAGATTGAAGATACTCTCAGTATCGCGCTGGTGTAAGACCACCATTCGGAATTGATACTGTGCTTGAAATGGCTTTAGCAATTTTGGTGACTAGATGTGAATAGTCAGGTACTTCCCCGCCTCCATTTTCCCAATCTCTTCCAACATAACCCAATTGAGGATGTCGTATTCTCACTAGCTCTAGGCGGTTGAGAGCAGTTTGGACTCTTGTGCGGTATTCACATAAAAATGCAGGTACAGAAAAATGTGTGTACGGCTTATTCTACCCATCTCGCGTTCTGCCATCTCTCTTACATAAGATTTCATTCGCACTCTGGTTTTTTCATTTATTTTAAAGGAAAGGGGTCCGAGAACGAGAAAACAAAAAAAAGCTGATTATTCAGATCTGATCGTTAAACGTAGCTAAACTAATTTTCTCAGTAAACCGATGTCAGGAAATCAGATCTGTAATATAACTTCATAGTCAGAGTCATCAAATAGTCATAGCAGTGCTTTTACTAAGGAAAATAATTTTCCTCAGGGCCTATGTCATCTTTGAGGATGCTGTTTGAAGGATCTTATTAAGGAAATGAAGTTCTGGGAACGAAAAAGGTGTGAAGGATGGATAAGAATCCGGGGTTCAGTGTGTCCAGGGCATCCACCGCCATTGCCTGGAAAATCCTCTCCCTGTAAACATAAGTCACCAAACGCAGCAAACCACTTGGGGTGACCGATAGCAGAGGTGTTGGTTTTCCAATAAAAGGTTCCCGGAGCGATGGTACCCATTCCCGCCTCTCAAGGTGTTTATGTTTATTTTAGTATTTTTTGTTTTTTGTTTATGTTTGTATCTGAGTAGCGAACAATTTCTAACGTTCGTTGTCCCCGTCGTCTTCCCGTCCCTTCTCCCTTGAGCCTCTCAGCTTATTTGGGGATTTAATTAAGACAATTTAAGAACGTATTTTGTAAAGCCTTCTAGTAGGATACCTGTAAAATGTATAATCGAACAATACATTTACCTTTTCCGTTGATTATCGTTATGATGGTATGAGATAAAACAGAGAATTTCGTAACCGAACTAACTGTCACGTTTAGCTTATGTCTTTACAAATCAAAAGCAATAATTTAGTTGTAATACCGCAGTTTTTAACCCTCGTAAAATAGCGTCCGACATTTTGACAAGCCCTGGATTTATCAAATCATTGAGCATGAATAATTCAGTTGAATTACATGAAGTGGTATTTCCCACGGGACAGGGCTCCTCAACATTGGTTCTGCACCTCGTCCAGGGCTCTTCCGCCTGCCAGGAACCCGTGCCCCTGCACTTGATGCGCCCTGGCTGTCTCAGATGGGAATTAAGACTTATTGCACTTTAGCTTATGAATTTTGGGATTTTGGAGCAAGATGGTTTTGCAGGTGGAATTATTTATTGAAGGGAATTGCATAAGTCACATTTGTTAGTGGTTTCCCAGGTTTATGCGACCCATATACCTTAATTGCAAACTCAATGGCTGCTTTTATAATTCCCACAGCACAGGCACGGCGACGGCAACGCTACGCGGCACCTCTTTTCTGCAATACGAATGAGGCAGAAGCGAATACTTTTTTCTTTCGAGAAAGTAGACTTACGTATCTACCTACATTTTTTTATTTTTTTTTTATTGAAACATATAACAAGGTTACAATTTTACAACATAATATAAACATCAATGTTTCAATCACTTTCCTAATAAAGCAGCTGCTTGTGTTTAGGAGAGGACAACTAAATATTTTTACATTAATTTGTTTAAATTAAACAAAAAATATTAGAAATTTAACAAAAAATATTAGTGATTTTATGAGAAAATACAGATAAAAGTTAAAAAAATATAGGTGAGTTAATAAATGATTCAAAGAATTGATAAGGCAAAAACATATTTCTAAACAATAAGTAAAGTTATGAGGTGGTACTAAGTATTTTAATTGAATTTTTTTTAAATATTTGTCGTAGTTTTCTTCCGATCGTATATCAAGGGGTAATTTATTAAATAATTTTATACCCTTGAATATATAGTGATGCTGTGCTGTTGTGGTTCGCACTAGTGGCACGGTTAGTCCTCCAACAGATATTATTCTTTTGCTAATATTTAATTGTGGTAAATTATTTTTACTAAAGAAATCTTTATGTATTTGTAGTAGTGCAATTTTGTCTTAAATTTTTGTCATAAAGTGGGGGAACCGGGAAATCTTGAAAGCATTTATAGTTGGGTAGTAATAAGGCTTTTTTTAAATGATTTTTTATAATATTTTTATTAATATTGTTTGTCTAACTGTTATTTAGTGTGTAAGGAAGGGCTTTTTTTCTTTTTTTATATGAATACCGCACAAGAGTCACCAACCGCTCCCGTCTGGAGCCAGTGAGACTATGGCATCCCCGATTGGGGTATGCTGTGAGGCTGAAGGAAGCGGGGAGGGGAAGGAGAAGGGAAAGAGGAAGGTGGGGAAGTAGCTGGCTATTCAGATCTGGTCACCAAACACGCCTAAAGCCATTTCAAGCAACGTTTCAATTCTGAATGGTGGTCTTACACCAGGGTGATACTGAGAGTATCTTTCACTCTGGAACGTGCCGCAAATATACTACATATTATTTAAAATGAATTATTGCGAAATACCACAAATTAATCAAATAAAATTTATTTGCGCGTGCCGGGTTCGAAGCCGGATTGTGAGACGAGAGTGTTACCTCGGGATCACGAAAGCCCTCGAGATGGAGCATTACTGTAATACACGTTTCATGCTTTCTTTGCCGTGCCGTCGCCGTGGGCTTCTTTAAACGACCATGACATAAAAATGTCCACATATATTTTCAAATATTAAAAAACGTGAAATCAACAGTTTGAGTGATCACTAAACTGTGCCAACATGTTACATTCGCATCGCTAAACGAATAATAGTTGTTTCAGTTGGATATTGATTTATTTTAAAAGTTAACCAGAAACATTATTTCGTACGAAAAAAGTTTTCTGAGTAAATTTTGGACTGATAAATAATAGATTGAGTTCTAAGAACATTAGTTCTCTACATAGTAAAAGACAATTTGTATCTTTATATTAAACAAATTAAATTATTTTTCTAATATTTCAGTCACTCAAATGTCAGCCACATAGCGAGGAGAAAGATCAATATATTTTCAATTTATCGAATGTTTCACAAAAATCCAGAAAGTTGGACTAATCGTTTCAAACGACAATAATAAAAGGTATGTTACGTTACGGAATTGTTTCCCGTGCGAGCTAATAGCGAATTGACCCCTTGCACAGGCCCTCCGCCCCTCTCCCCGCACCGCGCGGCGCCCGTGCCAAGCGCCGAGCGGCTCCCCGTCCCCATTCCTTCGCCGGCCTTCGGCAGAATAACTGTGTTCCCCGTGATTCGCGCTAGGCGCTCTCCGTAAACGCTCACGATGTTTTACTTTAATTGTGTATTGTGCTTAAAGAGGTTTACGCCTACCCAGAATCCTGTCTGCCGACCGCCTATCTCCTGCTTGTGAGTACCAATGGACCTTGCTACCCCTCTGTGTGCTAAGAACTGACATTTAAATTCACTAAACACGTGTAGAGAGAGTTGAGAGAAGCTCCCCCCGTTATGATAGAATTAATTAGAGATAGCCAAATACTCATGTGTGTAGTGCCGATGCTGGCCTTTTGTAGAACCCTGTTCACCTTTAATTGAATAAAACCCTTTTTCGTGCATAACAACTGTGTTCTGATTGAGGAAGGAGACCTGGAGATTTTGAGGAAAGGAAGGGGAGTAGGAATTAACAAGCGAACCACAGACACTCGCCCTGGGTTTAAGAGGGACCTTGCTCGCGCCGGCTGTGCAGAGCTAGCCGCCGGCTTGTTTATTGCATGTCCTTTCCAGGTTTTGGGTTTAGCGTTGGCCGCAAGTAGCGTCAGTGCTAGCACTGGGCCCAACGTGGTGCTTTTTTTTGCGTTTTAATGCTAGCACTGTCGCCCGACGTGTGGCATTTTTTTTTCCTCCCTCTTCACGGTCCCACAGTCTCGTTCTTCAATCAGCAATTGTTTAAACTTTATAATGTATAATGTTTTGTCTTGTTACTCCCAATTTGTCTAGCATTTCCATCAAGAACCCCGGCGCGATTGTAACTTCGAATTGCAATTTAAATTATCACGGGCACGATTCCTTCATTTTCGAGTCGTCACTCGACAAAACATTATCACCGGTATTCCTACGTAAAGTGCTCAACCAAGAAAGTTGCCGTCGTGAATAATATAGTGTTTACAAGTGTCGACCGACTAAATTTGCTAGTTTCAAATACAAGATTAATAGTGGAAATGTACACAAATATTTAAAACAAAGTTATTCAACAATTAAAATCCTGTATATGATAAACCAATTACCCGCTTCGTTTCCCGAAAGTTAATTAACCAGTTTTTATTAATAAACTTATTCCGCAGTGTGCTGGTCTGTATTTGATATCGACATATTCTGCGAATAGGGGACTATTTCGCAAAATACTGGCCTGTATATATAACGGCATATTTTGCAGCTTAAGGGAAACAAGTGGATTAAATTCTTTCTACCTTTTGACAATTGAGCATTTTTCTAATTTTGCCGCCTGTTTCATCATTTAGCTTTTTTTCTTTCGTAAGAAACAGACGACATAATTTGAAAGACGTTCGGTTCGCGTTGACGTCGATTCCTCGAGTCAGGCATTACATTACGTATGCACATTTCTGCATATAACTTGTTATGACAAAAGGAAGTCGGCGGATAAATACCAATAATTGGTGATGCTCAAATCAGGCTACAGTCTAGCCACGTAAATAAAGAAACGATTCCCCAAGACATTGTTGAATTTTCAAACAAATACTTCCACGAAAACTTGTATAAAAGAAAAAATATTTCTTTCCTTTTCTGAAGAACCCCCCTTTGGAAAGGAAATGGAAATATTCTAAAAACATGTTCGTTTAAGGCGAACCTCGTTTCCGTTTTTCATTTCCGGACTTTTGCAAATTTGCAAACATTTTTCAAAAACATCGGAATAAATTCTAAAAACGTGTTTCATTAAGGTGAATCCCGGCCCGTGAAATTTTCATATCCGGACTTTAAAAAATTTTCAAGAAATTCCCAAAACATCTGGATTTTTTCACAAAATCACGTTTTTTAAGGGAAACCGCTGCCCAAATTTTTCTCGTTTATGGACTTTGAAAATTTTTCAACAAATTTCCAAAACAGCTGGATTTTTTTTACAAAATCACGTTTTTTAAGGGAAACCGCTGCCCAAATTTTTCTCGTTTTTGGACTTGGAAAATTTTCAACAAATTTCCAAAACATCTGGATTTTTTCACAAAATCACGTTTTTTGAGGCAAACCCCTGCACAAATTTTTCTCGTTTATGGACTTTGAAAATTTTCAACAAATTTCCAAAACAGCTGGATTTTTTCTCAAAATCACGTTTTTTGAGGGGAACGTCTGCGCAAATTTTTCTCGTTTTTGGACTTTGAAAAATTTTCAACAAATTTTCAAAACATCTGGATTTTTTCACAAAATCACGTTTTTTAAGGGAAACCGCTGCCCAATTTTTTCTCGTTTTCGGACTTTGAAAATTTTCAACAAATTTCCAAAAACATCTGGATTTTTTCACAAAATCACGTTTTTTAAGGGAAACCGCTGCGCAATTTTTCTCGTTTTTGGACTTGGAAAATTTTCAACAAATTTCCAAAACAGCTGGATTTTTTCACAAAATCACGTTTTTTAAGGGAAACCGCTGCCCAAATTTTTCTCGTTTTTGGACTTTGAAAAATTTTCAACAAATTTTCAAAACGTCTGGATTTTTTCTCAAAATCACGTTTTTTGAGGGGAACGTCTGCGCAAATTTTTCTCGTTTTTGGACTTTGAAAAATTTTCAACAAATTTTCAAAACATCTGGATTTTTTCACAAAATCACGTTTTTTAAGGGAAACCGCTGCCCAATTTTTTCTCGTTTTCGGACTTTGAAAATTTTCAACAAATTTCCAAAAACATCTGGATTTTTTCACAAAATCACGTTTTTTAAGGGAAACCGCTGCGCAATTTTTTTTCATTTTATGGACTTGGAAAATTTTCAACAAATTTCCAAAACATCTGGATTTTTTCACAAAATCACGTTTTTTAAGGGAAACCGCTGCCCAAATTTTTCTCGCTTTTGGACTTTGAAAGTTTTCAACAAATTTCCAAAACATCTGGATTTTTTCTCAAAATCACGTTTTTTGAGGCAAACCCCTGCCCAAATTTTCAAATAAACCAAACACTTATAAAAAACGCGTTTTTTTTCAAAAACTTTTTGTAAAAATACGTCCCCAGTGGTCAATCTCTGCCCAATTTCTTTCCAATTGCGAGTCTAGTTCTCACTTTTTCCAACATAAGGTCACTCTGATACGATCTTATACACCATGAAAGTTCCTCAAGTTACGCTGGGTATAATCCCGCACGTCTTTACTTCAAGAAAGGAAGAACTACTACAGGCCCTGAGAAATAGAAAGATTTCTCCTAGGAATAAATCCAAAAAATGCCTTACTGTAATGGAATCAGTAAATTCCATCACATCAAGTACTCAGGCGTTATCAAATTGGCAAAACTCTTGTCATAAGTGACGTGAGTTACTTGTAAATATTAAATGTAAATAGTCACCCATATGGGCATTCGTAAGGTAATCCTTACACCCGAAGGCACATTAATGTCAACGGTAGCCTAACTCCTGTACATTCTTTTTCTTTTTGCATAATTTTATATGTTCTTGTACATCCTGCGTGCCTTGCCTGCTGTACCACAAGAGCACCTCTTGGGGCACCGTTTTCATACTTGTATGCATCCTCTTCCTGAAATTGATCACTTCGGGAAAGGGCCTCCTTTGCCTCCTACCATCAACGGTTCCGGAAAACTCCTGCTCCAAGACGTCGCTTTCCTTTTCACAATTCTTGCAGCATCCGCGCGTTTTTTTTCTCACCTCATCGCCTCATCTTGTCATATCACCTTTTTTTAATTGTTTTGTGTCGGGTTTTTGTCGTACCAGTACGTCCCTACCCTAATGTTGTAAATATAAAATCATAAGTGCAAGTCTGTATAATAACCATTGGTTTCAGACCATTGCCGCAGCTCACTACTATGGTCACAGCACCATATTGTATCGTATAATAGGAAATCCTCCCGTTTTTTCTTTTTTCTTTTTCCTCTTCACCCCATCCTAACACATTCATAGTAATGTTGTATATTGGGGATCGTTTCGAATACACCAAATGTACACACCTATCAGGTCACATTCGCTGGATTCGAAACAATTCAAGGGCAACCTTGTTGCTACTTGTGGTTTTTCTTCTTTTTCCAAAAATTAGAATGGCGCTCAACCCAATTGCTCTATTTTTTTCCAGAATCGTATTTTGTCGGATTCTGAGAAAAATATTTGTTATAAAAGTGACAATACGTTTCGTCCCTTCATTAACATTGTTCCTTGTACATATACAACTTCATTATGAGGTACATATTTTATCATGACAAGTTTCTTTTGTCCTTATTGTACCATTATTCTTGTTTGAAGTTTAAAATCTTGGCCAGATCTTCAATAAAATTTGTGTTTATCGCCTTTTGGCAAGTCTTGTAACGTATGCTAATATGAAATTATTAAGCTACAGCAGTGCCGTATTAATTACATCATTGCAAAACCGCCGTCTGTATTGAATGGGGACCCACATTTTCGAACGTAATTGGGCTACTGTCTTTCAATACTGGGCAAATTTGTTGTAAATCGTTCATTCCTGTCACGTGAGACGTGAAAACGTGACAATATCTACCATCATAGGAGAGATCCTCAAAACATCCGCCATGATACGAGAAGCTCGTTATAATTACTTTATACTCATAACTAAATGTTACTAAGTTGGTCGTGTGTCCTTTGGCATGAGAACCGCTTAACCCGCCGTCTGTATTGAATGGGGACCCACATTTTCGAACGTAATTGGGCTACTGTCTTTCAATACTGGGCAAAATTTGTTGTAAATCGTTCATTCCTGTACATGAGACGTGAAGACGTTACAATACTCACCATGAATCGTGCGAACGAAATAATATCTACCCCATGTTTGTGTGACCTACCAAGCGTAGATCACACGCCTTTTATTTTCTGTTATCAGAAAATTATTGCTTTTGCAGCAGAGTACTCATTAACATGCCCGTGGACTTCCTGTCACAAGAACCCAGGAACTATCCACTATCTCAAAAGGACTAATCATACGCTTCACTCATGATTATGGGGCATCGTGTCGTAGGAGTTAAGTTGATGGACACAAAAACACCTAACTCGTTGTCTGGGGGACGAACAAGAAAACCCCCAGGTTTGTGAGATTTGAGCAAGGGTCTGTCATTTCTCGCAAACAAGTAGGAGAATAAAACGACCCTCTAATCTTCTACCCAATACACGTGGAGGATTAGACTCTTTTATGTCAGTGTATTCCTTTTGTCCCACACTACCAAATGGTATTGTAATGTGCCAGGATAACTGCTGTAGACCTTGTTTCACCTTCCACTCAGAGGTCGAATTTCGGAAATAGCCGAGTCCTCAGCAGTTTTCTTCGTTCAAATGTTCCCAATTGTCACCCTTTCCCTTCCTCGAAATTATCCGTGAATGGGGATATATGCGTTATGCACTTGGCGTTTCGTTTGTCAAATGGGACAACCTTCATACACGGATCCTTTCAACTTCCTACTCCTTTCCCACTTTTCATAACTTATTTGTACTCAATGTTTTTGTTCTTCGAAAGTAGAAAAAATGCTACCGTATAGACGTGAGCATAGGTCATGGAAGACCAACTTCTTTCGAACGTGGCACTTTGTCATACGTACAAACCCTTACCTACGTGTTCTTGGAAATGTATTTAGTTTAAAAAAAAAAACTAAATGGGTTAAACAGAACCTTCCTTGAATACGTACCTTTGTAATATGTATAAGTCTGTAGTTACACTTAGTTAACTCTCTCTCCGTCTCTCTCTCTCTCTACACGTCAAACTAATCCAATCTTTCTCAATATGCACACCTTGTTTCTCTCCAAACCTTTTCATCATTGGTCTACCAGGCAGGTAAACTTCAAGAATTTTGTTCTAATAATAATTTTTCGCCGGATTAATAAGAAGACCAGCAGCTCTTCACCCTATCTACACCTGCGCCTCTCTTCATGCTGCCTTCACTACCGTCACGGAGGTCCCATGCCTTCAAACCCTACGTACCAAAAGCACCCGACCACACCTAACATAACCTAGTGTGAGTCGTGCGTGTAGTTGCGAATTGTATCATCACAAAACCATCACTCAAACAAACCCGAGCACGTCAGCTCTAAGTTGGTTCATGTTCCTGTTGCCATCGTGCAAATGTTCCTGCGGCACCTTGCAAATGTTCCTGTTGCCATTGTACAAATGTTCCTGCGGCACCTTGCAAATGTTCCTGTTGCCATTGTACAAATGTTCCTGCGGCATCTCGCAAATGTTCCTGTTGCCATTGTACAAATGTTCCTGCGGCATCTCGCAAATGTTCCTGTTGCCATTGTACAAATGTTCCTGCGGCATCTCGCAAATGTTCCTGTTGCCATTGTACAAATGTTCCTGCTGCATCTTGCAAATGTTCCAGCTGCACCTTGCAAATTGCTCTGTTGCCATCATGCCAATGCTCCTGTGCCCTTGCGCAAATAACAATACCAACAATTGTTCATACAACAATCCCACTGTATACAAACCAGTGTACCAACTACCATCACAACAACGGCTGTCATGCACACAAACCACCTCCTCTATAAAGGACCAACCACCAATTACAATTCCACTCTCCAGTACCTCAATGATGTCATACTGGCCCACCCACAGGATCCGGAAGCAGCTACCTTTTTGACCTCTGTGACAGGTAGAACCCTCTCCACCACCAAGAAGCCTCATCCTGCGTTCTCTTCTTCGTGTTTTCTTTAAGGCCCTAGTGTTCCTTGAGTGTAATCTCAAACGGGCCAGGTTACTGTGACAAAGTAACCTTATAACTTCAGTGCAACGTTCAAACACCCCAAACATCCTACGCAAACCACGCTACGCAAACTTAGCTCACAGACCAATGATACAATTTAGAGTCATTTTTTTTCTATCACTGCATAACCCTTGTACCTTTCTCCAGCAGGTCCTTGTTTATATTTATGTATGCCACTGCTCTTTCATGTACATTCATGTATAATTCTTTGTTCACCATGTTTTTTTTTCTCTTTTGTTTTTGTTTCTACTATTTTGTAGCTAGCAACTTTTTTCTTTTTCTCTCTCTCTCTCTCTCCCCCCTTTCTCTTGGATGTTTTTTTTTTTGGCACAAGTGCTAGAAGGGTAAGAGGATTTCTTAGCCCTATTGCTCCATTACCACGTCGCCTTTTTTGCGGCGAGGGGGGAAGTGTTACGTTACGGAATTGTTTCCCGTGCGAGCTAATAGCGAATTGACCCCTTGCACAGGCCCTCCGCCCCTCTCCCCGCACCGCGCGGCGCCCGTGCCAAGCGCCGAGCGGCTCCCCGTCCCCATTCCTTCGCCGGCCTTCGGCAGAATAACTGTGTTCCCCGTGATTCGCGCTAGGCGCTCTCCGTAAACGCTCACGATGTTTTACTTTAATTGTGTATTGTGCTTAAAGAGGTTTACGCCTACCCAGAATCCTGTCTGCCGACCGCCTATCTCCTGCTTGTGAGTACCAATGAACCTTGCTACCCCTTTGTGTGCTAAGAACTGACATTTAAATTCACTAAACACGTGTAGAGAGAGTTGAGAGAAGCTCCCCCCGTTATGATAGAATTAATTAGAGATAGCCAAATACTCATGTGTGTAGTGCCGATGCTGGCCTTTTGTAGAACCCTGTTCACCTTTAATTGAATAAAACCCTTTTTCGTGCATAACAACTGTGTTCTGATTGAGGAAGGAGACCTGGAGATTTTGAGGAAAGGAAGGGGAGTAGGAATTAACAAGCGAACCACAGACACTCGCCCTGGGTTTAAGAGGGACCTTGCTCGCGCCGGCTGTGCAGAGCTAGCCGCCGGCTTGTTTATTGCATGTCCTTTCCAGGTTTTGGGTTTAGCGTTGGCCGCAAGTAGCGTCAGTGCTAGCACTGGGCCCAACGTGGTGCTTTTTTTTGCGTTTTAATGCTAGCAGGTAGTACATATTTTAAAATGCTCTGCACAGTGTGATGAATGCCAACCTTCAACCTACGAGAAGCCTACAAGAATTTTTTTTTCCCTCTAGATATTATGTAGAGAAAATGGTACATTCGGCGACATCTGTCCGAGCAGTTGGGAGCTATTACAGAGATCAGCATAGAGACTGGATCGAGGGAACCCCATATCATAGTTATATCGAGAACAAAGGAAGTTTAAATTCTACCAAAAAGAGAGTGGACTTTGATCATTTTGGGCGGCCTTGAATTCTTTCCCACAGGAACGAAAGTTCAACGAACGGAATTGTAAACAGAACTAAAGACAAAGAGTTGAAGGATTATTGACCCGGGTCGTGTTTATTTAAGGCGCGATCGAGAACTGGAGATTTTGGGCACCTAACGTTTCAAATGGAAACAAGAAAATCTTAGGCGGAAATGTTGAAAATAAATAAATGAAAAATCATCGATAAGGGCACGGAAACGTAACATGAATGGTCCCAGGGGTCGATTTAATTAAAACCGATCTGGAATGATCACAAAAACGGGTAGAATCTCGGAAAATTTCACAAACTGAAGATAATAACCTGAAAAAGTTGGAAAACCTATTGATATGGAAATGGAATGGTGAAACGAAGTTATTAGAGCCAAATATCTCAAAAGAAAACTAATTGGAACTACTTAAATTGACTTTAATAGTTACCGGTATAAGGATTACTCTGATCTGACAACACTATTCACGATAAACAGGATATTGAAAATATGGCATGTCAAAGGCCACGGTACATTTTGGTCACTCTACAATTAAATCAAATCACAGGAAAAGATGCTTAACATAGCCTGACACTGGGAAATACGCGTAAACCGTCGAAGGAATCCCTAACCGTTTGACTAGGGAAAAAAAGGTTGGCTATCACTTTGTTGATATGACTTTATCCAAATAATTTTATAGAACATGATTTCGAGCAATTAAGGGCATCATTAAAGCGAAACGATGTAAACAAAATTACACAAGCGAGATACAGTATTTACTTTAGAGAAAAAACAATTACTTTTATAGTGTGGACATTAATAGTGAATTACGAGCAAGTACATGAAATTTTTAAATATAAATACCTGTCAATGAGAAAATTTATGTGATTTTTTACGAGAGAGAGACACTAAACTAATTTGGTTCTAAGACATGAGATAGGAGATTAACAGAGATTTGACAAAAGGTCATATACGGAGGAACCGAATTTGGGCCTTTTCCTATGAAAGTCTGGGCGATGAGGAGTCATTTTTCTATGAAGGGAGAGCTCTAAGAAGTCTTTAAGACACCATGGTTTGATAAAGAAGGGGAATTCGTTGCGAGATTGAGGGAGAGTTCGGATGAAATAACGGGAAGTGCGCGATCAAGAAAAATGTAAAAGTGCGCGAAGAAGACTAGTAAACTAGTGCTTCTAGTAGAGTTGAAAAATGTCTACAAGTGTTTGCAAAAAAATAGTAAATTCAGTGTTTTATTTTCCCTTTAAAATTGAGGAATAAAATTTTCAAAGACGATCAACGGAGAGTCCGGAAAAGTGCCTAAATAATACTTCGTGAAAGTTCGGGTGTTTTATAATGAAAGTGTTTAAAGTCAGTAAATAAGAATTAAATGACATTCGGGGTTCTTTCTTACAACTTATATTTAGTGGTTTTATAACATTTTACAAAAATCCAGTGTCTTAAAATAAATCAAATTACCGGATAAAAGAAAATATAGCACGCGATTTTAAAATTAACTATAGGTGATATAATAATTAAAACTTTAACTTTACTTTAAATAACATGACATAGGTAAAATAAATAACAATAACGAATTGTTCGAGTCACGTTTAAACTACAGTGGTTCAATAATAAGGCGGTTAAAAATCCTTTGTGAATTGAATAACGAAATTGTAATAAACAGTAGTGATAATAATTCGTACACTTGGAAAACGTGCGTATCTACGGTTATTAATTCTAAAGTGATATTAAAATATTGAGAATAAATAATAATTTACCTAATTCCGGACGATAAAATTAAACATCTGACTTGTTATTTGATGAATCACCTCTCGAAGGCGAATGAAATAAACCATTAGTTAATACGAGGTTGAGGAACTAAGCGAAATACCGAAGTGAATCTTAAATAGACAGATATTTGAAGAGTTTTTTCCATCAGTCTTTTCTCAAAAAGGGCCGATAGGAATCCATTAGCTAGGAATCGAAAAAAGGGAAAACCTCGATCACAATGTCGAATTTATGAAAGTCCCGACTGGAAAAATTTGTAATCGATCGAGGGCGGTAAGATAAAACCAATTATTAATTATTTTCAGAGACAAAGAAGAAAGGGACGAGCGTGCATCACCAATAAATCAATCGGAGCTTTGGAGTTTTGTCACTAACACGCTGATACTAATTAAAAGATTATGTTATTTTTCCACGCAGGATAACAATGCCCACCAGCTCGAAAGCAAGTCAACCAGGAAATATCTATTCTAGAATTAGTCTACATATGTAGATATTCTCTTCAGTTAGGTAAATACGCTAATTTATTATAACTCATATAAAACGAATCGAGGCGTAATAAATGACTATCGTAATAAATGACTATCGTGGAAGCTCTTTATTCTATATTTCGTGTGCGGGAGTATACATGCGTCTCAAAATTAGGTCAAACAAACAAATACCTACTTATAAATTAGGTTATACAAGTACTTGTTTTAGTTAGGTAGGTCTATTTTTTACATAAGCGTGTATAAGGATAGGCGACATACGATATCAGTTTGATTCGTAACCGAAATACCTATATTTCTCAGAACTATGTAGGTCAAGCAAACTATACCTTAGTTGAAGCTAGGTCATCCAGATACCTCTTAGGTTAGCAAAGTACCTACTTAAACGACCAATGTTTGGGCAAAGCTAGGACAAGTAAAATATAAAAGAATTAGTTAACCAATGAATTGTGTTTCAAAAGGACAATGACCGTAGAAATAAACAATCTCCAAAGTAGGTCAGTATACCGAAGGTCGTCTGTGTGAAGAGTAAACAAACAAACCATAAAAATGATGTACCTATTTAATATCGGTCTTTCGTTCATCGGAGTTAATTAACTATTGGCACAGTTTAATTAGGTATTACAAGATGTCATAGGAGTGTGCCTCTTAATCATTCTAGGTAATTACATTGGCGTACTTGAATGATAATAATAACAATAAGACGAAGGAAAATAATTAACGACAACACATAAATTAAATAAACAAATAACCATGAGAAATGAAATACGTAACGCTAAAATCAATAGATATAGCAAATTGATAGGTATAGCTAATACCTACCGAATCCTTTCACCGACGAGATTAGGGTATGTTATATGACCTTCGATTGTGTATCTAAAATTTCGATTAGAGTTCAATGACACGGTCACCTAAATTCCATCAACGAATAAATAAAACAAAACCACAAAAGTCAAGGGGCAGGTTTATCAATCATAGCTTACGACGGAAACTTCGCCCAATATGTGAAAGTAAAATCGATGTTAAATTCACTCAATTCTAAACAACTGATTATACTAGAGCGATCGCCAATAGGTAGCATTGTTTTAGCATGCAAAATTTCGCTAAGTAAAGTACCTCGACTAGCTTCAAACTCAAAGAGAGCTCATCACAATTATTCAGGAGGTCATTGATTCAATGACAACTTGATTTATCTCATTTTAAATCTTTCTTATAGCAAGTAGGTATCCAAGAACCCATAAATACCCAAAAATCCTAAATACCTAACACACGAGGAGCTAGTGACCTCATTTAAAAAACACCGGTGTTCAAATACTCATACAGTCCTAAATCCTGAATTTGCTCACGCATATAGATTTCAAGGCTGCTGTATGCAATTATGTGCTGATCGGAAGGGTAGTGAGAACTTTGTCCGAGAGGAAAATTTTAAATCCTGTGACGGTATTGTCGAGATGGGGCATGCGGGGAGAGGTAGAGACGTATGCGGATAATACGCAGGCGCGGCATTTAAAACTACAGGTTATTTGCATACCGTAAGCTCTTGTCAAACCTGAAAGCAAACATAAGGCTCATAAGGTGCGTTTTATGTCAGCTAGTCAGAGGTGGGGGAGCGTATTGCTAATGGCTAGTCACGTGGGAGTATGGATTTGCCTAAAACAGCTGCGTGCCACATTTAACGGATAGAGACATGATAAGGGAAGACATGAATTACCCCTTCTAGACTCAGTAGAGTTAAATTCAATCCGGAGGTGTCGGAAGTCGGAGTGGGACAGAAAAACGGCATGAAGACTCGGTATTCCCCCTGCTGGCGTGAAGGGCCCCTTTCATAGCATGAGACGCTCGTCGAAGAGAGTAAAACTCGGATTTAAGGATAAGTCTAGCAAACGTACTGGGAGAATTCGGTTTGAAATTGTCGTTCATCGGTTTTCACTTGGTTAGCGGAGGAGCCGACTTTTCAGCAAACATATTATCCCCTCCATATTCATCCATCCTTACTATTCAAACAATTTCGTGAATACTAACTATGAACACTAACTATGAATACAAACACACTATGTTAGGAGAAGTTGCAGACAAGGACTTCAATTGAGAAAACTGGACCTTCGAGTACGATCATCCTACACTGGTAAGGTAAGGTTTGCTTTCTTGAAATGTTTAATTTATTAACTGTTGTTTATGTTATCGATGTATCAGCGGTGATAGGAAGAATTAAATAAACACACTAAATTCCTACGGAAATCAAATAGACACAAAGTTTAGGGCGGGGATAGTTTATCAAACTCGGTTAAATATTCTAAAATAATAAAAATAAATTGATCGGAAAATTCTCACCCTTTCTCTAAAAGAATCTAGGGGTTACCACACGTAATACATTATCTTCTCTACATATGTGTGCATATTAAGTATGCAAACAGATGTAAAATCTAAACAAAAAAATTACACAACGCAGATTATAGAAATAATGTGAACTAAAATCTTAAATCTTGATTACTGTGAGAAAATCGCAGGGATTTAAGAAGATAGGGTAGGTTTAGCTAGATTATAAGGTATAGGGGTTTAGAAATCACGAGCCTGAGGTAGAAATAAACCGAAAGGAGGGTTGAGTCAGGCCATCATACCTAGTGGTGTGATCAGTAGGACATAAGGGTAGAATTATGAGCGTGGCTACGAGACAGGAGCTACGAGATTTAAACTACGAGGTAGAAGCTTAGAAAAGTAAATCAGCTAGGTAGGGTTCATCACAATTGGTGTCAAAAGCCAAGAGTGGCGAACCATTACAACAGTCGTTTCGAATCTTTCAGCACAAATAAAATGGACGAATTTCACTTTCAATGTCGGTCAGTTTCTACGAAGTATCACTAAGAAAAATAATATTAGTCTTAACGTTTGTAAGTAGGTACTACTCCACAAAGCTGACAGTTTTTAACGTTTACTTTATCTTTGAAACATTTAAACTCAGCATCTGGTACGGTTCTTGGAATTCTAGTAGCTTTGCACTCGGTGTTTTCCTCTTCGTCAGAGATAAGCGGACTTAAAAACTCATTTGAAAAGATCTAATGCCCCATAAAAAGTGGGTCTTAAAACAGAAGTGAACATAAGACGTAATAAAGCAGAAATTATAACACATAAAAACTTCAATTTAAATTCAATATCACCCCCCTCGTAATACTTTAAACCTCCTATCCGCCAACGCGACGCCGAATCGACGACTGGGCCGGGAGATAAAGCTGTAATATTATCTTCCCTTCAGTTCTGCCTTAACTGGGTATACATTATATTCAATATCCCCAGAAATAATTCAAGAAATGCTGGCTTTGCAAAGTCTATGTATAGTATACGCCCGGAACATTTGCATTCATTGTCCAAATTTCAACTTTCTTTGCTTTTAACTTGATTTGAAGATGTTCATTGTGACTTTTTGAATCAAAGAAGTGTGATTTGGCTTTTAAAGGCGCTTTAATTTGATAAGAGCTTTGAAATCATTCTTAGAGGGAGTATAATAATATATGCTAAACAAACGCAAAATATGGTTTTTGGGATGGTGGACACTAACGCTGGCACTGTACGAAACATTGGCTAAAGGAGGAGCACGGCAAAACTATCCAAAAAAAATCACGATAGTATCTATTGTTTACTAATAATAATTTATATATTTTTAACTTTATGAGTAAAACCTCAAATTGTTATATTTAATTAAATGAAGAAATATTAGCGAAACTCAATC
Source organism: Limnephilus marmoratus (assembly GCA_917880885.1). Lineage (NCBI taxonomy): Eukaryota > Metazoa > Arthropoda > Insecta > Trichoptera > Limnephilidae > Limnephilus > Limnephilus marmoratus. The sequence goes on along the minus strand of OU862931.1, from coordinate 16,688,864 downwards.
GAAAATCTGGAGACAGAAAAATCAGAAAAAGATATTGGCATTTTTGGGACTCGAACCCAGGACCTTGTGCTTACATGGCAACAACTCTACCAACTGAGCTATATAATATATAATAATAATTCACTTAAGGTTAAACATAACGTACGTTATAATCTACTCATTCACAGATGGCGCCAATTACATTATTTTAGGTTTTTAATTATTTTTGCACCTTACGCTTTAAAATATTGAGGTGAATTAATTGTTTGCCCCCGTACATATTTAATTCGAATGTAAATAAATTGTTTTGTCCATAAACATACCCATCTTTCAAAAAAGGCTGAAAAATACAATACTGGATTGAGTCTCCGATAAAAACTTGAATTTTTCAGCCTCTCTTGAAAGATTTGGGTTTGTTTATGGACAACGCAAACATTTAATTTACCTTAATTTTTTAAAGCGTAACGTGCAAAAAGTATTAAAACCCTAAAATAATTTAATTGGCGCCATCTGTGAATGCATAGATTATAACATATGTGACGTTTAACCTTAAGGTATGTTTTAGAGGGTATTTTAAAGAAAAAATAAATATGTGCCCAGATCTTGAAGAGACCCAACGGTTAATAGCCCATTCACATGATTCATTTATCGTTCATTTCGTGATTTCATTCCGCCTCTTTCCCTCGAAATGAACCGTGTGAACACGAAAGTGAATAGAGACAGTGCCGAATGAAGCATTCCAACAATGTTGGAATGCTTCCTTCGGCACTGTTCACTCGCAACCGGAATTTAACACCACGTGACGCGAATGATGTGTGTGAACACTCAAGTGAACAGTCTTTCACTCGCAAATCAGTCGGCCGAAATGTTCTGGCGTGAGGACGAGTAGCCGGAGCGGCTTAAACGTCAAAATGCTCCGTTTAGTTCGCTATTCGAAATAACTCCTACACGTCTCATAGAAATCATTGTTTCTCCCTTACTATCATAGTGAAAAATATGATCTAAACGGTATTGGAAAGAGAAAATAATGCTCTATATATTCAATATAACAATTAACCACAAAATAATACGAATGTACACTTCTATGGAACCAAAGTTTCTGATCGAATTTGAAAAAAAAAATGATGAAACCTTGTAAATTTTTTATGAATTATTTTTATATGAAACGACAAAAAAGTGAGGTGACAGAAACGTTTATAATTTAATTGTCTAACAAAATAAGTGCGTGTTTTTATTTTTTTTTTGTTACCAGTATTTTTAGTTAGAATAAAAGCAAGTAGAGCCATTTTTTAAACTTTTAAAAGTTTACATTAAAAATTATTCTATTTAAAAAATTACGTGGTTATTTCTAATAATAAATTTTGAAAGCATATTTCATCACCTTTCCAAAACAGTTTTTAGTTTTTGGATACGTTAATAAATATTCCATTTACATGGATTTTATTGCAAGCCGAGGCCTATTTTGGAATAAAAATATTTTCATGGTGCAAAAATACTGGTAGATATCAGTTTTCAGGTTATTATTTAACCATATGTTCATTTTATGGTGCTGAAATTTATTTACTGTTTACAAGAATCGCCAATTTCTCGTAATTTAGTTCGACGTTATCGGAAATGTCAATTGAAATCGTAAATATTTCCGAACTTGGCCGTCAGCGCCGGACGAATTCCAATGCGGCCGCGACTACTCTCGACGACTTCGTAGCGAGAATGTCGAGTGAACTCTTCCTTCGAAGGACCCGTCTGAACACTCGATGAAACGAGAATGGAACATTTCATCGAGTAAACCTTCATCCGAGTGAACCTTGTGACTTCAGCTTAAGCACCATCTCTACATATTGTAAATTAAAGTCCTCCGCCGCGTCTGTCTGTCTGTCTGTTCACGATAAACTCAAAAACTACTGAACGGGTTATGATGAGGTTTTCACCAATAGCTAGAGTGATTCATGAGGAAGGCCAAGGTATATAATTTGTGAAGATTTTGTGCAAATTTGTTGAATTAAATAATATATAAAGGAAAATGTCTGTATGTGGTGGACGAGCTGGCGGTGTGGATTTGATTTATATGCAAAGGAAGGTCACTGTCTACATTTGATTTGGAAAACTCTGTGTACAGTCCGGACATCGCCGGGGACTTCAGCTAGTAATATATAATTTATTACTGTAATGGTTAGTTTATAATTACATTAATTACCTAATGGTGGATTTCTTCATTTACCGAGAATGCTAAATGCAATTCTAATTGTAAAAGTAAATGGTCAAATGCATAGAAATTTCGTTTAAATTTCAAATTTCGATCGTTTACTTTTACAATTAGCATTGCATTTACCGAGAATGCTAAATACAATGCTAATTGTAAAAGTAAACGATCGAAATTTAAAATTTAAATGATTTACTTTTACAATTAGCGTTGCATTTAGCATTCTCGGTAAACGAAGAAATCCACCATTAGAGTTTTAAATAAGTACCTACATCAGAGATTGTGTTTCATATCTCTCTGTATTTTTAATGTGTACAATCTGGAAGGAATGCATGGCAAATGGGATTTAGTCTATTTTGGATGTAAAATAATTCAAAATATGAATTGTTCTCTGCCTTATTTATCAGTTTTAAATTATTTTCCCGCTTTTTTTTTCGTTATTTGTTTTTGGGGTGCTATGCCGTGTTGCGCTACCTCCTTCTTTAGCCAACGTTTCGGACATCGTTGCAGTGTCCATCATCAGGGCAGATCCGGCAGATCCGGTAGATGTGTGAGGCAGATCCGGTAGATGGCAGATCCGGTAGATGGTAGTGTTCACACATCTACCGGATCTGCCGGATCTGCCCTGATTATGGACACTGCAACGATGTCCGAAACGTTGGCTAAAGAAGGAGGTAGCGCAACACGGCATAACACCCCAAAAACAAATAACGAAAATGCTTTTGGCCTTGAAAATCTTAAAACTTATCTGACTATTTTCCCGCTGCTTAAAAATTCATATTCTGAGAGGAAGAATTCAAGATACAAAATTCTTCTCTGACAACATAATACTTGACGAAATGCGTCACCTGACTGATAAATAACATGCCTACCCATATTATATGAATAGACAAAATAAGGACTTAGGGGATTGAACCAGCGACACCTTGGTGGGAACCGGACGCTTTACATCACTCGGCCATACACCAGACTTATGACATTTCTAGCTGGTACCCGGCGTGCGTTGCTATGCCATTTAATAAAGAAATTATTTCTCCCTGCGTGTCTTTTCCCTTTCGTCCCGTTCCCCTTCCACCTTCACTTCCTCTTCCGTGTCCCCTCATTCCGCCTCCTCCACCTTCCCTCTCCCCACTCCACTTCCCCCTTCCCTCGTCCCGCGAAACCCACTCCCGAGTTGCCCTCCCCCTCCCCCCTCCCGGGTTCCCCTCCCCACCCTCCCGCGAACCCCCTCCTCCCACCCCTCTTCCGCATTCCATACATTCATTCCCGGAACATTCAGTTTTCAAACAGCTCGCGTGCCACCTATTGCAATTCTTTGATACAAATTTCACAATGCCAGAACTCGCCAGTAGTTTTATACAAACCTTGTCCTGACAATAATGAACACAAAAAAAAGAATTATCCAATTTGGTGCAGTCGTTCTCAAGTTATGCGCGTACATACTTTTCGGCGATTCATTTTTATTTACATAGATAGAAGATAGATAGATAGATAGATAGATAGATTACAACTAATATCTTCGAAGATTACTGCATATCTTGGTTTTAGTCGATGTCATATATGCTAACTCCAAAACATGAAAGCTTTGGTATTAGTATGAATTATGTCCAAATTCACTAATTTTACGTGGTTTGATTCCCACAATATTTTAATGGACGACAATAATTCAGTTTTCCAACCGCCAATATAAAGCTTTCTGTCAAAAATAATCGCTGATAAATTCTGTGACACCTTTAGCTTCAGGTAGGGAATTACCAGTTTAGCAAATTGACATTTATTTCTCAAATATTTCAATTCCTTGAACCCCTCTCTAGAAAAATTATTTTTGCGATAAAAATAAACCTCTCTTTTTGGTAATCTCTCCGCACGAAATAGGATTTTCAGAACCTTTCATTGAAAAAATGCCTCGACATAATTCGTTTTTTATCCGAAATGATTTATATCGTGGTATAAAAGAATTTATTTTAAATTATGATTAAAATTGTGGCAAAAGGGGGGCACGATCAAAGCGAGTTTATTCTGGAAACATTGGTCGTAAACCATAGGTTAAAAATGCACGGACTGCTTTAAAAAGTCAATAATGACAACAATAAGTGCTATTTTTTAAGTGAATATCGCACAAGAGTTCCTGCTGCTCCCGACCGATATGTAGAGAGGCTGGAAATAGTGGGAGGGGAAGGAGATGGGAAAGAGGAATGTTGAATTGAATTCCGAGCCGCGGCCCGGAAAACCGGAGGTCCTGGGTTCGAGTCCCAGAGGTGCCAATATTTTTTTGTGATTTTTCTGTTTCTAGATTTTCGATTGAGTTTCACTAATATTGTCTTAAATAAATTAGTTGTAAGGGTAAATGTTTTTGAAATAATGTAAATGCGGTAATATAAGCTAATGAAGAGATTTAAAAAGACTTAGAAAGATCTAACGTGTAAAACAGGTGTAGGGAATTGATACTTGTGCTTGATTTGTTTCTGTCATATTCATAATTTTTTTAAACAACAAAAAAAGAGTCTATTGGAACTCCAACGAGCTGACTATAGGTTACTAATTTAATCTAATAAATAATTTATAAAAAAATAACTTTTGCTGAATCAAGTAGTAAAGACTTCTGAGAATTTTAGGCTAGAACTGAATATAAATAAAACAAAATACATGCTCATAAGAACAAAACTAGCGAAGGTACAGGTATTGTATACTTAGGCTGTAATGTAAATGATAGATGAGATCCTTCGGTTGAAATCAAATGCCGCATTGAGCAAGCTCGTGAAACCTTTATCCGCATTAAAAAGATGCTCTGCAGTCATGATCTCAACCTTAGATTACGAATGCGAATGGTCAGATGCTACATGTTTTCGATATTATTTTATGGAATGGAAGCATTGGCGCTTACTGAAGAACTTATTAGGCGACTTGAGGCATTCGAGAGGTGGATCTACAGAAGAATACTTAAAATAAGCTGAATGGACAGGGTTACGAATGAAGATGTTATGGTTCGGATGAATAAAGAAAAAGAAGTTATTAAAACTATAAAAATCCGAAAACTTAAATATCTTAGACATGTGATGAGACATCCAGAGAAGTATGAGATCTTGCATCTCATAATGCAGGGAAAGATTGCCGGAAGACGGGGCCCTGGAAAAAGGATAACCTCATGGCTGAAAAACCTGAGACAGTGGTTTGGCCAGTCTACCGTAGAGCTGTTCCGGGCCGCAGTAAACAAAGTCCGCATAGCCAACATGATAGCCAACGTCCGCTGAACGGACAGGGCACAAGAAGAAGAATGGAATAACTTTTGAAGGTTATACTCATCAATGTAATATATCATTGAAGAAGAAGATATTAATTGTTTTTGAGTTTAATTCTCCATTTAATTTTAGAAAAATAATTTAATAATGTTATTATTAGTGCAGCTTAATTTTTTGTTTTAAGATGCCTTAAATGATTTATTAGGGGTTAAACCGATTTTCTGAGAAAAACATTATGACAACAGATTCTCTATTTTGTGGGATACTTCGAAATCTGTTTTCCCCACATTAAATGTTAATGTGTTCTTACTTTTATAATAAGGACGTGACTGCTATTGACTTATTTATATGTGTTATGTATTTAATAATATCACTGATTTTATATTATAAAACACATAACTTATAAAAAAAACACATCTGGCAAGTATATTGAGTCCTTCTTCTTCTTCTTGTACCTTGTCCGTTCAACGGACGTTGGATATCATGTTGGCTATGCGGACTTTGTTTACTGCGGCCCGGAACAGCTCCACGGTAGTCCTATAATTTCAATACCCGTCCTATCCGATTTTTTATGATGATCTAAGTATGACATCTTGTTCACAGTTTTGCGAGGAACAAGACAAACCTAAAATTGAGTTTCAAAACCTCCCTTATCACGACCAAAAACCTGCGTTTAAACTTCAAGTGAGAAACAAAACCCGCTATATCATTCAAGAAGTTACGGTCAAAACCCGCTGTATCGGAATTCAACCAATCACGAGCAGCTATTTTACCAAGATGGCGAGTGCAGAAACAAGCCCCACAGGTCAGTTGAGTTTCAAAATCCTCTATATTCCATATAGATCACGAAGTGAGTATCAAAATCCGCTATATCCATTTTATTTATTAAAATTACTTCAATATTTCTAGACGTACCTACATTGAAAAACATGTTAAGTTATTTTATTTAATAAATTGAATTTTTTATTTACGCTAGAGATGGGACAGTTTTTCGGTTTTCACCGAATCAGTGAATGTTGATATAGCAGATATAGAAATTGAACGACTTATATCTCATACATACAAATGACAGAAAAAATATAGGTCCCAGTGGCCAAGTTCGTTAAGGTAATGTGTCCCAGTAAGACAAGAGATCCGGGGTTCGAGTCCCAATTGCGACCGTTACCTTTTTATTTTTCTTTGTCTTGTAAGGTTTATTAATATTATCTTCTTCTTCATAGATATAATTTAATAAGCCTTAAATAAATAAAACTTATCAAGCTCTATAAAATAAAGTCAGTATGAAATAAAGTTGTATAAAAAGCCAAATATTTCTACGTAACGTAAAAGTAAAGCTCTTAAAAAACTCATTTGAACTTAAGCAGGATCCACACTTCACAACGGAAATAATAAAAGCAGTAGAGAGGAATAGACTGAATGAATTGCACTATTTTTCAAAGCACAATACTCGGCATTTTCTCTCCGCGGGTGCACAAGAGTTCACTGAGAACTTTCTTTTCAAAAATACTACTTTGACATTCCTAATGTCTGTTCTTTAGTAAAGTTTGGAGAAATGAATTATCTTATTTTAAACTTTTATTTATTTAACTACGTAAATATGAAGGCTTTTTTTTCATTATTTGTTTTTGGGGTGTTATGCCGTGTTGCGCTACCTCCTTCTTTAGCAAACGTTTCGGACAGATTTTCACGGCCAAAAGTATTTTCGTTATTTGTTTTTGGGGTGTTATGCCGTGTTGCGCTACCTTCTTCTTTAGCCAACGTTTCGGACAGCGTTGCAGTGTCCATCATCAGGGCAGATCCGGCAGATCCGGTAGATGTGTGACCGGATACATCTACCGGATCTGCCCTGATGATGGACCCTGCAACACTGTCCGAAACGTTGGCTAAAGAAGAAGGTAGCGCAACACGGCATAACACCCCAAAAACAAATAACGAAAATACTTTTGGCCGTGAAAATCTTAAAACGTATATGAAGGCTTTTTGTTTTAAAAGTAACACAAACATTTCCATTTCCGAAAAACAATAAAAATTTGTGTTCTCTGTCATTAAAAGTTGCATTTCATTGTAGCTTTCTTTTACTAGCTCCACACAAGAGGCCCTGAGGAAAATAATTTCCCTCAGGGCCTTTTTTATCTTAGGGGATGCTGTGTGGAGGGTTTTTTAAAAGAAAGGTAGTGCTTGGAACGAAATAGGTTTGAGGGGTGGGTTGGAATCTGGGAGTCCAGGAGTGAAGGACGTATGAATCCATCCCTCCAACTGATATGCAAGGCGATGGGTCGAGAGATCCTGGCTGCAGAGGATAAAAGATCTCCCTCAACCAGTCTCTCTCGATCCTACCCACCACGCTGCATGTGCAAGTAAGTACACCACGCTGTACTTACTTGACGGGTAGCGTTACTCGAATATGATTAAGCAGGTAACAAAACGCTACTCGACGACTCAACAGGAGAAAAATAATTCCCCTCAGGGTCTATGTCATCTTCGGGGATGCTGTGGGGATGTTCTTTTGAGGGAAAGGTAGGAGAGGAAGATCTGGGAAGGAAAAAGGTTCGAGGTGAGGATAGAAATCTGGAGGTCGATGTATCCAGGAGTGACAAAAGTATGAATTCATCCCTCCCAATGCGGTACAAGGCGATGGGTCGAGAGACTCCGGTTAGAGAGGTAAAATTTCTCCATCAACTAGTCACTCCTGATTCGGCCCGCCACGCACTAAGAATGCAAACACATTTGCCACCGAGACCTAGACAAATCTCACCCCACGAACCCGGGCACCCCTGCTAAGTCACCAAACTCAGCGAATCACTTGGGGTGACCTATGGCAGGGGTGTTGGTTATCCAATAAATGGTTCCCAGGGCGTATTGAACCTATTGAACCCGTGACGCATGGGGGTAATCCCATCTTTAGGACCTATAAGTACGCTAAACGGTTAAATTTAAATCGTATATATCTCGTCACGGTGTTTGTGGTCGCACTCCTCCGAAACAGCTAGACCGATTTTAATGATTTTTTTATGTATATTGTAGGTATGAGAATAGGTTTTAAAGTATATTTCATATCGCTATGTGATTAGGGTGTCCCTATCCAGAAAAAAAAACTATTTTTTGGACAAAATTTATTTTGTATTTTTTTTTTATTTGGCATCAAAAAATACTTTTAACCCCAAATTTTAACTCTCCTACCCTCACCCTCCCATTTTTTAATTGCGATTGTAGTATTTTTGTATGAACAAATTTAACCGTCTTTCGAATTTCAGATAGAACGAAATTATTTATGATGTTGAATGACAGATGACGCTACGTCCGCCTCAAAGAACTTTCATCCACACATGCGCAAGACATTCACGAGAAGCATCATAGTTGGCGTTTTTATGTTTTAATCGGCGGTCATCGTCTACAGCGCTCCATTCCTCTTTCTGTCATAGATCCCATCCCCACACACTTACAATACATTCGTTATTTTTTTTATTTAACAACCAAAATATTCACTAGAAATAATTTATATGGCAGAACAACTTTGTCGGGTCAGCTAGTAATATATAATTTCATGTAAATAGTTTTAAAATTTTAATGCAGTTCGTCATACAAAACAGAATACATACTATACAACTTTATCAAATGCCAACTAAAATTCAACAATCCCTTTTAGCTAAATGAAAATTTAAATTGAATATCTACCGCGTTTTCAATTGGCTCCAAAACATTCTATTTTCAAACCACTCCGTGCAATTCCCGCCTTTGTCAAAAACAAACCATTTACGCGGGAAAACCACAAACGGGAAATTTTCCGTCATTTCACTTTCCATCTTTTTGATTATTTCCCTCCATCCGGCGTTCACTTCAAATGAAAATCAAGCATTATCATATATATAACAAATTTACTGACATTCATGAAATATCGACAGGTGGTCGATAGCCCGGTGGGTGGGAAGCTCGGTTTGGAGTCAAACGGATCGAGTTCGGAACTCACAGCGGGTAACCATTCCCTTACCAGAACAAAGTTCCTAAATAAATATTACAATTCGTAGCTCCCTTTTTAGAAGTAAAATTTAAAAATAAAAATTATTATCACGCTTACGAATCTGCAAGAGAAATATATTATTGCCGCTACCAGGGTTTTAAGAGCTAGGATTTTCCGTTTAGCGGGCGACTATCCTAACTTCTGACCTGTCGCTGTAATTTTAAAATTAATTTTAAGAAATTCTAAAAATTTGTATGCGGATTGTATGCGGATTGTATGCGGATCCCCAGCTAATGATAGCATATTGTAAAGTTGATTGAACCAAAGCGTAATATATTAGATATAAGTTTTTTACAGATAAAAAATTTCTGATTCTTAAAAATATATAAATCAATTTTCAAATTTTTTTTACAACTTGACAAATTTGTTCCTTTCATTTCAAATTTTTATCGATAATGACTCCTAAATATTTGATTGTGTTTGTTGTTTTTAATATTGTGCAGTTTTGGATACAATAATTTTTACTATGTGTTTTGAAATTATCATGGATGATGATGTCATTGTTTTTAGGGGTATCATTTTTGCGTATTACAAATGGAATTACAAATGTTTTATCACCATTTAGTGATAGTAAATTTACGTCGAAGAAATTCTTTAAAATATTTATGTCTTCGGTGGCTTTAAATGTTACTTTTTCCCAAGTTTTATCGCTAATTATTAGTACCGTATCATCGGCGTATGAAGTAATTTGGCCATGTAGTGGTTGAAAAAAAATGTCATTAACATATATGGTGAAAAGGATTGGTCCGATTACTGTACCTTGAGGGATTCCAAAGTCTGATATTAATTAAATTAAAGTACTTTATTAAAATTACATAGTCATAAAAACATTGGGAATTCATATGTCGTATATTGGTTTATAAATGTGTAAATTCTAATTATACAATTGTAAATGTCTCTACAATGGCTTGAAAAGAATCTCCTACTTGTGATCTCACTATAGTAACCACTTATTCACTCTGAATGCAATTATTAATGTTCTCAAAAGTTATCTTGACAGAAGCTCATTCCTGTGATCTCTTGAACGAAACCATTCCTTTGTTAAGAATATTATGAACTAAATATACAATTTGGCTGTCCTGAAACGGGTACCCTCCCCACGGGTTGGACAGACAAAGTATTATCACATATATATAAATAAATAAATAAATTAATAAATAAATTATAATAATAAAGCGCATATTAAAAAAAAATCAAAAGTGATAACATCAATTTCGTGCGTACTTAACTAACTAAACAACCGTCACGCAGAAAGTATGAAACCCCAAACCATTCCTCCTTGCTTTTTTACTTACCCAATTCGTAACTTCAGAACTTCCTCTTTTTCTTTTCTAAAAGGAACCCTCCACACAGCATCCCCAGGGATAATATAGGCGCTGAAGGAATTATTTTTCCTCAGTGCCTCCTGCATGGAGATAATGAAAAAAAATGTTTCTGTTGTACTGAATAATGAACGACCTTGAACAAGTATTTGAAAATAAAATGTTTTTAGGAAATATGCTGCGTTCATTCGAAAATTTAAAATTTGTCTAAATTGAGGCCTTTCATACAATTCAACCTTTAATTTTTTATCACCTCCCTTTCTTAGAAACGCTCGAAAAAACGCGTACAAAAGGTTAACGAAATAAAGCACGATTAAAAATGTTACTCACACAAATAAATAAGTGATTCAATTTTCAAAATGTTAATCGAGTTCGAATTTCAAATTCAAAACCGTGATTAAATTATCAACTGCGTGACTCGAAATTTAAAAGCAAAATGTTTTTGAGCTTTTCGTGCGGGATTTTAGAGGCGAAAAAATAAAATTTGGGAACTGGTATTAAAAAAGTTTTATGGTGATTTTCAAACAAAGGTTTTTGTAAATGAAATATCTAGTCGCATCACGCCACAAGGGTTGACAAGTCGTTTGACTGTTGGCGTATGTCTGATAGCTCCATTGTGACCTCTCCCTCTATTTCATAAACGACGCGTGTCAACGACAGAAAGAGTTACATCGGAGCTTCCAACGGCGGTACCGTTGGCAGGATATATTTGCCCAAAGCTGTCGTCGATAGAATAGTATTTATTTAATCCGATTATACACGTTAAAGTCACATTTTAATTTGTGTTATATTTAATTGAGCCTTTATTTTTATTATTCCTAATCACAACAGCACTTTTCATTACTTTTTATGGACACAAATTCAAATAGTTGCTTAATTATAAAAAATAATAACATGGTTCTATTTTACTTTATTCTGGCATAGATTAGTGGAAAATCTCGTGCTAGTCTGAATTCTTGACAAAACCTATTCGAATTTGAAAAATGACAATAATTTTCTGTTAAAAATATCTTTTTTATTTATTTATTTTATTTCTATTCTCGAGCATACATTTAAAAGAACAGTGGTTTACTTGGATAAGTGGTTTCAATTTAGGCGGCGGGAATGGGTACCGCCGCCCCGGGAACCTTTATTGAATAACCAACACCTCTGCCATAGATCACCTCAAGTGGTTCGCTACGTTTGGTGATTTAGCAGGGGTGCCCGGGTTCATGGGGTGAGGTTTGTCTAGGTCTTGCAGGCGGATGACCAGGACATACTGAACCCCAGATTCCTACCCACCCCTTAAACCCTTTTCCTTCCCAGATCTCTCCTCTCCTTCCTTTCCTTAAAAAAATCCTCCACACAGCATCCCCTAAGATGACATATATTTTCCTCAGGGCCTCCTGTGTGGAGCGAATGTAAAAAAAATAATAAGTTTCAGTAATAAAAAATAAAAAATTATGATCAGTAATTGTATGTAAATAGGTTAGTAGTAGTGTTTTGTGGATATCTCACTAGGAGAACCTGTGCTGAGGTGTTCCCATGTTTAGGATTAAGTGCTATTCTATCGACATAAGTGAAAACATCGTATCCTCCTTGATATTGTCAAGAAGGGCACCCATGGCGGTAGTATCGTATACATAAATTTAAGATTAATAGCAGTTAGAGTTAGGTAAATAATTGTCCGGATAAATAGGTAGGTATATTTTTCAATGGATCATACGTCACTGGTGTAAATAATATATAGATAATATTTTCTGTCCCGAAACAAAGTTTTTATTTTTTTATTATTTTATCAAATTGTAGACTTTATCGCTTGTTTTGCTTTACGCGAATTTCGGAGTTTATTGAACCAAAGTTACAGGTTACAGTTAGGACAGACACACAACCTTAATTAATATTTTGATAAAGGTTTTTATGTAAACAAGAGTCCCAACTGGCCGCAGCCAATGGGACCATGGTATCCTCAATTCGGATATGTTGAGAACTTGAATGCAGTATGGAGGGGAAAAATATGGGTTGCTATTGTTTGATATTCAGATCTAAACACAAAATACGGTTTAAGCCGTTTCAAGAAACGTTTCGTTAGTGGATTACAATCTTACCCGGGGCTCTACTGAGAGTAGCTACCACTCCAGTGCATAAAAAAGGAATAGCAAAATTTTCAATTGGTTAAAAATTATCAGTTTATAAAAAATAAATTACATTATTATTAATTCGTAAAGAATTATATAAAAGGACTAACAAAATTATCAATTGGTAGACAATTATTTATCAGTGTACAATAAAGGAATAGCAAATTCATCAATTCATAAACAATTACCAGTGTATAAAAAAAGTAATAATAAAATTATCAATTGGTAAACAATTATCAGAAACAAACAATTATAAAAAAAGGAATCACAAAATTATCAATTATCAGAAACAAACAATTATAAAAAAGTAATAAAAAAATTATCAATTCGTAAATAATTATCAGAATATTTAAGAAGACTAACAGGATCAATTGGTAATCAATTATCAGTGTATAAAAAAGGAAAAACAAAATTATCAATTGGTAAACAATTATCAGTGTATAAAAAAGGAATAACAAAATTATCAATTGGTAAACAATTATCAGTGTTTAAAAAAGGAATAACAAAATTATCAATTGGTAAACAATCATCAGTGTACAAAAAAGGAAAAACAAAATTATCAATTGGTAAACAATTATCAGTGTTTAAAAAAGGAATAACAAAATTATCAATTGGTAAACAATCATCAGTGTACAAAAAAGGAATAACAAAATTATCAATTGGTAAACAATTTTATCAGTGCTTAAAAAAGTAATAAGAAACTTATCAATAATTGGTAAAATTTGTACTTTCAAAAAATTTGTAGTATCAGTTTGATTCAAGTTAAGTGTCAATTTCAATTTTACGAAAAATGAAATAGCATCATTCAATGATTTTACGAAAAATGAAATAGCATCGTTCAATGCACGTATAAATAAAAAAAAAATACAAACGTCTACATAATAAAGCTTGGATGATGCCGTGTATCTGGATATTTCGTATTTGATCTCTCTTTTCAAAATTCACAACACGTTGAAGTATTGTGCGACCCCACAAACAACCTTCGGCTTGTATTTTTATTTTCAGTGTTGTATTTTTATTTCAATATCCAGTGATATTCTGGCCTACCACTGAACAGCGTTTCCCTAGAAGTGTGGTGTACACCGATTGGAAAGAAAACTAGATTAAAAATTTTTGAATCATAATCCTTTCGAATACATGCATCCAATGAAATTATTGTTAATCTGTTTAAAAAGATAGTGTAACTTACTAACTCACTAGCCATTACACTCCGGAGAGGTAGGCAGAGAGGATTAACCGTCACACAAATGTGCCTTGGCACCGATCCTTGCTTCATTAACATTCATGCAGCGTCGCATACAGACTGTTCTGTTATTCTGACTCTTGACATGATCTACCATATCTAGAGTATTTGATTTAGAGGAACATACAAATCAAAAATATGTTTGTTCTTAGGGTGAACGAATGTATCCACGCTAACAGGTAATAATATATATTATATATAAAAATCTCGTGTCACGGTGTTTGTGGTCGCACTTCTCCGAAACGGCTTGACCGATTTTTATGATTTTTTCAAAGTATTTTGGGTAGGTATGAGAACAGGTTTTAAAGTAAATTTCATACAGCTAGGTGATTAGGGTGACCCTATTCAGAAAAAATGTATATTTTTTTGTCAAATTTTTTTTGTATTTTTTATTTTTATTTTAATCCTCCTACCCCCCATTTTTTAATCGTGATTTTAGTATTTTTGTATGAACAAATTTAACCGCCGTCGCGTCGTTCATATTTCAAACAGAACGAAATTATTTATGTTGTTGAATGACAGATGGCGCTAAGTCCGCCTCATCGAACTTTCATCCATACATGCGCAAGACATTCACGAGAAGCGTCGCGTCATTTTGATATTTCATTCGGCATCATGTTCTTGCGTGGGCAAATCATCGAGCTTTTTTGTGTTGGCTAAAGACGGACAGACAAAAAATATCGTACACTCAATTGCTCTTCGAAATCAATATTGATTTTCCTTATTTCATTTTCATAAAAAATATATTGAGTACTTTTTTTCATTTTATATTTAACTTTTAAGAGATCAAACAATGAATATGTCCGTTACTTAAATGAAATACATTGAATTGAGAAAATGAATGGTTGGTGTTTTTTTTTGTTTTATCGGGGGTCATCGTCTACGGCGCTCCATTATTCTTTCTGTCATAGATCCCATCCTCACACACTTACAATGCATTCGTTTTTTTTATTTAACAACTGAAATATTCACTAGAAACAATTTATATGGCAGAACAACGTTTGTCGGGTCAGCTAGTAATATATAAACATCGCTTTGAAGGCGGAGTCTAGAAATTGTCGATTTAAGCGCAAAGATGGTTTTTTTTAATTTTTTGTGAATAATATTTATAGGAAAGATAAATAAATTTTTATCTTAATTCTACTCGAGGGAAACTGCAGAAAAAGCTTCAATTTATCAAATGCATATTTATTGGTTTTCATAATATAAACCGATTCGTAGAAAAGATTAATCGAAATTAACAATTTGGTGTGTTCCTGACTTCTTCAACAATTCCCTTTAATGTCATATTCCTGGTACTACTTTCACTGTTCTTCCACTC
Source organism: Limnephilus marmoratus (assembly GCA_917880885.1). NCBI lineage: Eukaryota > Metazoa > Arthropoda > Insecta > Trichoptera > Limnephilidae > Limnephilus > Limnephilus marmoratus. The sequence continues at coordinate 16,673,425 of OU862931.1, read as the reverse complement.
TATGCTTCCAAACCATCTAAGTTGTATCAATCTTGGTTAGTTAGTTGTTTGATCTGATAGAAGAATAATTAATTTTATTTTAATTGCCGACAACCTGGGCGTTTATTGAAATAACATTATCATATACAAACAAGTAAGTAACCCACCTCATTAGACGATGTCTGATCTGAGACGGGTTCATATAAATGCATATGTATACACGTACATACACACATACACATAAAAACATAAGTATATAGAATCTAGATAAAATTATTGGAAATTATTGATGGTTATCATAAAACCAAATATATAAAAATAATTATTGAAAATTGTTATACGGTTATCATGGAATGTACATGGTATCATAAAATCAAAAATCTTAACAGAAACAGAATTAATGGAAATTGTTATAAGTTTTTCATGGAATGTATATATATAGTTTCATAAAATCAAGAATTTCGTTAATGATAATGGAATGAGCTTATTTCGGGAAAGCGGACACGCCCACAATACAGTTCTATCCGTATATCCGTTCGGGGGCCGACTCACCTAAGGGTGAAAAGAGAGGGTGGGTGTCCGCGACAGGAGATGTCTTTGTGGGGTATTTACTTTATTTGTCCTTCTGTCGCTGCCGGCGCGGCTCGGAGTACCTATCCAACCCACCCTTAAATTGCGGAGGGAAAGGAGGAGCCCTGCCTACCCCCTACTTACGGAGGGTGATGGGGTGCCTTACGTACCCCAAACTTACAGAGAGAGGTGGGGTGTTTTACGTACCCCCAACTAGCGGAGGGGTCGTGAGGTGCACAGTACCTACCTTGCTTACTTAGTCTGTCCCCTAGTTAGAGTAGTGCACTGAGCAGGGTTAGTCGGATACATTTTACTTGAACTTTGAAGTTTAAAAGAATTTAAGGAAAAGAAGGAAAACATGGAACGATCTCAAGTAAATCAAATACTTGAGTCGGGACATGTCAAGGGTCAGATCAATAGAAGAGTACATATGAGACGATATATGAATGTGAAAGAGGCAAGGAGTGTGTGCCAAAACCGAGTTGTTTGGCAGTCTATCCTTTGTGTCTACCCCTGAAACGGTGGACTTCAGATACTAATATCTACAGCCTGTATGTCGGACGAATATCTGCAACTCATATGTTGGACTAATATCTACGAACTTCAGAATTTTGACTAATATCTACAGAGCTAAGGTCGGACGAATATCTATGACGAACCCAGTGTTGACTAATATCTACAGAGCGCAGGTTGAACTAATATCTACAGAGCGTAGGTTGGACTAATATCTACAGAGGGCAGTTGAGCAAGAGCTTGTACGGAAAAGCATAAATTACTTCAATTACGTAATTTATTTATTTATTTGTTTATTAAGACATACACAGCCAACTGTGATTCATTTAAGTATCTGGGCTCTGTTTGGTTCTGAAACAGTCTTTTAGAAAACTAAATCCATTTTCCTCAAGTCCTTCAGTAATCATGCATTCCTTTCTCTTCCTCCTTTCCTCAAAAGTCTCTACCAGGAGAAGAAGATGAACCTACCTACATGAGGAAATAATGGAACAATATTATCGCCCAAGTTTACCCTACCTACTTGGGCAGTTGAATTTTGTTCGTGACATGGGTCACAGCTCTCTCGTGGATAATATTGCAAATATCGCAAGATTTCGTCTTTTTATCGTAAAAAACTGTCGTTCGTAGAAGCCTGGTGTTGTGTCAGTGCTGAAAGCCAGGATCGATCCTGCATCGCCGTAGTACGCCGTCAAAAGGTAAGAGATTTCCTCTCAATTCCTATTTCCTTACGATTGAATTTCAAAACACAATTATTTGGTATTTACTCAAAACAAAAAAAAAGGGATTTACAGTCATCTTTTCGGGTCTCGGTATCGGCCGTGACATTTTTGGTTCCTCTCGCTGGATATTTTCGTTTTTTGTCGTTTTTTTGGTAGACGTAATTTTGAAGCTAGAGTCATAGAGTATTGTGTTTTGAAGTTTGAATCGTTCCATTTCGTTGACCCTTTTCCGGTTTATAAAAGCTGTTTCAGAATTATACATTTAATCGTGAATATTGGAGTAGCATTTTAAATTTGAATTGGATATTGTAGTCGTTGGGCGGCTTAACATTTTTTGAATTAGGTAGATAGTAGGTACTTGTACGTACAATATCATCGCCACGCGTCGGTATTACCTACAAGAACTACAAGCGCCTGTCTAGTGTCGGTAACGTAGGTCGCGTTAGTTTATCGCGTCAGCTGTTTATAACAGCGGACATTAATATTTTTGTTTACAAGTTTGACGTTATTTGTTGACAGTGTTTTTTATTATTTGGTTTGTTGTTAAAAATATTCATAATGGCGGCTAACACTATTAAGTACAAACTAGCACTGTTAGATATGGAAAGTGTGCGTTCTTCTGCGATCAAAGCCATAACATCTTTGAATATTACTGATAAAAATATATTCAAAGCACGTTTTTCGGACGTATCTGATATTAGAGATAGTTTCGTCGCTTCACATATTTTAATTGAATCAAATAAGAAAGATGAATTAGAAATTAAAGTTTTGCAAGAAAAATATACTGAAATCCAAAACATGTATTACGAGATTCAGTCGTATTATAACCAATTATTTCCAGAAGTTTCGAAAAGTGAATCGGATCACTTAATAGCCAACAATAATGTTTCGTTGCCAAAATTAAAATTGATTATTTTCTCTGGAATATCAACAGATTGGACAAATTATATAAACACCTTTAATTCTTTGATCGATTCTAATAGTGGTTTGAGTTCTATTAAAAAAATGCATTATTTAATAAGTTCCCTTTCGGGTGAAGCCTTAACATACGTTAAACATTTGCCGATTTCTGAAGAAAATTATTTTGTTGCATATAATCTGTTAAAGGAACGGTATGAAAACATACGTTTGATCGCTGATAGACACGTAGAATTAATTCTGTCGATTCAACCTGTAAAAGCTCAGGATAATTTGAGGCAATTTATTTCCATTTTGAAAGAAAATCTTGCTGCGTTAGAAGCTTTGAATTTTCCAGTTCGCCAATGGAGTTTTCTTTTATTACATATTGTATTACGTAAATTAACAAAAGAATTACGTATTGATTTTGAAATTCAACACAGTTCGGAGAATATTCCAACGTTTGATCACTTATTGAAGTACTTAAATGGACAGTGCTTGGCAAAAGAAATGGCACTTGGAGTTTTTCCTGAAAACCAGTTACAGGCTCATAAGGGTCAATCTATATCATATAATGCAAAACATCGATCGAGCAATAATATTAATGCGTTTGTATCAAACATTGAAATCAAGTGCATTCTTTGTAAATCGCCACACTCACTGCACAAGTGTGAAAAATTCTTAAGCCTTACTCCAAAGGATAGGTACTTATTCGCAAAGGAAAATAATTTATGTCTCAATTGCTTAGCGCAAGGAAAACACAACGCAAAAAAATGTCATTCGCGTTTCACTTGCAGACAATGTCAATTAAAACATCATACCCTATTACATTTTCCAAAAAAAATCGTGGAAAATTCAGACCAGCAAGAAAACTCTTCAGAACCGTTGGTGTTGACAACATTTTACAATAAAACTCACAAAACGGTTCTTTTGTCTACAGCTTATGTGGAAGTTTTAGATAAAAATGGAGTATTTCAGAAGGTTCGTGTTATGCTCGATAGCGCAAGTCAGGGAAACTTTATTTCGGAAAATTGTGTCAAAAAATTAGGTTTTACTCGTTCTAAAAAACAACCACTTACCGTGATAGGTATTGGAAATATTCCTACTATTAATTCTAACGGATTAATAAGAACACAATTTCGTCCTGTCGATTCGAAGGAATCTGGTATTGTGACAGATTTCCTTATTTTAAATAACATTTGTTCGAATATGCCATCAAATCGTATCGTCGATCATCATTGGGATCACATCGTGGGTCTCAAATTGGGAGATCCAACATTCTACTTATCATCAGCTATTGACATACTGCTTGGAAGTGATATTTTTGCGTCATTGTTATGTTCAGGAAAATTGATGGGGAAAGAAAATGAACCCATAGCTATAGAAACTAAATTGGGTTGGATTTTGATGGGAAATGTTGGACCATCAAATCATTGTATAAATTCATTCTTCACGTCAATGGAGGAAAATATTGATAAAAAGCTTAAATGTTTTTGGGAAATTGAAAATGTTCCAGCGCTGAAGAAAATTCAATCGCCTGATGAAATTCGTTGTGAAAAAATATACACGGAAAGTACCTACCGTAACCAAGATGGAAGATACGTCGTTTCGTTGCCATTTAAGGAAAGCCCGGAAAAATTGGGAAAGTCATATGACATAGCATTGTCACGCCTCAAGCATTTAGAAAAGAGACTGAATAGAGATTCTGATCTCAAATCTCAATATATTTCGTTCTTGAGAGAATATTTTACATTAGGGCACATGATCGAAGTGCCACCTCAATCGCCAATTATTGCTAATTATTTCATACCCCATCATGGAATAATCAAAGAAACCAGTTCTACAACTCGTTTAAGGGTCGTTTTTGATGCCAGTACCAAATCGTCTTCGGGTACGTCATTGAACGACATAGTTTTGGTCGGTCCCAAATTACAAAGGGACATTGTCGAATTAATGTGTAATTTTCGAATACACAAAATCGTTTTTACAGCTGACATCCGTCAAATGTATAGGCAAATACTGGTGGATGAGAAATCTCGCCGTTATCAACATATTTTGTGGAGAGAATCATTTGATCATCCTGTAAAGGAATTTGAATTACAAACAGTAACATATGGCACCTCAAGTGCTCCATACCTATCCATTCGTTCACTTCATCAATTAGCAAATGATGAAAAATTGAATTTTCCAAAGGCTGCTACTATATTAATTGAAAATACCTACGTAGATGATATTATCAGTGGTGCGCAAACTTTGGAAAGCGCTCGACATTGTATAGTGGAATTAATTGCATTACTTCAAAAAGGTTGTTTTGAATTGAGAAAATGGTCTAGTAACCATCCTGAAATATTGGAAGACATTCCTGTCAGCTACCGGGAAGTACCCTTAAGTTTTGAGTCGGATACTGACAAGAAAAACATTAATATTTTAGGTATTCAATGGATACCGTCGCTTGATCAATTTACATATAAAATTCATAATGTTTTTAGTGACCACTGTACCAAACGCATAATTTTATCGACAATTGCACGTCTATATGATCCATTAGGTTTTATTAATCCTGTCGTTTTTATTGCTAAATGCTATATGCAAAACTTATGGAAAATTCAAATTGGTTGGGACGAAGAAATCCCTTCGGACATGAATTTGAAATGGAAGAAATATATAAAAGAGCTTCCATCACTCGCCAATTTAAAAATTGATCGATATGTCGCAACTTCTCCCACCAGTCGATGCATACTTGTTGGGTTTGCGGACGCCTCTGAAAGAGGATACTGTGGAATTGTTTATCTGGTAGTGATTAATAACACAGAAATATCCAGCCACATTTTATTAGCAAAATCTCGTGTTGCCCCCATAAAGATAACATCGATCCCGCGACTGGAATTGTTAGGAGCAGTTTTATTAGCAAATTTGTTGACTTATTGTCAAGAAGTATATAAAGACAGACTTCAAATAGAAAAGACTGTCGCGTTCACCGATTCAACTATTGTATTGGCATGGCTGAAGACACCTTCTTTTCTATTGCAAACTTTTGTAGCAAATCGTGTTGAAACAATAATACAAAATATACCTTATGAACATTGGTATCACATTTCATCGCAAGAAAATCCTGCAGACTTGGGTTCGCGAGGAGCTTTTCCTAGTGAAATCGCAGACGCGTCGTTATGGTGGAAAGGACCTAACTTTATATCAACACCGTTGGAGGAATGGTTATTTGTTAGGCCTCCAAATATCTCTGTGGACCAGTTACCAGAGTATAAGTTAAAAAATTTAATTACTCTATCTACAAATATGTCAACGTGTGACGAAGAGTTTTTATTGAAGTTTTCATCATTATCGAAATTACTTCGTGTTATATGTTGGTGCCGTCGGTTTATCAATAGATTACGTTCGAAATCGATTATCAATTTCAATGGGTTATCCCCACTTTCGTTAAAAGAAAATAATTTAGCCTTGCAATGTTGCATTAAGCTTGTTCAAGCAATTTATTTCCAACAAGATATGAACAATATCTCTTCCCATCGCATTTGCTCAACACAGCTTCAAAAACTCGCCCCATTTATTGATGAAAATGGTGTTTTGAGAGTCGGTGGTCGAATTTGCCTTGCACCGATTTCAGAAAATGCTCGACATCCTATTATTTTACCGAAGCAATGTCATTTGACAACTTTAATAATTGATTATTACCATAGCATGTACCTTCATCCAGGTCCTCGTGCACTCCAATCTATAATATCATTAAAATACTGGATAATTTCGGCTATGAACGTAATTCAACATCGATTGAGTAACTGCATTTCTTTCTTTAAAAATAATCAGTGCGATGGCTTATCGAAAGGGTGGTGGAATTATTTCCCGGTGCCGATGAAATGGTTCGTGTTGCTACTTTACGAGCCCCCTGAGGGCATTTTTTAAGCGGCCCGTGGTCAAATTGTATAAACTACCCATCGATTAATTAATTTTAATTTTATTTTATTTTTGTCTTGTTCAATACTTAGGTTAATTAGTTATTTTGCTTTCGTTTTTCGTTGCTTTTCTTTCGCATATAGTTGTTGAGAAAATATCATATTTCCTCAAGGTCGGCGGAATGTTTGGTTCTGAAACAGTCTTTTAGAAAACTAAATCCATTTTCCTCAAGTCCTTCAGTAATCATGCATTCCTTTCTCTTCTTCCTTTCCTCAAAAGTCTCTACCAGGAGAAGAAGATGAACCTACCTACATGAGGAAATAATGGAACAATATTATCGCCCAAGTTTACCCTATCTACTTGGGCAGTTGAATTTTGTTCGTGACATGGGTCACAGCTCTCTCGTGGATAATATTGCAAATATCGCAAGATTTCGTCTTTTTATCGTAAAAAACTGTCGTTCGTAGAAGCCTGGTATTGTGTCAGTGCTGAAAGCCAGGATCGATCCTGCATCGCCGTAGTACGCCGTCAAAAGGTAAGAGATTTCCTCTCAATTCCTATTTCCTTACGATTGAATTTCAAAACACAATTATTTGGTATTTACTCAAAACAAAAAAAAAGGGATTTACAGTCATCTTTTCGGGTCTCGGTATCGGCCGTGACAGGGCTCACTAATCCACAGAGACGGAGGATGTGCAGCGGATGTCATCCATAGAATAGGTGTGGGATGGATTAAATTTAGATCCGTAACAGGAATATTGTGTGACTCCAAAATGCCTATAAAACTGAAAGGAAAAATATACCAGACTATTGTAAGACCCGCAATAATGTATGGCTCCGAATGCTGGACTATGTACAACTCCTACACTAGGCAACTTGAAACAGCAGAAATGCGAATGCTTAGATGGTCGGCAGGAGTATCATTAAAAGATAAGATCAAAAGTTCACGCATTCGTGGTAGCCTGGGTGTCACAGACATAAATAGCAAGCTGGAAGAACGACAGTTGAGATGGTATGGACATATAAGACGGAGACCATCAGACCACACAGTGAGGCAGGCAATGTCTATGGAGCTTCATCAACAGTCATCCAAAGGAAGACCGAAGAACTCCTGGATGACTCAATGTTCCAAAATTTTTCGGAGAAACGGCCTGGATGAAGGCGATACCCAGAACAGAAGATATTACAACCTGAGAACGAGAAGAGCCGACCCCAACAGCCTACCTAGGCAATGAGTTGGGACAGCGCAAAGGAAAAAGATTAAGACATACACAGTACATATAATATAGATTATAAGGTATGTTAAATTAAATTATTACATGGTTATGTACCTATTACGTAAGTCTATAGAATGTCTAGATTGTAGATATGAACCGGTATTAAAACTTAATTATTGAATAAATGAGTAGTAATAATAAAAAGGAAGAAAAAAAAGGGGGGGGGGGGGGAGATAAGGAGACATTTTAAAATCAAGAATTATCTGCTCACTAATTGTAATTGACTGATTAAAGTTTAATGAAAAGTTAAGTATAAGTAATTTTAAAACAATTATATCACGCCAAGGAATTTAATAAATTAGTTTTGTATGTTTGCAAGGAATCATGAAAAATGTCTAAGTGTAGTAATTTTTCATAGTGGGTATAAGTTATGATTGCGCGAGTAATTGGTGAGTTACTCGCTGCATTAGTGTTATTGGATTCTATATGAAAAAGAGAAGTATGCCTGGTACGCCTCATTGGGACATTTAAACCAATAGTGGATAGCAATTCAGGACTATCTATTTGATTATTTAGCAGGTTATATAGAAACAGCAGATCTGATAATGTGCGTCTTTTTTGTAAACTTAACATGTTATTTGTAGTTTTGTTGTATTTCTTGAATAAATATTTAGAGAATTTATTCTGTATACTTTCTACTATATCTATGTACACCTTATATTGAGGATTCCATACCGGGGACACATACTCCAGTGGACTTCTGACCAATGAACAAAACAACATTTCAAGAGTCTTAGCACTTTTGAAAACTTTACATATTCGTAATAGGAAACCTAGCATCTTGTAGGATTTTGATATTACGTGTTCGATATGCTTATCAAAAATTTGTTGTCTAAATAAACACCTAGATCTTTACATGTAGACGTAGATTGTAAAGGTTTATTATTCAAGTTGTAAGAATAGATGATTTTATTTTTATTTCTAGTAAATGTAATTGAGTGACACTTAGAAATGTTTAAGGACAGTAAATTTGATTCACAATACGCGCACAAATGATCAAGATCGCTTTGTAATTCTATACAATCCGATAAAGACTGTACAGGTTTAAAAATTTTCATATCATCCCCATATAACACAAAGTAATTATTTTGAAAGCATACATAGATGTCATTTATGTAAATATTAAATAAAAGTGGTCCGAGATGCGACCCCTGGGGCACACCCGAGACGATTTCCGTTAAACAGGATGCAAAACCGTTGACAACCGTGATTTGGTGCCGATTACTGACATATGATGCGATCCATCTATAGAGATCACCGTGAATTCCTAGACTAAATAACTTCTGTAAAAGAATATAGTGATTAACACCGTCGAATGCTTTGGAATAATCAATATAGATGGTATCTACCTGGCATCGCATATCCATTTGAGCATGAAGAAAATTTATAAAAGACACAAGATTCGAGGTTGTGGAGCGATTTCTCATAAAGCCATGTTGAATAGTTAAGAGTGAAGGTGAGATGGTAGAATATAATTGATCGTAAACAATTTTTTCCAAAACTTTACTTAGAATGGGTAATTTGGATATAGGTCGATAGTTGGAGACATCATTTTTACTACCATTTTTAAAGATTGGGGTAATCAAGGCTGTTTTCCACTTGTAATTACTAATTATTTAAAGGCTTAAACGTTTTAAGTACGTACATGAAGTTTTTGCATAATATTACGTATTTTGCTGTTTACGAGGACATTAATTTATTGAAGGAGGTCATAATACAAAGATGTTTATTTATTTCGAAATACACGGCACCACAACCTAACCTAACCTAACCTAACTGACATAGAAATGGTCATGGTAACAGACTAAATAATTTAGAAGCACTCGAAATAAAGAAAGCTGTTAAAACAAAAACCCAAATCCTTAATATTCAGCTAAATGTCTCCAATAGTCCGATATTAGGAATTTTTACATACATACATACATAAATTAAGTTTTTTAAACTGCATACGCAATATTACGTTACGTTATTCCAATATGCTATACATAATTGCAAATCTGCTGTAGACATCCAGACTGCTCTGCCAGTGCTGTAGACATTCGTCAACACTTTGGTTCTTATAGATATTAGTCAGCAGTTTGAGCTGTACATATTCGTACGCACTGTACATATCAATTGATTTGTGCTTCCGTTCTTTAAGATTCAATAGATTGCTATGTAATACTTGTGTAGTTCTAAAATATTTATTTGCCTTAGTAAAGCATTTGTCGTACGAAACGTACTACGGATCCCAGTTGACTCGGGCATAGGTACATTCCGTAGAAATCAATTAAAAAAATGTACTGTTGAGAGCTGTTAGTGGGAAGCCAGTATAATGTACTTTTTGCTCTGCATGGAAAACGATCCATCAACCTTCCGACCCAAAATTAAATGCTTATACCACTACCCCACGGAGCACAACTGCCAACCCTAACTAGTTTTAGTTCCCTATCAGAGAACACATAATATATCAGAGTCCGAAGGGGAGCCACGGAAAATCAATATTGCACATAATACTCCAGGATCTCGAGCTATACATTATTTATTGTGGATCTCTTCAGAGAACTACGTTTAATACTGCTCAGCTAGTAGGTGAGCTGTAATACATAAAGCCCTTTCCTTTTTTTATTTAATTTTTTTGTTGTTTTCCTTAATATTAAAAATACATATTCGGTTTTGACTCTGCCTGTAACTATTAATTTATGCCTTGTTCCTTGTTGTATTTTATTTGTCTTTAACTATTTCAATGTTTTTCTGGATGAACTGAACTCCAAATTTTTTTCCCCCTATCCCCGTATGGGGGTGTGCTGGACCTCGTCCCTGATTCATCTTTAGTTACATTATTAATTTTGCAGATCCTTTTCAAATCTATCTGCGCCTCCCCCAATGACATGTGCAGGCTTGAGGTTTGATCAGACGATTTTGACTGTCCTTTCCTGCCCCTGACTACCCAACGCTGAATTTTCTTTTAGTCTTCGGGTATTTTACCCCAAATATTCAGTTAACATTCTCTGAGGCTTCACTGAGTGGTTGGCTAAGGGACACGGAAGCTAAGTGTAGTTTTTGGTCAGACCGAAAGCCATACACATTTTTTGTTGGTAGTTGCCATTTGATTTGAGATTTATTGTATTACTTATGTTCTCTATTTATACAGGTGCTTGCAGGTTTTTACAGATGCAATGCCGACTCATGGAGCCTCATGAATAAGTTTTTCTTTTGCCCTGTTTAATTTATCTTTGTCTTACTAACCTATTTTTTTTGCATTTTGTTTTTCCTGTTAAGCACTTGCATACTGCTTACTAACAACGTATGCATGGACACTGGAGGTCTAGATTCGTTCAAAATAAATAAATGTAGCTTCGTTTAACAAAAAATATTAGAATCTTGCGGAGTAAAGTAACCATCAAGTAACCATCAAGTAACCATTGAAGGAGTAACCATCTGTTACTTATACCAGGGCGGGTAGGAGGTGGATAACCTCCACTGCCTGTAACTATCGTTTGATTTTTTTTTTATTTCCAAAATTATTGGAAGTTTGTGTTTACAGATTTCAGACAAGCGTTAAATTACATATCTATAATATGATCATTGGAAGGTCGAGGAAGCCCGGATGATGTACTCTTTCTACAGAAAATATCCAGGTCCATCGTAGATTGCCCGGAACTCTTAGGCCCTCCGTTCATGGAGATACTTACAATCTACGTAATTGTGACGAAACCACAAGTACCCTGCTGATATACTACGTTTTAATGCTAGTCTCCGTACACGGCGCTATCCGAAATATCCGGCGCTACCTGAACTTGATCATTTTTCACGTGCAGCCGTGGAGTTAACACGCAGTCAAGCGATGTCATATAACTTTTTTTCCAACATCGATCCATGCCTTCTCCACTAAATCCTTTCTTACGTATTCTGATAATGTATAGTTATATAAAAATGCATTTTTCTACTTCAAGAACAAATCTAACATTACTTTCATGTTCCGACGCCATTCTGTCAAACATCAAACGAATAAGTATCAAACACAAATGCGCGACGCGTCGCGTGCGATCAGCACTGTCGGTATCGTGATACTGATTGGAAACCGACAGCCACCGCGTAGCGCCGTGAACGGGCACCTGCAAAATCGTACGGAGGGTATTTACGATCGGCGCATATGATACGCTCACGAGGATCGAGTATCTTGTAAGTATCTCCGGGAACGGAGGCACTCAGGCCCTCCGTTCATGGAGATACTTACAATCTACATAATTGTGACGAAACTATGGCACAAGTACCCTGCTGATATACTAATTTTTAATGCTAGTCTACGTAAACGGCGCTATCCGAAATATACCTACTGAACTTGATCATTTTTCACGTGCAGCGTGGAGGTAACACGCTCTCAAGCGATGTCATATGACTTTCTTTCTAACATCAATTCATGCCTTCTCCACTAAATCCTTTCTTACGTTCTCTGGTAAAGTAAAGTTATATAAATATGCATTTTTTCCACTTCCAGAACAAAAAATTAAATTACTTTCATGTTCCGACGCCATTTCTGTCAAACGTCAAACGAATAAGTATCAGACACAAATGATGCGATGCGTCGCGTGCGATCAGCACTGTCGGTATCGTGACACTGATTGGAAACCGACAGCCACCGCGTAGCGCCGTGAAAATCGTACGGGGGGTACTCACGATCGGCGCGTATGATATGCGCACGAGGATCAAGTATCTTGTAAGTATCTCCATGAACGGAGGCACTTAGCCTCCCTCGATGCAACACCAATTGAAAGCAAAGCTCCTTCATTTATCGTGCATCACACACTTTCAACACATACTATACCTACACAAGTTGAACACTCCTTAAAGTCACAGACGATCTCTCGATATTTTTCAATAACTAAAGATAATCATCTATTACTCATTCATTTTTGAAGTGAAAATTTCTTTAGCACCGTTGTTATTTGAAACTCGGTGAAACGAAAAATAACGACATTAAAAAGAAACAAACATACATTTATAGAATTTAGTCAGCGAGAGAATGAGATAAAAGATAAGCCACGAAGCACAAACTTTGTAGCCTGTCGGTCTCCTTTTCTGCGGTGCTTCGTAGCCTCCTCACTCTGTCTTATTCTAATTATCGGAATTCTAGTATGAGGATCTGCTACAGCAAATCATATTAACCACTTAGATATTGCTCAGAAGAGCATTATAAAAACCATACTAAAATTACCCATCAGAACCCCCTCAAAAGATATTTTTAAGTGTTTTGACATTCTAAATTTAAAACAAATATACGCCCAGAATATTCTTATACATGATTTTAAAAACAGAAAATTTCCTAATGAAACTCGGATACATGACACAAGAGCCTCAAAAAAGGATATACGAGATGTTCCAAAATTCAAGACAAGTTTTGGCCAAAGAAACCACATATATCTGGCAACCAAACTTTACAACATCCTTCCTCCAAGTTTGAAAAAGATAGAAAAGATAAATAAGTTTATAGAAAAAATCAAAACATGCGTGAAAGAAATTAATGCAGTCATACTAGAGAATGTATTAAAAACATCATAGAAACTAAATAACGGAAAATCAAAGAAATCTACCAAACCGCCTCAGCACAGGACCACCTAGTGAAGAGGACTAAGAACAAACAGATAAAATATTTATATACATTATCATATCTTGTAATTCTCCTCAAACCTGTAATTAAATAGTCACTAATAAAAAAAAAAATTAAATAAAAAAAAAAATAATATATCAAAATACAATACACATTTTTGGTATATAACACCTCACTTGGCTGAGCCTGTTCCGAGGTGGCAGGAATTTAAACTAATTTTGATATCTTAATCTTGGAAGAAAAATAAGATAAAAATAAAAATATTTTAATTTAAATAGATAAGTAGAATAAAAAAGAAAAGAGATGAGAAAAATGTAAAAATAGAAAAAAAATGAAAGAAACAAATTAGAAACACAAAAATAATTGTGAGGATAAGAGAAAATATATTTAGGCGTTGAGTGTGTTTTTGTATTGTTCAGGTTATCTGCCCGCAGTATGCAATACCTTTATTGATTATCCACTTATGAATTTTTTGTTTTAGATTTGCATTTTTTGTCATGTGGATATCTTTAACATCTTTTTCAATTAAATTAAAAAATTTTGGAGGTTATGATAATGTCTTTGTCCATATGTAGTATTTGTCTTCGGAATCATGTGTTGATGTTTATGTCTTGTGTCGTAATTGTGTTGTGCAGTATGATGGTTTAGTTTTGGTAATGTATAGATATGTAGCGACACATCATTATTATCATCGCCATCAAAAGAACATACGAGAAACATCTAATATTCGCGCCCATCGGCAAACCTACTTGCCTAGGTACCTTCGTACCTATACTGGCCGCGATGTACTTTCTCGTCTGCCGTGCCAGCCCGACGATAATAATATCGCCCCGTCTAGAAAGGTCTCGAGACAGCACCGTACAATATCTGTACGGCGCCGAATATTCTCGTCAACTGGCGAAGTGGCTCGTATTACCTACCGCGAGGTAGTTACTCTACCGCGGCTATATAAGCAGCCGATCGCTCGCCCGCTGCAGTTCAGTCCATTTCAGTCTCACACATTAATCATCGGTCAACATCTCAACATGTAACAAGTGCTCCTGCATGGCATCTCCGCTCTCTCCAGGGCAGCTTCCTCGAGGTCCATCACCACGTCTCAGCTACAAGGCCCATCGTGCCTTCAGCTCCGCAGAACAGCAACATCCCGCGACTTACAAGGCTTGCGTCACCTTCAGTCCAGGGATCAGCTCACCACTTCATGGCACCCCGAAGCCCACCGTGCTTCGCTGCCATGGAACGCGCTCCGCCTCGCCAGGACTACCTGCTGGTGGCTCAGCTCACCGAGCCACACACCGTTTACCTCCGCGACTTAAAGCGTCGAGCAACGGCCTGGAATATAGGTCATCTCCACCGCCATGGTGTCGAGCAACGCGCTGACCTTCACCACACCATCTCCACCTCCGTGCGCCTGCAGCATCATCTACGGCACTCCGCATTACATCATGTTACCGACCACCGACCATCTGCTACGTAGCCCAATAAATGACTGACTCACCACTTCGACATGACGCCTTTCATTTCTCTCTACCGATCCGGCCCGCTCCCTCAACTGGTGACCCCGACGTGATCACGTCGCGCTCCCTCAACTGGTGACCCCGACGTGATATGGATACGCAGCTTACAGCATCCTGACAAGAGTGTTACCACGACGCACCGGTAACACCGCAAAACGAGGGAATCGGTAGAGACACATCAGCACGGACGCACCGACCAGCAGCATCAACCCGGCTTTCCTGCGACTCCTGGCATCATCTTTCAACCCTGTACTCCGTACACTGGGAAGGGGGTGTGTAGCGACACATCATTATTATCATCGCCATCAAAAGAACATACGAGAAACATCTAATATTCGCGCCCATCGGCAAACCTACTTGCCTAGGTACCTTCGTACCTATACTGGCCGCGATGTACTTTCTCGCCGGCCGTGCCAGCCCGACGATAATAATATCGCCCCGCCTAGAAAGGTCTCGAGACAGCACCGTACAATATCTGTACGGCGCCGAATATTCTCGAAGTGGCTCGTATTACCTACCGCGAGGTAGTTACTCTACCGCGGCTATATAAGCAGCCGATCGCTCGCCCGCTGCAGTTCAGTCCAGTTCAGTCTCACACTTACAGTCGGCCAACATCTCAACATGTAATAAGTGTTCCTGCATGGCATCGCTACGCTCCAGGGCAGCTTCCTCGAGGTCCATCACCACGTCTCAGCTACAAGGCCCATCGTGTCTTCAGCTCCTGAGAACAGCTACATCCCGCGACTTATAAGGATTGACGCACCTTCAGTCCGGGGATCAGCTCACCACTTCATGGCACCCCGAAGTCCACCGTGCTTCGCTGCCATGGAACGCGCTCCGCCTCGCCAGGACTACCTGCTGGTGGCTCAGCTCACCGAGCCACACACTGTTCATCTCCGCGATTCAAAGCGTCGAGCAACGGCCTGGAAGATAGGTCATCTCCACCGCCATGGTTTCGAGCAACTCGCTGACCTTCACCACACCATCTCCACCTCCGTACGCCTGCAGCATCATCTACGGCACTCCGCATTACATCATGTTACCGACCACCGACCATCTGCTACGTAGCCAAATAAACGACTGACTCACCACTTCGACATGACGCCTTTCATTTCTCTCTACCGATCCGGCCCGCTCCCTCAGATATAATTTTGATGTATAGTTGCTGTATGTTCAATACAGCAAAGTCTTTAAATAACTGTATTGTCGAAAATCTAAAATGTTTTTTTTGTAATAACTTTAATTAAGGCTTTATGCGCTTTGTTAAGAGGGTCCATAGTTTTCGCAGCACCATCCCAACCGATCATACCGTGGGTGATGATTGATTGACCTAACTCGTAATATATAGTTTTTAAAATCTTCACTGGCATTATGTTTCGTATGTTCTTAAAAAAATATATAACTTTTCTGACTTATATACGACACCCTGTGTTAGCGCCAACTAGAATTTGGCTGCACTCAGCAATTTATTGTGCGTGTATTTTGGAACCAGAATATTGTTCCGTGATAATGATTGTGCTATCCTGTCTGCCCCGGTTCCCCTCCCGCCTACCTACCGGTGAGTTCCGAGATACGCATTGTACAAGACGGATGAATATTTCGCTCCAACGCCGAGAATTTACGATTCACGTGAAAGTTAATACAAGTCAATTAAGTTTTATTAATAATAAGATTCGCATCGCAATTGTTCACTTGAACAAGTTAATACCAAGTGCAAAGTGTTCGGAAGATACCATTTCCAGACTCTCCTGTGAGTAAATCCCAATACCTACTGTACAATATTATCATTTTAAATGCATAAACAAAATTTGCTGTAAATTAGCAAGCCGCTAGCTGAAACATTTGGTCCAATCTAGCCTGGAGTGTAAAGAACCAGCGCCCATTTTTATTTGGAATATTTACGCACGGGTTTCATTGCATATAAATTTATCGGGAGTAGTTTGAGAAAGGTAGGTCGTCGTAGGTAGGTCATACGTACGTCAGCTTGAAATAATTTCATCATATTATCAAACTAACGCATTTAAACATGCCGGAGGAATCAGCTGTTTCTAAAATTGAACGCGATATCAAGTTGCTAGAAGCCAGGCAGAATTCGCAATTTGCAAGATGTCAAAGAATATATGACAGTATAAAGGGTTTGAAATCCTCTAATTCAAAAAACATATTTTGTGCCAATGCAGCATTGTTATCGGAGATAAGGAAAGAGTGTATTGAGTTAGTAAATAAAATTAATGATTTAAAACTGCAATTAAATTCTGAATTTTCGCCCAACTTTCAGATGGAACAATCCTTTGATGATTTATACTCGATAATACAATTAACCGCAAAACAGACCTGTGACAATACAACTGAGTTATCCGACACGCAGTCAAAATTAGATAAATCAAATCGCAATGTTAAGTTGCCAAAATTAACTTTGCCGTTATTTGATGGAAGTATAATAGGATGGAGAATTTTTCACGACACCTTCAAAAAATTAATTCATGAAAATTCAGACCTTTCCGACACGGAAAAAATTCAATATTTGATAAGTACTTTGTCGGGAAAAGCGTTAAACATCTGTGCCGGAATTCCAACCACAGCCGAAAATTACCATCTTATTTGGGAAACATTGATTGAAAAATACGAAGATAAAAGGGCAAACGCAATTTATTATTTTGATAAAATTTTAAACATAAAACTAATAACAATACCGACTGCATTGGATTTAGAAGCTTTCATAGACGAATTTCACTCCTCAATTTCAGCATTGCAACAATTAAAAATTCCTAATTTATTACAATGTTTCTTCCTTTATATAGGGACTCAAAAACTAGACAAAGAAACAGCTGTAGCATTCGAATCATCGATCAGAAAGTCAGAGACACCTTCATACCAGGAGTTCATAACATTTTTGCGGGAACAAGCTAAGATATTACAAAGAACATCAACATTATCAGAATGTCACAAATCACAACAGCGTATTGAGAAAAATTCCCTTAAGAAACAGTACAGCCAGGCATTTGTTAGTTTAACAAATAACAAAACAAAACAGTACAACTGCGCTGTATGTAACCTTTCGGACCACACATTAATTTATAAATGCCCAACATTTCTAAAAGCGTCGCCTAAAAATAGGTTTGAAATATCTCAAAAAAAAAAATTATGTAGAAATTGCCTTAGTAAAATGCACTTTTCCAAAACATGTAAATCGGAAAACAGGTGCAAGTATTGTAATCAAAAACATCATTCTTTATTACATTTTGATATCACCTCGCACAATTCCACTCACGATAACGAAGAGGATTTATCGGAAAATCCAGAAAATGAATCGGAAATTCCGTCAGATAATGCCTCACTATGTACTCTGAATAATAGAGATTCAAACGTTTTTTCTCAAAATCAAACAATATTACTAGGTACCGCATCTATTAACGTTCTCGATAATCGGAATAATTATCAGAAAATGCGTGTTTTAATTGATAGTGCATCGCAAAATGATTTCATAACAAAGGAATGCTGCAAACGTCTGGGTTTGCGTTTATTCCCAAATCGCAATCACGCAACTGTTAGAGGCATAGGAAATATTTCTCAAAGTATTAAAGGAATAGCAAATTTAAAGTTTGAATCGCGATATAATAATAAAACATCTTTCTCCATTCGACCTTTGGTCATAGATCGCATCACAACACAGTTGCCGGCATCTTCTATAGATAGAAATGCCTTATCTTACCTAAACGAATTGCCTCTCGCCGATGACGAATTCCATCTTCCAGGCGCCATCGATGCAATCATCGGTGCCAATTTATTTGGACAAATAATATTACCGGGTAAGGTAAAGGGTTCTCGGTTATTACCAAGTGCAATCGAAACCAGTTTGGGGTACGTACTAGTCGGAAACGCACCTACTCTCAAGCAAAGCAACGTAACTCGCAACCAAAACAAGGTTTCTCGTAAACCAAGTTTACACGCACATTATTAATCTCATGTTTCCGGCAACTTTTATAATACCTAATAATTAATTAGTTTAGTTCAAGTAGGCATGTACACATAATTGCTATCTTTTAATCGTTTCCTTTATTTATTATTTTCTTTTCATCTTACTCGAATCAGAAATACGCATTAACGTGAGCAATGAAACACGATGTCGTGAGTGTTTTATAGTATTTATGGGTTTGTCCTATTTATTTTTTTTTTATTTCTTTTTAAGTTTCGTTGCTGGTCGCATTGTTGGTTTGTTTTGACCATTGTATCAAGGCCGGGGGCATGTTAGCGCCAACTAGAATTTGGCTGCACTCAGCAATTTATTGTGCGTGTATTTTGGAACCAGAATATTGTTCCGTGATAATGATTGTGCTATCCTGTCTGCCCCGGTTCCCCTCCCGCCTACCTACCGGTGAGTTCCGAGATACGCATTGTACAAGACGGATGAATATTTCGCTCCAACGCCGAGAATTTACGATTCACGTGAAAGTTAATACAAGTCAATTAAGTTTTATTAATAATAAGATTCGCATCGCAATTGTTCACTTGAACAAGTTAATACCAAGTGCAAAGTGTTCGGAAGATACCATTTCCAGACTCTCCTGTGAGTAAATCCCAATACCTACTGTACAATATTATCATTGTAAATGCATAAACAAAATTTGCTGTAAATTAGCAAGCCGCTAGCTGAAACACCCTGTAAATGATACAATTAATATGACTTAGATACTATTTTTGCTGACTTAGATGCTTTTTTATTCATATAGACTGTTGGTCTCCTGAACGAAATAAAAACAAAATAATAATATTTTTATCACGAAATTATTTTAATAGCCATTTTTAAAATGGAACTGATTTTTCGGAAATTTAGCATATCTCAATTGATACTCGTATTTGGATGAGACACGAAAATGTTTAAACTTTTTTCCTTCAATTAGCCCAATTTGACCTCCGAAGCACCATGCACTGAAATTCAAATGGTAATGGTGGAACAGATTGACGACATAGAAATCTTCTGAAAGACAAAATAAAATTTTCAAGGTTTTAGAGCGTAATTTATAGGCAATATGATATAAATATACAGGGTTTATCCGGAGCACATTCCACGTAATCAGTTAGGTTGTATGAAGTAGCGACATGTGATAGTTTTTTCGTTGGTTTTGATTTTTAAAAATGTGTGCTTAATTTTAAACTTTCATCCAATAACAATAAAATATCTCATTCGGACATGTTAAGATAATAAAAAAAAACTTATACCTTTTTAAAGATTAATTAATTATATTCACTTTGCCATTTTGACAGTTAATTATCTGTTTGCTAGTTAGAAGCGGCTCAGCGGGTATCTACGAAGTTTATAAAGACGTAAAATACTCGCAGATAGATTAATCTGGTAAAAATTAAACAAAAATATTAGAATTTAGTTTTAATTTAATAGTAACAATAACCAACGAAGATTTTGATATTAAACGAGATACGGAGATAATATGAACTCAAATAAACAATAATAAAGGCACTTTGAGAACTACGTTTACTTGGGCTTTGTCTCAAATAAACTGATAGCTGACCTGCAGATGGCTCGAAACTGAACTCTCGGAAATGTTCTTGGACTTCCATGGGACTCACTTGTCAGGGACATCTATTCATGTTCCGGTATCCTTCCAATCTCAATCCTTCCTGAGCATGAAGTCACAAGCACCATCCTACAAATTAATCAACAATCAACTCACACTAACATCGAGCCACTTTACAAACAGACATCCACAACCACAATACTCGTAATAACAATAAAATCCGCGTTCCGCACACACTCTCTACAAAATATGAGATAAAATCTCAGAATTATATTACTCACACAAGATATGGACAAAAAAATCCAGCAAAATAAAAAAAATCAAAGTAATGCTTTAAAAGAATATTTTTTGAGTATATTAAAAAAAATAATAAATGTAATTGTTTTGTTCTGTCTTGTTTATCTTTATCTCTTCTTTTCTTTTCCCTGTATTTGTAATCATCCATAATTATATATCCTTGTTTGTTCCTTTTGTGTTCTCTCTTTTTAGTTGTTCTACTTAAGCTGTGCTGTATGTGAAACTGATATTTTTGAAATCAAAATACCTAATAATAAAATAAAATTGTACATATTACCTCCCATTGCATTGTAAGTTCCTCCCGTTCTAAAATGAGGTTTGTTACTCATCAGGACTGCCATTGTAAGAAATAAAAACAATAACAAACTATGTTCATATTTACAAAGATTTGAAGGAACACAAGAAAAAAAAATGGCTGAAAATAAAGTCATTTATTTTCAGCACATTTTTCGCTATCCAGAGCCAAGGACCCGCAGCCCTTAGCAAAGGGTCGTCGAATATGCAGAATTGAGTTTCATAATATGAAAAAAATCTGTTTCGCCGCTTTGCCACGTCTCGTTTAAATTATAATATTATTATGACGGCGGTCCTATTTTCGTAAGCAGAAAGAATAATTTCCCTTCCTTTCCTGAGCCGCAATGCCTCGCGCATATACATTATGTTACAGTAAAATACCGAAAATTTGGAAACCTTTTATTTCACCTGTAATCCTTGTAATTGCCCACTATTGTTGATTATAGTTTTAATCTAACCTAGCCAAACCTAATCGAGCCTCAACTAACCTAACCTAATCTAACACTTTAGTTTCAGATTTAGAGCAATTACTAAGCGTGAATTCTAAGATTTACCAATTTTCTGACTTTTACTGTAACATTTTTATTTACATTAATTTTAAAACAGACTCCCGTGCTCACGGACGGAATATTGTAATTCAACTGAAGGTCCACCTTTTTATTCCTTTACGAGCGAGTTATATTTTCCGAAGCAGAATGCATTTCCCGACTATATTTGAATATTCATTTTTAAAATACTCCCCCTTCCCTTCACCAAATCCAATTCATCCAGTCCAGGGGTTTCCAATCTTAAGGCGATCCAATAGGCCAGGAAAAAATCTAAATCGGAATTTCACCCTTTATGGGAGGAGTTTAAAAATACTTGAGAAAAAGCTTTTGGAAAGGTTGGAAATAGAAGTGTGTCGTTCCGGCCGGAACGAATCCAAAGATTCCGAGTCCGAATGCGTTTGATTCGTTCCGAGTCCGCAAAATGTTATGAATCAGTTCCGGAGTCGCTCGCACTCGGGAACGAGTGACAGAGTAAGAGTAAAGGAACCACTAACGGGAGGAGGTACGCGG
Source organism: Limnephilus marmoratus (assembly GCA_917880885.1). Lineage (NCBI taxonomy): Eukaryota > Metazoa > Arthropoda > Insecta > Trichoptera > Limnephilidae > Limnephilus > Limnephilus marmoratus. The sequence goes on along the minus strand of OU862931.1, from coordinate 16,651,274 downwards.
CGCGGGCCGGGGGGCGTTGATTTGCTCTAGCAGGGCGGTCTTACTCTCTCACTCGGGAACGAGTGAGAGAGTGAAATTACAGGAGCCACTCAAGGGAAGAGGTGCACAGCGCGGGCCGGGGCACAGTGTACCGCTCTAACCGGTCACGAAAACATTTTTCAAAAAGAAATAGCATTATCTCGTACTCAAAATATAGCAAGGACCATTGCTTTTTCCTTTTGTCGGAGCAAATTTGCTTTCCGGCAAGTTTGCGCCGGCGATAATTACTTGTTTTATGAAGATCATTTTTTAAACACAAGGTACAAGGACTCCATTGTTCGTGAATTTCAAATAAAACGTTAATATTATCTTACACGGTTCTCATAAAGCCGTCAAATGACATTACTCATCTCAAACAGATTATTATAAGCTATATAAAGATAAGATTTCTCGAAATAATAATCTCGCAATAAACAATAACATGTTAATGTAAACACACACGCCCAGCTAGCAGCAACGGCTCGACACTAACACATAAACACATTGAAGCGCATCACGAGGTGGCAAAAAAGTTCAATGTTCGATGAGATTTGAAAGGGTCATTGTGATAGAAAATGTAACTAAAAAATAAATGTAATAAAAATGCTTTACTGTTAAAGGACATTGTAGAAAACATTCGGTTTTATAAAATTAATATTTTACTTCGAACATTTACTAGTAAATTAACTCCCGCTTTTGTTAAGAACACCAGATGGTGAGTACCATTTAAATAATAATATCATATCTTGAAAAGCAAAAACCTAATTATGTTTAATTTTTTAAATCCCAAATAGGTTTCAATGATATTGTAACGGACGTGTTGCTCTCCCTCATTGTTAAATTATAATTTGCTAGTTATGTACAATGCCCCGGTGCAACCAATAAAGCTTGTGTGCCAAGTTTGCACCGGGAGACATTCTAGACTCTTATATTTTAATAATTAATACTTTATTTATGCTTATTTACGCCTCCAAAGGCAACCAGGCTGATCAGCCTCCCTTTTAGTTATGTCCCTGAGAAGGGCCGTTTTTCCGGCTCCGAAGGAAGCAGCTACTCCGCCAAGCGGACTGCCTTCCCTCCCTTGCCGTTCTGCCGTTATGGCACAGCAGGAAGCGGCTGCTCTACCGAGCAGGCTGCTCTCTATTTTAATTATGGCCCTTTTCAGGGCCTTTTTCGTCCTGGCCACTAAGTTCAATAATACCGTGCCGCCAGCAACGATCTTTTTCAAAACACATTTTATCAATTTTAAATGTCTTTTTTCTTAATATACAAATGCCCCGGTGACACAAATAAAACTTGGATACCAAGTTGCCACCGGGAGACATCCTAAACTTATTATTTTATCGCCTTCAGAGCTATTTTTCCGGCTACAAAGCCAAAAAACCAGTTTGGGCGTCCCCATTAAGGGCCTTCATATTGGTTAAAAACACATCATTTTTTAATATAACTTCATTTACAACCCCCGTAGGACGCTGAAACTAAGACGTTTCAGTGCAGAGTCCTACGGGGCATCCATAGAGCCATAAATAAACATTGTAACTCTTAAACTGCCAGCGCTATCAGCATTTGCGCAGATTTTCGAGACTTTAGCATCAATTCACTTTTTCTCCATTTTCAAAATCCCAGGACCTCGTAAGGCGACGGAACCAAAAGGTTTCGATAGCCAAGCTTACGGGGGACCTGGGAAAAATATTAACTTCTTTATAACTATTCAAATTCCCCTTTTAAATGTAAATACCTACCGACAAAATGTCAAAACTCATTAAACTAACTCTAAAATCATCAAACAAAAATTCTACGGATAAACAATATCCGTAGAAACCCATTAGCATTAAGAAAACCATTGTATTAGTTATAATTTAAGCTGTATAATTATTATAAAAACCCAATTTTAATCGACCACTTTCGAGGAAATGGTCGGCAAAACCGGCGGCAACAGAAAACCGCACTTTATATACAAAACGGGATAGGTAAATCCTCCCACTCTAAAAATGTACCACGTGACCGTTTTTTCACACGAAAACGGGTATAAAAAGCGTGATTTTTTGGATAATAAATCAGTTATTCTTCAACAGTCAACAAGTCTTGTTATTTACTCCACAAGTGGTCCAGACACCTACCTCTGGAAGTCTGCGACCTGCTGCCAGCTGCTGCCTCCTGCCGAAGTTCTGCCTGAACGGGAACTCGGTACCTACCGCTGCAGTCGGCCCTGACTCTGGGCGCTGCAAGGCACCGCTCAGGCAGAAACGAGGCCATACCACTGGATGTAGGGAGGCCAGCCAGCTACAATCACCATCATCAGCGTGAGCTAGTGGAAGGCGTGCACAAAACCGGTGCTTCTATTTTACAGTCTTGTAAAGGCTTGATACGTCTGTTACAGATATAATATTATGGTTGACAGCATTTATTTTTAGGTCAAGACTAAATCACTGTTTCAGTGGTTGATGATTTACAAACATTACTCGACTTATTAATTGTTTCCGATTCCAGGTAAATAAACTGAAGTAAAGTTCATTCAGAACTCCTACTTTTACTCCTCGTATGTTATTATGATTCCCCAATTCCGTAACATTCCACGATTCCGCCGAGTACGGCGAGTCAAGCTGAATCAACTCTCAGCATTAAATCAGCAGGAGTCAAACTGAGTTTGGTTCCGGCCGATTCAACGACTCCGGCTGAGCGCCACAATGAGTTTGAGTCTGGCGGAATCAACTCTCGGCATTGAATCAGCAGGAGCCAAACTGAGTTTGGTTCCGGTCGATTCAACGACTCCGGCGGAGCGACACAATGAGTTTGATTCGGCGAGTCCGGTGGTATCGCCGGAATCAAAGGAGCGAGTCCAGTGAATCGAGTCCACCCAGTCGATTCGGGGTCCGGAATCGATTCCGTAAAATAAGTGAATCGACACACTTCTAGTTGGAAAAGGTATTTGAGATTTTTTTTACAAGATTTCGTAAAGGCCTGTAAAAAATATTAAGTCCTTTTTACGCATTGTTTACTGTAATAAAACGGAAATTTAAAATTGATTTCACGATACTAAGCGACGCAGAGTCACACGTCTATTTCCCGCTCCGGCCGGGGCGTGACTGATACGAAATAGGTGTGCCCAGTGCATGGTTCTTGTGCCCATGCCACAAGGATCACTTCAAGAATCCAAATTCATAGAGTGCGGGCCGTATTGATTGATTTCAAAAATAACAACGAGAAAATGCATATTTTATTTTATTTTGTGAAGTTACGGCGTAAATATAATTTTTTTTGAGATTATTATAAAAGAAACTAAATACGAAATTATTATTATAAATACATATTATACAATAAAACCAAATCAGTAAAGAGGTTTATAAGTAGGAGAGTTTGCACTTGAAAGTGTTTTTCAGAGGCCTAATACTTTATATTTTTCTAGGCTTATTAAAAAAATGACCGATATTTTTTAGGGCCAAGATATGTTCTACACGGTTCCATGACAGTTGATCCGGCGACATTTGGTCCGGCGACAGTTGGTCCGGCGACAGTTGGTCCGGCGACATTTGATCCGGCCGACATTTGATCCGGCCGACACTTGATCCGGCGGACAGTTGATCCGGCGGACAGTTGATCCGGCGACAATTGGTCCGGCCTGATCCTTTAGAAGATTTTTTCTTCAAGTAAGTATGTAAAGAGGATATACGGCCGTACAACCAAAGTCGATGTACTTATATCTGAAGGCATCTTGAGTAAAAATCTGCTGTAAAAATATTTTTACTAACAATAATTTCGACTCTCCGAAGAAGCATGCGGCAATACAAAATACGACATACTTATTCGTGCAGTCAGTTTAACAAAAAAAACCGTAAAAGATTCCTACTTGCGTATAACTTTTTTATCTGAAAATTACACTAGAGTCCCAACTGCTCTCAACCGTCTCGAGCCAGTGAGTGCCAATGGCATACTCAATTTTGGTATGGTGTGATACTGAGGGTAGTTGGGAGGGGAAGGAGATGTGGGAAACGTACCTGGCTATTCAGATCTAGTCACTTCATTTCAAGTAATCCGACTAAACCTACATACACTATACACCAGCGAACAAATTACAAATATCATATGACAATTTTTTTTTTTTAATTTTTTTTTTTTAGAACTTTTATTATAACACAAGACACAAGAGTCCCAACTGCTCCCAACCGTCTGGAGCCAGTGAGACTATGGCATTCCCGATCAAGTGGTTCGCTACGTTTCGTGAATTAACAGGGGTGCTTGGGTTCTTGGAGTGAGGTTTGTCTAGATTGTCTGGATATCGCAAAAGGGTTGTAGGTACATACAACAGACCAAGAAGGCTTTGCACAAATCACAATTTTATGCAAAGTAACAAAATAAGTGTTTAGGTATGTACAACAGACCAAGAAGGCTTTGCACAAATCACAAATTTATGCAAAGTAACAAAATAAGTGTTTAGGTATGTACAACAAACCAAGAAGGCTTTGCACAAATCACAAATTTATGCAAAGTAACAAAATACGTGTTTAGGTATGTACAACAGACCAAGAAGGCTTTGCACAAATCACAATTTTATGCAAAGTAACAAAATAAGTGTGTATGTAGTGGGGGAAAAAGGGGGTGAAGGGGTCAAGTTTTGTTTTTTATCCACTTGACCCCGGCAGTCGATTTATTCAGTAATTATTATTTTAAATACAATTATTTCAGTCAAATCACGTCCGGTACAAGAGCAGTTGGGACTCTAGTGTAATTTTCAGATAGTACGCAAGTAGGAATCTTTTACGGTTTTTTTTTAAACTGACTGCACGAATAAGTATGTTTTGTAGTTTTGTATTGCCGCATGCTTCTTCGGAGAGTCGAAATTATTGTTAGTAAAAATATTTTTACTGCGGATTTTCACTCAAGATGACTTCTGATCGACTTTGGTTGTACGGCCGTATATCCTCTTTACATACTTACTTGAAGAAAAAATCTTCTAAATAATCAGGCCGGACCAATTGTCGCCAGATCAACTGTCCGCCGGATTAACTGTCCGCCGGATCAAGTGTCGGCCGGATCAAATGTCGGCCGGATCAAATGTCGCCAGACCAACTGTCGCCGGACCAAATGTCGCCGGATCAAATGTCGGGTCACCGTTCTACACGCAGTAATTGAAGCATCTATAATACTTCTAAGCGATCAAATTTTCAAAACAAAAACATATGATTTTGTATGATTTTGCATTATTTAGGGTATGGCTTCATTTTAAGTCAAGGGCCGCTATTTCCACTTTCGGACAGAGAACGAAACAGTGTTTTATGCTTTTCCAAGAAGTTTTCGACTTCTCGTAATCCATTTTTAACTTTTAAATTTTTTTCAAACAATTAAGTAATATTTAATTAAATGAAGACAATTAAGCGAAACTCAAACAAAAATCTGAAAACATAAAAATCAGAAAAATATATTGGCACCTCTGGGACTCGAACAGGACGTCTCGCTTTCCGGGCAAACGCGCTACCACTGCGCCAAAGTGTCATTTTTAACAGTATCATACTTCGATTAAGAACCTTGCATGTTTGAATCTTGCAATCACACATAAAGATTGCAGCCAATAAAATATGCGTTAAGAAAATGAAGATAATATGGGTGGTTCTTAGTCGAACTATGTATGACATAGTTAAAAATGACCGAATTGGATATCGACACATTGGCGCATCGACACCTTGGCAGCGCGCTTGCCCGAAAAGCGAGAGGTCCTGGGTTCGAGTCCCAGAGGCGCCAATATCTTTTTCTGTTTTTTCTGTTTTCAGATTTTCGATTGAGTTTCGCTAATATTGTCTTCATTTAATTAAATATTAAAATTTGAGGTTTTAATCATAAAGTTCAAAAAAAAAAGATTAAGTGATATTTGAAAAACCTCCTTGGCACAGCGGAAGACTCTTTGTCCCCGCACCCAAAGGTCCCGGGTTAACATATTAAAACTAACATAAATATATTTGGTATGTAACTCGTAGAGTGGTAGATAACTACCCCGTTTAATCACAAGAGACCATATTTGTCCCAACGCATATAGGTCTCATACAAAACGCTGTAACTCCCTTACCATCATAGTTAGAAATATGTTCTAATCGGTGTTAGAAAGGAAAAACACCAGGCTGTATATTCCAATCTAAAAAATAGCCACCAAGTAAAATGTATACTTTTATGTACACAAAGCTTTGAATCTCAAATTGAAAAAAAAAATTAAAACTTCGGGAATTTTTTATAAATTATTTTTACATAGAGCGATAAAAAAGTGAGGTTACAATATGTGTTTTTTGTACATTTTTTGTACATGTGTTTCTATTCTTTTTATTGTTAGTAACTTTACTTTTTTATGTTTGCATACAAAATTTTATAATAAAAAAATATTTATTTCGAATTGTTTAATTTGAAAGCGTATTTCATCACCTTTCTAAAACAGTTTTTGGTTTTTGAATGTGCTCAGAAATATTCCAAATATTTGCATTTTATTGTAAAGCGAAAATATTTTGACCATCTGCAAAAAATGCCAAATTTTTGAAGGGCTTCTCTTAGTATAAACATGAGGAAGGTAACCATTCAGACCCCAAACATAATTCCAAATTACTTTAACAGTGTTTAGTGGCCAGATCTGAATAGTCAGGCACTCCATAACATCATCTCCGTCCCATTCCCACCTTATTCGTCCTCACATCATTCCGTAGTCCAACTGATAAAAAATAAGAAGTGCGATAAATATAAATTTTAGGTTAGTTTGGATTACTTGAGGTTATCGTGATTTATTTTTGGAGTATTATTCCGTTTTCCGCTACCTTCTTCTTTAGCCGACTTTTTCATTACACATCTGCTCTACACTGCACTGCACTGACACTGCAATGCCGTCCGAAGCCTTGGCTAAAGAAGGGGATAGCGCAACACGGCATAACACCTCAAAAATAAATCAAGATAATATGTGTTTGACGGCCGGCGTGGTCGAGGGGTAAGGCTCTTCTCGCAATCCGAAGGTCGCGGGATCGAATTCCGGCGTGGTAAAATAAATTTTATTTGATTAATTTATGTTATTTCACAGTTAATTCATTAAAAATAATATTGTTTGGTGACCAGATATGAATAGCCAAGCACTTCCCAACCTCATTCTTCCCCATCTACTTTCCCTTCGCTCTACCTTTAGCCTCACAACTCACAACATACCCCAATTGGGGATGCCGTAGTCTCACTGGCTCCAGACAGGAGCAGTTGGGACTCTTGTGAGGTATTCACACAAAAAAATCTACTGGAGGTTAGGTTAGGATAGGATTCTTCTCCTTCGGGGCACTTGCGCGGTAACAATTTAAAAAAAAATGGGACCGCAGGCCGTGGTTTAGAGGCTCCTGCTCTACTCCCTCAATGACGCTGAACGAATTTTTCCTGAGAGTAGATTTGCATACGGCTTGCATCATAGGAACTCCAGTTGGTTCGAGCAACAAAATATTGCAAAAATTATTTACTAAAAATGTATTCCCTGTTTGAAAATGCATAGTACAGACAGAATTTGGAGACAGTAGTTATGAATACAGAAGGTGTGCAATAAGTAATTCCAGTGAACGTATTATAACAATTGCGAAGTTAACGGTTCAATTTCAACGTTTCTAAATGTCACACTCTGACTCCAGAAACAATCGTAATATAAGGACGATGCACCGTGTCATGTTTTGTAAGTAATCGGGCCGCTAACAATAAGACTCCTTTCTTCTCTGGACCTTTCCGCCGCGTTCATTTTAATTAATTCTGAAGAACGTGTTACAAACATTTAAAATGTGTCTCCATGTTGTCCTCCCGAAGTTATTAATTCATCTTTTTTTTTTTTTTTTTTTTTTTTTTTTTTTTTTTTTTTTTTTTTTTTTTTTTTTTTATTTTAACTTTATGAGTAAAACCTCAAATTGTAATATTTAATTAAATGAAGACAATATAAGCGAAACTCAATCGAAAATCTGAAAACAGAAAAATCAGAAAAAGATATTGACACATCTGGGACTCGAACCCAGGACCTCTCGCTTACCGGGCGAACGCGCTAACCACTGCGCCACCGTGTCGATATCCAATTCGGTCACTTTTAACTGTATCATACTTCGACTAAGAACCACCCACACTATCTTCATTTTTCTTAACGCATATACTATTGGCTGCTATCTTTATGTATGATTGCAAGATTCAAACCCGAACTAAATGCTCTCTAGATAGTGTCTGGATAAATCTTTATCCATTTTATTTAATATGCGACATCTATTGACTTTTCTGCAAGTCTAGGATGAATATTTTCATTTTTATTTTAACTTTATGAGTAAAACCTCAAATTGTAATATTTAATTAAATGAAGACAATATAAGCGAAACTCAATCGAAAATCTGAAAACAGAAAAATCAGAAAAAGATATTGACACATCTGGGACTCGAACCCAGGACCTCTCGCTTACCGGGCGAACGCGCTAACCACTGCGCCACCGTGTCGATATCCAATTCGGTCACTTTTAACTGTATCATACTTCGACTAAGAACCACCCACACTATCTTCATTTTTCTTAACGCATATACTATTGGCTGCTATCTTTATGTATGATTGCAAGATTCAAACCCGAACTAAATGCTCTCTAGATAGTGTCTGGATAAATCTTTATCCATTTTATTTAATATGCGACATCTATTGACTTTTCTGCAAGTCTAGGATGAATATTTTCATTTTTATTTTAACTTTATGAGTAAAACCTCAAATTGTAATATTTAATTAAATGAAGACAATATAAGCGAAACTCAATCAAAAATCTGAAAACAGAAAAATCAGAAAAAGATATTGACACATCTGGGACTCGAACCCAGGACCTCTCGCTTACCGGGCGAACGCGCTAACCACTGCGCCACCGTGTCGATATCCAATTCGGTCACTTTTAACTGTATCATACTTCGACTAAGAACCACCCACACTATCTTCATTTTTCTTAACGCATATACTATTGGCTGCTATCTTTATGTATGATTGCAAGATTCAAACCCGAACTAAATGCTCTCTAGATAGTGTCTGGATAAATCTTTATCCATTTTATTTAATATGCGACATCTATTGACTTTTCTGCAAGTCTAGGATGAATATTTTTATTTTTATTTTAACTTTATGAGTAAAACCTCAAATTGTAATATTTAATTAAATGAAGACAATATAAGCGAAACTCAATCGAAAATCTGAAAACAGAAAAATCAGAAAAAGATATTGACACATCTGGGACTCGAACCCAGGACCTCTCGCTTACCGGGCGAACGCGCTAACCACTGCGCCACCGTGTCGATATCCAATTCGGTCACTTTTAACTGTATCATACTTCGATTAAGAACCACCCACACTATCTTCATTTTTCTTAACGCATATACTATTGGCTGCTATCTTTATGTATGATTGCAAGATTCAAACCCGAACTAAATGCTCTCTAGATAGTGTCTGGATAAATCTTTATCCATTTTATTTAATATCGCCCGGTAAGCGAGAGGTCCTGGGTTCGAGTCCCAGATGTGTCAATATCTTTTTCTGATTTTTCTGTTTTCAGATTTTCGATTGAGTTTCGCTTATATTGTCTTCATTTAATTAAATATTACAATTTGAGGTTTTACTCATAAAGTTAAAATAAAAATGAAAATATTCTTCCTAGACTTGCAGAAAAGTCAATAGATGTCGCATATTAAATAAAATGGATAAAGATTTATCCAGACACTATCTAGAGAGCATTTAGTTCGGGTTTGAATCTTGCAATCATACATAAAGATAGCAGCCAATAGTATATGCGTTAAGAAAAATGAAGATAGTGTGGGTGGTTCTTAATCGAAGTATGATACAGTTAAAAGTGACCGAATTGGATATCGACACGGTGGCGCAGTGGTTAGCGCGTTCGCCCGGTAAGCGAGAGGTCCTGGGTTCGAGTCCCAGATGTGTCAATATCTTTTTCTGATTTTTCTGTTTTCAGATTTTCGATTGAGTTTCGCTTATATTGTCTTCATTTAATTAAATATTACAATTTGAGGTTTTACTCATAAAGTTAAAATAAAAATGAAAATATTCATCCTAGACTTGCAGAAAAGTCAATAGATGTCGCATATTAAATAAAATGGATAAAGATTTATCCAGACACTATCTAGAGAGCATTTAGTTCGGGTTTGAATCTTGCAATCATACATAAAGATAGCAGCCAATAGTATATGCGTTAAGAAAAATGAAGATAGTGTGGGTGGTTCTTAATCGAAGTATGATACAGTTAAAAGTGACCGAATTGGATATCGACACGGTGGCGCAGTGGTTAGCGCGTTCGCCCGGTAAGCGAGAGGTCCTGGGTTCGAGTCCCAGATGTGTCAATATCTTTTTCTGATTTTTCTGTTTTCAGATTTTCGATTGAGTTTCGCTTATATTGTCTTCATTTAATTAAATATTACAATTTGAGGTTTTACTCATAAAGTTAAAATAAAAATGAAAATATTCATCCTAGACTTGCAGAAAAGTCAATAGATGTCGCATATTAAATAAAATGGATAAAGATTTATCCAGACACTATCTAGAGAGCATTTAGTTCGGGTTTGAATCTTGCAATCATACATAAAGATAGCAGCCAATAGTATATGCGTTAAGAAAAATGAAGATAGTGTGGGTGGTTCTTAATCGAAGTATGATACAGTTAAAAGTGACTGAATTGGATATCGACACGGTGGCGCAGTGGTTAGCGCGTTCGCCCGGTAAGCGAGAGGTCCTGGGTTCGAGTCCCAGATGTGTCAATATCTTTTTCTGATTTTTCTGTTTTCAGATTTTCGATTGAGTTTCGCTTATATTGTCTTCATTTAATTAAATATTACAATTTGAGGTTTTACTCATAAAGTTAAAATAAAAATGAAAATATTCATCCTAGACTTGCAGAAAAGTCAATAGATGTCGCATATTAAATAAAATGGATAAAGATTTATCCAGACACTATCTAGAGAGCATTTAGTTCGGGTTTGAATCTTGCAATCATACATAAAGATAGCAGCCAATAGTATATGCGTTAAGAAAAATGAAGATAGTGTGGGTGGTTCTTAGTCGAAGTATGATACAGTTAAAAGTGACCGAATTGGATATCGACACGGTGGCGCAGTGGTTAGCGCGTTCGCCCGGTAAGCGAGAGGTCCTGGGTTCGAGTCCCAGATGTGTCAATATCTTTTTCTGATTTTTCTGTTTTCAGATTTTCGATTGAGTATCGCTTATATTGTCTTCATTTAATTAAATATTAATTCATCGTCTAGAAACATAAAATCTGGTGCTTACCGCTAACTTTATAGTTGAAAAACGGGTTATAAAGTTTTAACATCATTGTATGTAAAATATATTAATGATAAGGTACTGTTTTTATTCATCTAAAATATAAATAACTCGCATCCCTTGTGCGGCATGGAAATAAAATAGTTATTATAGTTACGAATTCGCCAGAAATGATTAAAATGTGAGTTTTGAGCAAACAAAAATTATAAGGGTTGTGTACCGCCTTAAATTCCCGCAGCTGCCTGGGTTCATTTATGCAAGAAATAAAACATTTTAAAAATCCTGTTTTATTTTATTTTGAATAAATCATTTTCCAAAGAACTTAATTAGCCACAATATTTATTTACTTCTTTACGGTACAAATACCTTTAAATACGGAGTAAAACATTTTTCGTCCATAAAAATGGATTATAAAACATTAAAAGATGCATCAAACTAAATTTGTCTGCTAGAACCACGTAAACACAATACATCAGGTAAACATAATATGCCTACCAAATTAATGAATACCCTAGAAATCACAGGTACCTACTTGTAAAATTTATCATATCGGCGTCGTTGACATCAAGTTGACATAATCCATGATACCTACCTATTAATTATTTTACTTTTTATAAAAAAAATTTCATGCCTCTAAGAGGATTTCTTACTTTTATAACTTTTTTTATATTTTATAACTTTAATTTTTATAATTTATATTAAAAACTTTCTACCTTTCAAAGATATCTTATATTTCTAAAATTAATGAATACCTTAAAAATCACAGGTACCTACTTGTAAAATTTATCATATCGGTTCACATATACTTGGTCAAAGGTTCACATCGTTGACATCAAGTTGACATAATCCATGATATCTACCTATAAATTATTTTTACTTTTTATAATTTTTTCTTTTGCTCCTAAAAGGATTTCTTACTTTTATAACTTTTTGTATTTTATAACTTTTTGTATTTTATAACTTTTTATATTTATTAATTTTTATAATTTATATATAAAACCTTGTACCTTTTAAGGATATCTATATTTCTATATTTTACTTTTTACTATAATATTTTTAACTTTTGTTTTTACTCTTTTCTTAAAACTTTATACTTTGTACTCTTTACTTTATATTTTATACCTACTATACTTTATATATACATGTATGTTAATGGCACATGTTGTGCCGTGTATTTCAAAATAAATAAATAAATAAATTTACACAGTATAAACATACGAATACGATTTAAATTTAATATAAATGAAAATTAAAATAAAATTTAATTAAACGGTATGCCATAACTACTTGGGGACACACTTTACAAAACTAAACAACCTACAATCAGTTCAAAATTCTATGGTTAAATTACTAGTTCAAAAACATATTTTTTTGCAGAGACAAAACATATCATTGTTTTATTGGAATTTAACTTACCTGGTGCACAGTGTGCAGGCCTTATTGTTATACAAAATATTGATTCAGCATATATCTGAATCTTAATATAAGAGGAAAGTGAATATACCGTATAAGTGAATATAAGGAAATACATGTTTTTTTCAAACCAACTTTTGTTAAGAATGACTCTGAATGTATTGAACTCTTACAAAAAGATTACATTGAACTTTTGAAATGGTTTCTTGACTCTGGTTTAATCATAAATGTAAAAAATAACTAAATTGGTACATTCATATGTATATGATCTAATGATCACTCGATGCCAAGGCAAATATTATTACTTAAGATGAAGTCATAGTAAATAATGCAAAATCATATGTTTTAGTTTTGAAAATTTGATCGCTTAGAAGTATTGTAGATGCTTCAATTAAATACTGCGTGTAGAACATACCTTGGCCCTTAAAAATATCGGTCATTTTTTTTATAAGTCTTTTAATAAGCCTATAAAAAAATAAAGTATAAGGTCTAAAAAACACACTTTCAAGTCCAAACTCTCCTATTTATAAATCCCTTTTCGGATATGGTTTTATTGTGTAATGTGGCAAATTCAGTTTATTTTATAATAATCGCAAAAAAAGTTGATATTTGCACCCAATCTTCCCAAAATAAAATAAAATATGCATTTTCGCGTTGATATTTTACAATACGGCCGCTAGTCGACGAATTCGGTTATTCAAAGTGACCCCTATGGCGTCCACCGAAGAACTACTGTCCACGGCACAGTGGTGAACTAGTGGATCGCCTTAACACCAGAAATAAAAACACACAGTTCAGATTGTTTACACGTTGGTGTCTCTGTATGAAAATCTAAAAAATATCCATTTGTGAAAATACTGAACTGGTTAAAGAATATGTTGTTTATTTAGGTGTTATTATTGACTGTTTTTTCAAATGGGATTTCCAAATAAAGTCTGTGAACGACTGAAATCTATTATATAAATTAAAATTCTATATTTCAATTCGAATAATTAGAAAATAAAGAGAAAGAAAATCATATTTTAAAGAAAAGTAGAAATAAAAATGAAAATTCAAATTTTGAAATACATAAACTAATAATAAAGATTCAGTGTTAAGAACTAAAGTGTTCTATACAAATATATAAATTAAAACGTGTAGGTATATCTATAAATTAAAATTAAAACATAAATAAAATTAAGTGAAAAACTAAGAGAAAAAAAATAATAACATTTTAAAGAAAAATAAAAATAAAAATTTTGAAATGCAAAAATTAATAATTAAAATGTAGTGTTAAGAACTCGTGTACTCTTTGAAGGACGCTCGTCCGCTTTCGAAAATCCAGTGTGTTATACGTGCTATAAAAAGAGAAACAGCGTCATTTCTGTTTCATATCTCAACCAATAGGATCCTTTAAAAGTGACATCATAATCAAAGCGGTCAATGAGCGCAGTCGATGCATCGTAGGTGCAGTAATCCTCATTTTCGTTTCATCCGAAATCCAATTCATAGCGAGTCTATAGAAGTTTCACTTCAAAAAACAGATATCATGAATCCAGAGCACACCGTTCGTCAGGTTTTTAGACGAAATTTGTCTGCTTTTTTAAAATGCTAGTTCATTGCTTTTCTAAATAAAGTGTATTTATTAGGACATTATTTTCTCCCGATCCATCGTTTATTGGTGAAAACGCATCTAACTATTCCAAAAATGTTTTTACCTACATTAATATTAACTATACTTACGTGATTTAGGACCTTAAAAATTTACTTCAGAATTAATATTTAAAAAACGGTCTACGGTCTGCGGAGGAACGAGAAACCATTAAATAAAAGTCATAAAATGAAGTGTTCTCGGTTTCCGGCTGGCTGGCTTTAACTTTGTAGTGAATGTGCGAAACGAGTTTGCAACTCCGGCCATTAGACCGCACTCTCCTCACTGAAATACCTGGACCACCTGGGCACTGTGAGTCTATAAGTGTGACAGCTGTTTCGCCTTGCAAAGGTATTGTCAAAATGTAGTAAGTTAAACACAAAACGATCAATTTTTTGACGTGAACACTTCTTTACCACCGTTGTGATTTGAAACTCGATGAAACGAAAAAGCTACTAAAAAAAGACGAACATATACATCTATAGGATTTAGTCTGCGAGAGAGTGAGATAGAATCTTCGTACTCTTCTTTGTGCGGTGCTTCGTAGCCTCCCCACTCTTGTTTACTTTAATATTCTAAAGGTTTCACTTCTACCGCGTGCGAACTGCACACTTGCATATTTTCTAAACGTTGAAGCAGAAATGTGTTTCTGAATAAGAACATTTTTTTAAACAGTGTGCTCTGGCGAAATTAGCCCAGCATTTGTTCGCTGAATTTTTGATTATTTTGAATGTCTAAAAATATGACGCCCATTTTTTCAGTATTTTTTTTTTCAACAATATTTTTTCTAACTAAAAATCAGCGCTACATCTATTGGAGAGATTTGGCTGCCTCCAGAAAATACCTCCCCTGCTGCCGATATCCTGTTGTTTTTATCCAGTTCCTTGTGACTAAGGCTTCAGTTTTGGCATTAATACTATGGCAAGGTACTGTTTAATGTATAATATATTTTATATACTGGGAATTTTGAATGCTGGTCACACCGGACAGGCAATACTTTGGTTCCAATTTCTACCACCAAAATCATTTTCGTCCAGTGTCCCGGCTATCAGACTTAGCCTTGCAACTTTCTAATGATTTAATATTGTGTCGCGATTATGTTTGACTATTACAATAAGAAGTGAATCTGTTAAAACCTTCTTACCATTTATCTAACTCCCGTGACACATATGAAAGTGTTGATTTGGTAAGATTAACACTTCCATAATACCATATAGCTAAGCTAAGATCTCTATAAACCCCTTTGTCCAGCAAATTTAATAAAAAAAAGACGTACAAAAAACCTACTAACGCTTAAAAAATAAAAAAGATTACTTCACCTTCGTTATCCAAACTGAATTTGGTAATTACCTTGATTAGAGGGTGCTGTGTATAGCAAATCGGATGAAATAGCCATGAAACGAAGAACTCTGAAAATTGAGACAATTTTCGGCAGCTTACCATTTTTATTTTTAACGAAAAAAGCCTTCCCTTAAAAGCTCACCCCGCGAACATCTCACTTCTTATTACTCCTACCTCGTAAAATAATTAAACAGATTTTAATCTTGCGAAATTTAGAATCGCTTTTGCAGGCTAGCTCCAGGGGTGGCGGTAGTTATAAGCCAAGGGGTGCGCCTGTATTTCATGCTAATCCTCGGGAGAATAAATAATATAACAAGATAACCAATGCGTTCTAGCTCTGAGACTTGCGCTCCGGGGAATGTAAACTCAAAGACAATTGAAAAGTAGTCGGTTATTTCTACTACATACACTAACTATTTCAGATGAGATATGATTGTTTTGTTTAAAACAGTTAAAGTAAAATAGTTTAGCATATTGTTATTTTTTATAGAATATAAGATTTTTCACGAATATGCTTTACTACCCGTCTTGGAAAAGATTTCAACTATATTATTTGACAAATATGGAATAAGCAATATGGCGTCTTTTTTTAATAGTTGACAAAGCATTGTAGCTCCGAATGGGTACATAGTTGCGAGCTGTGATTAGTTGCGTTAAGAGGGTATTCTAGTCTAGAGACACGAATTTTAGGTATTTTTTCAGGTGCAATAAAAAAAACAAATAATATTTTTAGTGGCCATTATTTTACCAAATATTTATTAATGTTTGAAGAATATATTAAAAAAAAAATCAAAGGAAAAAATTCAATAAGTTACAGGGTGTTGAAGTGGAGGGTCTCAAAAAAATGGCGCGCCCTGGTTGACACGATTGCAACCCTCCTAGTAATCTGAAAAAAAACGACTTAATTATTAATCCAAAGAAAAGCTGCAATCGCCCGAACCACGGAAAAGTCAATTTTTTTTCGTAAAATGGCGGAAAAAAGAAAAATCGAATTTAAAAAAAAGACCGAATGTTTCAAAAATAGTACCAATTTAAATTTTGTTATAGTTTTGGTTAGTGCGATAGAGGAAGGCTCACCAAATTTCAAGTAAATTGGTTAAGAACTTGAGATATCATGGCAGCCGTCTCGAAAAAAGTAGTTTCGAGAAAAACGCGTTTCAAGTTTTGTTCCATAGATTCTAGTTAGATTTCACCTAAACCGCGACACAAAAATGGATATAACTTTAAAAATAATTCGAATTTAGAAAAATCCTTTTGTGGAGATATTTTTGAATATTATCTAAATTATCGAAAAATTATATTTTTTCTAGACTGGACTAGAATACCCCATTAAGTCGAAACGATGCGCATTTTACAAAATAATCAGTTTCTATGTGATCAATAACACTCTGACAAGTGATTGATAATCGTAACACGTTTCGAGATTACAATATATTATTTTGAATTCTTGTTAAACTTTCAGTGAAATTTGGTTATAACAAGCAAACTTATACCACGGCTGTAACGCGTAAAACACGCAAATAATAAATTTAGGTGTTTTTCTATAAACTTTATGACGATCATAGCGAGAGTGCTTCACAGATATTACAGTGAATAACATTTTATACCCAGTAGAACACTCTAAACTCTATACAATCGTACTTGGTATAATTGCTAATGTAATTCTTAATTTTTAGAATTATAGCTAAACATGATATCGTGACATAATCTATTAGGATTACAACTTGATTACAGCCCATGTAGTGTATAAGCTTCGAATGATGTCTTTAGGGATTATTTTCAAGTGAAGTATTTATTGCCTACAACGTTCGTGCTCATTTTGAAAAAGCTTCCAAGAAATGGACGACTTTTAGCACCTTTTTGGGTTCACTTTAAATTATATTTTCATGGCGCGAGGTGGCAAGGCGACATTAATTGAGCAAAACACAACACTCTTGTAATGGTGTCCAGACTAAGTAACGTGCATGTCTTCTTTAACTACGTTCAACGACACCTCAAGATGGTCGGAACACAGAATAGAACTCTGAAAACGGAGGTCGCTGGTATCAGAGGTATTTTAACTCTGAGACAATGCATGTCATGTATTAAATTTGTATCGATTTAATACATGAAATGTAAATGCATAAACAATGTTATGTAATTGTTTGCACTTTATGCAATTGCTTGTGTTTTCCAGAGGGAAAATTTCTATCAGCATTTTCCCGGTGAGAGACAAGTATTCGATATCGAACGGTAGTTTTGACATTGGTTTCAACATGTTTACTGGCCAGATGTGTAAAGATATGGTATGAATAGAGACTATAATTTTGTGCATGCTTGGAAGGAAGAATGATAGTTATTAGTTATTATTAATAACTAATCAAAGTTTAACACTTTGTTTTGAACCGCTAATTTAATAACAATAACAATAACAATAACAATAACAATAACAATAACAATAACAATAACAATAACAATAACAATAACAATAACAATAACAATAACAATAACAATAACAATAACAATAACAATAACAATAACAATAACAATAACAATAACAATAACAATAACAATAACAATAACCATAACAATAACAATAACAATAACAATAACAATAACAATAACAATAACAATAACAATAGCAATAGCAATAGCAATAACAATAACAATAACAATAACAATAACAATAACAATAACAATAACAATAACAATAACAATAACAATAACAATAACAATAACAATAACAATAACAATAACAATAACAATAACAATAACAATAACAATAACAATAACAATAACAGTGACAATAACAGTGACAGTAACCGTGACAGTGACAGTGACAGTGACAGTGACAGTAGCAGTGGCAGTGGCAGTGACAGTGACAGTGACAGTGACAGTGACAGTGACAGTGACAGTGACAGTGACCGTGACAGTGACCGTGACAGTGACCGTGACAGTGGCAGTGGCAGTGGCAGTGGCAGTGGCAGTGGCAGTGGCAGTGGCAGTGGCAGTGGCAGTGGCAGTGGCAGTGGCAGTGGCAGTGGCAGTGGCAGTGGCAGTGGCAGTGGCAGTGGCAGTGGCAGTGGCAGTGGCAGTGGCAGTGGCAGTGGCAGTGGCAGTGGCAGTGGCAGTGGCAGTGGCAGTGGCAGTGGCAGTGGCAGTGGCAGTGGCAGTGGCAGTGGCAGTGGCAGTGGCAGTGGCAGTGGCAGTGGCAGTGGCAGGGGCAGTGGCAGTGGCAGTGGCAGTGGCAGTGGCAGTGGCAGTGGCAGTGGCAGTGGCAGTGGCAGTGGCAGTGGCAGTGGCAGTGGCAGTGGCAGTGGCAGTGGCAGTGGCAGTGGCAGTGGCAGTGGCAGTGGCAGTGGCAGTGGCAGTGGCAGTGGCAGTGGCAGTGGCAGTGGCAGTGGCAGTGGCAGTGGCAGTGGCAGTGGCAGTGGCAGTGGCAGTGGCAGTGGCAGTGGCAGTGGCAGTGGCAGTGGCAGTGGCAGTGGCAGTGGCAGTGGCAGTGGCATTGGCATTGGCATTGGCAATGGCATTGGCATTGGCAATGGCAATGGCAATGGCAATGGCAATGGCAATGGCAATGGCATTGGCATTGGCAATGGCAATGGCAATGGCAATGGCAATGGCAATGGCAATGGCAATGGCAATGGCAATGGCAATGGCAATGGCAATGGGAATGGCAATGGCAATGGCAATGGCAATGGCAATGGCAATGGCAATGGCAATGGCAATGGCAATGGCAATGGCAATGGCAATGGCAATGGCAATGGCAATGGCAATGGCAATGGCAATGGCAATGGCAATGGCAATGGCAATGTCAATGGCAATGGCAATGGCAATGGCAATGGCAATGGCAATGGCAATGGCAATGGCAATGGCAATGGCAATGGCAATGGCAATGGCAATGGCAATGGCAATGGCAATGGCAATGGCAATGGCAATGGCAATGGCAATGGCAATGGCAATGGCAATGGCAATGGCAATGGCAATGGCAATGGCAATGGCAATGGCAATGGCAATGGCAATGGCAATGGCAATGGCAATGGCAATGGCAATGGCAATGGCAATGGCAATGGCAATGGCAATGGCAATGGCAATGGCAATGGCAATGGCAATGGCAATGGCAATGGCAATGGCAATGGCAATGGCAATGGCAATGGCAATGGCAATGGCAATGGCAATGGCAATGGCAATGGCAATGGCAATGGCAATGGCAATGGCAATGGCAATGGCAATGGCAATGGCAATGGCAATGGCAATGACAATGACAATGACAATGACAATGACAATGGCAATGGCAATGGCAATGGCAATGGCAATGGCAATGACAATGACAATGACAATGACAATGACAATGACAATGACAATGACAATGACAATGACAATGACAATGACAATGACAATGACAATGACAATGACAATGACAATGACAATGACAATGACAATGACAATGACAATGACAATGACAATGACAATGACAATGACAATGACAATGACAATGACAATGACAATGACAATGACAATGACAATGACAATAACAATAACAATAAAATTAGTAAAAGCAATAAATACTTGGGCAATACCTCTACTAACGTACTCATTTGGCATAATTAAATGGTCCAATACAGATTTAGATAGTTTAGAACGATTAATTAGAACAACGTTAACAAAATTTAATTGCCGTCATCCAAATTCAGCTATAGAACGAATTAATTTACCTAGAAATTTAGGAGGTAGAGGTGTAGTCAAAATAACATCTTTGAAACACAATCAGGTAGAAATGCTTAGAAATTTTCTCCATAGGAAAGCTAATAGCTCAGAAATGCACAAAATAATTTGCAAGGCAGATAGAAATATTACACCTTTAAATTTATATGACGAGAATGCCAACATTCTTATAAATACTAACCAGGAATTATTAGATTCCTGGTCAAATAAAATTATTCACGCAAAACACTTCAATTATCTCAACCAAACGTATGTTGACAAACTTTCGTCAAACAAATGGTTGAGTATTGGAGAGTTGAGCGCAGAAATAGAAGGATTTATGCTTGCCATTCAAGATAGAGTCATTAATACTAAAAATTATAGAAAGCATATAATCAAAGATATAAATCAAATTGATGATTTATGTAGAAAATGTTTGGCTTTTCCCGAAACTATAGAACATATTATATCGGGATGTTCTATATTAGCGCCTTCCGAGTATACATTTAGGCACAATCAGGTTTTAAAAATAATTCACCAAAGTTTGGTAATTAAACATAACTTGATTGACTGCCGTAATATAGTACCATATTATGAATATGAACCAAATTCATTTTTAGAAAATGAATTTTATAAAATATATTATGATAAAACTATACTAACAGACAGAACAATTAGTCATAATAGACCTGATATAGTTTTACATGACAAAATTAAAAAAATAACTTATGTCATTGATGTAGCTATTCCAAATTCCAGTAATATTCAAAAAACTATTTCTGAAAAAATAAGAAAATACACAGATTTAGGAAATGAGATTAAAAGAATTTGGCATTCTCGGACTATAAAAATATTGCCATTTGTTATTTCGGCCACTGGCATAATACCTAGGAATCTGATTCAAAATGTAAGCATATTAGATTTGTCAAAGAATTTGTATATAAAAATGCAAAAATCAGTCATTTTAAATACATGTAGGATTACAAAGGATTTTTTAAATATTTATATTGAGGGATCGGTAGGATTTATAGGTTCAATTAGAAATGCCACAGAGCCGAACCCTCTCATATGAAAATATCTGGAGTCGGTGAATTATATTCCCATTTGGTCTCTAGTAGGTTGACATGTTGTTCTTGTATTGTTTTGTATTTATAATACTTATATAGTGCAATTGCATAGCGTGGGTTGACTAGATGATCATTTGGGGAAGTGTGTGAAAGGGTTTAGTTTTTCCTTCTTTTTTTCCGTTTATTTTTTTTTTTTTTTTTGTGGAAAATTTAACCCGGACATTTAAATCTGGTGCATAAATAACAATAACAATAACAATAACAATAACAATAACAATAACAATAACAATAACAATAACAATAACAATAACAATAACAATAACAATAACAATAACAATAACAATAACAATAACAATAACAATAACAACAACAACAACAACAACAATAACAATAACAATAACAATAACAATAACAATAACAATAACAATGACAATGACAATGACAATGACAATGACAATGACAATGACAATGACAATGACAATGACAATGACAATGACAATGACAATGACAATGACAATGACAATGACAATGACAATGACAATGACAATAACAATAACAATAACAATAACAATAACAACAACAACAACAATAATAATAACAATAACAATAACAATAATAATAACAATAACAATAACAATAACAATAACAATAACAATAACAATAACAATAACAATAACAATGACAATGACAATGACAATGACAATGACAATAACAATAACAATAACAATAACAACAACAACAACAACAATGACAATAACAATAACAATAACAATAACAATAATAACAATAACAATAACAATAACAATGACAATGACAATGACAATAACAATAACAGCAACAAAAACAACAACAACAACAACAATAACAATAACAATAACAATAACAATGACAATGACAATGACAATGACAATGACAATGACAATGACAATGACAATAACAATGACAATATTAATAACAATAACAATAACAATAAAAATAACAACAACAACAACAACAATAACAACAATAACAATAACAATAACAATAACAATAACAATAACAATAACAATAACAATAACAATAACAATAACAATAACAATAACAATGACAATGACAATAACAACAACAACAACAACAACAATAACAATAACAATAACAATGACAATGACAATAACAACAACAACAACAACAACAATAACAATAACAATAACAATAACAATAACAATAACAATAACAATAACAATAACAATAACAATAACAATAACAATGACAATGACAATGACAATGACAATGACAATGACAATGACAATGACAATGACAATGACACTGACAATGACAATGACAATGACAATGACAATGACAATGACAATGACAATGACAATGACAATAACAATTACAATAACAATAACAATAACAATAACAATAACAATATCTTGTTACAAAGAATACCTTGAAAATATTGAGAAATCGTTACAAAATAAACCTCAAAATTTATTCAAATTTGCAAACAATCTTAATAGTAACGAATCTGGTATTCCGTCGATCATATACTACAATGGTAAAATTGCTGATACACCTCAAGGAATTACTGACTTATTTGCCGAATGCTTTGGCGAAGTATATGATGTAAACTCATCTAATAAACAAATACCTCAATTCAACTCAAATATTTCTATTGATTTCAACGACCTTGTTATTGATGAAATCGATGTTCAGCGTAAAATTACACTATTAGATGGTCAGAAATTCGCTGGCCCAGACACCATACCAGCAATTTATTTAATAAACTGTGTATCTAGCTTAAAAGGTCATTTAACCAATATATTCAATATGTCATTAGCATCAGGCCTTTTCCCTCAAAAATGGAAGATCAGTTTCCTTAGTCCCATCTATAAAATGGGTGATAAAACGGATGCTTCTAACTACAGACCTATTTGCATACAATCAGCGATACCTAAATTGTTTGAATCCGTAGTTCTATCAAAATTTATGTTACAGGCTCGTAAAATCATTTCCCCCCACCAACATGGATTTATATCCGGAAGATCTACACTTACAAATTTAATTATATACGAAAAATATATTTCAGACAATCTAAACTCAAAATTGCAAACGGATGCAGTTTACACCGATTTCAGCAAAGCATTCCACAAAGTTTCCCAAAAAATCTTATTAAACAAACTAAAAGTATATGGGATAAAAGGAAATCTACTAAAATGGTTTGAGACCTATTTAACATCTAGAAAACTATACGTTAAACTATCTAACCATATCATAACCATGTCAAATGAAATTGAAGCTTCAAGTGGGGTGCCCCAAGGTTCTCATTTAGGTCCTATTCTTTTTTTGCTATTTATCAATGACATTGTTTCAATTTTTGAAGGTATCCATTTCCTATTGTTTGCTGATGACTTGAAAATATACACTATTATAAGAAATTTAATGGACTGTCTTGTATTGCAAAACAACTTGGATCGATTGTATAACTGGTGTAACATAAATGATTTATTTTTAAACATTAACAAATGTCAATCTATAAGTTTTTCTCGAAATAAAAATCCAATACTCTTTCAATATCACATTAACAATGTGAATCTTTCTACAGTAACATAAAGGATCTGGGTGTCGTTTTTGATAACAAGATGACATTCGTCCCCCACATTGATGCAATCACGAATAAAGCACTCAAATGTCTCAGTTTTGTGTTAAGATCGTCCAAAGATCTAATGCATACTAATACACTCAAACTCTATACATAACACTAGTCAGAAGCATTCTTGAGTATAATTCCTCTCCCTGGTCGCCATTATACAATGTACATTCACACAAAATTGAAAGAGTACAACATAAATTTTTAAGGCATATAAATTACAAATTAAAAATTCCAATACAAAATTTAAATTATAGTTATTTAATGCAATTGCTTAAATTACCCGAATTGTCACAGCGAAGAAAAATCTGTGATGTTTTATTGTTATTTAAAATTATCAACGGATATTTGGATAGCCCTGAACTTGTAAACATGATAAATTATCAAGTACCTAACAATTACAACACCAGACTCCATGCTCCATTTAACGTAGTTGCTTCTCGCACTAATTTTATGTTTAACTCTTGTCTTCAGAGATTGCATCGTGTGGGTAATGAAACTTGCTCTGTCGATATATTTTTTTATAAAAACATCGCTTCCTTCAAAAAGCATATATGTATGCAGATGCAAAAATCCTTAAATGATACAGATTGTTAACAGTAACAAATTTAATACCCATTGCTCTGTAACTACTTTCATTGTACCTACTTACTTCTTTATACATATATGTAATTGCTGTGAACCTTTTATTTTTATTTTTTCCTGATAATAACAAACTAACGTAGAAATCCTTGAATGTATCACATAGTTAACAGTAACAAACTTAATACTCACTGCTCTGTAACTACATTCATGATAACTACATTCATTGTACCTACTTACTTATTTATATATGTAATTACTGTGTACATTTTATTTGTTTTTTTATTTTTTATAATAATAACAAATATACGTACATTTATGATAGCAAAAAAAAATAATTAAAGAAATAAATAAACAAAAAAAAAATTAATTACAAGAAAATTACATACTTTTATATTAATCGTTAAAAATGTTTTACACCACTGCAATACCGGTATGCTTCGAGTATATTTGGAATCACATTTTGGGTGATATTGTGACAATAATTATTGTATCTAATGTAGCATGAGCCCAAATACGTGGGTGGTTTGTATATTAATGCCAAATACGAATCCGCTGGTTGAACTCCTTTTGTAAACAATTACTTGTATACTGATACCTACTTATGTTAGGCCTACTTATATCTTTCTAGCTCTGTTTATCATTTTATGTACTATATACTTATGATACTGCATACTTGTTATAATGCTCCTGTACAATTTATTTTATATGTAAAAGCCATCAAGGCGTAAACAAACAAACAAATAACAATAACAATAACAATAACAATAACAATAACAATAACAATAACAATAACAATAACAATAACAATAACAATAACAATAACAATAACAATAACAATAACAATAACAATAACAATAACAATAACAATAACAATAACAATAACAATAACAATAACAATAACAATAACAATAACAATAACAATAACAATAACAATAACAATAACAATAACAATAACAATAACAATAACAATAACAATAACAATAACAATAACAATAACAATAACAATAACAATAACAATAACAATAACAATAACAATAACAATTACAATAACAATAACAATAACAATAACAATAACAATAACAATAACAATAACAATAACAATAACAATAACAATAACAATAACAATAACAATAACAATAACAATGACAACAATATAAATTTATTCACCAATGGGTATCGCTTGGCTTACTCATCATGATAACTATTTAAGCTAAACTAAAATACCTGGTATGGGCATACATACGTATAAATGTACAGATAAAAAGGGAGACAATAAAAATAGAACAATTAAATAGTCAGACATATTAGGTAACATATTCAAAAATATGAAACATATGTAATATATTCAAATAAAGATACATAACGCCGTAGTGGTTAAAATAAAAAAAATCTTGTTTCTTTTATTTAATAACTAGCTGGTTCCCGGCATGCGTTGCAATCCCATATTCAAAGAAATACATTGTTTCTCGCTGAATCACATTTTCCGTGCATCCCCGTTCCCCTTCCGCGTCCCCTTCCTAGCTAGCTTTATAAATTATAGCCTACTAGCCTTTTCCCCCGGCTTCGCTCGCATAATATTAGGGGGTTTCCCACTCCACCCCCTCCCCCTTTCCGCCCCCCACTCCCTCCCCTCCCCCCTTTCCACCCACCCCTCCCCCAGCCACTCCCCCCCCTCCTTACCCGTTACATTCATTTTTCAAACAGCTCGGGTGCCACCTATTAAAAGGTAACAATCAAACACCTGCAGTTTCGCATTTATAATTTAGTATAGACATTTATGGTATAGTATAGCATTTTATACGAGTACATATTTGAATTTTTACTATCAAAGGGATCTCCATAGTAACCTAAACAAATAACAAAATGACAGCGCACCCATTACTTAGAACAAAAAACAATTACTTAGCAACGCTTTGCTTTTCGTCCGGACAATAAATGTATAATAAATATTTTCATAACGCCAAAGCTTATTCATAACACCAGAGCTTACCAATATATGCATCCTTTATTACTCGCAAATAATGTAGCTTTCTATTAGTGAAAGAATTTTTTAAAGTCCATTCAGTATTTATTGCGTGAAAGAGTAATAAACATCCATACAAACTTTAACCTTTGTAATATTATAATAGGATTGGAAATATTATGCATAAGCTATATTACTGTAAAGTTTCATTAAAATCCATTTAGTAGGTTTTGCGTGAAAGAGTAACAAACACACATACATCCATACAAACTTTCGCGTTTATAATATTAGTAAGATAATATATATCAAACCACACAGTGATTCTTTCTATGAAAACCAAATAATAATGAAATAATAACCAAACCCGCCCGCCGAAAAATATTTTTGGGAAAACATTTTTTTAAGCTGATCTCCGGTACTGTACTGAATCCACCTAGGTTGAAGGAGATTAACCTATATGTCCCTAACGCGTGTACTCGTGGGAGATCCCACGCACTTTTTTATGCTCCGAAAGCGAGAAATTCTTCCTTTCAGAATGCCCCACTAAACAGAGCAATTCAACTGCTTAACGATTCTGCATGGAGCATTGACATCTTCAATGTTACCTTTAGAGAGTTCAGTAACTATCTTTTGACATACGTCTCAACATAGTGAAACTGCCCCCTTGGACTTTTTTTTCTCTTAAATTTTGTAATCTTCTCCGTAATAATTTGGTGCATAACTGTTTTATGGAGAACCTGAAAAAAAAAATTAATAAACAAAATTTTGGAAAGATTTTCTGTCTCAAATTAAAAATGTTCTCTTGTATTTTCGTTATTCGTTTTTGGATGTTATGCCGTGTTGCGCTACTTCCTTCTTTAGCCAACATTTCGGACAGCGTTGTAATGTCCATCATCAGGGCAGATCTGGTAGATGTGTCTGATGATGGTCACTGCAACGCTGTCCGAAACGTTGGCTAAAGAAGGAGGGCAGATCCGGTAGATGTGTCTGATGATGGACACTGCAACGCTGTCCGAAACGTTGGCTAAAGAAGGAAGTACCGCAACACGGCATAACTCCCCAAAAACAAGTAACGAAAATACTTTTTGCTGTGAGAATCTAAAAACGTATCTGTTCTCTTGTAATTTAAAAAAATATTCTTAGTCTTTCTTATCTTCACCCTCTTTCCACACCCATATCTCCGTTATTTTTTACTAATTGTTACTTACATCGAGAGTTTTTCATTAAATTACTCTCACAAACAACCTTGATAATATTGGCGCAGCCAAAAAAAAAACAAACTTTCCATTATAATAAATAAATACTCGCAATGGATAGAATATTCTTATCCGATATATTATTATCGCTACTATTCACAAGTTCGAGTACAGAATAATAAACTCTAACTTTATTTTTTAGAATAGAATTATCGAGCGATATTGTAATCGAGAATATACGTTATCCTATGAATAGTACTTTCAACCATGAATAGAGCTTATCGAGAGGTTGGTAAAGTATCTCCTTAGTCTACAGAAGATGTTGAGGATTTAAATCAGGAATATTTCACTTACTTCGAATGAAAGGAGATCAAATATCGAAGTTCTTTCTTGAATAGAAAATATTTAATTTTATTAGCGATTGACGAAAGGTCATATAGACTGTCAATTAAGAGTAGAAAATACAAAAATGGAACTACAAAATTTGTAGGTTGGCGACACCAATTTACCTGTCAAATATTCTTTTAAAGCGCAATAACACTGAAAATACAGAACACTGTATACACATTTAAAAAAATATTTATTTGTTCTTTAAAAAAAAAAAAATTAAATCGAAGAAGCACTGTTATTAAGTTACTTACTTAAGAGCGTTTAACCAGCCAGCGGACGAAAATCCACATTTCGTCGAAAGTTGTTCTTACGATCGTGCAGGGCGGTTACAATGAGAAAGATGAATTATTCTCCGTACCAGCTTTTTTAAATTATAACTCAATATCGAATTTATTTCAACCGAAATTAGCTTTAATTTATACCTTCATCCAAAAATGCTGAAAGGCGTGATGATAAAACTATTAAAATAATGAACTTTTTGTAGTTATTTTTTGATTATAAGTATTTATAATTTTTCAATAATGTCTAAATTTAATAAGAATGTTAAAAAAATCTGAAATATATTAGTTTGTAAGTGCGCAAATAAATACACAAACGGACCAATTTTCGCCAAGAAACACATGTACGTACATATTTTTTAATGATTTTATTGAAACTAAAATTAAAATTCTAAAACATACGTTTGCTAGATAATGTATTGATTTATTTTACTGCATGATTTTATTATTTGAAATGGGTGTGGTATAATACAAAAACTTTTTTGAAAATTGAACAAATCTGACAACGACCTATGGAATAACCTTATTATACTAAAAATTAAAAAAAATTCTCAAAATTTATTACATACGAATGCTGGATAAAAGAACAATCTTTCGAAATCCATTTATAATTTATTGTGGAAAAGAGTCAATACGTCTAAAAACTTTTTTGAAAATGACGTATTTCCGGTTTTCTCTGGTAATGCCCTCTTAATGACATAAATTTGATTAAATTGTGTTTTACAAAATGATTGGTTTTTATTTAATTTAACATAAATTTGAATTTAACAGTAGGTAGAAAGGATGAATCATTAATGGTGAGTTTAGTTAGACTACTTTTAGATCTGAATGAGTTAAAAATATTCAGATCTAAAATTAGAGACATAATCTAAAGCCTAGTAAGTACTTAAAGGAACGTACCCATACTACGTAACACGTTTAGGGGGGGGGGGCCTTCAAAATACTACGCTTTGTACAAATGAGCGGCGGATTGCTTTGGTTTTTGGTCACCGGGGGGGGGGGGGGGGGGGTTAAAAATTACAAAAAGTTGGTCACGTAGTACGGGTACGTTCCCTAAGCTAATATTAAATAAATGTGAGCAATTTCTAAAGTGTGCTTTATATTTTATTACAATATCGTTATTCTTCATTATGTTAACACAAAATTGCAAAGATATTATAATAATAATATACCTATATGCAATTCTAATTTTGAGTGTATACTATATTGCAATAATTTTTTTTTTCACTTTTATGCCTTTTTAATTTTTAATAAAAACTAGCTGGTTCCCGGCATGCGTTGCTATGCCATTTAATAAATAAATTGTTTCTCCCTGCGTGTCCTTTCCCATTCATTCCGTTACCCCTCCACCTCCCGTTCCTCTCCGCCTTCTTCACCTTCCCTCTTCCCAGTCCACTTCCCCCCTTACCCCGTCCCGCGAACCCCCTTCCCGAGTCCCCCCCCCCCTCCACAAACCCTCTCCCCGAGTTCCCTCCCCTCTTTCCCCCTCCCTTCTTCCCCCTGCATTCCATACATTCATTCCCGTACATTTAATTTTCAAACAGCTCGCTTGCCACCTATTGCAATTTTTTTATACAAATTTCATAATGCCAGACCTCACTTATACAAACCTTGTCCTGACAATAATGAACAAAAAACAAATATAATTATCCAATTTGGTGCAGTCGTTCGGAAGTTATGCGCGTACATACGTTTCGGCGATTAATTTTTATTTATATAGAAGATAGAAGATAGAAGGTGTAGGTTACACAGCTTTTGATTACCAGTATTACCACCATGATTATATTTTTAGTATTGTCATATGAACAACAGTGGCGCCTTCCTATGTTTTCTACTCTTATTTGACAAATTGTACTTGACGATATTGGTTTAATTTCAAATACATGGGTACCTATAGATCTTCGAGCGATATCTGTTCAGTTTGAAAATGGCTTGTTTTATTCTAATTTAATTCAAGCTTGCAATGCTATATATTACATTGTTAGGGAGGGTTGCTGTAATTGGGGTTTAAATGATCACAGCCCACTCTCTGTTCAGACAAGTTATTAATCGTCTGAAATATTTCCGTCTGTTCGCCCCCTGGATAGCCGGGGGCGGTCGACGGGACCTAAATGATGGGAAACAGCCAACTTTTTGTATCTACAGGTTTACTATTAATTAACGAAGTTATTTATTACTTTTCCATACCTAACTTAACTACAAAGCAGAAAGTCTATTATTTAATATGAATCGGAAAATCTATCGGATGAGGAGCTTGTCGTATTGTGAAATTTCAGCGGTTAATATGTTGTTTTTTTTTTTTTTTTCAACATTGTTTATCACGACAATCGATACCCTCTGGAAATTTGTCTCGTTTTTACGTAAACACTTTCGATTCCTAGGCTCCAGAGACTCTAATTAAATATTTTCCGTTTTGGCGTGCGTCCCTCTCAACCGTAAGCCTTATATTGTAGACATTTCGTGGTTGAATAACTACCAAATGTCTGCAAATAAACTTGTATATTCCCAACCTTAATTTATATTTTCGAGATAACTAAGGTTACCGGTTAGCAGCTGAGTTGAAAAAGCGTCGGGTTCCCATCCAAGCATCGTGGGTTCTGTTCCTCTGCTACGTAAGTTCTCCATCATTTTGAGCAACATTTTCCGCCCAAAATTACGATAGCAGTGTTTTTTTTAATATATGTTTTTCAAATTGGTATTTTGGGATTTTTTTTTTCCTTTATTTTTTCCCATTACATCTTGATACATTTCAAAAGTAAATTTTTTACATATTTTCTAAATATATATAACATAACACAAGATACAAATAATGTAAAAAAGTCAAAAATATATATAAGACAAAGGTAGATAATGGGAACTCACTAAGGCACTGCCTGTATAGGTAATATAAACTAAAGTGCTAAATTACCCCAATAAGTGGGTGGTACAAGTAAAAAATGTAAATTTCAAAGTGAAAGTTTAAAAATATAGGTACGTATCTTTGAAAATATTGTAGTAACAAAGTGACTTATACTGGTTGGTTGATTTTTTGTTACGGTTTCAAGAAGATAAATAAAGTTAGCTTGAAGGTTTTATGAAAAATTATATAGTTTATGAAAAAAGTGTTTCAACATCTGCATCATCATTCTTTTATGTAAAGTGATATTTTATCTGTCATTTGAATGTGTTTTGGTAGAAGATTAAATGTACGAGGACCAATAAAACTGCTATGTGTTTGCATTAATTTGGTTTTGATTTGGGGAACTAGAAACACATTATTAGTCCTTTTGCTTTGCTTTGCTTTCCTTTTACGAAACGCGTAATGATTAAAATTTTGCTATAAATTTTTTTCTGGCCTTTGAAATTACAGTGGGTGCGGCATTATTTAAATTACCTACTAAGGCTGGCAGCGTCTTAAGGTTCGCGGTGCAGGGCAGCCTCTACCTTCAGACAACATGCGTCCTTTTCCTCCCCTTGCAACGCCAGCTCCTTCCGAGAGAAAGAGCTTTCGGAGGAACCTAAGTGCAAAGTGCTTTCAAGTCGATGCGCCTCTTTATTCCGTATAATCGGATTACTTGCGACTCTCGAGGCTTAGTGAACCCCTAATTCTTTAAGTAGATTCGTTAACTATAGTCATTATTAAATAGTAGGTAGTATTTAATGAATATAGAGATTTTACTGGTACCGATTTCAACTTACAAAAACCTAATTTTCTATGGTGTTCGCGCCGCTTGTAGTGATAATCCGGCTCGAAGGAGCAAAATGTTCCCGCTAAGAGGTTTATAACTAAATATTTGGCAATCCACTTCTGTATAAATACAATGGCAACAATTTTTTTTTTTTATTTTCATACGGTGTTCTGTGGTTTTTTCTGATAAACAATATTCCTCGGAAAATCGGGAGATTCAATGGTTTGTGAATGAATATTTAACTGGACCAAACGTCCATTCTAATGGAAGCTGGGTGTTTTCGGAAGCAAGGTGCAAATGTGCCTAGTTGTCGATCGGATATCATCGGCTATACAATTATATTTCGTACAGGTATTAGACACGAAAACGCGACATTTGGCTCTCGACATAGTACAACTTTACTGACTTCTGTTGATACACCTCAAAACTACAAATAAGTATCTATACTAATGACATCTGTTGAAGGACATTGCAACACATACATATTCCCATACACAACACCAGGGATAGCCAACCGGTCGATCGCAGCCAACAGTCCAGTCGATCGGACGCGGACGATCCGGCCAAGAACTCGAACCCAATAAAGCCCGCACTGATACAAGAACTCTCTCTTAAGAAAAATCTCTTCAAAGGCGGCTCTTTAAACAGTAATTAGATGAGAAGGAATCAGATTTGGCATTGCACACTGACGTAAGGTGGTTAAGTCGAAGAAAATTTTTTGCAAAGATTTCTAGATCTACATATTGGATGGAACAACAAAATTTCTTGAAGAGAGGGGTGATGATTATCAGCAACTACGTGATTTAGACTGGCAATGTGATTTATCATTTTTAGCAAATTTTTCCAGGAAAACTGAGAACATTAAATCTGGAATTACGCAAGAATAAAACATTAACAGAAATTATGAATTCTATTGCAGCATTCCAAAGTCAAATGGCGTATACGGTAGTCGACCTCGAAAAGAAAAATTTTCAACAATTTGTAAATATCAAGGATCATGTGGAAAAAAAATATTATCTACAATTTCATTCCTGACAAGTACACGGCAGAAATTAAGGCAGTGGTATCAGACTTCGAAAATCTTTTTAGTGATTTCAAGAAAATTGAGAAGTTGGTGGAATTCATCAGCTATCCGTTTAATAATTCCTTTGATCATAGTGATATTTATGAAATGGATAAAAAATTTGCAGATACCTACATTTAAAATGGACCACATGATACTGCAAAACGAAATTATTACTTTGCGCCGTGACATATTTCTTAAAACGAGGTCTAGATTTCTGGGCATTGGTTTCCAACGAAAATAATCAAATATAAAGAAATGTGTTGAACAACTGCATTTGTCAGAAATAATTTAAGATTTTTACGGTCAAAAGTATTTTCGTTAGTTGTTTTTGGTGTGTTACACCGTGTTGCACTACCTCCTTCTTTAGCAAACATCTGCTCTGATGATGGAAACTGTAACGCTGTCTGAAACGTTGGCTAAAGAAGGAGGTAGCGCTACACGGCATAACACCCTAAAAACAACTAAAAAAAACTGCTTCGCGTTTTGGTTCAACATATTTATCTGAATCAGCATTTTCCTACAACAAACAAAAAATAAATACCATTCTCGCTTGACAGACGCTCATACATTGGATTCTTTAAGGTTGGAAATTTCCACAAACTTGATTTTGGTAATCTAGCGGAAGATGCTCAGACGCAATGCTCACACTGATATAAATAAGTGTAACTAAGAATATTTTTAATTTTTATGTTTTCACTCTTAATAAACTATATATTTTTTTTTAAATATAATTGCATACTGAACTATACATACTATTTCATTTAAGAAGTATATAATTGGTAGATCGCACAGATCCGTCAGTAAACAGTAGATCTTGGGCCTAATCAAGTCGGCTACCCCTGCACTACACTAACCATCACTTCGTTACCACTGAGATGATAGACCGTCACACAAATCTGTCTTTGCACACACTCCGTGTATGCAGTTTGTCTCATTCACTGTTCTCTATTCAGATTCTTATCATGACCCGATTTAAGAATTTGATTCACTTTGTCATGCTTTGTCTTCGGGCGTCCCAGACTTATTTTACAATTCCCTTTCGAGTAGTATATTCTCCTGGCGCTCCGTTCTTCGTTCATACGTTCCACAAGTCCAAATAATCTATTCTTCAGCTTGTTCGCTACGCTTTCTTTCTTCTGTCTTAATTTTTTTCCGGATCTTTACATTTGTGACACTTTCAAACATGGTTTTACCACACGGGCGCCTCATGGACATCATTTCTATATAATTCAGTCTACTTTCATCATTCGTCTGCCAGTTGTGTGCCTCACTTTCATAAATCAGGATTGGCATCAGCACTGTATTTGTATTTATACGTTAAGAGTTAAGACCTGTGCCACACACAGCTATAAACGATGAAATATCATGTGGCTTGGCGTATTTGGGCATGTCCTTCGCCGTACACTCCCAATGGGAATATATGGCGAGTAATATGCTGAAATAGGCCAACTTTATAGCTGTGTGTGTTTTTTTACGTGAGCTCCACACAGGAGGCCCTGAGGAAAATAATTTCCCTCAGGGCCTAAAAGAAGGAGAGGAGACTTCTGGGAAGGAAAAGGGTTGGGTAGTGGTGGGTAGGAATCTGGGGTTCAGTATGTGCTGGTCATCCGCCTCCAAGACCTAGACAAACTTCACCCCATAAACCCGGGCACCCCTGCTAAATTATCAAACGTAGCGAACCACTTGGGGTGACCTACGGCATGGGTGTTGGTTATCCAATAAAGGTTCCCGGGCGGCGGTACCCATTCCCGCCTCCCAAACGCTGTGTGGCACAGGTCTAATGTTTATAAATACATTACAAGTCAATGATCTTAAGAGGAAATACTAGCGGCATTTTTCCATACAAACGTATTCCCCGTTTATCTCTCTGGATTTTGACCCTAGAGCAAAATTTTTTTTTACATAATATAGATATCGACCACTAGCGTGTCGGTACGTTTTGCTTTTTTTGATAATTTACTTCTTATAGAAGTTAGGACCTTCCAAAAATGAATAAAAATGCCTAATTTAAAAGCCGTCAAAAAACGTTCAGTATACAAACTAAACAATGTATTTTGTAAAAAAGCAAAACGTACCGACATAGAATATTTTCTTTTAATATAGTTTGTGAAAAACAAAATTAAAATCGGTCCAGTTTTGGAGAAAAAAAATGGGGAATACAAAACATCGATTTCGAAGATTTTATTTAGGTATTTTCGGCCCGATGTGCAGGTGTCCCTTTCGCTCAGTTCCCTTGAGGGGGGCGGGGAACGAGGGTTTTGACAAATACATACAAAGCGAAGTAGTGATGTAACGAATTTTATCGGTAGACTAGTGTTGTCCTTCCCCGAGTGATCGATATTTTTTATTCGTTTTTTTCTGTTTAGTGACTTATCGCGGTATACCAATACTGATCGAGCTTTCATACTAAAATTGAGCCAAATTAAAATTGTTTATATCAAGTACTATAATAAATTTTCAATTTGGGAGGCGTTATAGGTACCATCGCCCCGGGAACCATTTATTGGATAACCATTACCCCCGCCACTTGTTCACCCCAAGTGGTCCGCTATGTTTGGTGACTGAGCCTGGGTTCCCGGGTTCACGGGTGAGGTCTGCATGGGTTTTGGTGGCGGATAATTTTGTCCACTTACTGCGTGGCGGGCCGGATTGGGAGAAACTGGAAGAGGGAGATCTTTTGATCTCTACAGCCGGACTCTCCACCATCATTTCATACTTTTACCTACCTT
Source organism: Limnephilus marmoratus (assembly GCA_917880885.1). Lineage (NCBI taxonomy): Eukaryota > Metazoa > Arthropoda > Insecta > Trichoptera > Limnephilidae > Limnephilus > Limnephilus marmoratus. The sequence continues at coordinate 16,615,335 of OU862931.1, read as the reverse complement.
TTCCCTACCCAGAACTTCCTTTCCTTCCTTATCCTAAAAATACCCTCCACACAGCTTCTCCAATGATGTCCAACAACTTCTCCAACAAAGTCCCTGAGCGATTATTTTTCCTCGGTGCCTCCAATGTGGGGTTTATGTTTAAAAAAAAAATCTGTTTCAAATTTTCGGTTGAGAGTCGCTTACATTGCCTTCAGTGATTAATTGAATTTTTTTGTTTGTAAACGCTTTATTGTACAAAATTTTTAATTTTTTACAACTAGACAATGAATTTTAAACAATTTATGATTTATATCTTTCTCTCGCTGGTAAATTTCTTGGTATGCGACCGTCAATTATTTCTGGTAAAAGGCATTGGAGGTAGAAGTTTTCTAACAGTGGTTCAATTTTTTGCCAGATTGAATCGTCCCTTTCATTTTTTTCATACAGCAAACCTTTAGGACTCCACACGACAAAATAACAGTATTTACGACGAGTAACGTGTAACTGGCCTTGGACTTGGTAGAAGTAATTGTGATTCCTTTTTAATATTAAAGCATTGTCTTCAATTTTACAGTAATCAATTTTTTTTGTTCAATTCCTTCTTCTGGTGACATATTTGCTATTCTATATGGGCATTTCACTTCAATTATAGAATCTTTGCCAATAAGGCCATCCGGACTTGCCGCTAAAAAGTTTTTGTTTTCATCGACAAATAGTCCACAGGCGAATACCTCTAATTTTGTTTCTTTTGTAAATTGCTCAATTGCTTGGTTTTCATTTTCTTTCCCATAATTTGTGGCCGTATTTCCTTTAAATGGCGAGTACAGTAACGAGTTTAATACTCTCGTAACTGAAGTTTTTGGCCGTAACTTACATATTTGTCCAAAGTTAGAAGCTGTTAGCCTCTTACGCCTTTCAATTACCCACAAATTATTATTGCTTTGGCCCACCGTATTCCGTTCGAGTTTTTCCTTATTCGATGGAGATAATTCTTTGAGAAATTCCTCTTTTTTCGTTTCAAATAATTCAGGTGGCATATCTGGTTCTAATTCCAATTAACCATAATTTTCATCAGGCCCTGTAACTTTTTTTCTCTTTTATGTCGTGTTTTCATTATACCTTAGTTTTCTTTTTCGACACCTCTGTGTTGTCTCCTTCGAACGTCGTTTTCTTTCGATAAAATGCTTCGTGTAGCTGCCAGGACTGTGGCCTTGGATTTTTTTTTGTATTCGGGAATGGGTTGCCATTTCACTATTCCACGAAGTTACTGCTCCAAAACATCTTGCTTGGTATGATCCCCTTTTTGTAAAATTTACTCTTTTTCCGCCTATAAATTTGGCAATAACGTTGTTGAATTGCTCCACAGTGTTATTTGTCACGTTAATAATAAGACTTTCCGCATTTGCTATTAGAGACGACAATAATTGTTGAATATCAGTCCATATTCCACAATCTTGAAGATCGCTTAGTAAATTTGGATCATTAGTGTACTTCTCCGACTTGCAATAGTATGACGAACATTTTGTATGATCACCAAAAACATGGTTTGCGGCATTTTTTATGTCCATTTTCAGATTTTTTACTTTATCACTTTGTGGCGTGTTTTCTTGCTCTTTTCTGTAATTTACTGCTCCAACTATAGCTTTTCTCATTCGTAAAACGTTTGCTTCAACCTTTTTCCTTATTTGAACTGGTACAAAGCCTTTAGCGTTGTTGGTTTTTTTTCCAAGTGCTTTTATTTTGTTGCAAAAATTGCGAAGTAAGTGATTTTTGCACTCTATTTTTTGTACTATGAAGTTCGGCCCATATGGCATTTGCTGCAAAATTTTTTTCATGATGCTGGAGTCGCCATCTCCAATTAGTTTATTGAATTTCAATCCATGCATTTCAATGCTTCTCGAGAACCCTTCTGCTATAATGTGGGCTTCCATGGCATTAGCACTGTCACGCCAGTTTTTGAAGCACCTATGCTCAGATGCTTCTACTTGTAGTTTTGTAGCTCTAGCACATATGCAGCAGTACGAGTTTCGCACTCCCAGAAATAAAACCTTTTTAGTTCGCAGTCCAACTATGCATCCCGCACCAGATGAGGAGCTAAATCCACTTTTATATGATCTCTTTGCCCAAGAACCATCTGCAACTACCGTCACCAAAGGGTACCCTCCCTCGTCTACGTCACCATTTAAAATTGCAAGCCTTTTTTCTTCTTCACCAGCTGCGATCATTTCTTCTAAGGCACATTCTTCAAGTGTTAGCGCTAAACATTGTTCTATGTTCTTGTAAGTTGAAGGATTCATATTTGGCATATTCAATACCCCACAAATTTCGTTCCATTGTGAATATCCATTTCCTGTACATACTACTCCTTCGACGACAGCAGTATTTACGGACACTTTCAGTTTCGGGTCTTCGGAATGTACATATTCTATTTTCTTGCACATTTTGCACTCGAAAACATATTGGCTTAGAAAACCATTTCGTCGTTCCTTCACAAATTTTAAATCGGAAAATGTGCAGTTGGTGTGTTCGTGCTTTATATTTGAAATTTCTGAAAACAAATATTTTATATCAACAATTCTGCGACCTTCGTGAATATGGGTTTCATCAATATGGTCTGGTTTCAACAGAAAATCATCAAGCGTTGTTGGCGATGAAGAACTTGCGTTTTCTTCTATATTTGGAGAAAATGATTCATCCCTCGAAGGTTCACGCATTTGTGAAGATGTATCTAAGTTTCTAGCAGCATCGTTGATGACATCCATATCCCTGTAAATAAAAAGTAATAATAATTTTTTTTTTTTTTTTTTTTTTTTTTTTTTTTTTTTTTTTTTTTTTTTGTTTATCTTAGAATTGCTACATATTATAATTTTACTGGTCTTCCATTAAAAGCCTTAGCTTGTGGATGGAAGAAGAGTTGACATTTCATATATTATGTACAAATACAGTCACGTGTACAGTTAATACAATGCAGTTAATACAGTTAATACATTTCATATAAGTACAATCACTATTTACTATAGTCATGTATTTCAATATATATATATATATATATGTAGATGCAGTTAATACAGACACATGGCAATCAGACCCGTTAACTAAAATATGCAAACATATAATATGTATTCAGTAAGAAGAAAAACAAGTATGATTTTTAGTGTGACATTCTCTAAAATACTTTTTGATGGAGTTCAACAATTGAACTTTGTTCCTAATGCTTCTGATTTCTATTGGTAGGTTATTGAAAAATAATTTTCCTTGGTGAGTATAATGGTGTTGGGCAAAAGAAGTGTTTAATTTGGGGCACACAAATACATGTTTAAGTCTAGTACGATTTTCAGTTATGAATGCGTATTTATCTTTTTCTTTTATAATTTGTACAATTGAATTTTTTATAAATAAGTTTTTAAATGTTGGAACTTTGAATTCTTCGAATATGCGATCAGTTGGGAAGTCTAGAGGTTTTTTTAGTATAATTTTTATTATTAGTTTTTGAACAATTTCTATGGGGGTCAGACTAGTTTTGTAAGCTGCTCCCCAACTGATAATGGCATACTGAAGAATAGACTGTACTAATGCGTAGTATATTGAGTATAGATTTTTCGTTGATAAGAAGTTTCTAAATTAAATTACTTATTTTCGTTGTACTTATAAGACAGAATTTTTTCGAGTTCCATACGCGAAGGAATCAATTGAGCCCATTTGTTCTCATCAAAATGTAATGCTTTATATCTTCTGTTCTTTTTCAAGTCTCGGTTACGCATGCTACATACAGGCTTCTCATAACATAAACCATTAGGAGGGTTCAGTAGTGAGAGGAAAACAGGAAAACTATATTTCTCGTACTTACCTAGAGATCGAACGCGGTGCAACATGAATCTGTCGTTTGATAATAATAATCGGTTTTTTTCGTCTAGTAGACGAAAATAAACGAGCTTTGTTTCCATTTCTTTTACCCATTATTTATCTGTAAGAAAAAGATATCACATTTTTTTAGTAGAAGTTAGATAATAGTAGCTGATTTTATATCACACACATACGAGGATCTTATGCTGCGTATAAAATTGTGAACCGAGGCGCGAATTGTGTAGTACTTGCACATTACTTAGGCTAATTTGTTTGCTTTTTGAAATAACTCATATAGGTCTCATAGAAATCGTTGTGTCTCCCTTACTACCATGGTTAGAAAAATGATCTGTTAGAAAGAGAAAACAACCAGAACATAATTAAAACTTAAAACAAAATAATTATAACCTTTTATGAAACCAAAGCTTCCGATTAATATTTGAAAAAAAAAATAAGAAACTGGGAATTTTGTGTTAATTTTTTGACATGAAGCGAAAAAAAAGTGAGTTGACGGTAACATTTATTTAATTATGTTTACTTTTTATTACACGCCCGTAGGGTTTTTGCAGACATTTACATACATTTATAATGCATATCGTTTGCTCAGGATTGGTTTGTACTAAGTCCACAAAAACACGTACTGAGAAATAAAAGTTTTGAATTAAATGAAGACTATATTAGCGAAACTCAATTGAAAAGCTGGAGACAATCTATGTCGAGTTCCGCTAATATTGTCTTCGTGTAATTAAATATTACAAATTAAGGTTTTATTTATAAAGTTGAAAATAAAAATAAAAAGTTTTGAAGTTTAAAAATATTATATATTTGTTTCCTTTATTTCAAACTGACTGTAATAAATATTTAAAAAAATATGTAGGTTAATCTATCTATAGGTAAAAGACCAACATTTTTGGTTGAATTTTGAACGAACTAACACGTCCTTTTTTGTGTTTACTGCTTAAAAAAACTCAAAAATACAGGAGTACAAATCAAACCTCAGCAAGCGATATATCTAACGTTTTAAACATTATTTTTTACAAACATGTCAACTCACACGTATAATACACACAACACAATAAATCCATTTAGATTTAATTGTCTAATAAAATATGTACGTGCTTTTATCTTTTTGTTGTCGTAATTTTAATTAGAAAAAACGTAAGGTGGGCTATTTTTAAACATTTTTTATTATTAATAAAAATAAAAAAATTATATGTTTATTTCGAATTATGCAATTTGAAAGCGTATTTCATCATCTTTCAAAAGCGGTTTTTAGTTTTCGGATGCGTTCGCAAATATTAAAGTTATTTGGAATTTATTGGAAAGTGGAAATATTTTTACTTTTCGAAAAACAGGCCCGAGGCCTGAGAGGTTAATACTAATTTTCAATAATAACTAATGTATCATAGAGAATAATCATATGTATATAATAATTCGATCTAGTTGGTTTGACTGCATATTTATAAACGCTAATACAGTGAAAACTTTAAAACTACTAACCTACATAGAGTTCTAGTAAAATAATACGTAATATGTCGGTAATCTACATACATTATAAAATATTTTAGTAAGACCCTGTATAGAGGGGTAAGTATACACTTTTCACACTGACATTCATCATAAATTTATGAATAGTTTAGTAGGTAGGTACTCACCGATATCCTAACTGTGTAATTCGTGACAAAATATTGGAGTGATGCAGCTAATGGTGAAATCGATCTCTAAACAACCACAAACATTGGGATCAGGACAAAACTTATATTTATCTCTCTGATATTCTCGCAACTTTGTTGTTTCAAATTACTTAACCAATAGGTACAGCATGCGTGATGCTTTACTTGTAGTATAACAATATAAATGAATGATGAGCGCAGAAGACATCTATTATATAGGAATACTTACGTTCAAGTCCCGACTCTACTTGACTTATTTGGTGCAGGAAATAATGAACTCTAGCAGGCAGACACCAGTCTATACACACGCTCAAGTCAAGACGCGATTGAAGATGCGCTAATCAGCAAGAAGCCACCTGTCTGAAGCGCTCATGTTGCAACGCGATTTATTTGGAAGAGTAGATATTATAACAAAACCCTGTAACAATCTGATACTTGTTGACCACCACAACACGGGCATGTACCTAGCATGGTGGTCGAAAAATCCTCAACTTATGTTAGGGAACGTACCCATACTACGTGACCAATTTTTTGCAATTTTTAACCCCCGTCCCCCCGGTGACCAAAATCCTTAGCAAACCGCCGCTCATTTGTACCAAGCGTGACATTTTGAAGACCCCCCCCCCCCCCCCCCCCCGAAGAGATCACGTAGTATAGGTACATTCCCTAATAATTAACGATGCAATGAATAAATAAAAAAGAATAAAAAAATCTATCTTTGAAAAGATGCCATGTGCATGGTTATAACAAAACACTGTAGGAAAAGTTGCAGCGTTTACTCATGACATTTTCTATTATTTTCGAGTTTTATTTTATTTCTTGCCACCTACTTGGTCACACCCGGTAAGGCGACAAACACACAAGACTCAGCATTACCGCGCGAAAACGTACACACGAGCTTCACACACTCACATATCTACTACGCGATGCTACTATAGATGTGTGAGTATTTGATCGAAGCGTGAACAGAAGACATTGTTACAAATGACCGGCATAGTAAACCTCGTGCGTTTAAAAATAATGCGCCCTCTTTCTGTCTATGGAGAGCGGTACATCCTAAATAAGTCGAAACATGCCTTGTCCAAACCTGAGGCTACAAGCTACAAGCATGAGTGGACTGTGGAGGCGTAAGACGGTAGGCAAGAGACGCAGAGGGGGCGAGAAGGTGTACTAGCCAAACACTCACGTGGTCACCCACACATCGAGAGCTAGTTCTTTTTCGAGCGCGGTGCGACAGCGATAATTTTTGAAAATACCTACCGTCGAGATTTCGCACCGGTGGTATTACCTCTTAACTTTTATAATATTATTATTGACAGTTATTATTTCTACAATATTACTTTTTTATATCTGCCTTTGTATTGTAAATTATGTAGTACTTTTGCTTTTACTTTTTTAGTCATTTTGCATTTTATACTTTTAATACTTTTGTACTTATACTTACACTTTTTTACACTTTATACTTGTAACTTTTAGTACCACATTTTATAAATTATATCTTGTACTTATTCTAAATAACTAAAGAAGTGACTTTAGTTATTTTACACTTCACACTCTTTTACTTTATACTTGTACCTTTTATACACGTTTAATATTTTTTTACTTATGCTTATACTTTTTAAGTTATTATATACTCTAGACTTTTTTTTAACTTATGATAATGACACACAATGTGCCGTAAATTTAATCTCAATATTTCACATTTACGTCTGAAACAAAAATCGAGTGCAGTTTACACGCGGTAGAAGCGAAACTTTTCCAAAACAATCTCAACTAATAGAAGCCTTAAAAAGTGAGGTCATAATCAAAATGGCCCATGGGCGCAGACCTAGCGTCATTTCCGTTTCATCCGAATTTCAAATCACATCGGGGCTAAAGAAGTTTCACTTTAAAAAAAAAAACGGGTGTGCTTTAGACCACACGACTAAAGTAAAACTTCTTTAGCTCCATCTATATGATAAGAAGAGAGAAAGAAAATGTACGCACGCACTGCTCTCTCTTGCTCCTAAAGTGAGATACAGACAATAGGCCTGCACTTATGAGAGAGAGAGAGAAAGAAAGAAAATGTGTGCTCGCACCTCTCTCTCTTGCCCCTACAGTAATATACGAAACGTAACTCTCTCTCTTTCTATCTTCACTAACTTATATCTCCCTCTCAACTACCGTTCGCCTAGCTTTTCGTAACGCTCTCGTCATGCATTTACCAGCTTACTCCCCAAGCCAAGCGTGCGTAAAGAAGTTTAACTTCAAAAAAATAGAAAATTATTTTAAGTAATTGCGAACACTGAATCCTATTATCTCTGGAAGTGTAATCTATGGCGATTTGAAAGAAGACTGAAGAATTTACATAAACGGAACCTTAATTTTTTAACTCGTCTATTATTAATGTGTATGCACTGAATAATGTAACATTTTGTTCAAATTCCTGGAAGCATTTAAAGTCCTCTCCGCCGTTAAGTCTGTTCGTGAAGGCATTACTCATTCTATAGGAGATACGTTTAAATAAGTAATTAAAGCTCCCTGCAGTTAGTTCGCAACTTGTTAAGTACACCTGCCTTATTGGGAGAGCAACCTTCCATTGCTTGCTTAATATTCCTTCTCTAATTAGTACCTGCGCGTAATTCCACTTAGGAGGTATTGAAGGAATTCTGCGAAATGTTGTGAGAAAATACATTTTCATGATAATATTATGGAAAAGACAGACTATACTGTACCCGGAAAGCATATGGATGCAAGTCCAAAAAGGTAAATGTTCAGGAGAGCCAAAACACTACTTTTTCTGTAACTATGGTCTCATAATGCCTTCGGATGTTGTTTGAGAATATTCCAGTCCTTTTTCCTAGTACCTACATACACACCTACCCACCTACATACTTCCTTCTACCTACCTTCCTTCTAGCGGTGATAACTTCCAACAAGCAAGCAGTGTATTATTTGTTTATTTATATATATACGTACAGGGTGTCCGGGGGTAAAGTGCATTAACTTCGGGAGGTGATTCTACATTATGGTAGGAGTAAAAAAGTTAAATAACTTTTTCTGAAATTCCAACTTTTTTTTTCCTGTACAAAAAGAGATACCTACTAAAAATGCTTAGTGTAAGGTAGCCCTTACCCAAGTTAGCTTGCCGGGCGCATTTGTTGCAACGTTGCTTGGTGTGATTTGACCTGTATCCATTGAAAGCGTTTGTAAACATAACAAGACCGAGAATTTGACGTTTATACAGATCGTATGTTTTAAACCAATGTAAAAAGATAACTGCACTTAAATAACAATTGAAGACACGCTTTTAACGATTAAATTGTTATAAACTAATTGAACACTTAACTAATATCATCGCTTTTAACTAGTTTAACAAATTTTCAAAATGTCCACCTTCAGCTTGTAAGCAAGCATGTAAAAGTAAAGTAATAATATTATCAATTCGTACGTTGTGGCGTATTTCATTAATGAATGTCTGCCCGTTCTTTGTTGGTAAAGTAAGGCATTTATCTAATAATTCAATAACAAAATTACGCGGTATTGGCATAATAATTCAATGATAAAATTACGCACAAATAAACACTATTTTTAAAGCTAGGCAGGTTAGGCACGTCTACAACTAAGTAAACAAAAGTAAGTCTGAAAAAGCACGCACTGAATGAAGTTGTTCCTTTAAGTCAGTCTTAATAAATACACACTAGATAAAGACACATTAAATCAACAAGTTTTGACTAACAACAATAAAGTTTTTAAAGTGAAACACTACTACGCGAATAAAATTGTTACATTCGAATTCAACACTGACACTGAGCGCTTGGAGCGGGGATTCGGCATTCGGCAACAGTGTAAAATAATAAAGCCGCCCGCACACGCCGGTCTAATTTTATCTTTTTACTAGAAAACTACCCCAAAAAATTTGAATTTCTAAAAAAGTTATACATCTTTTTTACTTGTACTATCATGTAGGATCACCTCCCGAAATTAATGCACTTTACCCCTGGACACCCTGTATATTACAATACATTACAAAATGATACTTTGTCTGTCCAACTGGGAAAGATACCCGTTTCAGGACAGCCAAATTTTATATTTACTTCATAATATTATTAACAAAGAATGGTTTCGTTCAAGAGATCACAGGAATGAGCTTCTGTAAAGACAACTTTTAAAAACATTAATAATTGCATTCTGAACGAATGGATGGCTTCTATAGTGAGATCACAGGTAGGAGATTATTCCCAGGCCATTTTTAAGAACATTAATAATTGCATTCAGAATGAATGAGTGGTTTCTATAGTGAGATCACAAGTAGGAGATTCTTTCCAGACCATTTTAGAGACATTTACAATTGTATTATTAGAATTTACACATTTATAAACCAATATGTGGCACATGAATTCCCAATGTATTTATGACTATTTAATTTTAATAAAGTACTATAATTTTTATAATTTCTTAATACGAATTTCTTATTATGACTAGGTTTCTATGTCGTTTTTTTTTAGCAGTTCAGTTTACTAAAATCATCAAAATTATACTGTTGGTTTAATACCCATTACAATCTGTGCACAGTTTGGAACATTGTATGTGAAATGTGAATTCTTATGTGGACACCATCAATCCAGCCTGCTATTTCAGACTACAGTGAGTTACGCTTCCCAATTTTCCACATTCTAAGAAAGTTTCTAACAGGTATCAATGCTGATATATAACAAAAAAGTGATTATTAAATCAAGTAGTTTGGTTTTAAAAACGAGCAATCAAAACTAAATATTTTAAATGTAAAGCCTTTAAAAATACTGTTTATAAAAATGCGAAAAAAACAGGGATTTGAGTCCTTCTGCTTTAAAATAAAATGGAATATTTTGTTATGACATGTGATGTACTATGAAAGGATCAATGTTTGAAAATTGTTTACTTCCTTAGAAAGCGTAGTGATGTTAGAGGCAGAAGGATGCAAATGGATTTGAGTCATAATACTCAAAATGCAACTAAATAATAAAGATACAAGTCCATGTGTATCTTTCTGCTTCCAAGATAGTTGTTGCGTTACAGTTGGTGTTTCCGCCCGGCTAGCTCAGTCGGTAGAGCATGAGACTCTTAATCTCAGGGTCGTGGGTTCGTGCCCCACGTTGGGCGCCACTGTAACGAATTAGGCTCGTATTAAATATATCCTGGCGGCAGAGCAGAGATCCAAACTCGGGATAGTGGGCCAAGTAATTCTCTATCATGTAGGTAGGGATTCAATTAAATCAAAGAATATTAACTTTTTACAAAAATATGTATTGAACACAAAAGCAACACGGAAGTGTGCAAACTTCCCATCAGATTATCAAAAGAAATACAGAAAATTAACATACCAGATGGACTCGCTAAACTATCTATACTGAAATACCCCCGGAAGACGAACGCGATCTTGCTTCGCAGAGAGAGAACACGGGACGGGACGGCATCTCCAGCCTTCCCATCCGGGGACGGCGCGGAATCCAGAGCACCAAGGTCGTCCTTCTAATTGAGCAGGAGGCGGCTATACCCCCAAGGAGCGCATTCAGCCTCGGGCCACCTCAACGATCTCCAATCCAAAGGCACGTGGCCCCCAACAGTATCCAAGTCTGGCGTATTACGGTAGTACTGGTAGCAGTCCGTGATTACGCGACGCGGGGTCGTGATGGCATATTCTAGTAGCCAATACCGGGACCAATTCACTTCACGATTTCTTTTCCATAAATACTGCCACAAAATGGCCAACCAACCACATCGAGAAAAAGTGGGACTTTTACGTCATCCACTATAAAAACACCGTACACGAACCTCTCGTGTCACGTAAAAACCACCCCGCGTCTTTTAAGTTTTAAATCAACTTAGATTCTCATGATTAACAGTGATTAAAACACCTTGATGGCGAGTGACCAATTCACGAACAACCTAGTCCATGGCTGCTCGGGAGGAAGTCCCCATAAACAAAACTGCTCTTCTTTCTTTTCCAAAAATTACCAGTGTCCAAAAAAACACCATAGACAAAATAAACACCTAAGCAAGAACTGCATTAGTTACATAATTATTTATGTGACATTTGTTTCAAGTATTGCATCAAAAATTCATTTCTTCAAATTTTGGACTTGCATCCATATGCTTCTCGGGTACAGATATATACTTCCCGTAGACTCCGAAATAATGAATTGCTGTTCCTCAATCAACATTCTACTAATTATGGATATCATTCACTTTTATCCAGAATGTTGAGACATGTCAACGCAAGTCAAAACCTTGAATTTTTTGGTGTAAGCCTAAATGACTTTCGGCAGTCGATACGCAACGTATAATTTTTAAAACCTTTCAATCTCAGTTACTTATTCATGCTATTGTTATATCTTTATTGGACTATTTTAATGGCCTTTAATAAAATATAAATATATTTTAATTATATGATAAATAATTAAAATGGTATTTAATAAATTGAATGAATCACAATTCAAATTAAAACGGAAGAAGCAGTTAAAAATAAATAATATAATCATAAACACAAGAAGGTATTGCTTTAATTTTGCATTCTATCAATTAAGGTTTTATCCGGTCAGCAACTGCATCTTGAAGCACAACACGAAAGTGTTGAGATTAGGAGAAAGAGACCCGAAGACCCTAGAGATAAAAGTGAGCATCGGGTCACCAGAGGCAAGGCGGCATTCTAAAATGTTCCCGTACTTCTAAAATTCAGAAATCCCAGTACATAACTCTTATATTTTCAGTAGGTACATAATATAACGAATTTATGTAGCCGTTCTTAAAATAGTTAGGAAACGTACCCATACTACGTGACCTGTTCGGGGTGGGGGTCTTCAAAATACCACGCTTGGTACACCGGGAGGGGGTGGGTGGGGGGGTTAAAAATTGCAAAAAGTTGGTCACGTAGTATGGGTACGTTTCCTTAGTAGTGTAATGGTAAACATAATTGTCTCCCAAGCGGTTGATTGGGGTTCGATTCTCTGCCGTACTATTTTTTTAACTGGGAAGATGGGAAACTCCATCACAAAGAGAACTGTGTGTATACTGTCGGATCTGCCCTGAGGATGGACACTGTAACGCTTTCCGAAACGTCGGTTAAAGAAGGAGGTAGCGCAACACGGCATAACACCCCAAAAACAAATAACGAAAATGTGTGTATACTGTATGTACAAATATGTACAAAAAAGAGATGAGTGTATATTTGTTTTATAATTTATTTTCGGCAACTAAAGGGTTAAAAAATCTTGCCGGCTCTACGCTTCAACGCATTTCAAAAGGCATAAAACAGCTGACATTAACTTCTCAGCCACCGTTTTTTTTTTCAAATTAAATCTATAAAAATTCAACTTCTGAATTAATAATGTAATAATATTTTAAAATTATTATGGTAGATATTATATGTACGCCGGTTCCATGGCAAAACCGAACATTTTATTGTTTCTTTTATCATTTTCAGTTTTGTCACAGTTCTACCATCTCCTATCCGGTGATCATTTGCAGCACGCTCCATAATGGAAGACACTCTCAGTATCGCCTTGACGAAGGACCACAATTATGTTGCAAGACCTTAGCCTTGTTTGACAACACGATCTAAATACTCCTAGCTGGATATTTAATTACCACCCTACCTCTTCTCCACCCATTTTGCTTCTCCACTCCTCTCAGACTTACAACATACATTTGGGATACGGGTATGGGTACCGCCGCCCCGGCAACCCCATTTATTGGATAACCAACACCTCTGCCATGGGTCCGAGGTTGAAGGAGACCTTTCGACACTTCCAATCGGACTCCCTCGACCCATCGCCTTGCTCCGCAGTGGGAAGGATGGATTTCTTCATTCGTCACTCCTGAACACAAATGACCCCTGGATTGCTAGGTACTACTCATTCCTTTTTCTTCCCTAGAACTTCCTCTTATTTCTTTCCCTAAAAAGACCCAATGAACTATGAAAAGTTTGGCCAATGAACTATGAACATATTGTCGTGTTATTAAATTCACCCGTATAAATTATTGTTTCAAAATTGATGTAACTCGATATTATGCTAGTGTCACACCTAGAGTTAAAGCGTTCCGATTGGGAATATATAGCAAGCGATATGCTGAAACAGGCCAGCCAAAAAATGCTGGCACTTTTAACGCTAAGTGTGACACTGGCATTAATTTTTAGCGCCCTTGAGGTGATTTTTCACAAAAACGGCGCTCTACACATTATCCAATTATTATTATTATGATTAATGAAAAAAAAACTAAAATAAATTTCCGTATTTAATCGCCAATTCGTGGAATTTACTGATCTTTATAAAATATCAACATCGCTTGCGACTGGACAGACGGCTCCCCTTATCCTCGGCGGGACTGCCGGACGACCGCGTCTGCTTTTGTTAAGACCTAGTTTTAATAAAAAGTAGCTTTTTTATAAACAAAAGTTAGAGTCCTGACGTGTAGGAGGAAACTATATTTTTCCTTAGAACTCCGGGGGAAAGTGGTGAGCACCTTCCAATGTCACGTATAGCCATGGATCACCACAAGAGGTTCGCTTCGTTTAGTAACTCACCTCATCCCATGACCCGCAGGGTTGCTCGGGTTCATGTGGTGAGGTTTGTCCAGGTCTTGGCGGCCAATGCGCCTTCCTGCCTGCCACGTGGTGGGCAGGATCGAGAGACTGGATGAGGGAGATCTTTTATCCTTTCCAGCCGCAATCTCTCGACCCATCGCCTTGCACCGCGGTTGGAGGGATGGATTCATACGTCCGTTACGCCTGGACACACTGAATCCCAGATTCCTACCTATCTCACATACCTACTTCCTTCCCAGAACTTCCTCTCCTTCCTGTCCTTTAATAAAAAAAAAACCTCCACCCAGCACCCCCAAGACGGCAAAGGAAAATTATTTTCCTCTGGGCCTCCTGTGAGGAGCTAATGTAAGAAAATACGCAGCCGAAGTGTTTAATTAATTAAATCTCTACTGGTAAGGCGTATTTATATAATACATTTTAGTTGTACCGGTCATAATGCGACTTTTATTAATCTCTCGTCCGTAGTTTACGACCTAACGCCCCGCTAAAGCGTTACTTTTACTAGGACTCGTATTCCAGGCTTTATGCTTTACACGTTACACTTTACGTCGTCCTGTTTCACGAATGGCAACTCGGAACACAGCCTTTTCTCGAATCAGAGCCTGCGTTTTGTGAAGGGATTAATTATATTCCGGCAGTTGCGAGGGGACCAATTCACTAACAACTAATGAAAGCAATTCTGAGCCTTTGTAAAAATTTAAATTAAATTTAAAGATGTCCCTTATTTTAAATATACATATATAAAGGGGTGCTGTTCTTTTTTTACAAAAGTAGTGATTTGAAACCTCCTTTTCAGCTTCAACCCACAATTACTTGAGCCGGTCTGAAGCGCACATAAAAAAACACGATAATATCTTGAATTTTCGAGCGAATAAATTTTGAATACTTTAAGTCTAATCAAAAATTATATTTATTTTAAACTAGATGCTCCCGGCATGCGTTGCTATGCCATTTAATAAAAAAATTGTTTCTCCCTGAGTGTCTTTTCCCATTCGTCCCGTTCCCCTTCCGCCTCCCCTTCTTCTCCTGCGTCCTCTTCCTCTCTCGCGTTCCCACTCCACTCCCCCCCCTTCCCCCGTCCCGCGAACCCGCCTCCCGAGTTCCCCTCCCCCCTCACACCTTCCCCGCCTTCCCTCTTCCCTTTCCCGCTCCCTCGACCCGCCAACCCTCCTCCCGCGTTCCATATATTCAATCCCAGTACATTCAGTTTTTAAACAGCCCGAGTGCCACCTTTTACAATTTTTATTCAAATTTCCATTTTTCATGTATATTAAATTTGGAACCTAACACAGGTACCTATTTAAAATATCTAAAATTCTTGATTCGATTCAAACTATTAGGGGAGTACCTACTTTAAATAAATTTATCAACTTAAAGATTTTGAAAAATAGAATCCTGATTTAACAATCATTGTTTTGCAAAATGTCTTTCTCAAACATGGGAACTGTCAAACGTGCGGTAGTCGTTAGGTTTACTGAAATTATCCAATTTTCTGCGCAATTTTCTTAATTTTTTTCTCCGTATGAACCATTCTCGTACTTCAAGGAATATTCTAAAAAAAGAATTACCGAAATCGGTTCAGCTGCTCTCGAGATTTGCGCTTAGCAACACATTTAGCGATTCATTTTTATATATAAGAAAGAAAGGTACCGCTTTGTTACAAAAATTAATGTTTGTAATATATGAAAAATGAAAATTTGTAAAAAAAAATTGCAATAGTTGCTCGACCGAGCTGTTTGAAAATCTGCCGGGACTGAATACATTAAACGCGGGATGGGGGAGAGGTACGCTGGTGGGGGGTTCGCGGGAGAGGTGGGAGGGAAGGCGGGGAAGGTGGAGGGGGAACGCGTCAGGGGAATGGGACATGAGAGGAGAAGGAGAGGCGGAAGGGGAACGAGAACGGGACGAATGGGAAAAGACACGCAGGGAGAAATAATTTCTTTATTAGTGGCATAGCAACGCACGCCGGGAACTCGCTAGTTATAATATAAATTTCCTAAGCGAAATAACCACCGGTGGATTCCGTCAGAGAATTGAGTCTTCCGGTTCTTCCGACTTTATGAGGTCGGAAAGAGCGGGAAAGCATTTGGCGGGAAAGTGTCACATTTAACAGATGTATTAAATCACTCCTAAAATAAATGCCTTTTGTAGGTTGTAGGTATATGGCTTGGCCCACGCGACTGGATAAATCTATTATTAGATTCGAAACAATGTTGTATCATTTGCCATATTTATTTACGATTTACGACCCTCATTACCAGCGGTGAAATTCACATTAAATATTGCCCAATATAATACGATTGTCGGAGATTGGTTAAATAATTGGACAAATTTGAAATTCAACTCTGCGCCTGTGGTAACATGACGAAATTGCACTGACGTGAACTTTACATAAATATAATATTACACTACCAGAATTACACACAAACGTAATTATTATACATGGACGAGATTACACATGGGGAGAGTTACATCTACTTAAATTATACCTACCGAATTATGCACAATTAAATTTATTTTTAATTTTTAACTTTATGGGTAAAATTTCAAATTTTAATATTTAATTAAATGAAGATAACATTTAATTAAAGGCCTTAATATTTAATTAAAGGCCTCGTCAAACAGAAGGCTTTATTAACGCGAAGGCGTTATTCGTACGTTCAAATATATAATACGCATCGCGTACTTTCTATTTGAACGGCTTTGGCGTTAGGCAGAGCGTAGACCCGATTGATTTATTTCAATTCCAATGTCCTCCCACAATGGATTGCCTTTACAGGAACATTTTTGTACGCACTGTTCCTCATTTCATAAAAACAAGAATGTTTTCGGACACATTCAATTAACTTTTCAAAATTCATTTTTACCACTGTCAAGCTAGAACGCCCGGCGTTAAACAAAATTTTGCAAAAAAATACAACGCGACGTTCTATCGCCGCGTTAGAAAGTACGCGTAATGCTAGCGCGCTCGCTCTGTTTGACTGGTCTAGACATTTCAGTACAACAGTTCTGTTTCATCGCATTCATAGACCTGGAAAAGGCTTTCGACAAAGTAGAATGGAAAAGACTCTTCGAGATTCTGAAGAGAATTGATATCAAATATAGAGATAGACGAATAATCCAGGCGCTATACAAGAATGAGGCCGCTATAATTAGATGTGACAATGATACAAAAAAAGCCAGTATAAGACAAGGGGTGAGACAGGGATGCTCTCTGTCACCTGTTCTTTTTAACGCTTATATACAAAGTGCGATTGACGACTTGAGAGAGAGAATGAGTCACAGAAAAGGTGTAAAGATACACGGGCAAAAGGTGGATATGATAAGGTTTGCTGACGATATTGCATTGGTTGCTGAAAGCGAAGAAGAACTGCAAGAGGCCTTAACAACCATGCAAAGCATTCTCCAAAATAACTATAACATGAAGATAAATAAAGACAAAACAAAGCTGCTGACTGTAGGCCGAACGCAACATCAGATGCGAATAGAGATGTCAGGAGTTCCACTAAAGAACGCCAAGGAGTTTGTCTATCTCGGGAGCAAAATAACATGGGACGGTCGGTCTAAGAGCGATGTCGACAGCCGTATACACCAGGCTAGGCTTGCTTTCAATAAAAGGTCGAAAATAATTGAATCAAGTAATATAGACCTAAAGCTGAGAATACTCCTCATCAAGACCTATGTATGGAGTATCTTGATGTACGGCTGCGAAACATGGTGCCTATCCAAAAGAGATAAACGGAGACTAGAGGCTTTTGAGATGTGGTCCTATAGAAGACTATTAGGAATTTCCTGGAGAGACCACATTACAAATGAGGAGGTTCTCCAAAGAATCGAAGGAGGAAGGCACCTGCTCAGGACCTTGTCCGAAAGGCGTGCAAGATGGATCGGCCATGTAATACGACAAGAAGGCCTCTTGCATTCCATAATGGAGGGTATGACCGAGGGGACAAACTCTAGGGGACGCCCACGCCGAGAGTACCTGGAGGACCTGCTGGTGGACGTGCGCTGCTTATCATATGCAGACCTCAAAAGAGCCGCACAAGACAGGGAAGAATGGAAGAGGAAACTGGAAATTGCTGCAAACCAATCCCAGGATTGAAACCAGAGAGAGAGAGTTCTGTTTGACGAGGCCTTTGAAACTCAATCGAAAATCTGGAGACATCAACTGGAAAAATCAGAAAAGGATTTTGGCTGCACTGGGGCTTACTAATGTATTTTACATTCCCCAAATCAATACCTAATTAATGCAAACACATCGCAGTTTTATTGGTCCTCGTGTATTTAATATTCTACTAAAACAAATTCAAATAAGTAATAAAATATCACACCATGAAAAAGAATTAAAACTGTGGCTAAATATTTAGATTTTGAAACACCATTCCTATAGATCATTTGCAACTTTTCACTTTTCACTGCAATATTTTACCTACACTTGAGAAACTAACTAACTAACTAACCATCACGCCGTATCTCCGCAGGGGTAGGCAGAAAGGACGGACCGCCAAACAACTCGGTCTTGGCACACACCCCTTGCCTCGTTTACATTCATGCATCGCCTTATACACGCTCCTATATTATTCTGACTCTTGACATGGCCCAACTCAAGTATCTGATTCACTTGGTCGTGCCATGTCTTTCTCGGGCGTCCCCGACTTTTTCTACCATTCACATGTGCGTCATATATTCTCCTTACGGTGTGCCGTGTCCGCTCCTTACACTCCTTTTTTCAAAGATTCGTTCTGCATGCCAAAACCATCTGAGCGTCCCTTTCTTAATTTTACTCATTACGCTATATCAGCCTTGCATTCTTTGCGGATCTCCACGTTTCTCACACGATTGTACATGGTTTTACCACGCATTCGCCTCAGGGATCTCATTTCTACAGCGTTCAGTCTACTTTCATCCTTCCTCTGCCGATTCCATGCCTCACTGCCATACATCAGAGTAGGTACCAGCACTCCATTCTGGACGGCTAGCTTCGCTTCTTTGGACCGTTTTTTGCTAGCGGCAACGGCGTTCAGCCCTCCATTAATGGAGTTACCTGCATTTACCCTCCTATAGCCTTCCCATCTCTCGTAAACATACTTCCCAAATTCAAAAACTCATCCACCTGCTCCAAGTATTCATCATTCACAACTATGTTGCACATTGTTTTCGTACTCTCTCTTTCAAATACCATGACTTTAGACTTACTTACATTCATCAATACTCATTCTTCATACACACTTCGTTCATACTAGAACTAGACACGAGAGACCGTAGATCTTCCGTACTATTAGAATTACATTTGAGTATATATTATAATATAATAACTTGAAAATGATTTTGAATGAATTTGTTTGAATATTACCCACACAAAGGCCGAGCTCGGGTTCCCATTAGTAACATTTGTTTTATATTTTTGCACACGTAAATTATTATTTTTTAAATGTATTTGTGTTGTAAAATTAGTGGTAAGAGACGGTGCACATAATATTGTTGGATTTTCCAGGAATGTAATCTACGAGTGCAATTCCCCTTTTTTTCTACGCAATGCTGTTGGGGGGGGGGGGGGGGTTGTACCACCTAACCCCACCCCCTTATACGTATACCTTATCAGCCTTACTCATCATCGCAAAATAAGATTACACCTCGGAGCAAGAGCGGGTTAGGTGAAATTGTTACTCAACATGGTGGGTTAATCGCGCGCATGCGCGTGTTTTTACCGAGTCGCTGTACCGGGAGATGTAGTAGCTGTCAGAATTTAAACCACCCGATCACCAGGGTTAACTCAGTACCCCGTGCGTTGTAACTGACGAAATGGCGAACTTTTATGAGAATCTTGACATTTTGAACGGAGCTTTGGCAAATATTGACCGTATTCGCGGCATTCGTGCACCACGGCCACGGAAAAGGTTTAAAAAAGGTACGATCCATTTTCACGGAAGGAGATATAAGGTGTCTAAATATAGATTTACCAAAGTCAACGTTGTGTTGACGTATGAATAAACGTGAAGTTGGCAACACGCCGCGAAATGCTAAATTGGCCGCGTTTTTGAGCTTTGGAGCAGTGTTGCTACCGTAAAAAAATCATAACAGCTGTCGAGAAACATTATGATGATGAGTAAACATTTTTACCCTGAGCAGTGTAAGCTTACTCCACTGTGTAGCTGCCGCGACGCTACAGAGCCGTGGTACGGTTTTATGATGAGTAAGGCTGTATAAGTATATGTATACGCCCTGGCACTAGGTGTAATTCTCTTAGCAAAAAGCATAGGATCCACCCTACACCCGATCAACAGCGCGGACTTCAACGAGTAATAATATTACTAAACCAAGTATAAATATATGCGGTTTTTGAAGTTTCCTAAGATCAAAATATTTGTCAAATACATACATATCTATATATATATAAAAATGAATCTATTTTTGCTTGCTTGTTTGTTTGTGCCTTATGCGTTCCTAAATCATTTATCCGATTGCGAAGAAACCTTTGTGATTTGATGAGCGCGTGCCCACGATGGTTTCTATATATATTAGTGAGCTCTGGCGTTATGAAATTATTTCCTATACTACTCATCCGATTGTGACGTAACTTTGGTGAGTTAACGTGTGCACGTCCGCGAAGGTTTTTATGTACACTGGTGAGCTTTTGGTGGTCCTTAAAACGGTTCGGGAAAGTGGTAAGTGCCCTCGACTCTACACTGGTGAGCTCTGTCGTTATGAAATTTGTTTAAAAATGTTGCAATAAGTGGCGCGCAGTTTAGCGGCAGGGAGGGTAGGCGGGATGGGTAGGGGAATCTTGGCGGGGCGGGGGCAATGAAGGGGAGGGGGATTCGCGGGAGGGGTTCGAGGGAGGGGGAAGGCGGGGAAAGTGAAAACGGTGTGGGACGCGGGAGGGAGGGACGGGTGGAAGCGGAAAAGGGGAGAGGGAAAGGCGAGGAAGTTGGAGAGAGAACGCGGAAGGCGAAGAGGAGGCGGAAGGAGAATAGGTACGAATAGGAAAGGACACGCAGGGAAAAATAATATATTTATTTAAGTGGCATTGCCACGCATGCCGGAAACTCGCTAGTCGTTTATACAGGGTGTCTGGGGGTAAAGTGCATTAACTGCGGAAGGTGATTCTACATGATGGTAGGAGTAAAAAAGATTTTTTTACTTAACAACTTTTTCCGAAATTCCAAAATTTTTTCCCATTCAAAAAGACGTACCTACTAAAAATCCTTAGTGTGAGGTACGATCTTACTTGCTGAGAGCCTGCCGAGCGCCCGACTCGATTGTGATTGGCCCGTATCGTAACAGCGGAAAATAATAAATCTGGCCGCACACGCCGGACTAATTTTATCTTTTTATCTCAAAACTACGCCTAAAAGTGTAGGTACTATCATTTAGAATCACCTCCCGAAGTTAATGCACTTACCCCCGAACACCCTGTATATTTGTCACCCATTTATTTGTGTAAACGTTGTATTGGGGAATGAAAAATATTGATAGATACAGCTATACAATATTTTGAACAAAATCCCACCAAAGTTCATCACCTAATCTCCAAGAAGAAAATATTATTCTAACTTTGATCTCCGTAAGAAGAATGTAGGCACTACCTACTCTCGTAAAGTTTGTTCGCATTTCCTCCCGCTTATGAAACTACCCCTATGTATTTGTGAGTTTAATCTTAAACAAAAACATTAGCCCTACAATTCATCTCTTTATTCCCTTCCGCAAGTTGTAGGGGGGGGGGGGGGGGGGAGGCGGTCGGTGAGAGGAATAAAAAAGAGAAAAATGAATGGATTGGGAGCAGTAAAAAGCAACGCAGAGGGGCGGCAATAAATTCTGTATAATCCAGAAAGCATCTGCAGGGGTAGGCACTAGCTAGTAGGCAGATGCCAGGGATAACCAACAGTTGGTTACCGTCTACATTGAAGATAAGGAGAACATGATTGGCACCAATATCCAAACAAATTGTTAGTACAAATTATTAATTATTAAAAATGGACAAAATATATGCTTATTCCTTTCTTTATTTAATATAGATACATAAGTGTACAGTGGAGTTATATAAGTTACACATCGGTACAGAAATTATTTAAAATTGCAATCTCACCAAAGAAGAAGCTAGTTCTTGTGCTTGATGAGCGAGTTACACTAATTATAACTGAAATAGAATAACATTATGCAAAAGGTATGCATATAATAGGATCAATTGAGACTTCTGGATCATATATATGTGTAGGTGTACATACATAGGATACGGTTACATACTAAAATATTGTGCATTTAAGAGAAATTCAAAAAATCTAAATAAAATAGAGATGAATATAGATTAATAATAAATAGATAGAAAGAGAAAAACAGGTAATTATTTAGTTAATTATTCCTGATGAAGTGTAGCTTCAGTTTGAGTTTCAGTTTATTGATGTCTTTGGTTTTTTTTATTTCAATAGGAAGGTTGTTGAAAAACTTCATTCCTAAATGTACGAAGGCATCATAAGGATGCAATATTCCTGTATAAATTAGTTAACAATAATATTCAATGCCCGGAGTTGCTAAATAAAATTCAATTTAATGTACCTGCGCGTACAACACGCTCTTCTGTCCTGTTCAGGGTTGATCAATGCAAGACAAACTGCAAGCAAAATTCTTGTCTGAACAGACTATGCAATAGTTACAATAGCATATTATCCAAGGTGGACATTTTCAATTCCGAACCTACCAAATATAAGGGGTACATAAAAGAGTATTTCTCTGATGTTTCATGAATATGTTATGTGTCTATGTTTCTATCGTTTATCTTTAATTCTGTTATGATTTGATTTATATGTACAATCTGGCTTCTTATGGTTACCAATGTATTGATATTTTATGTTTTATGTAAATTTTAGTTTTATATACTTAATCTTTTGTTTTATAAAATTTTTGATCTCATAATGCTTTATTATAAATTTATTATTTAATTTTTTTTATTATGCTGTTAATCAGAGGTAAAGTCACATGGAGGAAATCCATAATTGGTTTTATTTTGGCTATACAAACATGTACAAACTGTAAAAATGTAAACTGTCGATTTCCCGAAAATAAATAAATAAATAAATAATTGTTTTGCTTTAGTTTGGTATTAAATTTTGGGATTTTGATGTTGTCTTGATATCTTTTTGATTGGTGAGTTTAAAATTTTTTTATGATATTATCTTTGTAAATTTGGATAATTGCATTTTTCTTGAAGATATTCTCTACTCGAGGCACCGTGAAATCTGCGAAAAGCATTTCTGTTGGATAAGTGGAAGGTTTCTTTAGGATTACTTTAATGATTAGTTTCTGGATTAGGTGCGCAAAGCCGATATATCGTCATGATATTTTATGCCTCTTGAGTTATATAATATGATGTGTAATACTTGGTCACTGTATGGGGAATACGTGACCCCTGTCACATCATGATGAAAAAGAAAGGGGTCTTTTTGGCCCTGAGCTCTGTATGCCAATATATTATAAGTCAAAAGTAACCCTGTCAACTGTTCATTCGACTTTGGAAATACGTAGGTATTGGCAATTTTTATTTATTTAGCAAAACAAAAGGTAATGCTTATTAAATAATCAACAACTGTCATTTTCACGAACAATATCGCAACACGAGAGAGATGGTGGACTGTAAATCTATTTTTTGTTAATCAAGACAATTGACTGCGTTTTTTGACCTCAATTTGGCAATTGAAAGGAGTTTGATGAGTTCATCTGCTGTTTCGGGTCGATCTAGATGCTGGCTGCACTCCACGATAACGGCACAACTATACGGTCACAATTACCGACACTTTTTGGTAAATTATTAGTATTTTTTTTACGATTATTAGCGAGATTTCTAAAGCGAGATGTGAACTGTGATTTTTCAACTCATTTGATGCAGGTAAATTTAGATTTTGTGCAATATTGTAGCTGTGTTCCACAGTAGGTAGGAAACACCTTCCTCTTCTTTTGTAGTAACTACGTAGAGACTTTTAAGGAAAGGAGGAAGATAAATGAAAAAATAACAATGAAGAACTTGGGAACATGGGTTTAGTTTTTTAACGATATCACTGCGATTTTTCAACTCATTTGATGTAGGTAAATTTAGATTTTGAGCAATATTGTAAATCTGTTCCACAGTAGGTAGAAAACACCTTCCTCTTCTTTTGTAGTAACTAAGTAGGGACTTTCAAGGAAAGGAGGAAGACAAAGGAAAAAATAATAATGAAGGAGTTGGGAACATGGGTTTAGTTTTTAAGCTGTTTTAGAACTAAACAGTTGTAAAAATAAATAATTTTAACATTTTTCTACGGATTACTGACACTTTATGAAACCATAAAAAATAATTAATTAATCTAGATCTAGAGGGTTAAATTAAGTACTACGATGTATAGGATATTCAATAATGATTACGTATTTTCTTTTTTAGTGAGATTACCGCACAAGTTTCAATTGACCAGAGCCAATGGAACAATGAAATATCCCCACTAAGATGTTTTATTATTACTAATATAAAGTTCCACACAGGAAACGCTTAGGATGTCGTAAAAAAAAAGAAAAAGTCGCAGAAGTTCAAAAAGTTCTCACGTGAATTCCTTTGTGTGTTATCTAGCTCTGCCCCGATGCTCCTCCGAAGTTCTCGAAGCATCTTCCATTGAAATACCAGTAAAAGCATTCCCACTTGACGTCTGCGCTCTAAAGATAGCATTCCGTCTGCTAAGATAGGTGTTTCGTCGTGGATGAACTAACTTTCGTTGAAACCAAATAGCATTACCTGATTTTATATCAAATTCTAACTGTGCTGTAGTCTTTGTTCATGTCTAATGTCCCAACATTTCAAAGTAGGTATTAATTCGTTACGCGTGAGAACAATGACGCGAGCTAATTTACGTCTGTGGGCCTATATTGCGAACCCCTGCAGCAAGTAGTAATCAGGTAGAGGGTTTGGTCTGCGCTGTGTGGAGGCAAGTCCCCTACCTGTTACAGCATCAGAAGGGAGAATGAGACTGGATGCGAGATTTTATGCAACGCACGTGATTTTCCACATTTTTCTGATACGTGCGTCAGCAGGGAAGGAAATACGCAAAACCCTGGGTGTCATTAGGCGAACCCTAACGATCTTGGTTGCACCCCCCAAATGCATTTATTTAAATGGAAATTCAAGAGCGTGACAAACAAAATGTAATTTTTCAAGTAGGACGCACGGATAGCAGTGGGAGGGATCGGGCGGCATATTTCCAAAATCTATACCGGTTTAGTCGCTGTAGCGACAATTTACGTTTTCAATGTCGAAATATAAATATTTAGAAATAAAATAATTAATTTCTAACATACGCATTCACGAGATTAGTTTATCTAGATTTTAGAACAATTTGTGTTTTTGCAAAGTGATAAAAAATCCTACTAATATTATAAAAGCGAAAGTTTGTATGGATATATGTTTGTTACTCTTTCTATCTATCTATTTATTTATTTTTTTTATTTATTTTTTTTTTTTTATTATTTTTTTTTTGTTTGACATCAAAAGCATAACAGGAATATAAACATACTTCAAGGTGACAATATAGGTTAACCTTAGATAAATATTTCAATGTACATAATGCTTAGGTACATTACGGTAAATTACGATTTTATATTTTAGAGGGGTGGGTAGGAATCAGTATGTCCAGGAGTGATGAGTGTATGAATCAATCTCTTCCTTGCGGTGGAAGACAGTGGGTCGAGAGAGACTAGCTGGAGAAGTCAAAGGGTTTCCCCGAACCGACTTCTCCTGATCCGGCCCGTCACGCAGCTGGTGAGCAGGCGCAGGCCTAAACACACCTCACCCGATGATCCCAGGCACCCCTGCTGAGTATTTTTACAAGGGTTAGTAATAAACGATAGTTTCCTAATGTGTGTATGTTGTGATGCTGAAGGGAGCGGGGAAGGGAAGGAGATTGGTAAGAGGAAGGTTGAGAAATGCTGGCTATTCTGATCACCCAACACGGTTAAATCCATTTCAAGCAACGTTTGATTATTATTAGTGGCGGTCGTTAACCAGGGCTATTCTAAGATTATTTACCACTTTTAAACATTTCGTGATGTGACAATATTAACAATATACGAAATTATAATCACTTAAAAATATATACACTGCTCATAGCAAAGGCATGAGCGAAACCGGTATGTACGTTTTTAAAATATAATTTTTTTTTATATTTTAAAATATACAAAAACGGGCAAAAATGAAATAATTTTGGTACCTTCATTATCGCTTCTCTGAATCATTCCCACAATCAGTTCCAATTTTTTAAATCAAACTAATCCCAGTTCTAGAGGTTATTGAACCGGAATTACATATACCACCGAACTTATTATTTTTAACGAATGATTAATCCGATTAGAAAAATTAAGTTTAAGAATCATGAATTCCAACTTAAATTGAAAAATTACCTGAAACTACAGTTAGAATTCATATCTATTATTATTATTTCTTTTAAATCTTGAAATCTGTTTTATAGATAAATCTTGAGTTTTTCTTACTTATCTTTTTTTATTATTTGAATATTTTATTATTTACTTACTTACATGATTTCATATAATTGTATAATATACTCCCTCACCAAACATAAGGGCCTTGTCTCTTTATGGTGAGGAAAGGCTATTTTTATAATCCATTATAACACTGTACAACATGATAAAAATGTACACTTATTGTGAAAAACATACAAGAATTAATAAAAATAAAAATTAAATTTTAAAAAGTCATTAAGATAATACTTATTTATTTACGCCTATTTAGGCTGTTACATACATATACCTATATAACAATATTGACGAAATTTTGCTAGTAAATAGTGCAGGAAACGACTGTTTAAAACACTTGCACAAAAATAAATATAAAGTAAAAATATTATTGAATTTGATCCACATCAGTATGTAGGTATAAAATATAAAAAATCCAAAAATAACATTTTTTCTTTCAACCGACAAAATATTGTTAACGTGTTAGTCGATTTAAATAGCTTTATCAAAATATTCCCCTACTTGATGAAAAAAACTTCAATAAGGTATGCTTATATATTAAATTGATGTACCAAATATATCAACAACATCGGAGTATTTGTTTCCAAGCAGTTTAATCCGTCGCATAGGAGTGTCATATTGGGATGTTGACATAGAATTGCTACAATAATATGGTAGGTACTGTCTTGTGATTAACCTGCCTGGAGTATAAAAAATTTACATATAATAAATCAGGGGTATCAAACATTGAATTAATGATTTTATACAATCTAACAATTTATGGAATGGAAGCATGGACGCTTACTGAAGAATTAATTAGGCGACTTGAGGCATTCGAGATGTGGATCTATAGAAGAATACTTAAAATAAGCTGGATGGACAGGGTCACAAATGAAGATGTTATGGTTCGGATGAATAAAGAAAAGGAAGTAATTAAAATCATAAAAATCCGAAAACTTCAATATCTTGGACACGTATTGAGACATCCAGAGAAGTATGAGATCTTGCATCTCATAATGCAGGGAAAGATTGCTGGAAGACGGGACCCTGGAAGAAGGAGAACCTCATGGCTGAAAAACCTAAGACAGTGGTTTGGCCAGTCTACCGTGGAGCTGTTCCGGGCCGCAGTAAACAAAGTTCGCATAGCCAACATGATAGCCAACGTCCGTTGAACGGACAAGGCACAAGAAGAAGAAGAAGGTTAAATCGGAAATGATTCTACGATCGGATGATTTTATTAAATTTAATGAACAAAGTACGTTTAGGCATTCACTAGGAATGCCCATTTTAAAATTTACATATCTTAAAAATTTATTTTGGATTCTTTCAATCGCATGTGAAAGAACCTCGTATTTTGGGGACCAAACCGTGGAATTGTATTCCAAATGACTCCTTACGAGTGACATATATAATGTTTTTACAGTATTGGCATATTACTCCCATTAAAACGAGAAATGGTGCGAAGTAAAAAAGAGTATAATTGGAAACAAAAAAAATATATTAAGAACGCAGCAAGATAATTTCTAATTATTATTATTGCAGCAAATAAAATTTCAAAAAAACATCGTCATCATTCGGCACTTCCCCTCGCAATAAAATACAAAAAAGCACCCTCCAAATGATTGCAGCCGTTGAAGGCCACGTTTCATATTGATTTTTCCAACCCCCGGTTTTCGATGCACCCGACGCGAAACAACACGCACATAAGTTCATCTAAATATTCGAGGGTGGAATAGTTAGGGGAGGTTAGGGCACAATGGGCCGGGCGCAGCATCCTCAACTAAACACCCTCCTAGCAACCAACCCCCTTTCCCTCTATGCGCTTTCTCGGTTTATAACAATAATAACAGAAAGCAGATTCAATGTAAACACCGCATATGAAAGCGGGACTACGGTATCCCCGAGTTTTTTTTTTTTATTTTTTTTTTTATTATTATTGTACAACAGAATAATTCCAATTACAGTACAATTTAGTTGCCATATCAGCATCTAGGCAATTTACTCTTCAATAATAGTTTCAAGGCGCCCCTGAGGTGATTTTTCAAAAAAAGGCGCTTTATAAATCAGCCAAATATTATTATTAATCGTCCCAAAACTAAGCGGGCATTACACTCTTAAAATAAATTATGTGTGATTTACTTCGTGGACAAAATATATCAAAAATGGTAATCCGGAATTGCCTAAATGCTTACAAATGGTACCAACCTTCTTCCAAAGGCAGCTCTTCAGACTTCGAAATGGCATTCACACATTGAAAAAAACACCTCACACAAAAATATAATATGATATTTCTTTATGAACAAATTAGGATTCCCAACTTGACCCGAAGAGAGCAAAATTCATTATGATTGAATTTATTTATACATGCATATATATTACAATACATTACAATGATACTTTGTCTGTCCAACTGGGAAGGATACCCGTTTCATGACAGCCAAATTGTATATTTAGTTCATAATATTCTTAACAAAGGAATGGTTTCGTTCAAGATATCACAGGAATTTGCTTCTGTCAAGACAACTTTTGAGAACATTAAAAATTGTATTCTGAGCGAAGGGATGGTTTCTTTATGTCTTTGAAAGAATCGCAAAGATGTGATTTTTTTTCAATGTCATTTTGGAGAACATTAATAATTGCATTCAGAGTGAATGAGTGGTTTCTTTAGTGAGATCACAAGTAGGAGATTCTTTCCAGACCATTTTAGAGAACATTTACAATTGCATAATTAGAATTTATACATTTATAAACCAATATTTGACATATGAATTCCCAATGTATTTATGACTTTTTAATTTTAATAAAGCACTATAATTTTTAGAATTTCTTAAACAGTAAAAATTACACAATTATAAACCAAATATATGACAAATGATTTTTTTTCAAGCTCGTTTTGGAGAACATTAATTTATTTAGTTGTTTATTTATTTCTTTTATTTTACGCCCAGAGGACTTTTATATAAATAATAAAGGCAGTACCTCCATCTTTAACATGATCAAAAAAATAGTTTTGATAAAGTTACGACGGAAATAAAAAGTACATAAATGAAATAAAAATATAAGCAACAAAACGTACGGGGTGATATATAATAGGTATCAATATGTTTTGATAAAAAAATACGAATTTAATATAAAAATACTGCCAACAAAAATTTAAAAGTAAGAGAAGAAAGGTTTTCAAAATTGCAACATTAACCATGTCTTTAACACCTAAGTACGAGTAGATTCGCTCAGTGTCAAGCCAATGCCTAAGCCAAAAAAAATATTCGAATAGTTTTCCAAACGGACATCATCTGAGGTGCATTTCAACTTCCACAATACATTTGATGCAACTTTGAATACACAAAGACAAAAAGACTATTTTTTGATTATAGGAAATAATATTGATTAATTTATAACTACTTCGAGACCAAAAAAGGAAGTATGTATTATATATTATCCTGCTTAACTGTGTTGACGAGAAATGAAATGCAACTATGTTTTTATTCACTCCTACAACATAAGTCTCTTCAAGACCCCATGTTCACTCCTTCCTCTTCTCAAAAAGACCCTAAAGATGATACAAACTCTCAGGGAAATTATTTTTATCAGGACCTCCTGTGTTAATGTAAAAAAAAATTGAACCGAAACATGAAGAGATTTCCATTAGACGATTCCAGGAAAATGTTGACATAATTTTCAAAAGCTTTACGAGCTTTTCTGTTTACCGGCTGAGCGCGTT
Organism: Limnephilus marmoratus; assembly: GCA_917880885.1. Taxonomy (NCBI): domain Eukaryota; kingdom Metazoa; phylum Arthropoda; class Insecta; order Trichoptera; family Limnephilidae; genus Limnephilus; species Limnephilus marmoratus. Next base: position 16,585,073 of record OU862931.1, on the reverse strand, counting down.
TTCTAGATAACTTCCTTATCGTCTAATGGTTTGATGCATTAGTTCGTGATACTTTTGGTTTCTAAGGAAAATGTGTTTTAGAAAGAAAGTTTTTAAAGTGCTTCTTGAATTCCAAAGTCTTGAATTTTTTAATTTTCTTTGGTTATTGTATGTATTTCCCGCTTTGTGTCTAACAATTTCCGATGATATTCTTTTAACAAAGTCGCTGCTCGCGGTTTGTTTACATTAAGTTCGATTAGATTAGTTATTTATATTTATTTGTAAGAAAAAGATCTACCTATACGTTGTTACGATATACGAAATGCCCCCTCTCATGTTAGAGCGCACGCCACTGTGTAGACAAACAGTTGCGCTTTTTCTCCGCTAGCGCGCCGCGCGCTGACGGCGGTGGAACGCGAGCCACAGCCGACCGGCTGGCAGCCGCAGCCCACCATTCTGCCCCGGAGCTCGCTTCGAGCGCACGTGTACGTGAACCATGTTGCACTGTTCCGGAACATTCTGCGAAGCCGCCATGGCGGTTGTGTTTTGCATAGTGACTTGCGGGAATGCCAAGAACGGCTAAATTCCCTCCACATAACCAAATCTCCAAGAGACCAGGCTGCTGCTGTGAGTACCTGAGCTATTTAACCCCTCTTTAATGCGTGTGTTCCTTGTAAATTCAACGCGAAGATAAATGACCGCCCCCAGAGAGATTTTAGGGCCAAATTCACCCGATTTAGATAGAATTACTGTTGCTACCCTGTACTACTCTGCTTGCATTATTGTATCATTGTTGTTTACGAAAGAATTCTACCCAATACAACTGTTATTTACCGTAGCCACTTGTTTCACTGTCTCCCCCAGCCCGTAGGATTTGAGCTTATTTCAGGGATGCCACACAAACGCCTCAGAGATCCTACCACCCTGATGAAAGTCTCCTTCGCTCTGCTGACCATTCTGAGCTAGTTTGTCGGCAGAAGGTAGGCACCTCAGGTAGGTGTATCTAACAACGTATTAAGTTAATAGTTAAGCCAAAAAAAATTCTATAAAGTTGCTTCGAGATAGGAGTTTTATTATGTCTTAAAACCAGTTACTAGGTATAAGGGAAAGGAAGACGAATATAGAGTATAATTACTCATGTATTATTTTATGATCGTAGGCTTTACTTCTGTTCAATATTTCGGATGATCAGTGCTAAGAATGTCTGCATTGTGAAAATTTGCTTTAAACTCCACATCTTTCGCCCCATATTTTCGGTAAATTGGGGAATTTTTCGAAAGTTATCCTGCATCTGAGCAAAGGAAAGAAATTGGTTTCTCAGGTTGATCTTGGTTAGGTTAGGTAAATGGCATATACATATACAATGTAATCATGAGCCTATCGATACAATAACACTGTTAGAGTACTTACTTCTGCTGCACAATAATTTAACAGTCTTACTTCCTGACTTACTGTACAATCATGTATGAGTAAGTACCTTTTATTACTCTGTCGAGAAAGCTAGTGAGCCTCACCCAAATTTTGAAACTTGAAGATAATTAAAAACAGTGCAGATCGATGCCCACCCCCTGTCCCTGGTAACCGGTGGAGGGCTGCCGGGGGGGAACTAAGGGTTGGGGGTGGGTTGGGACGGTGGGGAGGGTGGCCGAGTGGTAAGGGTGCATGTGATCGTCGGGGGTTCGGTACCCCACCCGACCCTTGATTACTATTATTACGACGCAAAATGTCCTTAGGATTGGATACAGTTCGGCCTTTACAGCGCCGCGATCATTTTAAGTACTTATTCAAAATAACGTAGATATATTAAATTCATTCATTCATTCAATAACGTAGATATATTAAATTCATTCACAAGAGTGGTCGATTCTTTAACTGTCATCCTTATGAAAAACCGAACGGTAAAAAATTAACCATCGGTAAAAAATTAACGTTGCTTAAAATGGTTTTAGCCCATAGACATATGAATATTAATAGACCAGAACATAAAGGTGAGGGGAAGAAACCAACTACAGCGGGGCGCAGAGCGGGAAGATGAATTCGGTGATATGTGATTCGTCAATAACTCAATCTGAGAGTATATGGGCATCTCGCATTATAATATCACCATTTAGTTCTTAAAAGTAAACTCTGCCCTTTAATGAATAGACCTTTTTACATGGGAGCGCGAATTGCTCGCCGCGAAATGAACAAATTTACAAATTCCAAATACAGCAAAGTAAAGTTCGCCTATTTTCATAGTCCAATTTTTTGTTGACGTATTTAGTTAAGACACTTTTACAAATGTTTCATAATTTACTTACCCCACAAAACAGCGAAGAGCACACGCCATGTGTCTCGAGTGATAGTGTGTGTTACAAAAACGACCATATTATGTGATCTGAATAAGCTTATAATAAAGTAAAATAATGCTTTCCTATGGAATGTAATACGACAATTGGGTTTATTCTCTTTTTCACTACTATTTTTACACGTTTTCAAAACACAAGCCACTATTTTTGCCGTGTTATTTCGTAAAATGCACCGATGAGTGCTTGACGCTGGCTCGCAGAAGAATGATGACATCACATTTTTTAGATTTACGCGAAGCCATACTCGATCCCAGCCGGTTCCAATGGAACCGGTATGGGGAGGGGGAAATAATACGCTTTTATCGCTTAGGGCAGGTCTATTAATATTCATATGTCTATGTTTTAGCCCCATTCCCTTCAGGTTCATAACATTTTCCAATTGGAGCTGATTTGTACCGCTGGTTCCTCACAGCTCACGCAGTTAGGATTCTTGTGCGCTTTCAAAATTGATAAAGTACCTAGTAAAAATTGATAAAATTTCAGGAGACCAAAAAAGGAAATAAACAGGCTATGTTTTTTTCTAATTCGGCGGTCAAAATATTTTCAAATTAGATTCTTCTACAATAAAAAACACAAATTTGTTGAAGACCACTTTTATTTTAAACATTCTGTTGTAAATTATGGCGAGCCACAAAGTTAATGCTTTTTTACAAAAATGGATTCTTTTAACTTAATTGTGTTTGCTTTTTATAAAATGAAGTCATAAAACGTGATGCTGGAAACAATTTTACAGGTTTTTTTTCAGAATTAAAAGCCCAAATGTTAAAAATTACCAACGAAAAGACCTATTATTTGTGATTGATGCCTACTGCTATAATTGTTGCAATGTTTGTATAAATATTTGAAGTTTTAAGGTTTTTATGCTTAGAAAAAGAAAGAAATTTTAAACTTTCCGAGTAGCGAGCAAGGGTTCTCTTTCAACTTTTTTCGTAGATTGTTCACAAATAATAGGATTATAGCAGATAGTGAATTCGCCGGCTTAAAGCTTGTAAACTCGCTCAATCTAATCGAGGCTTTCGATCATTTTCTTCTTCTTCTTCAAGAACCCTTTGGCGTCTAGCTTTGAACACAGGCCAACATCTCGCCAACCCATCCCATTTGCGAGCTACCTATTGTGATTCCGGTGACATTGTGGTTCCAACGATCATCTTTTAGTGGTGCCACATGCCCCGAATAGTGCCACATGAGGCATGAGGTTGTGATGGTAATATCGGTCACCTTAGACTTTCTCTTTGTCCACTCGTATCTCTTCCTACTTTGCAGGGATAGCATTACCCTTTCGTTGTGTGTTAGTCATTTTAATCACAATATTTTTATTTGTAAGGGCTACCTTCTGCAAAATTAGATATAGATAACAGGAAAATACCTCAAACACTTCCAGACGAGTGTATTTAACATATTGTATTGTTACAGTATTCAATTTTGGAGCGCAAATATGAACTCTAACCAAATTCATATTATTAAAAAGGGATAATTCCCACTAGAAAACACAACAAGTTTGTAAAGCAAAAGGAGGGAAGAGTACATATACCTATTCGTCTTCGATCTAAAAAAATCGCTTTATAAATTTAAATTACTATCATTATCTACTTTGGCTAATCCATCGTGTCGGAGATAGAGGCAAATGTGTGAACATTAATGTCCGTCGCTCGGGCGTCGGAAACGCTTCGACGCGCTCCGCAACCCCTCCTCCAGGACCCCTCTTCCTGAACCCTCCCTTCCCCTTCTCCCTTAGCCTCACCACTGTGAAAGCGCCCCCTGCTGTCTGCCACCCCCAGGATTAGGACAGGAGGCTGTATGAGACAGGCTTGGTCAAATAATCGCACCTAGAACGGACCAATGCAACGACCGAGATTTTATTTGATTCGCCTTTTTGATAGGAGTTTAAGAATTTGCCTTCGATTTACATTATGTAGCTATTACTAGTTAGTTCTCTCAAGAGTAGATTTTGAGCCCAAAAAATAATGTTTCTAATATCCTCTTATTTAATAAATCAAAATCAAAATTTCCTTACAATTTATTATAAAATCTTAGTTTATTCTATAGTTTTACCAGAATTTGGAACATAGGGTAGAGGCTTGTTGAAATGTTACCAAGGTATTTTTTTAAATTTAAGGATTGAGGAGATTTTTGGCAAACACCACACTATACAAATATTGTTGTACATAATATTAGTAATTTGAATAATTACGATATGTTTTGTCGGTGTTTTGAAGACGTGGGTAAAAAAAATTAAGAAACCTAGGGATAACTTTAAATTATTCGTAAAAATCACTATTTGCAAGTTATTCTTGAAATTATTAGATGAATTATTTGTTTGCGCGTATATGAGCACATACGGATATCTTCTTCTTGCACTGTCCCAACTCATTGCCTATGAAGGCTGTCGGGTCGGCTCTTCTCGTTCTCAGGCTATATCTTCTTCGGTTCCGAGTATGCTTTCATCCAGGCCGTTCCTCTGTAATATTTCGGAACATTGAGTCATCCAGGAGTTCTTTGGTCTTCCTCCGGATGACTGTCCATGTCGATGAAGCTCATATCATCTCAATTGTGGTTCCTCCAGCTTACTGTTTATGTCCGTGACAGTCTACCACGAATGCGTGAACTTTTAATACTATATTTTAGTCATACGGTACCTATACGAATATTAATAAATAGTTTTGTCCGTATAAAAACACTACTGTTTAGAGAAAGGCAAGTGTTTACCGGTTATTCGATCCAATCTACGAACGAAATGAAAAGTTTATGAATAATTTAATGTTTTCCCTTCAATAATAAATACTAAATGGAACGTAGAATCAACAGATCCTAATGTTTTCTATTTATTTTTCCACTTCATATAACTAAAAATAAATGATAGGTACATTTACATTCTTCAGAAGAAAAGTAAAGAATACTTTCAAATGAAATGCTTTTCAAATTCTTTCCCAGCCACTGCCGGCTTCCATTGCACATAAACAAACAGCAGAATCAGAATACACTCCATACAAAAGTAGTCGTTTTCCTGCAAAAATAGTTTAAAAAAGTTCCGCAACAATAGCGCGAAATGTCATCCCAAGAACCAGCCGCGCGTTTCCCCGTAAAATGAACAATTTATTGCCATTCTTTGAAAGCAGCTGCAAAGTAGGAAAATTTCCCCTTTTGCTACACTGTTGCACGCCACTGGAGTGCAACTGTGGGGCGCATTAACCCTCAACTCACCCTCAAATTCAATTATAAAAATAATATTTTAATAATTTGCATTTTGAAGTGACTTCTTTAGCACCGTTGTGATTTGAAACTCGATGAAACGAAAAAGCAACACTAAGGATGGGTTGAAGAATTGAATTTTCAACAATTCGACAAACATTTTAAGATAATTTTCGCGTTCTGTGAAAGTTTTTTGATTATTTCAGTTTTATGAAGCAACTGGCCTAAAATGATATAACAACAGAACTTGAATATAACTTACAAAGAAAGTGAAAATTAACTTCAAATATTAGACGAATTGTTCAAATATTTTTGAAACAACCCGTCCTAAAACGAGACAAACACATTTCTACATCTGTAAGAATTAGCAACAATTAGTCTCCTCTTTGTAGCATAAGCACTCTTGACAACTCTTTAGTTTTCTGGAGGTTTACTTCTAACTGCGGTTGGGGGGGGGGGGGGGGGGGGTTGTCGGACTTTGAAACAATGTAAGCAGTCAACTTATTCGAATAATCACATTTACGCCGCAAGTACGAAGACACCTGATGTGTAACACTATTCCGCGAAATGGCTCGAAAACAGTGAGCGCGAAGCGGCAACATCGTACAAACCTATGTAGGGATGCTATGCAACATCGACTGCTGATTGCGTCAAATCTGACAGTTGATTCGTTTATTAGGGAGAAAAATTAATCAGAAAAAAATACCGAACCGCCCATACTTCGCTATTTTTGTCATACCACCGAACACGGTGCTAAAATACAGAAAACCTGGCAACACTGGTCACCAACCGGGGCTAAAGCCATTTCAAGCAACGTTTTACTTATGAATGGCGATTTTACACCAGGGTGATACCAACAGCATCTTCCTCTCTGGACGAATGTGCCGAAAATATGTCTTATATTATGTTATATGATTGCGTTGTGAAATAATACAAATAAATCAAACAAAATTTATTTGCGCACGTCGGAATTTGAACCTGTCACCTCCGGATCGCTAGTGGAGAATCTTACCACTCGACCACGGAGGCCGTCAACGTTTTATGCACGTTTTAAAAAAAATCATTTGAACGATGCTGAATAAAAATATTCTTTTTGTCAGCTAGCCATTTATCGGTTAATCATTTCCATTTGATGTTATTTTTAAAGTTTTTTCTCTTCCGCTAATAGACTAAGCTAAGACTTTTCATAATTTGCGTTATGTAACGGTCCACGTTCGAATCTCAAAAATGTCGAAATTGAGCAGATCGACGAGTTGATGGTCATCAAATCTGATGATATTTGAAACACCCCAACATATATACACGCGTATATGCCGGTACGCGTAGGGATAAAGAACACGTCCGTTACCTTCCCAATTCTCCATCTATGCCTCCTTCTTTTTCCTCCACTTGACGAGTCCAGCCCATTTTTGGTAAATTATATATTATAACACAAATGTAACCTAATGTTAGTAGAGTATTATACTGCCCTGATGAAGCTACGGTTGTAGCGAAACCCGGTCGGCATAAAGTTGCTAAGTACACCTACCTGAGGTGCCTACCTTCTGCCGACAGACTAGCTCAGAAAGGTCAGCAGAGCGGGGGAGACCATCATCAGGGTGGTAGGATCTCTGAGGCGTTTGTGGCGCATCCCTGAAATAAGCTCAAATCCTACGGGCAGGGGGAGACAGTGAAACAAGTGGCTACGGTAAATAACAGTTGTATTGGGTAGAATTCTTTCATAAACAACAATGGTACATAATGCAGGCAAGGTTAGAACAGGGTAGCATCAACAATCCTATCTAATTCGGGTGCATTTAGCCCTAAAATCTCTCTGGGGGGCGGTCATTTATCGTCGCGTTGAATTTACAAGGAACACACGCAATAAAGTGGGATTAATAGCTCATGGTACTCACTGCAACCGGCGGCTTGGAGTTCGGTGTGGTGAAAGGGAATTTAACCGGGCTTGGCATTCCCGCCCGTCACTAGGCGAAATAACAATCGCCATGGCGGCTTCGTGGAATGTTCTGGAACAGTGCAGAACGGTTCACGGTACACGTGCGCTTGAGGCGAGCTCGGGGCGGCGGCTGACTACAACCGCCGTTGGCGCGCGGCAAGCTAGCGGAGAGGAAGCCGAGTAATTTGCAGGGGCGTAGGTGAGTAATTTGCAGGGGTCTATTCGTGCATCGTAACAAAGTATAAAAATAAAAGTGGTGTTTACAAAATTATTGTTTTATTTTAAATTAATAATGTCACATCACAAAGTATCCGCTTCATATGAACAAAAAAAAAGGAAAGATTTTTATTTATATTAAAGGTAAGGAAATAGTGGAGGTTGCTTTAAACAATAGATTCACGTAGATAAAGTACGTAATTAAACTACAATTGATGTAGAAAAGTCCCAAAAACCTCCGTTCAAATCATAGATTAGAAAATGCAAAGCATATTTAAGCGTAGAAAAAAATTCACTTTGCCTACACCCAACATGGAAATGTAAAATATTCACGGGGTTTATCGAACCCGACAAACCCTTTTAGGGTTTATATAAATAGCCCGTCAAAAATCCTATTATATATTAAAATCGCTTCCACGTCCCCCGATAAGAAATAAAGGGGCTGACTGAAGCTCGAAATGTTATGTCGGCTGCTGTTAGCTGTAGAGTTTATTGCACACAAATGTATACAAGGTCGCGATTATCAATTTGCAAAAGACGCCATTTTTGTTTTAACCGTGTTCAATTTTAGATCGGTTTTATTAATAACTAGCAGACACGGCGAACTTCGTACCGCCTCAGAATCAATAACCGTTGTGTTAACTTATTAGCTGAATTAAATTCAGTTTTTTTTATCAAGTTAAAAATTACACAATGAAGCAATTATCGATGCGCAACTGTCCGTGATTTGTTTTTGTCAATATCAGAAATGGCGTTGTTATGGATTTTCTTACTTTTCCACTTACTTATGGGAATTGCGTTTCATTTTCTTTATACGTGTGAGGGAGATTTTATATATTTGTTGTATTTTTCCTTTGGGGGGGTGCAGACATACGTTCACCGTTTGTCTCATTTTCGACTATTGACATTTAGTGTGTAAGAAAGAGGGGCAGCATTATATGTTTAAGAACAAAAGCAAAACAATCAGCGCATTGACATTTGACGTTTTCGAATTTTTGGAATGCACTCACTATTCAATATTATACTTATCACAATATTGTTGCAGCTCTTTTAAAAGATGGAGAATTCGTTCCATACAAAATGTATAAGGAAAATAATTTTCTTCATAATAATTTTTTCTTGAATTTTTGCGATGTTTTAATAGCTATTCTGATATTCGGGACGGAAACAAATCCAACAAATCAAAGATCATAAAAATCGGTAAAGCCGTTCTCGAGTTATAAATGGTGTAACTAACCCGACTTTGTTTTATATATTAAGATTTATAATGAAAATCATAAGAGCTTTCAAGTTTTAGTGCCTATGTAAGTTTTAATAAATACCTATGAGGTGTCCGGGAATAAAGTGCAGTATCTTTGGGGGGAGATTCTAAAACGCCTTACACACCATCCAATTTAATGCACTTCTTGCTGGACTGCATGAAGAGTCTCTGCAGATCGGATCGTTAGTAAGCAAGACCGCCAGCCCAATTATGATTATTCCCTTTATCGGGCTGTCGGATTAATAATATATTAATAATAATAATTCGTTTGGGAGGTTTGCATGCAGTCCTGCAAGCAATGCTTTTAATCGGATGTGTGTAAGGTGATAAAATGACAGTTGCAACACAAATATTTCAAAAAACTTATTTATCTTTTGAACTTCTAAAGTCATCTCCCCAAGTTAGTGCACTTTACCCGCGAACACACTGAATCGTGTAATTAATTTGTTTTGAATTGATTTACAAAAAGAAATGAGATTTTTTTTACAACAACTCCACACGGGAGGCCTTGAAAAAAATTCCCTCAGGGCCTTTGTCATCTTTAGGGATGCTTTGTGAAGGGTCTTTTGTGGAAAGTAAGGAGTAAATATGGGCTTTGAAGAGACCCATGTTGGAGGAGGGACGAAAAACGGAGGCCGGCAAATCGTTCCGCGAGATAGTCATATAAACGGCCCGTTTCTGTGTGACAAATGTCAACTGTATACGACACACGTTTGGCGTGTCTCCCGACTATGCATCGGCGCCGAAGGAATCAATAAATCTAGTTCCTCAGAACATCTTCAAGTGAAATACCGGTAGAGCAAGGACAGCATTCCTCCCGACGCCTACGCTCAAACTCTAAAGATTGCAATCCGTTTGTTAGCAGCATCAAACGGACCGGCCGCTTCTGCACAGAATCGAGGGTTTTTTCAGGTATTTTGGGGCTCCAGACCAGAAGAGGTGGCTGTCAATTGTACCGTAGGGCGCACTTGCGATTTGTACAGGGTTAGCAGTTGTGTACTACTAAATTGTCTGCGGGCCCTGTGCAGTACGCCCAGTTTGTGAGAGGCCAACATTATTCTGGCTTCGATGCAGCCCCGTACCTTAGTTGGTCACTTAGAGTACCTACACACCAAGCGTATCAAGTTTGGTTACATTGTTATAATATGTTTTAATTTGGCTGTAATATGTTTGGTTATAACACGCTTCTTTTTAACATGTTTTTTTTTGTATGATGTATTTGATTATAAAATGTTTAGTTTGGTTTTAATTTTTTATTGTTTTTATTTCTTGCTAGAGCAAACCTGATGGGTTGCAAAATTCATTTTAGGGCGGGAGGAACTTACAATTAACATTTGGGGGGAATAGGTACAATTTTGATATAAAAAAAAGTTATTTTGATAAGAAAAAAACAAATATTTACAAATATTGATGATTACAAATAAAGGGAAAAGAAAAGGAGAGAAAAAAGACATGATAGAAAAAATACGAAAAGAAAATTACTTATTATTTTCATTTTTAAAAATACTAAAACATTTCTCTTTGTAAGCATTACTGGAGTTTTTAGTATATTTTTGAAATCCAATTATATAGTGCGAAGGCAATGTAGTTTTTTATCCCATATTTTGTAGTGTGTTTGAGGAATGCAGATTTTATTGTTATTTCGAGTATTGTGGTTATGGATACCATTGATTGTTAAGTCGTAATATGTTTGATTAAAATATGTTTGGTTATAACATGTTTGATTATAATATGTTTGGTTATAACATGTTTGATTAAAATATGTTTGGTTATAACATGTTTGATTATAATATGTTTGGTTATAATATGTTTTGTTATAATATGTTTCATTATAATATGTTTGGTTATAATATGTTTAATAATAGTAATATGTTTAGTTATAACATGTTTAAATATAATAACAGGTTTGATTATTATATGTTTGGTAATAATATGTTTGATGATAATAATATGTTTAATTATAATATGTTTGGTTACAATATATTTGATCATAATTTTTTTTTAAGAAAGACAAACTTTCCCGGGTTACAACAAACAACTTTACAATATTTTCAAATCTCCTCCTACCACCAATGTTTGACGGAAAACGTTGTTTGGGTGGTGATGAAGGATTTAGCCAGTCGAGGAATTGAATACTCCACGCTTGGGTGGGACACAAACACGATACCAAATTAGCCACTAACCGATCTATAATATGTTAGGTTTTAATTTATATTTTTTTTACATTAGCTCCACAGGAGGCACCGAGGAAAACAATTTCCCTAGGGGCCTATGTCATCTTTGAGGATGCTGTGTGGAGGGTTTTTTAAGGGAAAGGAAGGAGAAGAAGATATGGGAAGAAAAAAGGTATTAGGGGTGGGTAGGAATCTGGGGGTCAGTGTGGCCAGGAGTGACAGACGTATTTATTTTTATTTATTTATTTATTGCTTCTTCACAATTTATGTACATATATTTTTAGCATGTAATTATTAACCCCACTAGGGTTCGCCTGTATCGGGGTATGAATCTATTCCTCACACTGCGGTGCAAGGCAAAGGGTCGGGAGAATCCGGCTGGAAAGCCCAAAAGGCCTTCCTCAATCAGTCTCCTCCGATCCAGCCCGCAACGCAGTGGTTGGGCAAACGTATCCGCCATCAAGACCTAGACAAACCTTATCCCATGAACCCGGGCACCCCTGCTAAGTCACCAAACGTAGCGAACCACTTGGGGTGACCTGTGGCAGGGGTGTTGGTTGTCCAAAAACTGGTTCCCGGGGCGGCGGTACCAATACCCGCCTCCCAAATATGTTTGGTTATAATATATTTGGTTAGAATTACCAATGTCATCATTGTCTTATCGAGAAATTTTCCTTCCCATACAGCTTACAAAATAGTCTTATGGAAGCAATAAAATACAGTCTGCAGTGTTCTGTACCCGTCGAAGTGGTAACTCAGAATAATATTACAACCTTTCTTATCCAAAGCACAGAAAGCTTTAAGCTTCTTTATTCACGCGCCAGATCCCAAGTGATTGTCGCTAAATCCGCAAAAGCTTGTTGCATCCAAGGAAATGCAACACTTTCCCATAGAAGGATGAAGAAGATAACTTGGATGGGATTTTTATTCAATATTCTTAAGGTGCTTATTTCGCCGCCCAAGAAATGATTTATTTCACGGTATCTGATTCTATTTATTTCTACATCCTATTTTTTTGGTGTTTTTCCACCAGGATGAAAGAAAACATTGAGGAAAATCAATAGGTACCTAATTTAATTATTCAGATGGTTTTTATTACAAAAATATATTTTGTATTTCAACAAATTTACGACAGATTATCATATCACTTGGTTTTCTTAAACAAAATCAATTTATAAAGATTTATGCTTCATTATGGTATTAATTGTGCAAAAATGTAATTCATGTTAAGAGGCATACATTTAATTACGTGAGCAATTTCTCTTCCAATCTAGACCCCCCACTTGGTTAGATAAATTTGGGCCACTTGGTATATTTTTCAAGTAGATGGGAGATTTTACTGGACACCCTCCACTCCATGCCCCCTTACGAGTATTTACAAATCTATATATATAAAAATCTCGTGTCACGGTGTTTGTGGTCGCACTCCTCCGAAACGGCTCGACCGATTTTTATTAATTATTTTATGTATATTTGGTAGGTAGGAGAATAGATCGTAAAGTATTCATACCGCTAGGTGATTAGGGTATCCCTATCCGGATTTTTTATTTTTTTTTTTTGATAATTCAATTTTGTATTTTTTTTTATTTGGTATCAAAAAATACTTATAACCCCAAATTTACACTCTCCTACCCCCACCCTCCCAATTTTTAAACGCGATTTTAGTATTTTTGTATGAACAAATTTAACCGTCTTTGGTATTTCAAACACAATGAAATTATTTATGTTGTTGAATGACAGATGGCGCTACGTCCACCTCATCGAACTTTCATCCACAAGTCAAGTCTTCACGATAAGCGTCGCGTCATTTTAACATTACACCCACCATACGAAAGAAGAAGAAGAATTTTAACATTTCATTCAGCATTTGTTATATATCACAACGCAGTGCATGCAAAATTTTGTACGATTTATTTTAATTTATCTATTTGTGTGCGTGAGCAAAATATTCACAAGAAAAAATTAATAACTGCAACTGGGACTCGAACCTCTCGTCTAACCGGGACGTGCGCGTTTACCAATTCCGCCGCCACCTTCTGTCATATTAATCAATCTCATATTTTAGTCAATCTCATATTTCAAATTTTAGAATTAACAATATTATCTTCAACTATTTTTTCCATATTATAGGCAACTACCCTTTTTATTGGAAACAATCATTCTAAAAATTGGTTTGTAACCTAGATAGCGTCATGGATAAATATATCCGATTTTATTTATATGGAACTGTTGACTTTTTACAAAAGTCTCTCTAAGGGAACGTACCCATACTACGTGACATGTTTAGGGGGGGGGGGTCTTCAAAATGTCACGCTCCATACAAATGAGCGGCGGGTTGCTTAGGATTTTGGTCACCGGGGAGGGGGGGGGGTTAAAAATTGCAAAAAGTTGGTCACGTAGTATGGGTACGTTCCCTTACTCAGTTGTATCAAGCGGCTGTATATTACATATGACGTCATCACCCGTCCCTGTTACTTTTTCGCGGTGACTAGCCATCACTGGTTGACACGTTGACAGTGGATACGAGGAACGGGCTAATTTTGGAACCAGTTCCTATTGGATTTACAAAATGATCACCAACACTAACTAGGCGAAGCCGAACCAAAAGCCACCCGCAGGGGCTATCAGTAAAAACATCAGTGATAGTATTTATTATTACTTAAAAATAATCTCTTTTCAGGTGCCGATATTTTTTTATATTAGTAGAGGGTCTTTTTAAGGAAAGGAAGAAGAGGAAGTTCTAGGAAGGAAAAAGTATGAGGGTTAGGTAGGAATCTGGGGTAAGTGTATCCAGGACTGGCGGACCTATGAATCCATCCTTCCAACTGCGGTGCGGGGCGATGAGTCAAGAGGATCCGGCTGGAGAGGTGAAATAGCCTACCTCAATCGACCTCTCCCGATCCTGCTCGCAAGACCTAGACAAACCTCTCCCCATGAGCCCGAAAAATGTAATTAAATGAATTTAGATCAAAAGAAAAAAATTTGAAATTTTGAAAAAATATGCCATATGAATCAATTTTTTTAAAAATTATTATTTTATTATTAATAATTAAAAAGAATATAATTAATAGTTTCCTCTGCATATTATTTATTTATTTTTTACATTAACTTCCTCAAGACCTATGTCATCTATGCTGTGTGGAGGGTCTTTTTGAGGATAGGAGGAGGAAGGAATGAACATTGGTCTTGAAGAGACCCATGTTGTAGAAAGGAGGAAACACAAAGGCCGGCAAACCGTTCCACAGCCGAGCTGTTGAACACAAGAACGAGTCGAAGAAGCGACCCGCTCTCATGTGACCAATGTCAACCGTGTACATATGTTGAGCATGCATTTGGCGTGTTACCCGACTATGCACTCGTGCCGAAGGGATCAATGACGCTAGTTCCTGGGAGCGTCTTACATTGAAATACCGGTAGAACAAGGATAGCATTCCCACCCGACGCCTGTGCTCTAAAGATTGCAATCCGTCTGTTAAATTAGGAGAATCAAATTGCCAAAAAATCAGGCTGCCAAATTCAACCGTGGGGTGCACTTGTGATTTGCACAGGGTTAGCAGTTGTGTACTACGAGTATATTAATTATAATCGTTCCCTCTATCATTCGCGTTTACATATCTGACTTTCAAACCACCTACATCATTTCTCCATATTTTTTATCGCTTATAATAAATTTGACAATCAATTTATTTTTTATTAAAAGTTCATGACGTGTTGGTATTAACCCGTATTGCGTTAAATGCTAGCTATTTGGGATAATAGAATTTTCTTACTAGTCTAGACTGAAAACCGCACAGTAATATGTATAGCGCATACTTCGCTACTTTTGGCTTGCTTCCTGAAAGCCACCGCGCCGCGGCTGCTTCATGAAATTCCACGCAAGAATTCACCTTCAATTTTTAACACTCACGTGAAGGAGTGCTTTTGACAGCGTTAAATTTCAAACATAAAGCATGTAGACTATTCAAGTAATTAGAAACATTATTACGTAAAATTTGTGAATGTTTTAATGTGTAATAAACAATTAAGTGATTTCAAAGGAAATTTCTAGAAAAATCCTAACTTTTTTATTATTGTTTCAGGCTAATAATTATTACTTATAATAATTGTCACCCTTTGAGCTATGCATAAAAATCTTGTCTTAGACATTAGTTTATCAATTAAAAATAATAATCAATATTTGACGAGTTTAAGTATTTCACCAAAAAATTAGACATAATTTGTCTCGACGCCACCTAGTGGGAGATTTAGCATTTACAATGCCTTTCTCATATAAAAATAAAGTTGAATTTTTGAATGAAGCACTAGTATACATTGAATTATTTGGCGGGCAGGAGATAAGCTGACGTAGCTCAGTGGATGAGAGCAGTTGACCGGGAATCAGAAAGACGCGGGTTCGAGTCCCATCGGCGGGATGTATCTTTTCTATGGAGATTTTTTCAATGTAAATGAGTGTTTCAGGCTAATAATTATTACTTATAATAATTAAAAATCTTAACTATAATGCTGAAAGCTTTTGGAGAGTAAATTGTCATTATAAATGTTCATGTGGCTTTTCTTTGAGGATTTTCTAGGACAATATCCAACACGCTTGATTCAATCGTGAACTGCTTAACATTGAATTATCAAATTTACTATCAAAGAGTACCTAATGCCGAGTAACTAACCATCACACCGTCTTCCCGCAGGGGTAGGCAAAGCGGACAGACCGTTTTCAATATGACCATTTTTAATATTAGTCCCATTTATGGGGTTAAACTTACATTTCTTTTTTTTTTTAATCTTGTAGTAACCTCAAAGAAAATATGCATCACCTACTGTATTTAACCTTAGTATATTTATCATTTATGAACCTCCCACATCTGTTTCGACACAAGACTTTCCCAATGAGACAAGGGCTGAACGTCAGTTTTATGTTATTTAAAGGCTTCAGATTTTATGTCCGGGTTAAATCTTCCCCACAGGAAAAACTAAACCCTTTCACACACTTTTCCACAATTGATCATCTAGTCAATTCACGCTATGCAATTTCACTATATAAGTATAATAAATACAAAATAGTACAAGAACACCATTTCAACCTAAAAGACCAAATGGGAAAATAATTCACCGACTCCAGGTATTTTCATATCAGAGGGTTCGGCTCAGTGGAACTCCTAATTAGACCTTTAAATCCTACTGATCCCTCAATATAAATATTTAAAAAAAAATAAATTACGCACCAGATTTAAACGTCCGGGTTAAATTTTCTTCACAGGAAAAACTAAACCCTTTCACACACTTCCCAAATGATCATCTAGTCATTTCGCGCTATGCAATTGCACTATACAAGTATAATAAATACAAAATAATACAGAACAACATGTCAACCTACCAGAGACCAAATGGGAAAATAATTCACCGACTCCAGATATTTTCATATCATAGGGTTCGACTCTGTGGAACTCCTAATTGAACCTATAAATCCTTCTGATTCCTCAATATGAACATTTAAAAAATCTTTTGTAATCCTACGTGTATATAAAATGACTGATTTTTGCATTTTTATATCTAAATTCTTTGACAAATCTAATATGCCTAAATTTTTATTGAGAGACCTATTGTATTGTTTATTTATTTATTACCATTAATGACTTGTAAAAGATTTTTCATCGTTTGTGTAAAATTTAAAACACGTTTATTAGTACGGAATAAAATAAATACCAACCATGCTTGTTATTAGAATATTTTAAGTAAGTAAATAAAATTATACAAACCTTAAAAAGGGGAAATGTCTATAAATTTCCTATTCTCAAGTTAGTTTTCTATGCTATTTTGTAGCGAACAGATGTTTGCGTCCCAATAAATTGATTTCCACGAATAAACAAAGACATTTGTCCATTTTTTACATAGTTCGAAAATACTTGATTCGAAAGAATTTTCAGAGAAACACAAAAAATCTTTAATATTTATTTTAGTTTATGCGGGCTTTATATTCAATAGCTTTGATGTCATCTGCCCAAAGTGTGTGTACCGCTCTGCGTCGGACTGCCCACCCTACCCTCCCATCCAACCCCGCCGGCCTCCCTCCGCAGACCGCCTGTCCCCAGGGAGTAGTGGGTGGTAGGGGGTTGACAGGCTGGGAGGCCTTCCCGCCATTGCAGCCTGCTGAAGCCTGCCATCGATTGTTTTATTGCAAGTACCCTTAGCTTACCTAAGCCAAAACACCGGAAAATATCAACACATTGGAAATTACGTAATTTGGGGGATATTCTATTTTTAGGCTTCAAGCCAATATTTCATGCATTTAGGGTAGGAAATTGTACCTTTTCAACCTTGAACATGCACCAGATGAAATAAATTGCGTTATGAAACGTTAGAAATGAAATTCGATTGATTTGGAGAATAGATGAAATTATTATGATAAGTATTTATTTATTTATTGTTTCTTTACACTGCAGGTAAAAATGTTTACAATACAATTTGTTACCTCACTAGGACAAGCCTGTGTTGAGGTTAACAATAATTATACAAGTTAACAAAATAACACAAAATTATACAGATTTTGAAAGAACAATATTGTTGTATTTCTTACTGGTACCTACTAAACTGATGGCGCTAGGTAGTACATTAATGTAGACTTTTAGGGTGACCATAGTTTTGAGATCTGATTTAAAATAAAGTTTTTTTTTTTTGTTTATTTTTTAAGGATTAAGTTGTAAATAATTAATATATGTATATAATTTAACATGCTATAGATTTGGCAAGAGGAAGATGAACAAAAACGGTTCAAACAAAAATAATATTATTTTAGCTTATTATTATAAACATACTCATTTAGCTAACAATTTAGAAAGGACAAAGTAGAGAAAAACAATTGGCAATCCTCGACTAACACAAATAATTTAAGATTCTTTTTAAAAGTGTACAAGGAATTAGATGACTTTATATGTTCTGGAAGGAAAATTAATTTGAAGATTTCAATATTCCTTTTGTTTGTAAACGCATTCAGCTGTACCAATAAAAAGACAACTCCCTCCCGCGGTAGCATTTTACAAAGATCGTAAATTTTAAATTCCATTTGATACTAATAAAAACAATCTCCAACTATATTATTCAAAAGTGGCAACACCGAATTACCCATGCGCAATTGTGATTATTTTTACCGTCCGCCAGGTATGCGCCGGAAGACTTGCGCAAGATTGGGTTAGAGATATTTATGTTTTTAATCTCGACATTTTTTTTTTAAGAAATGCAAACATTCCCGGGTTATGAATAACCCGACAATGGTGATAAAGGACTGGAGGTGATGTAGGTGGTGTAAAAGTGATGGAGGACTTAGCCAGCCGAGAAATCGAACACGGAACGCCTGGGTGGGACCCAAACGCGATGCCCACTCAACCACTGACCGGTCAAGATTCAAGTTTTTGTTTCATAAAACGGTCAATTTATTATAAAATTCATATAATTCAATATATTTACAACTCATTTGTGTTATTTTTCGTCAGTTTTAGTCAAGAAATTATACAATCATTTCATGTTTTTTTTTTTTTTTTTTTTTTTTTTTTTTTTTTTTTTTTTTTTTTTTTTTTTTTTTATTGTACAACAGACAGGTTAGTCCAATTATAGTACAATTTTAATTTTAACAACTAACAATACATGTATATATTCTTTTTAAAAGATGGTATGGTGATATCAAACACATCTATATCCGCTGGTAGGGCATTAAGCAATGTCATACCTCTTGTCATGCTGTGTTGAGCCATGACATCTGTCCGACCCTGTGGTATGTAGAATAGGTCGTGGCTACGATTTCGACAGTATTTGTCAGGAACAAATAAGCCACAGCATGACAGGAGATACGGACAATCAATAAGGTTTTTTATTAACTTTAATTGGAATACCATGAGTCCGGCATTACGCCTGGTCTCCAGGCTTTGATAATTTGTCTCCTTTAGCAGTTCCACGTGATGCATGAATTTCGGATATATTCCGAATGATCGCATGTAAACATACCTTAGGAATTTTTTTTGAATTTGTTCAATCATATTTATATATTTAATTTGATAAGGTATCCATACAGTACTAGCGTACTCCAGCTTGCTTCTGACCACTCCGTTGAACATGGCGGTCATTGCTTCTATGTTACTGAATTGTTTGCAAGTTCTAATTACAAAACCAAGCATTTTGGAGCAAGCCGAAGTAAGCTGCACTATATGATTTGAAAATGTCAGCCTGGGATCAAAGGTCACCCCAAGATCCTTGATGATATTTACGCGTGTTAGTACTTCTCCATTCATTATATACGGGTATAATAACGGATTTTGTGAACGACTATAAGTCATAACGACGCATTTTTTAATATTGAAATTAAGTTTATTTTCTAACGACCATTTCATGATTGAATCGAGGTCTGCCTGCAGTTTGGAATAATCGTCCTCTGATTCGATTTCCATCATCAGTTTCATGTCATCCGCGAATAGGAGACATGAGCTATGACGTATGCAGTCCTGAATGTCATCTATTAGAATAAGGAATAACATGGGACCTAGATTCGATCCTTGAGGAATTCCTGACAGAGCTACGAACTTATGTGAGTCGTATCCATTTACATTTACATACTGGCTTCTATCTTTTAAATATGATGCAAAAAATATCAGTAAGGGTTGATTAAAACCTATTTTGTGCATCTTTCTTAATAGAACGTCGTGATCTACTCGGTCAAATGCCTTTGCGAAATCCGTGTAGATTACGTCCGTCTGATGCCTACAGTCTAGGCCTTTTGCTACCCGTCGAGAAAAAGAGTGTAAATTTTGTAAATTGAATGCTTGTTTATTCAGAAAGTGGGGTTATGCCATTGTACCAGTGTTCAAATAATTTTTTACAACTGATTTGTGTTATTTTTCGTCAATAATCAAGCAATTATACAATAATTGTAAGTTGTAAATTGAACTTACCTGTTGTCAGAAAGTGGGGTTATTCCATTGTACCAGTGTTCAAATGATTTTCATAGTCTTTTTTATAGAATTTTATAAGAATTAGTGGAAAGTTATGTTTATTTTATAATATAACATAAATGTTTAATACGCGTGTTGGTAAACGTAACAAAGAAATTAACGTTTTTAGATATGCAAGGAAAGCCTTCAAAATGTCAGTTTATTTTAAGGTTATTTTTTGGGAATTAAAAGCAGCTTTAATATTTTTTTATTGTATGAAAAGTGAAGTCACAGTTTTCTTGCAAATTCCTTAAATAAAACGACTATGTTTTTTTAATTTTTATATTTAAAAACAATTTCGACGCTTTGCTTAAAATGTTTATGTTAAAAATTTGCATTTTTTAAAGATTAAAGTATATTTCAAAAATAAAATAAAAAAGGTAAATTTATCTAGTTTTTAAAACGGTATTTTTTTACGATATCTTCAAATAATATGCACAAAGGACATTTAAAGTTCCTTGGAAAAATCCGAAATTCGATGTTGAATTATTTATAATAACATTAAATATAATAGATAAACAACCCTCTTTGGCTGGATAAGCAAAGTAATATGGTACAGTTAAAACTCGTTTTTAGTTATAACGCGTTTTCTCTAGTTAAATCTAGTTTTTACTAACTGCTGTTGTTAAAACTGAAATTGGATTGAAAATACAGATGCTGTTTAGTAAAATATTTAATAACTGTTAATTAAAAACCTAACCTAACCTGACCTGATGTCACTCCACCAATCAGAATAAAGCACGATGAAACATCACGAATAAAGCACGATTGACATCGGTTGAAACAGTTTTAACTGAATCATTTCGAGAAAACGCGTTTTGTCTAGTTAGAACTAGTTTTCACTGATACTCAGTAGTTAATTCTAATTGTAACAAAGGCATTTAGTGAAAACTAGTTTATACTAGAGAAAACGCGTTGTAACTAAGAACGGGTTTTAACTGTAACATGTATATCTTTCCACAAACTATTTTTGGTCGGATTTTAACTAGTAAGGTTTTCACATACATGATGGTTTATTATTGAATAAAATATTCGCGACGAATTTTAGTAAGGCTGATTGTGTGTAACATCAGAAGTGGTTCTTTAGAGCTGATTGTTTTGTCAGCAGTCTGCGCCTTCACTGCACAAATAATACACACCAATCAAGCGCCTTGAGAAACACATAATGTTGAAATTTTGTTTATTTTCTTTATTTTGTACACACTGTTAAAATGCAAGTATTTTTATTTGCATTTGTTTAAAATAGTTAAACTCCACTAATCGTTGTAAGTATAACTTTAGTGTAAAGTTAATGTCAGTGGTGTGCGGCTTGACGATTGTTTGCAGACTTGCAGATAGACTAGGTGGGAATTATTAGACAGACTTCCCACTTCGAAATTACTGAGGCGAATTTAGTAACTTTGTCATCTTAACAATGGTCATTTGTCGCACAGAGTTCTGATTTAGGTACAGCGAACGGATTTCCACTCCAGGAAATGTAGCGTACCTAGTCACAGTGTGATGTATGTAAATGAGGCCTAGATGATGTAAGCCACTGATATGCGATCACTGGTAGCGGATTTCTGTGAACACAAAATGTAAACTGTCACACCAATATTATAGTGTCCCTCACATCAATACTAATTGTCTATGGTTTCTATTCTAAAAATGTCTAGTCTGGCAACAGTCATGATAATAAAGTCTAAAATATATAAATCAAGTATAATAGTGTTTTCCTTCTCATCCAAGTCTATTAATTAATAATACGAGGTAGGGAAATACATTAAAGTACCCCAAAAATAAATCACGGTGCCGTGAAAATCTCAAATCATTATACATACGATACGTATATCTAACGAAGATTTTGTTTAAAAAGGCATTAAAAGCCATGATTAAAGAAATTGATGGAAAGAAATTGTACTACTTGAAAAAATCTTTTTAATAGTTTCCAATTTTAAAGCAATTACTATAAAATACGAACCTGTTCCACCTACAAACAGGAACCCCTAGAGGTGACTATGAAAAACTACTAACATCTTAGAGAGAGTTTTACTCAAGCCATCACAATACAAGTGCTAAATATACCTTCATCTACATATGAACCTTTTTAATTTACTTGTTTTTATGTCATCGTGTTAAATTATTAAAAACTAGCTGACCCGGCCACGCGTTGCTGTGGCTAATAAAACACTTTGTAAAATCCAACCTTTGTAACCACCGCCGTCTTTGAGTTTATCGCGAAGAGACAGACAGATGCCGTGGAGGACTGTAATTTATAATACGTTGAGATGGTGTGAAAGATTATAATAATGTGAATGAAATGCTTGGGGTAACTAACGTATTTAAGTTAATAAGGATTAATACCGTATCCGTCTAAATAACTTTCCAATTATCCCATTGTACGTGACTATTTTTTTAGAAGATAGAATGGGTATAATAAGCTATTCGTAAAAGATTGATATACGCCATCGCTGACTTTTTTGTAGATCTATAAAAGAGGAATATCCCAGCATGCATTGTTTTGTTATATCTCAAAGGGATTAGGCAGTGTTTTTGATGAAATCTCCCAGGCGGCTTGACTTTTTCCGACACTTCTAACAATTATCGTTATGTTTCAACCAATTTACACAAATCCTTGACAAATTACATACCTAAACCATCACAAAACACTCTATCTATTGGTGAAAACCGCATGAAAATCCGTTCAGTAGTTTTCGAGTTTATTGCGAACAGACAGACAGACAGACGGCGCGGGTGACTTTAATTTATAATATGTAGAGAAGATGTAGAGATAGAGATGTAAAGAAGAAGATGTATTTCATTATTTTTATCTTAATCTCGTTGTTCATTGTATTATTTTTAATACGGGATGTTAGGGGATCTACTTGACTTACTTTAACCAATGATTTCTGACGTTATTCGGAGTAAAATATGTAAATGAAATTTTGGTCTCCGGTGGCATTTTAGATTTTTTTCAACGTAACAAAGAATATTTCAATTTTTTTAATTTAAACAATACCTCTACTGATTTTATAAACATAAAAAACAGTAGGTATTGGACAATAAGGGTCGGGGTGAGGGTTTGTTGGGTTACTCGGCTGAGTGACCGGTGATGGAAGGCGGAAGAAATTTGAATGGTTTGGTTTTGATGAAAAAACAACAAAAAGTCATCTGAGATCAAAATGTCATGTACATTTCTTACTTTAAATACCTAATGGCAGGAATCACTGGTTAAATTAAGTTAAATGCTTTCTATAATATCCTGTTTATTGCAGAGTATTTCACCCACAGCTAGGTTCCGCAGAATTAAATTTATTTTATGTGTTTAGTAATTTTATATTATTAATTTGCACATTTAAGTTTACAAATTCCTAATTAATTATAATATTTCATATTGTGTATTATATTTTTTCTAGATTGAAGTAGTTCCTACAATACATCTTGATCTTTCTAATTGGTGCGGACAGTGGAAGCGTGTTATACAACTTCATCCCTTTGAACAGTAAATTATTCTGCGTAATCGCTTTGTACTTTTTTGTAACCTAATTTCCTTTCACGTCCTTGTGTAATGTCTGTGAATGTCCTTGTTGTATACTATTTTATTTGAGAATTTATTATTTTTTTTATTTATCTACACACTTTTAACGTGTGCATTTACATAAATTATAAATTATAATAATTAACAGAGCAATAGATAAAGGTGAATGATACAAACGTATTTGAAATTGTTGTACAAGAAAAATTTAACAGGTACTCACATAATATTAGCAATGAAAATAATATACTTTTTACAATAGCTCTTACACAGGAAAAATTTTCCCTCAGTGCCTTTGTCGTCTTTGGGAATGCTGTGTGAAGAGTCTTTTTAGGGAAAAAAGGAGCCGAAGTTCTGGAAAGGAAAAATGTTGGGGGTCAACGTGTTTAGGAGTGGATGACATATAAACTATCCCTCGCACTACGGTGCAAGGTGATGAGTCGAGAGAGTCCGACTGGATTCTCTCCTGATCCGGCCCGTCACGCAGTGGGTGGGCAAACGCATTGGCCGCCAATGCCTAGATAAACCGCACCCCATGAACCCGAGCACTCCAAACTTAGCGAACCACTTGGGGTGACCTATGGCAGTGGTTTTGGTACCTAACTAACTAACCATCACGTCATTTCCCCGCAGGGGTAGGCAGAGAGGACGGACCGCCAAACAACTCGGTCTTGGCACACATTTCTTGCCTCGTTCACATTCATACATCATCTCATAGATGCTCTTCTATTATTCCGACTCTTCACATGGCCCGACTCAAGTATCTAACTCACTTGGTCGTGTCGTGTCTTCCTCGGGCGTCCCCGACTTCTTCTACCATTCACATTTGCATCATATATATTGTCGTTACACTACTTTCCTCGTACATTCGCTCTACATGCCCAAACCATCTGAGGGTCCCTTTTTAATCTTACTCATTACGCTTACATCAGCCTTGCATTCTTGTTACCCATTCCACCTATTCCAATTAATGGTTCCCGGGGCTGCGGTACCCATACCCGCCTCTCAAATCGGAAACTATGGTACAATCCGTTATTATGTCAAATAATTATTTAACCTGTTGAAAAGGTTTTTAATAAAAAATAGACATTTAATTAACCACAAAAATCACACTAAATATATTGATTTCGTAAAACAAAAAAATAGGTACATACTCACGTACAGTACACAAAGAAAACATAAAAAAATTGCATTTATTTTTATTCAACACCACCTGTTTCAAGTTTCGCACCGAAGAGGGTTCAAATGGTGGTTGTAGACTCAGTGGCGGCTTGAGCACTTCTTTAGTGGTGGGGATCGACATATGTTACGTACAGTACCGTAATCTCACCAACCGTAGAATGTAATATAAAATTTCGCAAAAAAAATTTTGACGGTCTAATCATGCTAGTCGTATATCTAAATACTAAATAATATAAAATGTCTATAGATATATACCAATTTACAAAGTATAATAAAAATAAAGCTTTATCTTGCAAGATTATTGAACTTAAATTGAACGCGAGCGATTCCCGCCCGTAACTGCGCAAACAAATGGTTCAGAGGGGATTCAAAGAATTGTCCCCGCGGGTATTTGAATTCACTTACGAGTACGCATGCGCCGTTGCGTACGTTCGCGGAACAACGCAAGGAAAGTATGGGGATATTTCTGATTATCCCCCAAGTGCGCAGTACATTCTGCGCACTGAGAATCTGAGAAATAGACCCGCTGTTCTCATGCGCCGTACATTGTTCGCTGTACGCGCGTAGGGTCTTATTAAAATCATTCGGAATATTTTTTTATTTTATTTCGGCAAATATTAAAGAATTCATTCATTTTGGTGAAGACAAAGCATCGACTGTTATTTCCTTTAGTAGGTTTTGAGTTTAATTGGTGGGGACTGTCCCCATTGTCCCCCTGTGAAGAACCGCCACTGTGTAGACCTTAGTTGTAGAATCAGTCAGCGTTGTCTGCGGGAAGATAGAATAAAGTATTCCAGTATTGATGAAGCTGGAGCGTGTGTTGAATCACACAGCAGAACTCTCACTTGTCCATGTCTAAGAGTTTCTTCTCCTGTCTGGCAATATATCACTACTTTCTCCCCTGGGATCTGGGAACGCGACCCGGAACCCTCTGAACTGCGCAGTTTTTCAATGCGAATTGTAACCGAATTCGTGACATATTTTCTCACGCCATACATAAATAAGATAAACTTTCTGTTCTTAGCATGTTTGTGTCTGTCTGTCTTTAGATAATAGAAACATAGTAAAATAACAACAATATGTTGCATGAAAGCGTGTCGACTGTCGCCGAGCTACGACCAAATTGCACGGACTGTCAAATCGATGTGTGGTTCTATCCACGCTGCTGATAAAATGACCGTTTATTTAAAAATTCCAGAAAAAATCGGTAAAAACTGTGAAAATTAAGTTGTCAACCTTTGCTGGCTAAGTCCTCTATTACTCCAAAAGCAATTTCTTCCGCTTATAATGATAGCAAAATAAGTTTTTAGTCTAGTGGTATAAAGCGCCTGACGAACCTTAGTGGCCAGACATTCAGCGGACCAAGGATCGACCCCACGAAATCCAAATAATAATTATTTTATTTTTGTAAAATGAAACCACTCCACTTCAAACCACTCCAAAATGAACAGTTAAATGAACAGACAAACAAAAGCGATATCTAGCGACTAGCGACTCCGAAGAAAAAAACATAAACAGATACTAATAAGATGACCAAAAGTATAGGAAAAGGTACACTGGAACTCGAAAAATATGGAAAAAATCATCCTTCACATTGATAAAAAAAGGTGCTTCGTAGTCTCCCCACTCTTGTCTTCTTTAGTTTTCTTATGGTTTCACTTCTACCGCGTGCGAATTGATTTTTTTTAAATATTGTCGGGTTAACTCAGAACCCGGGAGCGTTTGTCTATCTTAAGAATATATATTACTAGCTGGTACCCGGCATGCGTTGCTACGCCATTCAAAGAAATAAATTGATTCTCCCTGCATGTTCTTTGCCGTGCATCCCTGTTCCCTTCCACCTTCCCCCTCCCTCTTGTCTTCCCTCTCCGCAAACCCCACCTTCCCCCTGCCTTTCCTCCCTGCCGCTAAAATATATGAAATACATTTTCATTTATACAAATTTCATAACGCCAGAGCTTACCATTATATATAGTCTATGTTACTCGCTGATAATGTAGATTTCTATTGGTGGAAGAATTTTTCAAATCGGTTCAGTAGTTTCGGAGCCTATTCAATGCAAACAAACAATCAAATCTTTCCACTTTATAGTATTAGTAGATATTATTTTTTTATCAAAAAGCCTACATTTTTTTGTTTACATATATATTTTTTTGTACCCTGTTCTAAGATCACATTGTACGTGGTTATGTATTTGAATTGTAAGAAGGTACATATGTTAAAATATTACTAGAGGAAAATGTAAAGTAGTATCTAGAAGAAAACACAATACAAGCATTAATCTTGGTTAGGTTGCCAAATTGTATCTATATTCTTCCTTCTCATGTGCATAATTCGTATCTTAATATTCTTAATGATTCTTTTGATGTCGGTTATTTTTTAATAGTTTTTATTGTAAATGAGAGAATATTAAATATTTTTTTCGAGAAATATTGCAAATTTCTTTGTCCAAAGGCCGTTTAAGTTGTAGGTTGGTGGAATGTTTGTTGTAATGTAGATCTTTTGAATCAGCCTGAGTTTTTCCTGTGTTAAGTTATCCTGCTTTTTGAATGCCTAAATTAGGATATATCTTTTGTATATAATTGTTTCAGTGACATTAAATTCAGGGCTTTAAAAATATAGGAGTACTGATGGGTACTCTAAGTATAATTTTCAAAATTTCCTTTTTGTAATACTCGTACATTCCAAATCCACACTGTCCAGCAAGCTTTATCCACCTTTTCAAGCTAGAAATAAACCTCTGGCAGTCCCTTAGAAATTCAATTTTATTCTCATCAGGATATCCAGTTTATATCCTCCTTCGCAAATGTAATTCCGGTGGAAAATCTGGCTATTCGAGAACATTCCCACAGAGGGGTAGGTACATATGTAGATTGGTAGTAGGTATATGTTGAGTGCGGTATTCGTACCGACGCGTAACGGAGATGAGATATTAGATAGGTGTGTAGTTAGAAAATTGTTGGGCAGGGTTGTTTAGACTTATGTTCATTCAAATCTACCAGCAAATTATGTCTTTTACTATCGGAGGTTGGATATCATCTGGGAAAAGTGATGTTGCAAACTCAGTGGTAGATCTTAGATATGAAAAACAAGAACCTTTTTGAAGACGCAAATTGCCAGAGTTCACTTTTCCTCCGAAGGCTTGGGCCTCAAAACCGCATCCGATACTATCATGGTCTCGTAAATAGGCTCGTCCTGGCTCCAAGAGACTTGTGACGTATATGCGCCATATGCGGTATACGCTAGACAAGGAGGAACAACTATCGAACAATAATTATACGAGGAAAAAAACTGTAAATACAAAAATTATGACAATTTTAAGCCGTCAGATTAATTTGTTTGCCTTTGAGAAGAGCTTATATAGGTCGTTTAGAAATCTTTGTATCTCCTTTATTATCGTGGTCGTAACTATGCGTATTTAAAAAATATGTATGTCTTCTGAAATTGAATTAATAAAATAATTAAGTTGTGAAATTTTGCAATGTTTTTATTTAGATCACCAGTAATTAAATAAGTGAAAATGTTATTTTATTTTTTTCTGGAATTAAAACAACAACAAAAATAATGTATTAATTGAACGTTAAAAATATACATGTTAGAATATTTTCTTTATTTGTTTTTGGGGTGTTGTGCAGTGTTGCGCTACCTCCTTCTTAAGCCAACGTTTCGGACAGCGTTGCAGTGTCCATCTTCAGGGCAGATCCGACAGATCCGGTAGATGTGTGCAAAAACAAAAACCAAAAAACTTTTGGCCGTGAAAATCTAAAAACATATCATGTTCGAATATTATTATTATAGGTACAAATGATTTCACATGGAATATGAATGCGTTATGTGAATTATCTGGACCTCAGTTCATATGTAGAGTTTGGACGAAGCTTATGATGCACAATTTTTGCATTATCCACTCTGAATTATATTTATTGTAGATGGTTGACCAGCGTCCTGAAGATAATAAACTTACGTAAAGATTTGTTAGTTAGTTAATTTCTTCGACGGCCTCTGTGTTCGAGGGGGTTCGAATACCGGTGTGCTACAGTAAATAGTATTTAAATAAATTGTGTTATTACCGTGAAAGTATAAACGGTTATTACACATTTAATTTATATAAAACAATATATATACCTAGTAGGTACACTTGCGGCACGTCGCAGCCTGGTAGGTTGCATCCTAAATTGCATACGAATTACTGCTTCAGATGTAACAATGAAACGAGACGAAATGGTGTTGGGTGTAATTGGGTGATAACATGTGTAGGAAATACGTGACAAATGTTTTGGCTGCGAAATGTACGATTATATAAGTGGATATAAGTGGACCGGCATTAGAAGTGTGGAGGAGCTATTCCGGGCAGCAAGACAGAGAGACATTTTCCAGAGTGATCGCCAACGTCGCGCGTCGGGGGACCTGATGGGGCACACCAAGAAGAAGAATATGTAGGAAAAACAATGGACGCAAGGAAGAAAGATAACCAATCACTTACCATTGTACCTCTACAAAGGAGCACACAATCACAAAATAGTTACATAGTTCCAATTCTTCTCCTGTTTTTAAAAAATAAAAGGCTTCCGATTCTGTAATTTTTCTTGTCATTGTTCCAAATACAAAATGCTTTTCCAGCACGGTGATGTGGTTAGGGAGAGGTGGGTACTGAATAAATGATATCCGGTAGGAAATATGCATATTTTTATTTCAAAACAGGTAGATATTCTCCTTATCACCCTGGTGAAAAATCATCAACTAGAGTCGAAAAGTTGTTTGAAACAGCTTTAGGCGCGTTTGGCGACCAGATTTGAATAGTTCCCAACAATTCCAACCTTCATCTTCCCTAACTCTTTCCTCATCCTGTACCCTTCAGGCTCACACCATACTCAGTGGCTCCGGTTAGCAGGGAACAGTTAGGTTTTACAGTCTGAAAAATACTGAAAAGTATTTAATGGGGAGTAGAACGCGATCCACCGTTTGAGCGTCCCTGCTTGGGTGCAACAGACCCCTGTAAATATATTGCAGTGTACGCGATTACCGTTATTCGGGTGCTAGACAGACATATCGATCGCTGGGAGTTTAGCAGGGGTGGCGCAACGGGGGCGCTAGGGGGCGCAAGGGGGACGCCGGGCGGTGTAGGGGGCACCAGCAGGCTCAGTCCTTAATGGCAAAGGGAAGCAGGAGAGATAGGTTCGTCGATACAATAATGCATACATACTTAAACTTACAGACACGCGGACATTATACCACTCTCACTTTTCTCCTTATGAATGATACATTTATTTATTAAATGGCCGTACTACGTATTGAAAAATTCCTTTATTTGGTGTTGGAAACGGTTTAAAACATACTTCACTCTAATGCGAGTCAAGAGCCTTGCCTCTGGACGGCCGGCGTAGTCCAGAGGCAAGGCTCTTGACTCGCATTCCGAAGGTCGCGAAATTGAATCCCGGCGTGGCAAATAAATTTTATTTGATTAATTTGTGTTATTTCACAATTTATTCATTTAAAATAACATAATATATGTATACAACTCGCAAGCAATTCAATTAAACTCAGAAAATACCACCAACCTCATTGAAGAACAACTAGAGGAAAACCAACCAGAAATTGTTCCTGAAACAGGCGCCAAACTGTATCCTTATATTACTTCGTACTTAATAATAACCCTAAACATTCCCAAATCTTATGTACGTTATCATGTATGGCTTTCCATCCAAAACTTCTATTTTTCATCCTTGTAACAAATGGTTTCTGCACTGAATTTTGACTTGGAAACAATAAATAACACAGAATACACTTTTAACCAAGCAAAAGAATACAAAATCCTTGTCTCAGGAAAACACAGTTTAAGCATAATATGTCAAAACATAAGAAGTATTCAAAAGAACTTTGATAGTTTCTGTGTCCTACTAAATGAAATAGATATAAGTTTCGATATCATTATCCTAAGTGAATGCTGGTTAGGTGATTCTTACACCAACTTAAACTTAAATGACTATACCACATTCCAGACCACAAGACACTTAAATCAAAATGATGGTATAGTAATCTTTGTCAAAGATTCAATAAAATCTTCCATATCAGAAATTAACATAACTGAAGCGAACTGCATTCAAATATCACTTGGCCCATGTCTTTCTATATTTGCTATATACAGACCACCATGCTACAACAATCTCGCCCCTTTCTTAAATTCCTTAAATAAACTTCTTGAAAAACATAAAAAAACTCAACAAATAATTATTGCTGGTGACATGAATATTAACATATTAAACTGCCAACCAAAAACTACGGAATTCTTAAATGTTTTTACTCACTACGGACTTAAATCTACAATAAACTCGCCAACAAGAACTACATCACACTCCGAATCCTGCATCGATCATATATTTGCTAAAACCAGAAAAAAAACTTTTTCATCCATTATTCGCTCAACTGTCACTGACCATTTCACAACTACATTAAACATACTTCTTAACAAAGAACAAAGTAAAAACAAAAATGACAACATGAAAGACAAAATAAACTTTAAGTCCCTAAAATCGGATATTCACGATGAACCTTGGACTAATGTACTAAATGAAATAGACCCAAACACAGCACTGGACACATTTATAAATACGGTTGAAACCTACATAACCAAACACACCACAAAAAATCCACAAAAGAACTACACACATAAAGAAAAAAAAATAACACCATGGATCACGAAAGGAATAGTCAACAGTATTCATAAAAGAGATGCAATGCATATGCGAGTCCACAAAAACCCGAATGATAACAAACTAAAGCAAGATTACTTACTGTATAGAAACCTGTGTAATAAGTTAATTAAACAAGCCAAATACAAATATTACAAAAAAGAAATAAAAATCGCCAAAAATGATCCTAAAAAAATTTGGGAAATTGTAAGAAATATTACTTATTCCACTCCGAAGAAAGATTCACATATCAAAGAACTATTAATAAACGGAGACAAAGTCTTAACAAACAATGAACCTAATAAAATAGCTAATTTTATTAACACTGAATTCGCAAAAGTTGGCTCTACCCTAGCGGAAAAAATTCTTCAAAAAAACTGTACATCAGAAGACTCTTTATACAAACTTTGCTCTTCCATACGACCAAATCACTCGTTCAATGCTTATCAAGTAAATACAAAGGAAATCTCGGATCTTATTAAATCTCTCAAACCAAATTGCGCGATGGGACCGGATAACATTTCCAATCAAATACTGATAAATCTACGAGAATACATACTTATACCGCTTCAACACATTTTCAACCAAAGTTTTAGGCTCGGAATTGTCCCTGATCATTTAAAAATAGGATGTATCACTCCAATACATAAATCGGGAGACAAAACTCTGATATTAAACTACAGACCAATCACTCTGCTAAACTCACTATCTAAACTTCTAGAAAAAGCCATGAAAAAAAGATTACTTGCGTACCTTGAAAAAAACAACCTGCTCTCAAGCCGCCAATTTGGATTTCGTGCCAAAATGGGTACAGAAGATGCTTTATCAGAATTAACCAACTACATAGTGAAAAGCATAGATGGCGGATCAAAGGTGATAGGGGTATTCTTAGACCTAGCAAAAGCTTTCGACACTATTTCGCATAACTTACTACTACAAAAACTCAAAAATATCGGTATAACTGGTCAACCGCTAAAATGGTTTGTCAGCTACATTGAAAAGAGACAACAAATAGTAAAAATAAATAAATACAGCAGTGACAAAGCAGATATCAGGTATGGAGTACCGCAAGGCAGCGTCTTGGGTCCCATACTATTCCTCATTTATATAAATAGTCTAACTGAGATAAACCTAGGAAAAATTGAGTACAAAGTAATCAGTTATGCAGACGACACTGCAATTTTGTTCAAGGCACAATCATGGGAAAAGGTATTCAAAAACACAGAAACAGGGATAACTGTAGTAAATAAATGGCTACAAAATAATCTACTAACACTGAACATTTCAAAAACAAAATATTTAACTTTTAGCAAAACAAAGGCTGGTCAACCACATAGCCAACCACAACTACATCTTAACCCCTGCACCAATATTTCGTCAAATAACACATGCTGTACTTGTGACAAAATTGTTTATGCAGACAATATTAAATATCTAGGTTTAACTGTTGACCATAAACTAAAATGGGATCTCCATATTAATATATTATCAAAAAAAATACGAAAATTATCATACATCTTCAAAACAATACGAAACATCATGTCATTAAATCAACTAAAAAATATATATTTCGCACTCTGTCAAAGTATTTTAACATATGGAATTTCAGTTTGGGGAGGAGCAGCAGATACTTACCTCAATTCTCTTAAAATAAATCACAAAACAATAATTAGAATTATGTTTTATAAACCTTACCAACATCCGACGGAACAGCTAATGATCAAAAACAAATTACTAGACGTAAATAAACTATTCATAAGGAAGATCATTTACAAAAACTGTATCAAAACTTCACATCTCCACATACCTCACTCGCAAAACACAAGAGCAAAAATTAATAAGCACTTTCAAGTTCCCCATATCAAATCAACTTTTGCAAAAAAACACGAATCTTACCTAGCACCACACATTTTCAATACCTTCCTAACACAAACAAAAACTTACGTCACCCCAAATAATTTGAATTGGCTTTTCAAAAGATTTGTAATATGGTTGAATGAAAAGGAAAGAACAGACATTCAAAATATTCTAAATAAATAACATTTCATACAAGTTCTCACGAAATTATATAATATTCAAATAAAACAAATACGAGAAACTGCAATTTTGCAATATTAATTATTATGATTAATTATTAATTATTACTTCTATTATGTAACCGCTATATTCAACTGTCACAAAATTTTAATTTACTTTTATCTAAAAAACAAAGTATGTATGTAAATATTTAATATACCAATATATAATTTATCTTTTTTATCTTTTTACATACATATATATATTTGTTTAAATACACACATTTCTTTTGGAACAAACATAATATGTGATTTACTCGCCTCGGAACAGACTTTGTCTAGTGAGGCGGGTAAAAGAAAAGAAAACAATGTAAATAACCATGAAACTAAATAAACGCCCGGGTTGCCGGCACTGAAACTGAAATAGTATATTTGCGGCACGTTCCAGAGTGGAAGATACTCTTAGTATCGCCCTGGTGTAAGACCACCATTCAGGATTGAAACGTTGCTTGAAATGGCATTAACCATGGTGCTTGGTGACCAGATCTGATAGCCAGGTACTTCCCACCTTCCTCTTTCCTATCTCCTTCCCCTCCCACTACCTTCAACCTCACAACATACCCCAATTGGGAATGCCATAGTCTCACTGGCTCCAGACGGGAGCAGCTGAGACTCTTGTGAGGTATAACTATAAAAAATAAATATGTTCCATAATCGTATTCGTATCGTGAAACCTCATCATCATCATCACTATTGGCTCTACAACCCACGGACGGCCGGCGTAGTCCAGAGGGTGAATACTTGCACTATCTCCCTGGTGAAAGACCACCATTAAGAATCGAACCGATGCTTCAAATTATTTTAGCCATGTTTGGTAACCAGATCTGAATAGGCAGGTTCTATCCACTTCCTCTTCTCCGTATCCTTCTCCCTCCATTAACATCAGCCTCACAACATACCCATTGGGAACAGACGGTTGGGAGAAGTTGAAGATGGACTGCGGTAGGTACTCACATAAAAAATCATCAGTTCTTCCCAAGGTGGGATTTGGCCTCATCCATAAAAAATGCAGGCCGCTAGCTGTGATCCCTCGTCATTCGCCCCAGTTCTCCATCCTTCCCATCGTACTACAATCTTCATCCACGCAGTTCATCTACCTCTTCCTAGATCTGCCTCTGGGTTGCTTTCACTGGGGCCCTCACTTTAATTACAACTGTATATACGTACGCAGCTGATAAGTGTTTTGTACACTAATATCTTCGTGTTACATTCATTAAATTACCTCTTACAAACAGCTAAATAAAATTGGCGCAGCCGGTAGTGGTTGCTAATGTTTGGTGTGCTCTCATCTAGCGCGGTCTAGCGCGGTCGATCGATAAAACACTATATCAATACGATATAGACCCAATCCGTCATCTGTGGTCAGTTATCAATATTTGTATTCACGGTCAACAATTGGTAAGAGATATTCCGACCGACGAATGATAAATTTTAGCAGTTTCAGTTAAATGTCAATATGTACATTTATTTGCATAAATTATATTGGTTTATTATTAAACGGAGTTCAATAAAGGTATGCTAAACTTTTAATATATAATAATCTTGTTATACATCCACTCTTTTATTTCTTATTCCCAATTTTAAAAATTTTTTAGCCTTTAGTATTGAAAGAAGTCGCGATCCATAGACTTAAATAATTCAATTAAGAAGCAACCAATTTATTCCGTTCGATCTTTGGGAAACTAAAGTGGTTGAAATAGAACTAAAGACCTGATTAACTAGTAACTAGGTAATTAACTCTCATTTAGTGACAAAAATTAAATTCGGACTGCCAATGCATATTTACGTTGGTATATCAATTCAACACTAGCAGCAAAAGCCCGCTCCAGGTTTTTGCTGCTAGGCCCTGCGGGCGGCTTTTGGTTTGGCTTCGCCAGTTAGTGTTGGTGACCATTTTATAAATCCGATAGGAACTGGTTCCAAAAATAGCCCGTACCTCAGATCCACTGTCATCCAGTAACAGCTAGTCACCGAGACAAAGTAACCGGGAAAGGCAATGACGTCATATGCAATATATAGCCGCTTGATACTATTATTCACAAAACAGTATCACAACTTAATATCACCGTCAACCTTTCCATATCCGAAGAGATAGGTACTCAAATTCACAAATTCGTAGTACTTTTACCTAGGGACAGAAGTGGCTACATCTTTTGACGAATTCTTGAATTCTAAACCGAATTACAACGGTAGCTTTGCTTGATATTTCACGTACCTGGATGTTTATATGTCGTTCACGCGCGGCGACAGACATGCATTCGGAGCCGGATTCTTAAATTCAACCACGCAGACCCAAGCCTATTAATACTGTTTGATGATTGCCAGCTTATATCCATTTCTTATTTATTCCCTGTTATTATCGGTTCGGCTGTCAACGGTGAAAGCTTGCTAGGGACATCTACGGACAAAATCATCGGAAGTTACGCGTATCGATCCGATATTTTAAAGTTGTGCTCTTGACATGCTTTCAATACGTCCAATCCGGTTCCATGCCAACTCAGAATGAAACCAACTCAGAAACACCTCAGAAAGGTCATTAAAAGCTATGAAAAAATAATTTTAAAATAGCCGGAAACCCTAACCTAACTTAACCTATTTAACCAATTTTTTAAATATTTTTTAATCATCACTTTTAATGGCCTTTCTGAGGTGCTTTTGAGTTGGTTTCACTATGAGTTGTCCGGTCACCGTCCAATCCATCACAGTTATTGGGAACTTAATTTTATGATGATCTCAAGCTCTAATATTTTTCCAGCTTAAGGCTCCGCAACCGGGCTCGAAAAGAAGAAGATGGAGAGATACGAAATTAGGAATGTTAGAGGAGAGCGCTAGCATTTACAGCGACAAAATCGATGCGAAAATGTTTAATAAAACACGACTCATTTAAAATAGAGCAAAAATCTCGGGGGCATTATCTTAAACAGCATTTAAAGAAACACTGTGAATTTTTTCTTACATAAAAATTTTCTTACATTTTCTTACGTAAAATAACTGAAACAAACGTGTTTATAATAATTTTTGGGGCACACTTTGCGTTTTTTTTTCTATCGAGGAAATTTTATATAATTTGCGTTTCGGCGCGGGCAATGTCTAGATATTATCTTCAAGAATAACATGTATTTTTAAGAGCTTTAAAACTTAACGTGTTTAAGGCAGATACGTACGAAATCGGTAGAAATTCGGGTTGCGGGCCCTTAAGTCAAAGATTTTACAAACTACAGTTTGTCAAATAAGAGTAGAAAATATATGAGGGCGCCACTGATCAAATGGCAATACTAAACACATAACTCATGGTGTTAAAGTAAAGCTGTGTAACCTACATTTTTATAAAAAATTAAAAAGGCATAAAAGTGGAAAAAATATTTTTTCATTGCAGTATAGATACCCGCCGATCTCAAAATTAGAATTGCATATAGGCATATTATTATTATACTTTTGCAATTTTGTGTTAACATAATGAAGAATAACTATAATGTAATAAAATATAAAGCACAGTTTAATACTAGATAAAGTGCTTAGCGTTGCCTGGGCTTTAGATCATGTCTTTAATTTTAGATCTGAATATATTTAACTCATTCGGATCTAAAAGTAGTGTAACTAAAACTCACCATTAGTGATTCTTCCTTTCTATCTATTGTTAAATTCAAATTTATGTTAAATTAAATTAAAGCAAATCGCTTTATTAATCACCTTTTAATCAAATTTATGTCATTAAGAAAAAATGTGGTTTACTGTGTTCTATACATTCAGTGTCATTGCACTTCAAAAAAATATTTGACAGTTAAATTGGTGTTGCCAGTCTACAAATTTAGTAGTTCCAGTTTTTATATTTTCTACTCTTTTTTGACAGACTATACGAGTATGTAACATTCAAATGCATTTAAATTTTGTTCTCCATGTCCCGCAACCGTAGGTAACTAACTACATAACTACTGGTCTCTTTTTAGTTTTACTTCCATTTGTAGTCTAAAAAAGACCCTAAGAATTACACTGTAGGTTTTAATTGGAGTAGTCTAACTGGAATTCCCCTAGCGTGAGTAATTCGAAACAGTCATGAAGAAACCCCTAACGATTTTACTTTCACAAATATAGATAGGTACAAGTATGTGTATAGTCATCAGAAACTACAGGAACCTCTCGATTCGCGTACTTTTTAGTACACGGTTTTCCTTATTCGCGTTCAAGAGATGACTTTTTAAGTCCCGAATTCGGGTATTTTGAGAGGCTAAATGGTGTGGGGAAGGAGGGTGGTAATTTCTAAAAAAACTTTCTTAGTCAATTAATTTCATGCAAACACATACGGAGGGTGAGTCATTTAATAAAAATGTTATTTTTAAATTCTAAGAGCAATAAAAGGGTGCCAAGTAGGTTCAAAACGACGTGTTTAAAATTTTTTTATATTTCTGATACGATCGTTTTCCTCTGGATTGACTTCAAAGTTTTGAAAATTTTCATTATAAGGGGTTATTTCAAGTGAACATAAAAGTTTCTATGAATTCTTTAAACCATATTTATGGCAAATATAGTACATATTTACGAAATCATTTACAAAAAGGCCCAAGATCGAGTCTCGCAAAATAATGCCGAAATTTGAGAGTAAGAAGGATTTTGCTGGTATTTGACTTGAAATCATTTGAATTATAAACATATATTTTTTTAATAAATAAATCAAAATATTCCATCTATATCGTGTTTTATTGAAAAATAGTTAATTTTTTGTGGGTTTTTCTCTATTATGGGAAATTTCAAAGTCTATCCGGAGGAAGAAGATGATATCCATACGTGATTTTATCTCTTCATTTAACACCCTTTCACTATTAGACAAATCAAAACAAGAAAAAAAAATCCATACAGTCGTGACCCACCTTAATGGTTAAGTCCGTGTCAGACGACGGTATACGCATAAAGCGTTTATTAGGCGTGGCCTTTACTGATTTATCTATTGTAGTGTCACACGTAGCTGTAATCTTCCTCTTCCATAACATTTTTTTTAACATTAGCTCCACACAGGAGGCCCTTAGGAAAATAATTTCCCTCAGGGCCTACGTCATCTTTGGGGACGCTATGTGGATGGTCTTTTAAGTGAAAGGAAGGAGAGGAAGTTTTGAGAAGGAAAAAGGTATGGTGGGTAGGAATCTAGGGGTCAGTTTATTCCAGAGTGTTGGACGTATGAATTAATTGCGGTGCAAGTGATGAGAGGCCAAATTATCTTCATCAACCAGTCTCTCCGGATTAGGGTTG
Source organism: Limnephilus marmoratus (assembly GCA_917880885.1). NCBI lineage: Eukaryota > Metazoa > Arthropoda > Insecta > Trichoptera > Limnephilidae > Limnephilus > Limnephilus marmoratus. Next base: position 16,546,297 of record OU862931.1, on the reverse strand, counting down.
CCATACGGCCGGAATTATCCGAACAAGTCCGGAAATATAGGTCTTTTTCCGGAATGCGGTAGGAATTCTAAACAGTACGTAATTTCTACAATTAAGTGGAGATTGGTGTAAAAAATAAAATAAACCAAATTATTTTTATTAAAAATCAAAGTAAAAACATCACTTCTGATATTTAATTAATTTGAAACAAAATGTCTAGAATTTTTTACACTTAATGCCCAAAAAGTACAAAATAAGTTTATTATATGTAAAAGGAATACCTACCACTTTCCAAATCTTTATTTCAAAGTCCGCCCCGTCTAGTACCTACCAAAGCAAAAATAATTTGTTGTGAATAATAATAATAATAACTGATACTTTTATATATAATACTTGTACGTTGTACAATGATAATTTTTTATTGTATTTTATCCATTACTTGTATGAATTGATATGAAGGTAAATGATAATGAGTTTATTTATTGTTCTGTTATACTTGGTGGAATTATATTGTATTAAATTGAAATTAAAACAATTTTTTTAACTTATTTCCACATATTTAATAATCATCGATTATTCTGCTATAGTGACCATTGTTATATTAACATATGTACCTACTCAAATATTGTATACCTACCTACCAAATTTTATAAAAATTTATATTTAATGTAATCACCAAAACATATGTACCTACTCTAATATTGTGTACCTACCTACCAAATTTTATAAAAATTTATATTTAATGTAATCACCAAAAATGTAATCACCAAAACATATGTACCTACTCTAATATTGTATACCTACCTACCAAATTTTATAAAAAATTATATTTAATGTAATCACCAAAACATATGTACCTACTCTAATATTGTGTACCTACCTACCAAATTTTATAAAAATTTATATTTAATGTAATCACCAAAACATATGTACCTACTCTAATATTGTGTACCTACCTACCAAATTTTATAAAAATTTATATTTAATGTAATCACCAAAAATGTAATCACCAAAACATATGTACCTACTCTAATATTGTATACCTACCTACCAAATTTTATAAAAAAAAAAATTATATTTAATGTAATCACCAAAACATATGTACCTACTCTAATATTGTATACCTACCTACCAAATTTTATAAAAATTTATATTTAATGTAATCACCAAAACATATGTACCTACTCTAATATTGTATACCTACCTACCAAATTTTATAAAAATTTATATTTAATGTAATCACCAAAACATATGTACCTACTCTAATATTGTATACCTACCTACCAAATTTTATAAAAATTTATATTTAATGTAATCACCAAAACATATGTACCTACTCTAATATTGTATACCTACCTACCAAATTTTATAAAAAATTATATTTAATGTAATCACCAAAACATATGTACCTACTCTAATATTGTGTACCTACCTAGCAAATTTTATAAAAATTTATATTTAATGTAATCACCAAAACATATGTACCTACTCTAATATTGTGTACCTACCTACCAAATTTTATAAAAATTTATATTTAATGTAATCACCAAAAATGTAATCACCAAAACATATGTACCTACTCTAATATTGTATACCTACCTACCAAATTTTATAAAAAAAAAATTTATATTTAATGTAATCACCAAAACATATGTACCTACTCTAATATTGTATACCTACCTACCAAATTTTATAAAAATTTATATTTAATGTAATCACCAAAACATATGTACCTACTCTAATATTGTATACCTACCTACCAAATTTTATAAAAATTTATATTTAATGTAATCACCAAAACATATGTACCTACTCTAATATTGTATACCTACCTACCAAATTTTATAAAAATTTATATTTAATGTAATCACCAAAACATATGTACCTACTCTAATATTGTGTACCTACCTACCAAATTTTATAAAAATTTATATTTAATGTAATCACCAAAACATATGTACCTACTCTAATATTGTGTACCTACCTACCAAATTTTATAAAAAATTATATTTAATGTAATCACCAAAACATATGTACCTACTCTAATATTGTGTACCTACCTACCAAATTTTATTCAATTTTATTCTCTAACAAAAGAATGTCAATTGCCAGCCTGAAGATGTCCATAACAGGATGAAACCGGTACTGGTTAAATAAATATGTGGAAATAAGTTAAAAAAATTGTTTTAATTTCAATTTAGTAAATGATAATATTTGTAAACCTTCGATATATGTACAATAAATTTATAAAAATGTTTGCAAAAGCCCTACGGGTGTTAAATAGCTGCACGTGTGACATGTCTGCATGTTATTGTATGGCGAAGAATATGGTGTTTTATAAGTCAGTACCTTATTTCGGAGGATCGTTACACCTACTCCAATTTCCATGGTGGACAAGGCTCCTTCACTCCTCGTGATTCTGCGCTGCGTGGAGAGCTGCGGACACCGACGTTCCGGACGCCAGTGATCCTTTGTGTGCCATGTGATAATGGGGACATAAGTATAAGGTACCTCCAAAAAGTGCTGACAGTACAAAGAAATGGTGAGTCGTCTGGCAATAGCATCAGGTTTTAGGTGCAATTTGCCAAACTCTTAAAAATACAGTAGCAGAATGCTTCGCTGTTGTCTGAGATACTTGTCGCTAAGATGTTCTCCAGATATCCTTTTCAACTCCTGGATGGATTGATTTTGGTATCCTTTGAGAAATAGAGTCGTCGCCATTCAATCTTATTAAAAATATATTATATTTTTGAATGTAGCTATTACTTTGTGGTTATCCATTATATAATAGTGAAATAATTTTACTTTGTATAAACCACTTATTTGATGTGCAAATCCGACCGGTTTCGGAACAAACGTTCCTTCGTCAGGGAAAGCTTATACTAATTTGACAGTTTCGAACAATGTTTTATTATGGTAGGGGTGGAGCTGTTGCTAGATAATAATGTAGATTGGGTAGGTAGGTATTAGTGTAGAGTGGGTGGGTAGGGGAACAAATCCGTGATTGGGCTATATGACAATATTTTTTGTTTGTTGATAATAAATTCTATTATAGAATATAGAATATAACATAGAATCTATTATCAACAAACAAAAAATATTGTCATATAGCCCAATCATGGATTTGTTCCCCTACCCACCCACTCTACACTAATACCTACCTACCCAATCTACATTATTATCTAGCAACAGCTCCACCCCTACCATAATAAAACATTGTTCGAAACTGTCAAATTAGTATAAGCTTTCCCTGACGAAGGAACGTTTGTTCCGAAACCGGTCGGATTTGCACATCAAATAAGTGGTTTATACAAAGTAAAATTATTTCATTATTCTAAAAATATATTATTTTGGCTAACTCAAATCAAAATCAAAATTACTTTCATTGTATAATACCTTATAAATAATGTTATTAATTTTTCAAAAGAAGCAAACACATTGTGACTTGACATTTTAAATAAATAATTTATTTATTATTAATTCATTTTTAATTACCTTCGGCCGCACCGAAACTCTGCAAAAGATCTCAATAAATGGTAAATTTAGTCTTAAGAATGTTGTGATTGTAAACGCAATTCAAATTAAAATACTCAATTAATGAGGTCCTTCTGTTATAATGCACATAAGTGTTTATTATTTAACAAATTTTGGTTCCAAGAAGTAGTCAAAATGTTTGTTAATTTTTAGTAATATCAAAAAAAAATCTTTCACGTACTTCAATTGTTGTTTTTTTGTTTCATTTAACACATGTTAACTGTTTGAATGAGTGTAAAAAATAAGCCAAATTTCAGTAAACAATAGATTTTTAACATGTCTAAAAAAGTTTCGGTTTCGGTTTCGACCGAGACTGAGACAGCTACCGAAGATTCAGTTTCGGATTCGGTTTCGGTTTCGGAAAATCCTGTTTCGGTCGGACACTAAATGTTATATTCCAAACAAAGTGATATTTTAAGATTTAACACATATCCATACTCGCATAAAATCATAATTTGTCGATAACCTCTTCCCGAGAGACAATACGTATCTCCAGTTTATAATACAGTTTAAGAATCCGAAGAGTCCCTAATAACCGGGGTGGGGTGGAAAAAGGTTTTTAGGGGTGGGGGGAGTGGAGCAATTAATGAAATATTTTGTTCCTCGAAAGTCAGAGTGTGGGGTTCAATTCTTATGTTTTTTTTGTGCAGAATCAAATAAAACCAATGCCAACGTTAAAAAACCAACTTTCTTTTGAAGAAAACAATTTTTGTTTTATTTTTGAAAATAAAATATATTCTATCCGGGATTTCGGTACAGCTGTTCGAGCAGGCCCCTCCTTCACAAATTTTGCATAAAGCCGAAAACTTCAAACCGACTTTCACACAATAAACATTGAGAAGAAGAGTAGTTTTGCTTTGCAGTAACAAGATATCGACTTCAAGATGGCCTCTACTCCAGGATATAGAGCTCCGGTGACTTTTTTTTTTTTTTTCAACATATTTTTCTTCAAATTCAAACAAAAAAAAATTCTTCCGCATGTCGTCACTGGTCTCTCAGCCGAGTAACCGACCAACCCCTCACCCCGCCTCCAACTGTCCAACATCCATAATTTTTTTATGTTTTTGTAGAAAAAATTAATAAAAAAAACATCAAAAATGTCACCAGAGACCAAAATTTCATTTACATTTTTTACTCCAAATAATGTCAGGCATTACTGGTTAAAGTAAGTCAAGTACGTCCCTTAACACCCTGTATAGTTAAAATACGCGAGTTTTCTAAAGTGTTTGGGAATCACAATTTAATTTCACTTAAAACTAACAGTCGTCATACTCGTATTGGATGAAAATAATTCATCTTGAAAGGCTGTTTAACATTGTTTTTCTATTCAGTTCTATTCACTTTTAAAACTTGTATGTATATGCGTATCGTATACATATTTCAAAATTAGAACACGAAAATGACAAAATCCCTGCAACATCATACAATTTGGGAGGCGGGTATGGATACCGCCGCCCGGGGAATCATTTATCGGATAACCAACGCCTCTGCCAAAAGTCACCCCCGGTGGTTCGATAGGTTTTTTTTTTACATGAGCTCCACATAGGAGGCCCTAAGGAAAATAATTTACCCTCAGGGCCTATGCCATCTTTGGGGATACTGTGCGGAGGGTTTTTTAAAGGAAAGGAAGGAGAGGAGAGTTCTGGGAAGGAAAAGGGTTTAATGGGTGGGTAGGAATCTGGGGTTAAGTGTGTCCTGGTCATCAGTCTCCAAGACCTAGACAAACCTAACCCTATGAACCCGGGCACCTCTGCTAAATCACCAAACGTAGCGAACCACTTGGATTAATCTATGGCAGAGGTTTTGGTTATCCAATAAAGGTTCCCGAGGTGGCGGTACCTATACCCGCCTCCCAAAAATTGAAGTTTGGTGACTTAGTAGAGGTGCCCGGGTTCACGGGGTGAGGTTTGTCCAGGTCTTAGCGGCGGATGCATCTGCCCACCTACTGCACGGCGGGCCTGATGAGAGACTGATTGAGGGAGGCTTTTTGACCTTTCCAGAAGGACTCTCGACCCATCGCCTTGCACCGCAGTTTGGGGGGATAGATTGTCACTCCTGGGTACACTGATCCCAGATTCCTATCCACCCCTTGTACCTTTTTCCTTACCAGAACTTCCTATCCTTTCCTTCCTTAAAAAGACCCTCCATAAAGCATCCCCTAAGATGTTATAAGGCCTGAGGGAAATTATTTTCCTCAGGGCCTCCTGTGTGGAGCTATAATATTCTGCTACAATTGGTTGGAAGGGGGGGGAGGGTTAAAAAATAACTTTTCACCTGTAGAAATGGTGCTGAAGTTAATTTCTTAGTCATTCTGAGAAAACCATCGATGTATTCAACTACACACAGCTGTTTAACTTCAGTGTGATTTTTAGTAACAATTTTCTTTTAAAAGTGCGTTGTTACAATTCACAAAAACCGTTTAAATTTTAAAATTTTGAAAAAAATAAGTAACCGAACAAGATTTATTACGTGATAATCAACACTATTATATACTGAGTATACGAAACACTCCCGTTTTACCTAGGTTACATGATGTTACTAATAGATATGCAGATGTGGCAGATCTATTTAACTGCACGGAAGGTAGGTACAAGAGGGCTATGCTATCAAATCTTTTCAGTCAATATTAGTTCTATTTGTAGTATAGATTTTTGTACCTAATTGTCTCTCTGGTGTCATTTCTCATTCAAATGCCACAATCATCTGTTAAACAATTTTTTTTTATTATTTCTGGTGTCGCGAAACTGCGACTCCACTGTTAATTGGCGGTAAATGCTGCAGAGCAAAGCCCACGCAGCCCTCGAAGGACCAGTCCCGAAACTACGTGAAATCGCTAAGTTATATGGGACGATTAAAAAGCATACACTCGCAAAACCTGATGGATAGTCTATCGATAGTTCAGATCTGGGCTTTTGGAAAATTAGATAAGCTCAGATTGGAATAAGGAAAATAGGACTCACCATTGCAGATGGGGCCTCGCTGATCTCCAGTTTTGGTGCACACTTCTCATTGTTTAAAATTCGCAATATTCTTATAACAAGATGTTACGATACATGCGCCCTGTCTGAGATGTAATTTTGTTCTGAGCAGGAAAGCACACTGTCACCTCTCCAAAGTTGAGTATTTCTTGCAACAATTTTTATGGTGACATTTGGGAAGGAAAGATTAGGTAGGTGGGATAAATTCAGGATTTTGACATATCTACCCACCAAGTCTGCGAATGCAATACCCAATCAATCCCGTATAAAGATGCGCAAACAATTTCTATATTATTATTTTTGATTTTGTGACATGTAATCAGTTCTTATGGTACATGTATACCGTTGAAATTAAATAAATAAATAAACTATTACATAAACCAAGGAATAAAAAAAATTAATGCCCCCGCATCTAAAATGAGATCTGAAAAAAATTGTAAAGTTTTATTTATTTATTTATTTATTTATTTACGCCCTTTTACGGGGCTTTTACAAAAGTATGAAATTTACAAATTACACTATGATTAAATAATATGTAAATACTATTTCTTTAACAAAGAAATATAATAGGTTTTTGCAACGCAATATATAGTATTTATTGTACATAACTGAACTGCCTCAGTAACAGTATTTTGTATTTGTTTAAAGATAAATTGAAGATGTCGACTGACTTGGTATAATTATTTCCCTCCATTAGTATTCTGGGCAAAGAGGAATACATATGGTAGTTAGTTCCAGAATTTCTGCACTGAAATAAATCCTGACTTCTGGTATTACGTAGTGGAATCCGGAAGCTTATCAATTCTAGCAATATCGGACTATCAACTAAATCATTTAGAATTTTATATAGAAATACCAAGTCAGTGAAAATTCTTCTGTCGGACAATTTGAGCATATTCATATCATTTAAAATAGTGTTGTAGTTCAACATAATTGCTGGAATACCCATTTTAAAATTTAGAAAACGTAAGAATTTGTTTTGTATTCTTTCAACAGCTTGTACATGAATACTATAATGTGGATTCCAGACGGGAGAATTGTTCTCAAGTTGACTTCTAACATAGGTAAAATATAACAGTTTAATACACTTTATATTATTAAAATTTCTAGTTAGCTTGGTTATAAATCCCAACATTTTTAAGCCCTTATTAGAGATTTCTGTTATATGGTTAACAAATGAAAGATTTGATTGAAAAGTGATGCCCAAGTCTTTAATTTGTGTTAATGTCTCAAGAGTATTGTTATCAATGTTGTAATTAAAGATCACTGGATTTTTTATTCGAGAAAATCTAACCATTTGGCATTTTGAGATATTTAAGTAAAGTCTATTTTCATTACACCAAATTAACAATTTGTTGATATTATCTTGAAGAATGTTGCAGTGGTAAATATTTTGAATAATTCTAAACATTTTGAGGTCATCAGCAAAAAGTAAGAAAAATGCATCATGAAATATTTTTGTTAGATCATTTATAAACAAGATAAATAAGATTGGGCCGAGGTGTGAACCCTGTGGAACTCCACTTGTTGCATAAATTTTTTCCGACAGGGAGGATTTTATTCTAACAATTTGTTGTCTTCCAGTAAGATAACTTTCAAACCAGTTTAATATATTACCACGTATACCAAGTTTTTCAAAACACAAATGAAATAACTATTAGATAAACCTAACAATCATAAAGTATTAGAATTATTTTCAATCATTGAATTTTACATCTTTTATTGGTAATTGATTAATTTCTCTTAAATACTTCGCAAATTCACTTTGTAGCATTGTTTTAATTTAATGAAAGTACTTTGTCTACACCACTATTTAATTAAAATAATGTGGTGTTTCGAAACCAGTGGTTTCTTGAAATTTTACTAATTTGCCAATTTGCCAAACACATTTTGGAAACAAATTATTTTTTTGATATAAATAAAGGATTTATAAATGTATATAAAAATAAAATGGCTTTATATTTAGACAACTTTAAGGTTTTAGAAATTAGAAAAAGTGTCAATTAAATATTATTAATAATCAAATATTTAAATAATAATACATTAATACCATTTACATTACATTAATACCTACTTATGTTGATAATAGTTTATTTTTTGTTATTTGGACATCTTCAATACTGCTTGATTTTGTGTTAAATTGTGAAAGTTTTCACTCGTAATAATTACTCAGTGCCTAATAATTTTCTTTATTTTATTTTCTTGTGCCCAAGCTGCCATCCCAGCCAATAACATCGTATAGGGATGCCCTCGTCAACGGTAGACGACGATCTCGGCCAATCTGTAAAGGGACAGGATCTATCGACGACAGCTTGGTCACTATTCCCAAAAACCTACATCTGCATGTATTCATGTTTCATCCGAATACCACAGAAGAAAACATATCTTCATTCTTAAAAAAGAAGAAGCCGGATTTAATTTACACTGTCGAAAAACTGCTCACGAGGCATGAACGTTATGCTGCCTTCAAAATAGGCATACCGGAAAATTACTTCCGGTTTTTCTTGGACCCCACGATCTGGCCTGAAAATGTGGCCTTCAATGAGTGGTCATTTCGGAGACCACGACCCCAAACTAAGACGGTCGATACGACGTCCGAAAAAGATAAACATTAGTGGAATATACCAGAACGTTCGAAGTCTGAATAATAAAATTATCGACTTCATGACAAACGTAATGTCCCAGAAACCACTTCTGATTGCTCTTACCGAAACTTGGCTAACTTCAAGCACCTTTTCGTCGGAACTATTCGAAAACCTATACCACGTCTACAGGAAGGACAGAGGCAGTCGCGGAGGAGGGACTCTCCTAGCCCTCCGAGCTGACAGCCACTCACACGCGGAAAGAATGGACTGCATGGAAACCCAAGGTGAAGATTTATGGGTGAAAATATCGCATAGAAATGTCATCATTTATATATGTGTTGTATATTTTCCTCCAAATACAACATCTGAACAGTATCAATTATTTTACGACAAAACTATAAGTGAAAGTGTAAAGTTACAATAAAAAAATATTATTATTCTCGGGGATTTCAACTTTCCCTCAGGGAAAAACCCAATTGACGTTTTCGATTACTTTTGTTCTTTTTATAATTTAACACAATTCAACACTGTTTATAACATTAATTCACACATGTTAGACTTAGTATTAAGTAATATAAATTCTAAAAATGCTGTTATCTGCCGCCATGACTCCCCATTAGTCAGAGAGGATATTCATCACCCTTCACTTTCATTCACGTTCGATTACACAACTCAATCACATATACAAACAGACACATTGCCTCCAGACATAAACATGGGTTGGATTTTCTACGAAAGCTCAGATAATACACTTAAGAATGCCTTAGAACAACATCACTGGAATCATTACGATTGCCTTGACGTAAATCTAGCTGTCGAAATGTTTTATGAACAGCTCAATAATATTTTCAACATTTGTTTTAAGAAAAGATCTACACGTATGCTCAAAGATATTAGACAATATCCGAAATGGTTTAATGGGGAAATCATTCACCTCATACGAGAAAAAACTAAAATGCACCATCTTTGGATAAAAACAAAATCCGAACATGCCTTAGCTAACTTTAAAACTTTGCGAAAATCAATCAAACGGTTAATTGGTCAAGCCTACACTGACTTTACACGTGAGGCCGAGAACAGTATAATAACAGACCCAACTCGATTTTGGTCTTACACTAACGATAAACGCCGCGGCTGTGACAAACTTAACCACATGGACTACAAAGACAATAAATATGATGGATCTTCTGAGATCGCCGCAGGTTTCGCACACTATTTTCAATCAGTATTTAGCGACAATATCCCCAAACTTGACATATCCTCTATAGCTTCATCGTCATTTAATTCTTTACCTGTACAAATTCATGAAATTAACGATGACGATATTATTACAGCTTTTCATAAGCTAAAACCTAAATACTCCGTCGGCCCAGATTGTATCCCACCTATAATCCTCAAAAGATATGCAAGTTATTTTATTCAACCTCTAAAATATATTTTTAACCTATCACTTCGCAAAAATATCTTCCCGGAAATGTGGAAACTAACGAAAGTAACGCCTATACACAAAAAAGGAAAAAAGTCAGAAATAGATAATTACAGACCTGTAGCTGTGTTGTCAGCACCCGCAAAACTTTTAGAAACCATAATTTATTCACAGATATATAACCAAACAAAACACGCACTCACCGAAAATCAGCACGGATTTCGTCCCACACTGTCACCTTCAACAAATCTTATGAATCTCACCACCTATATTAATAATTCATTCGAAAATTTTGTACATGTTGATGTGATTTATACAGACTTCGAGAAAGCATTTGATAACGTCGACCATGATATTTTATTAAAAAAATTAAGTGACATCGGATTCTCTCAGAATTTCCTCGCTTTTGTGGCTAGCTACTTACGCAATCGTCGTCAGTATGTCAGTTACGGACACCATCTCTCTCACGAATACAAAACTAACTCCGGGATTCCCCAGGGATCGAATCTAGGACCCCTTCTCTTTCTCTTATTCATCAATGACATAGGCAACACCATAAACCACTCAAAATATCTCCTTTTTGCTGACGATATAAAACTTTTCAAAGCAATCAAAAGTTACATCGATTCAATTCTTCTGCAGAACGATCTTGATTCTCTTGTCAAATGGTCGGAACTGAACATCTTACCCTTCAGCATTCAGAAATGCAGTGTCGTTACATTTACAAGATCCAAAGATACATTCCTGTTCCCCTACCACATTAATGAACATGAATTGACACGTAAAAGTGAGATTCGAGACCTTGGCATAATTTTTTAAGCAAGTCTCTCTTTCAAATCCCATATATCTGATATTGTCTCCCGTGCCAACAAAATGCTTGGATTTGTTCTTCGTAATTCAAGATCATTTACCAACGGAATCGCAATCCGAAGAACGTATGAAGCACTTGTTCGCAGTATCTTGGAATATAGCTCCATTATTTGGGCCCCTTCTGAGCAAAACCATATTCTCGAAATAGAAAAAGTACAAAAGAGATTCATGCGTTACCTATATATGAGAGAATATATGTACTACCCTTTCCTGTATCTATCCTTATTCTTAGCAGGAATGCTCGATCTTAATACATTAGAAGCCCGCCGAAAAATATTTTTAGGAAAACATTTTTTTAAGATAATCTCTGGAACTATACATAATCCACCTATTTTGAAAGAAATTAACTTATATGTCCCAGACAAGTATACTCGTGGAAGGTCCCATACCCTTTTTTATGCTCCAAAAGCGAGGACTTCTGCCTATCAGAACGCGCCAGTCAACAGAGCGACTGAACTGCTCAACGAGTCTGCATTGACCATTGACATTTTTAACGTAACCTACGGTTAAACAGGCAGTTTAACAATTATCTTTTGACGTATGTCACAAAGTAGTGAAACTGACCTTTTTATGTGTTCTGCTATACTTTTTGTCAAATTTGTAATCTTCTCCATAATGTATTGGTGAATAACCGTTTTACGGAGAACATGAAAAAATAAATAAATAAATAAATACATATACTAGCTGACCCGACGAACTTTGTACCGCCTCAGAATCAATAGCTGTTGAATTAAATTCAGTTTTTTATTAAGTTAAAAATTACGCAATGAAGCAATTATCAATGCGCAACAGTCCGTGTTTTGTTTTTGTCAGTATCAGAGATAGCGCTGTGTACGGAGTTATATTTTTGTGATTTTCTTACTTTTACAATTACTGACGGGAATTCGGAAGGCGGATACGGGGCGATTGAATAACCAACACCTCTGCCATAGATTACCTCAAGTGATTCGCTACATTTGGTGATTTAGCAGGGGTGCCCGGTTTCATGAAGTGACTTATGTCCGGGTCTTGGCAGTCGATGCGCCTGCCCACGTGGCGGGTCGAATCGAGAGAGACTGGTTGAGGGAGGCCTTTTGACCTTTCCAGCCGGACTCTCTCGACCCATTGCCTTGCACCACAGTTGGAGGGATGGATTCATACGTCCGTCACTCCCGGACACACTGACACCCAGATTCCTACCCACCCCTCATACCTTTTTCCTTCCCAGAACTTTATATCCTCCCCATTCTTTAAAAAGATCCTCCACACAGCATCCCATAAGATGACATAGGTCCTGAGAGAAATTATTTCCCTCAGGGCCTCCTGTGTGGAGCTTATGTAAAAAAATGCGTTTCATTTCAGAGATTTATTATAATTTTTGTATTTTTCCTTTGGAGGTGTGCAGACATACGTTCACCATTTGTCTCATTTTCGACTATTGACATTGAGTGTGTGTAAGAAAGAAGGGCAGCATCTTAATATATAAAACAAAGTCGGGTTAGTTACACTATTTATAACTCGAGAACGGCTGAACCGATTTTGATGATATTTGATTTGTTGGATTTGTCTCCGCCCCGGATAGGATAATAACTATTAAAACATCGCAAAAATTCATTATGCGTTTATCCTGACGAAGAAACCAATTACTTTGATTAAATAGTGGTGTAAGCAAAGTAATTAATTTTGATTATCTTCTTTAATTATTCGTAATATGAATACATGTTATTAATTAATCATTAATAATTTTTTTTTTTAACGTAATATCCTCCAGAAATATTACATCAGCGTTCAAAATATGACTGTAATTTAAATGTATTGTGTTGTTTGTGCGCGCTTATTATTGTGAACCTACTTTATTAATTCCGATTCGATAAGACGAACGCTTTGATATCTACATGCTCCGTTTTACATAACACGATTAGTAGAATCCAATAAAAACGTATAGTAAGTCGTAGCTTGTAAACCAGCCTTTAAGATCTTCGATAGATTGCTGAAATAAAATATTTTTAAATTTTCCATTACGATGGATTGAGTTCTGGTAAATATACAAAAATAATTTATTTTGGAATATCTTAATAGCCTTCGTCTCCAACCCCATCCTTCCATGGTCTGTATTCTCTACAATCTGAACTCTACAATTGATGTTGCATAGATATTCTCATAAAGCCCTCATCAGAAGAGCTTTGAGCTCTAAATTCCGATAGGCTTTAGTCGCTCTCGACATCGGTGAATTGGTATAGCTCTGGTACCTGCCGGGTAACTAATGTAACAAGTGGATGGAAGAAAGAAGGCATAGAGAAGTAGAAAGCCGATTACATTATTTGCTTTGTGTTTATACTGAGAGCTGCATAAAATATTTTACAAGGGTATTTAAATTTCTAATATTAAAATGCTTTCCTCCATCGAAAAAAAAGAGATTTTTTATACAATTAGTATTAGCACTAAATTACAATCATGTTCATTGAAGAGTGGCGTTTTTCTCTATGGTGCGTTTTTGCAGTAAGCTTTCGCAGGCAGTGTCTTAGGCCCGATTTTATTCCTGATATATACGAGTACAAATGATTTATGTGATCTAAACTGTCACGGCTCAGTCATTAGTTTTGCAAATGACACAGTCCTTCTCTTCCATGGAAAGTCATGGGAGACTGTATTCGAAAAAGCTAAAAAATGTATGAATCAGGTAAAACAATAGTTTGATTCAAATTCACTAACATTAAATGATACAAAAAATAAATATATTAAGTTCAAAATCCACAACAAACCGCCAGTAACCTCAATATAAACCTAGACATAAAAATTCATAAAGACTGTTTAAACGTGAACCGAGAAATTCCTTGCAATTGCATAAAATTGAATGAAATACAAACAATAAAATACCTTGGAATAGTTATTGATCAGAACTTAAATTGGAACTCCCAAGTAGAAAATGTGAGCAACAAATTAAAAAACTAAGCTATTTTTTTAAAACAATAAAGCGCGGGTCACATTATGCTGGTTGCCAGCCGCGAGTTGAAGAAGCCGCTTCTGCCAGCCGTCGATCAGCTTGGTGTGACAACAAAATTCGGCGCTGGCGTCGCCAGCCGGCGAGTATTTGTCAGCGGCTGACGAAGTTGGACATGTTTAACTTTTGGTAGCAGGCAGCGGCGAATAATTATGGTCTTATCAGAGGGGGAAGCTCATGCGATTCCACTACCAGTCCTCATAACACAAAGGTCAATTTTGAAAATTATACTTAGAGTCCCCATCAGAACTCCTACAGACTATGTTTTCAAAGCACTGAATTTAATGTCACTGATACAATTATATACAAAAGATATTCTAATGTACGCATTCAACAACCAAGATAACTTTACATAGACAAACTCGTGCCGATTCAAAAGATCTACATTACAACATACATTCCACCAATCTACAACTAAAACGACTTTTGAACAAAGAAATTTGCAATACTTCTCTATAAAATTATTTAATATACTCTCTCATGCAATAAAATCCATAAAAAACACAACCGGCTTCAAAAGAAGCATTAAGATATGGATTATGGGCATTCAAAGATAGAATTTTGCAACCTAACAAAGATTAATGCTTGTATTATACTTTCTTTTAGATATAACTTTATAATTTTCCTCTTGTAATATTTTAACATAGGTATGTACTTATATTTTAAACACGAAAACTTGTACAGTGCGACCTTAGAACGGGGTATCCCAGTAAAGACACATTTTTCTCTAAAAAATTGTAAAACAAAGAAAAAAAAAATTATGACATCTTTTTGTTTTTTTACGTTCCGGGGTTATAAATAAAAGTTTATTCGAAAAGCTTTAAATTTTTAATATTGAAATTGTTGGGTTTACTAAATAACATCGTGTCATATATTAAAAAACGAAAACTCTTCCATGAAGTCTCTATTCTAAAATAAAATAAATATCTCTTCCTCAGTTTTGCTCCTGATCACTTCCACTGGGGAACCTACTTGGTCGTAATTTTGGTGTCCCCTGATTATCTAGCATTCTTTCAATAATACATTAGTGAATACTCTGAATAAAATAGTAAACAATAATTGTGTGGCTTGCTCCTAAAAGAGCCAATGTAACTTTCGTCATATTCACTAGGCCTATGTTGAATTATTTGCTGTTGTTAACGTGTTTTAATTTTAAGTAAGGTGATTTTCTAACGTATCTAACACCGGCCGACTGATTCCTTCCTTGATATCGAAAGGTCCTTTTAGAATTCGGAATGTAACCCAATTTGGAGACGAATCGCCAAAAATACATATCGAAAAACTGACATTGGCCCTTTTAGAAGCAAGCCATATATTTATTAAACTTAATATTGATGGAAATCCATGTCAAAGACCCCCAAAATCCTTTCTAAACAGCTAAGATCCTTCTGATGTTCTTTCTCGAAGACACAAAGGTTTTTCTCACGGCCGCAGACGTCAATCACCTCATTTCCACTACATTAAATCCGCCCTTTCTTTCCTCTTATCTCTCCGCCTTGTTGATTTCTTGCACCAAATTGAATCGAATATAAGACACGATCAATCAGAAGTGGGATTCGATATGACTTTACCACGTCCATCTTACTTAAGTTCTACAATGTCGAAACAAAACATGTCACTTTCTCTACCAACATCAATTCACAATAAATATGACTACTCCGCTGATGCTAATTGTAAGGGATGTTGAGGGGGGGGGGGGGGGTGAATGGGGTGTTCGGACGAAGGGTGGATTAGGAGACAGGGTGGGGGGCGTCAAAGGGATGGTTGCAAGGGATGGCGGGGGAGAGACCTCCCTGTCTGCACCCGAAAGCTGGGAAATAATAACAAAGGTATTCTGGCCATCAAATTTTATTACGTGCGAGCTATACCATTCTGGCGAGGGTTGATTTGGGAGGGGAAGGAATACAGTTGTGACTTTACCTATTGAAATTACTTGCATGAAAATTGCAGACAGTGGGCCTTATGTAATATTATAATATATTATACTCTTTCACATTACGTATTTTAAAAAAAAATTACATAATTTTCAGAATTTGTAAAGGAATAATTGATATTCCAATTTATTATGTCTTCCTTTTTTTAAACACAGGCAAATATTCTCAGGTTACAATATTACAGACCGGTTTCGCCCGATATCCTATTTTCGAGAGGTTTAGCCGCTTCAGAACAATCAAGAATAAATTTCTACTACAAGCATATACCTGGTACCGAATGTAGAAAAGTCATAATGGGGGAATCGGGGGCGGAACGGGGTAGATTTTTTTTTAATTCAATTTGAGAGAGTTTGAAGTTAATTTACTTTTTTTAATTAAGTTACTATAGAGCAGTGGTTCCCAACCTTTTTCTGATCCGGGACCACTTGTACGTTTATTTTTTCGACTGGGACCGCAAGCAGTGGGTTTCACCTCCAAGACCACCGTTCTCTGGCCAGGCTAGCATGGGTGGCACCCGGGATGGATAGCACAACGGGAGGAGCGTAATGGGATAGGGTAGGACGGGTTCTAGCAGAATATTTACCACATCAGAAGGGGCGGAATGGGATAGGGTGGGACGGGTTCTTGCAGAATATTTACCACAACGGAGGGGGTAGAACGGGGTAGGATGGGGTCGGGCGAAACGGAATACCACAATGGCCACTGACCACAAGGATAAGGACCATAATGATAAACTGAATATTGTCCCGATTTTTTTTTATTCAGACTTCTCGACCAGGGATCGCTCGCGCGCTGGCTCGTTTATTGACCGGCGGACCATCGCGGGCCATCTTCTAGCCTCTTACGGACCACTGATTGGGAAACCCAGCTGTAGAGTAACTGAAGCTAAACTATATTATCTACATTAGTAGTTACTACAAAAAATTAGTGTCTCTAAAACAAAGGTGAATTTCCATTTCTGCCCTACCCCCCCCCCCCCCTTCCCTCCCCAGCTTCAATGGGAAAAGAACCGGAGGCACAATGGGGTACTAATTATTAACACGGTTCACAGATAACAGATAAGAACACTAGACATATAAGAACAATAACACAGACTAGACCAGTACATGACATGTAAGATGGTAATTTCGTAATTTATTAATGATGGTAGGAACTTCAAACCGATTATATGCCGTCACGTATCCCATTTCTCCACTGACGACCGCATCAACAGTTCGTTTCATAACATTAGTAGACCACAACTATCTTATATATCTGGAGATGACATAAAAGTGTATATGAACGGGGTATACCTCATTGTGCCCTACTTATTGTGCCCTGTCGTAACGTTGTATATGTTCTGACCTTGAGTTATCACTAGACTTTGAGTCAGTTAAAAGTATGTTTAAACAAACGTGTAATGTTAATTTTCGAATAAAGAAGAGAGTATAGGGTAAGTACCTTTGTCACAGAGCACAATTAAAATTTACAAGCTTTTTCTCCAACTTTCGGTTAAATCCAAAAAGCTCATTCCATACTTCGCAGCATAGCGAACTAAATGTTTTGTGGCCACACGTCTCTGTCGTCCGTAGAACCCCTTTCCCATCCCGCCCCGGCACTCTGTTCCACGCCAGTCTAGGGAAATTTCTCTAGATCTAGGGGAGAAAAATATTTTTTAGGGAAAAGGGAAATCAGCACAAAATCTAGGGAAATTACGAACTCTGGCAAATTTTTTATTACATATGACAATATTACTGGTATTATATATTTTTTTTTTTTGGAATTCCCATGAACCTTAAGAGGGCATTACCAGAGAAAACCAGAAATGTGTCATTTATAAATCAGATTTTAGACGTATTGGCTCTTTTTCACAAAAAATTATAAGTGTATTTCGAAAGATAGTTCTTTTATCTAGCATTCACATGTTTTAAATTTTGAGAAAAAATGTTACTTTTTACTTTAATAAGGTTATACCATAGGTCGTTGGCAGATGTGTTAAATTTTCAAAAAAGATTTTATATTATACCACACCCATTTCAAATCATATAATCATGCAGTAAAATAAACCAATGCATCATCTAGGTATCGCATGTTTTAGAATTTTAATTTTAGTTTAAATAAAATCATTAAAAAATATATACGTACATGTGTTTCTTGATTGGTCCGTTTGTGTATTTATTTGCGCACTTACAAACTAATATATTTCGGATTTTTTAAAATTTTATTTAACTTAGACATTATTGAAAAATGATAAATACTTATAATCAAAAAATAATTACATAAAGTACATTATTTTAATAGTTTTATCATCACGCCTTTCAGCATTTTTTGATGTAGGTATAAATTAAAGCATTTTGGAATGAAATAAAATCGATATTTAGTTATAATTTTAAAAAGCTGGTACGGAGAATAATTAATCTTTCCCATTGTAACCACCCTGCACGATCGTAAGAAAAACTTTCGACGAAATGTGGATTTTCGGCCGCTGGCTGGTGGTTAAACGCTCTTAATTATTGATGTACTTACATGCAATGTTATCAAGCAAAGTTATTTTTAACACTGACAACTCAAAAAGATATTATGTATCTAAAAAGATAAATGGGGACCTCTAAAAAAAAATTTATTTATGTTTTAAGTTCCGGTGCATATACTATACATTAAAAATTTAATTTATGTTTTAAGTTTTCTGTGATTGCGGTTGATTTTTATTTATCAAAGTGTTTTTTTTTATTTGGAATTCCGTTTCTAATTCAGTGGTGAGTGTATACGTACTTTTAAATTATTATCTCACTTAGCAAAAAGTGTTTTATTTGGAAAAGCACAGAAGTACATTTACCAAGTTCCGATGTCTTTCCAATTACTTTCCAATTTCGTAGGTAATTGCGCAAATGTGATTATTATGTATTTTGTTTTAAAAAGTTTTATTTTTATGCACATTTGTTACTTAAATTTTATTTAATTTATTTTTTAATTTAAAAAAAATTAAGTAACCAATGTACATAGAAAATAGAACTTTTTAAAACAAAATGTCTACAAATTTTTACAGATAACGCCCAAGAAATACAATAAAGAATACCACTTTCCAAGTCCTTTATTTCAAAGTCCGACAACCCCCTCCCCCCTCCCCTAGGGAAATATTTTTTTTGGGCAGAACATCCCTGGTTCCACCCCTTGTTCCCTTACCAACCTATATCATCATGGTACAAAGAAAAAACTTTTAAAAAGTTTTCTTTGCCAAAAAAATATATTATATTCTCAGGAAGTAATTACCTTATACGTAGCTTTATGTTATGTAAGTCCCAAACAACAAGTTGGCGCCATATGTTCCTTATATTTATGATCCAATTAACTGTCGTCTTCCTGTACTTCTGTTCGCCTGGTCCTGCCTGTAAAATATTCCAATTAGTATTGTCTATGTTGTCTTTTGTCTAAAGTTACAAGTAACGTGAGTACCTAAATAATAAAAGTGGGGTTATTAATTTTATTGCAGTTTTATTTTCAAAAAAAAAATATTAATGTGTTACAAGCGCGAACCTGGTGAATCTACGTCATTTAGAGAACTCCAAAAACTTTCTTTTGCGATTTATGCATTTTGGTTTTTTTTACTTCCTTACGATGTTTTCGGCAACCAAATGATTAAAAAAAACTATTTAAGTCCTGGTGTACCTGCTCAAAAATAAGAAGCAGGAAAGAAATGTAAATACGAATGTTAGACCGAACGCACTAATATTAAAAACGGTAATATTTAAGCGAAAATTGTGAAAATGTTTAATAAAACACGACTCGTTTAAAATAGAGCAAAACCTCATGGGGAATGACTAAAGTACCATTTAAAGAAACACTGTGAATTGTTTGTATATATATCTTGTAAAATAACTGAAAAAAACATGTATACAATAATATTTTTCGGAGCACACTTTGCGATTTTTTCTGTCGAGGTATTTTCAAATCACTGCCGTTTCGGCGTGGGGAATGTACAGATATTATCTTCAAGAATAACATATATATTTTTAGGGCTTTAAAACTTCAAGAATTTAAGGAAAATGTGTAATAAATCAGCAGAGATGCGGAAAGCCGTGCCACAAAAAATTAAATCGGGTCTACGCACTTTAAAAGTCAGTAAACAGCCGATAGTAACTTCGTAGCAATCGTTTTTTTTTTTCAAATTTGACCCATAAAATTCCAACTTGGGACTCGATTTACTCGAAAACGAAAGCTCAGAACAAAATAACCTATTCCATAAAATCGACTCCAATAGTAATGTAAATTCACCACTTTCTCGCCTGTACCACTAGTTTCCGGACACCAAAATTTTCAAATTAGTCAAAATAATCATAATTACAACAAAAGATTTATTCAAATTAATAAATGACGTTGTATTAACCACTTAATTATTTACAAAAACCGACATGTTTCGTCAGCAAAGCTGACTTCCTCAGGGTTTTGACAGAACATCCCTGTAGTGCATACCTAGTAGTGCTGAGGAAGTCAGCTTTGCTGACGAAACATCTCGGTTTTTGTAAATAATTAAGTGGTTAATACAACGTTATTTATTAATTTGAATTTAAAATGTTACCACAAAATAATTTTGCACTATTAGAAGAAAAGATTTATTGTTCACCACGCTTTTAATTTATTTTTGTTCAGAAATGTATTATTTAACACACTAGTGATAAACCAAAAAAAATGTTGTGGGAGTGTCTGCGTTCCCGAAGTTGGGTCAATTTATAATAATAATAAATTTGGACAACTTATATAGCGCTGTTTTTGCGAAAAATCGCCTCAAGAGCGCTGTACAAATTAGCATGGATTTTACTTTAGAATTTACTTAACTATGTAGGAGGCTAGAAGATAACAACTCGTCTTGCAGCTATCAAGCGCATGGATTATTGGAATTCTAGCCCCCCAATAAATTAAATAAAATATCTTTTCAAATGTACATATTTCAATTTACTTAACTATGTAGGAGGCCAGATAACAACTCGTCTTGCAGCTATCAAGCGCATGGATTATTGGAATTCTAGCCCCCCAATAAATTAAATTAAATATATTTTTATATGTACATATTTCAATTTATTTAACTACGTAGGAGGCTAGATAACAACTCGTCTTGCAGCTATCAAGCGCATGGATTATTGAATTCTAGCCCCCCAATAAATTAAATAAAATATATTTTCATATGTACGTATTTCAAGATTATCGGAATACATATATTGTACTCTCTCGCTTCAACATTTGAACCTATAAATAAGAATAAGCTACCGACTGATCTTGTTCAGTAAACAAATAATAATGCCTGCTGCGGACACAATAGTATTGCAGTCTTACCAGAGGTAATGCAATAGCATTGCACTCTTATGTATTTAGTCTTACTGTAGCAAAGTCGCCGACCAATAATAATCACGAAGTCCTGGAGTCCCACGAAGTCCTGTAGTCCCATGAAGTCGAGACGAGTAACTCAAGCGTAACTCATGAATTATTTAATTTCATCCACTGATAAGACCGAACTTGTCGTGGGCTTATCATTATTTGAAGAGGAAGTTTTGTCCCCATTGCCAGTAATAATCTTCAAAATATAACGAGTTTTTTTTTTTTTTTTTTTGAGGTTCTCTGATCCTGCGGAGGATGTAGAGGCCGCTATTGAATCTAGTTCGATTTAGTCTTCCAACGTTAGCTGTAATGATTATTCGTCATCCTCTAATTTAACTTGCTCTATTGCATTTCTTCGCAACAGGTTCTAAAAAAAAAAAAATTATGGGAAAATCTTTTGGAACGAATTTATGCAAGAACTTTGGGAAGTGATTTTATGCAAAATATAAGAATCTACTAAAATGGCGGTAAGGTCCACGATGCCAGATGTTGCATAGCGCGCGATGGAAAAATACACTTAAATATCACACGTAGGCACTTTAAACTCTGGCATCTTACAATTTGCGAAAAGTGACTTGAATAAAACGCGTGTATAAACCGTGAGGAACTGATTTTGTTTTTATGCAAATTTGTGCGAATTCTAATAAGTAAAAAATTTCGTTTAAAATTAATTTAATCAAAAGAGAATTTAATTATGAATGAAGGTAAATATTATTTTAACGAAAATCTGCTCACTACTTTAGTCGGCTGGTCAAGGAACACTAAATTGATTTCAAACTTTCACAGCATCCAAAATGGCGGGAAGGTCCACGATGCCAGATGTTGCATAGCGCGCGATGGAAAAATACACTTAAATATCACACGTAGGCACTTTAAACTCTGGCATCTTACAATTTGCGAAAAGTGACTTGAATAAAACGCGTGTATAAACCGTAAGGAACTGATTTTGTTTTTATGCAAATTTGTGCGAATTCTAATAAGTAAAAATTTCGTTTAAAATTAATTTAATCAAAAGAGAATTTAATTATGAATGAAGGTAAATATTATTTTAACGAAAATCTGCTCACTTCTTTAGTCGGCTGGTCAAGGAACACTAAATTGATTTCAAACTTTCACAGCATCCAAAATGGCGGGAAGGTCCACGATGCCAGATGTTGCATAGCGCGCGATGGAAAAATACACTTAAATATCACACGTAGGCACTTTAAACTCTGGCATCTTACAATTTGCGAAAAGTGACTTGAATAAAACGCGTGTATAAACCGTAAGGAACTGATTTTGTTTTTATGCAAATTTGTGCGAATTCTAATGAGTAAAAAATTTCGTTTAAAATTAATTTAATCAAAAGAGAATTTAATTATGAATGAAGGTAAATATTATTTTAACGAAAATCTGCTCACTACTTTAGTCGGCTGGTCAAGGAACACTGAATTGATTTCAAACTTTCACAGCATCCAAAATGGCGGGAAGGTCCACGATGCCAGATGTTGCATAGCGCGCGATGGAAAAATGACCTTACTTATGGATTAAATATTTTCGTATATAGAAATACTTTCTTTCGAAGATGCCACACGTATTAACCTGGAATCATCAGTGCACTTTCATTGTAGGTCAAGCTTCTAGTGATTAACTGTTAATTGCATTTTACTAACTTACTATTATTGTCTATCGGATCTGATTTCAATCATAAAATGTTGAGTTGGTAATCCTTCGCGAAATCTTCTGGTAAGGTTAATTTTTACTTAAGAAGAATAAAAACGCTAGAAATTTAAAAATCGAGCGTCTTTTTGCACGAGGCTAGTAAGCGAAAAAGTGGTTTTTATTTATTTTGTGCATAATTTTATAAGAACGAAAAAAAGTTAGAACATGGAAAACCTCAAAAATAGTCTTAGTCATAAAGGGGCATTTTTTAAAAATTGTTTCTTGTATTACTTCATAGATAAGTCATGAAAAAACATTTTTTTGGTGGTTTACGCTTATATTTTTTGTTTCGTAAATAATAATTTTATTGTAATTCCAATACATAGAAAAGCTAGTAAAAGCTTCGATTTATCCGTAGCATATTTTTTGATGCTCATACTGTAAGCCGATTCGTCGTAAAGATTAATCAAAATAGTTTCTAAATAGAATTTCACGTATATATTCATCTTAAATAAACGTTCGCTCAGTTTTAATTGGTGAAAGTGGATGTAAATATCCGCAACAACTGCGCACTACACGGCGCTGTCCAAACGTACACAACGTTATCATCCGTAGTGAATTCAGGGCCAGACCAAGGCTTTGGCTCTCGGTGCACAATAAATGACACCATATGTTTCTAATGGGAAGAGAAGTTTACCTACCTGAGCACTAACTTAAATACACTGAAAAGAACAACTAAAGACCAAAAATATCCGTTTGCTTGCTGGAAGTAGATGCCACCATAACTTTTAGTGACTGCTGCTCTCGAAAATATATTTATTTATTGTTTTTCAGAGAATACAAAGTAAAATACTAAGAAAAATGTCCAAACTGCTCACATGTAAAAAGATCAGTAGCTACCAATCGTTGTTACGAGACACGGCACTATATTAAAAAAAATAATAATAAAACAAAAAAAAGATATATTTTTGAATGTAGCTATTACTTTGTGGTTATCCATTATAGAAAAATGAAATAATTTAACTTTGTATAAACCACTTATTTGATGCGCAAATCCGACCGGTTTCGGAACAAACGTTCCTTCGTCAGGGAAAGCTTATACTAATTTGACAGTTTCGAACAATGTTTTATTATGGTAATGAGTGCTCCAGTGGAAGCGACTCAGACCGAGGGTGGGTACTGGATAGACTACGTGGAAGAGGACTGGAGCGGGACGGGAAGAAATAAGGGCTGGAGGGGAATTGAGCAGCCAGTAGAGAGAATTTGTGGGAGGAGGCCAAATCCCACTCAGTGATTTAGCACCCTGGTGATTAAACGCAGGCACCTAATATTAGAGTTTAATTTTTTTTTACAAATGTTATTAAAAAGGCGAGAACTCCCATTGTTGCCTACATTGCCAGAATTATGAATGGACTCGTGTAGGTACATCACGGACAAATGTAATTTATTTAGAACACACTTAAAAAAATTAAACCTATTAAAAAAAGGTTTTTGAAATGTGGCTTCACCGGAGAATGTTCAAAGTCCCATGGACCGACATGATCACCAACACAGAAATTCTCAGATGGGCTAGAGCAGGTAGAGAAGTGCTCACATTAGTAAAAGTCATGAAAATGTCATATCTGGGTCACATACGTCGAGGGGAGAAATATCACTTGCTCCAATTAATATTAAAAGGATGTAGCACTTGGTATTTTGTCCGATGTACGAACCTGAATGCTTTCTCCCTCACACGCATAGCTCCGTTTCGCTCGGCGACTATCGCCTCGCTACGCGGCCGAAAAGACACCCCATTGGCCCGAGCTACCCCCACCCTCCGTCAGGTCCTACCCTGCCCTAAGAGGATACAATACAGTGCTGGCCGATATTAAATCAGAGTAGCCGGACTCCTGGTTAAACTAAGCAACAGCATCCTAGTGGTCAGTTCTCAGTTAATAAAACCAGTACCAAGTCGAGAGAACCCTCTGGGTCCTCCTTGGGAATTAAAGCAACAGCATCCTAGTGATTAGTGCTCGGTTAACAAAACCCCGTACCAAGTCGAGAGAGCCCTCTGGGTCCTCCTTGGGAATTAGCAACAGCATCCTAGTGTTCAGTGCTTTTGGGCATCTTCAACCCAACTCAGAGACCGCGGGTCCTATGTTGGGATATTTAGCTAAAATACGCTAATTGTTTAGTGAAGACAATAGTGAACTTTGTTTACTATTCTGTACTCTTTGTTTCTATTATAAGTTATGAATACTATGTAAGATAAATAAACTGGACATTGCCTAAACGACTATTTTCTTAAATAAATACCCGCCACAAGGAAAGATAGAGGGTCGCCGAGAGCCTGGTAGGAGACAAATGTCTTGGCTGCGAAATGTAAGAGAGTGGACCGGTATTAGAAGTGTAGAAGAGCTATTCCGGACAGCGCAAGATAGAGATACATTTACTAGAGTGATCGCCAACGTCGGGGGGACCTGATAAGGCACGCGAAGAAGAAGAAGAAGAAAAAAACGTATTTTTGGTCGCGTTGTTGTCCAGTGGTTGATTCCAGTCCAATGATTCTCAACATATTGTGTAATTTATTCTGGCACACTGTTTATCGCTTTTGGAAGGTACCTATGTTCAATGTTCAAGCAATTGGTTTATAGTAGGCGTGGTTCATGTTTTGGCTGTTAAAACATGTGATTTGTAATCAGAGGCGGATACAGAAAAAACTCAAGGGGGGGGCGCAAGGGCGTAGCTAGGATTTTGTTAAGGGGGGGGGGGCAGGTGTAGACAAACCAAGAATATATCTAATGTAAATGCAACAAAATAATACCTACTGGAGGGGGGGGGGGTGGCTAGAGAATTTCAGAAATAGGCTATTTTCGTCTATAAAAAAACCGTCCGGCACAAAATTCTCGGGACATTCCACGGGGAGCCATAGAGCTACGAAAATATAAATAACACCGTATTCAATATAACAATATCTTTAGTAGTGTCACCTCTCCGGCGTTCAAACGGTTTTTAGTCATCGTTGATCTCAGCCATGTTTTAACACGACGCAGTGTAGAAAAGGACCTCTCTATGTTACTTGTAGTGCAAGGTTGTGCCAAGGAAATAAGTATTGCTTTTTTTGTTGCGGGAAAGAAAATGTTCGCCTCCTTAAACAATTCAGTACAATCTATTTTTTTGAGATCTTTTCTGGTCATACCCTTGTTCTGTCATTTTTTATATCATGCTTCTTGATTAAAATTAAGTAAATCGTAGTATAGGCAAAAACTTTGTGCTTTTTCTTTAAAATCAATTAATGACGTATTCAACAATGCATTGTACAGGGATATAGCGACATTAATCCGAAAGCAGGCAAATTTTGGTCACCAAAACGCTGCTCCAATGCAGATATTAAGGAATCTAAATAAGGAATGATAAGCGATCGCTTCCAAAAATCGCATTAAGTCTCAGCAAGGTAACAATTTAACAATTAAAAATAATAATTCTCAGCGAGGTAATTGGACCGATGTTGTTGGCAAGATGCAATGCGTGGGACTTGTATATCAGTTCCAAAGGCAGCTGCAGTTCTAATTGAAAAATCTAAAATATTTTGGCTCTCTATGTCTACGTTGCTTCGATGATCATTTACAACAGAAATTAAACCATTAATATGACTCATACATGCGTACATATTGATAGTTTTCGATTGTAAAGCATTGGCAATAGGTTCCAATATGCCCGAGTACTTGGTTATCAGTTGAACACATATAATGAAAACTGATTTAATAACAGCACAATGTAACTGATAGGCACGTTTTCTTGATGCTTCATTAATCATGACAAACTAAAAAGGTAATAATAAAAATTAAATTGATTCTCACAAACAATAGGCTACCGACGTAAACTTTACGGTTTGTGAGCATTTCTGCACCTTCTAGGGGAGGGCCGCTGCCCCCCCCCCCCTGCCCGTACCTCGCTACGCCCTTGGGGGGGGCGCTAAAGATATAAGAAAACTAAAAAGTAGACAACGGGGAGAATACGACGAACCGCACAAAGAGGAGACCGACTATATGATTTTGGCTGCCACCTCTGGTCTGGAGCTCCAAAATACCTAAAAAATACCCTCGACTCTGTGCAGAAACGGGCGGTCCGCTTTAGATTCTCCCGTCTTAACAGACGGATTGCAATCTTTAGAGTACAGGCGTCGGGTGGGAATGCTATCCTTGTTCTACCGGTATTACAATGGAAGATCCTCCGATTAACTAGCGTCATTGATCCCTTCGGCACCGGTGCATAGTCGAGAAACACGCCAAACGCGTGCCCAACATTTGTACACGGTCACATTTGTCACATGAGAACGGGTCGTTTCTTCGACTCGTTCTTGTGTTCAACAGCTCGGCTGTGGAACGATTTTCCGGCCTCTGTGTTTCCTCCTTCCTACAACATGGACACTCTTCAAGTCCAATTTCATCTCTTCCTCTCCTCAAAAAGACCCTCCACACAGCATCCCAGATGACATAGGCCCCGAGGGAAATTATTTTCCTCAGGGCCTCCTGTGGAGTTAATGTAAAAAAAATACTATCTCATTCTCTCGCAGGCTAAAACATACAGATGCATGTGTTTGTCAAATCACAACGGTGCTAAAGAAGTTTCCACTTCAATAAATAAATAAAAGATTGACGGACCGCACATTTAAAACTTGGCTGGCCACAGGGAGCAGTAGGGCTGCATTACACGATCAAGGGAATCAAATACGTGTTAAGGGTACCTTTACATGAAACGACGTATGAATGTGAATGAAGCAAAAGTTTCAATTTAGGAGGCGAGTGTGGGTACCGCCGCCACGGGAATTATTTATTGGATAAACAACACCTTTGCTATAAGTGACTTAGCAGGGATGCCTAAGTTCTTGGGATGTGATTTTTCAGTAATGGCGGAAGTAGTAGGACTGGTTGAGGGAGACCATTTAACCTCTCCAGCAGGAATCCCTCGACCCATTTCCTCGCATCGCAGTGGGAGGGAAAGTTTCATCCGTCCATCTCTCCTGGACACACTAACCCAGAGAGTCCTAACCACCTATCATACCTTTTTCCTTCCACTAAAATGACCCTTCACATAGCATCTCCAAAAACATTTATTTTTAATAATAAGATAATAATATATTTTGTAATAGTTACCCAAAAATGACAGTGGATAAGTTTATGTATTCGGGAAGTATGTTTACGAGAGATGGGGAGTCTGATAGAGATATTGAAAGGAGGGTAAATGCGGGTAACTCCGCATTTATGGAGGACTGAACGCCGTTGGCGCTAACAAAAAACTGTCGAAAGAAGCGAAAGCGAGGAAGGACTAAATGTTATAGAAAGCCATGATAGTGTGAGGAAAATATGAAAAGAATGCAAGGTTGATACAAGCGTAATAAGTAAGATTAAGAAAGGGACGCTCAGATGGTTTAGACATGTAGAGCGAATGATTGAAGAAAGATTTTCTTGTATTTAGGGTGGCCAAGGGGGGGGGGCGCGCGCCCCCTGCGCCCCCCCCCCTGTATCCGCCACTGTTTGTAAATGTAGTCTTTACTTACGAACATGTTTACTAAGTTTCATGCGAAAATACATTGTGTCTTTTATGTCGTTGATCCGGCGCTGCGTCAAAGTCTGGAAAACGGTCTATGGGGTCGGAGAAGAGGGAAGTGCAGGTACCGCGCAACTAGCACTCTGGCAGGTACCTAGTACCTATCGCCCCCCATGCATGGTACCTACCGCCCTCCATGAATGATACCTACCGCGCCCGTGGATGCTAGGTACCTAGCACCGTGCAGACAGCATCGGATCGATTCTCCAGGGGTTCATAATATCTTCCCGTCCTTTGTTCGAGGACCACGAAGCCCCGCGCTGTAATATGAAAGATTTTCGCATTAATATCTCCAGTTTCCGTTGGCGCAAGAGGTATTTAATGCTGTTGAATTTAGTGATGCTTCGGAGGTTGTTCAAATGTTGTTGTTCACCTTGTCTGTTTATATCAATCAAGTAAGTCATTGCTAAAAGAAAATAACACGTAATACTGCCACAAGTACAAACTTTCATCTAAATACCTTAATTAAAACATGCACAGGTAGCTACTTAAATCTTTTTAGAGAATTTATCTACGTATTCCTTTGTTTCTTCTAAGACTTGTCAATTAAATATTGGTACCCAAGTCTGCAGTCGGTGCGTCGGCGGACATTCCGGACGTCCCTGGTACTTGATCAGTGCAACGCTTAGGTGATCTTTATTCGCATCTCCTGCCTTCCACTTTACCAGTGACCGTCCAGGCCTGGGCTGGCTCTGAACCAAACGGTGCCTGGCTCTAGTAAACAACACAAATGTGCTGTGTTATGTGTTAGGTTAGGTTTTCAGCACCTTAGCTTCTCCTTTGCCATAGCGCTCAGGAGACCGCTGAGCTCGACTGCTCCAATTATTATTACATCTTCACAGGGCCGGCCGTAAGTACAGGCTCGAGTTCTCAATTTGGCGAACGACGTGGTCAGAGTATCTTAGGATACGTTGTAGGCCGGCTGTCGGTAGCCTATTTTGGATGTCTAGCTCATCCACAATAATCTATGATAACTTGGGTAGTCAGTAGAGAGGTTCCTATAAAATTGCATCAGGGTGTCCGGGGGTAAAGTGCATTAACTTCGGGAGGTGATTCTACATTATGGTAGGAGTAAAAAAGATTGATAACTTTTTCTGAAATCCGACTTTTTTTTCCCATACAAAAAGAGATACCTACTAAAAATCCTTAGTGTAAGGTAGTACTTACCCAACTGTTGCAACATTGCTTGGTTTGATTTGGCCTGTATCCATGGAAACCGTTTGTAAACAATAACAAGAGAATTTGACGTTTATACAGATCGTATGTTTTAAACCGAACGTAAAAAGATAACTGCACTTAATAACAATTGAAGGCACGCTTTTAACGATTAAATTGTTATAAACTAATTGAACACTTAACTAATATTATCGCTTTTAACAAGTTTATCAAAATGTCCACCTTCAGCTTGTAAGCAAGCGTGTAAACGTAAAGTAATATTATTATCAATTTGTACGTTGTGGCGTATCTCATTAATGAATGTCTGCCCTTTATTTGTTGGTACAGTAAGGCGTTGACCGAATAATTCAATTACAAAATTACGCGGTATTGGCACAATAATTCAATGACAAAATTACGCACAAATAAACACCATTTTTACAGTTAGGAAATTAGGCATGTCGACAACTAAATAAACAAAAGTAAGTCTGAAAAAAACACGCACTGAATGAAGTTGTTCCTTTAAGTCAGTCTTAATAAATACACACTAGATAGATAAAGACACATTAAATCAACAAGTTTTGAATAAAAATAATAAAGTTTTAAAGTGAGACACTACCACGCGAATACAATTGTTACATTCGAATTCAACACTACTGAGCGCTTGGTGCGGGGATTCGGCAACATCGGAATATAATAAAGCCGCCCGCACACGTCTTACCAGATTACTACCTCTAAAAGTTGGAATTTTGAAAAAAGTTATTTTTCTTTTTTACTTGTACTATCATGTAGGATCACCTCCCGAAGTTAATGCACTTTACCCCCGGACGCCCTGTATAAGATAAGACATTTGTGAAGGCAGATAGAAAACCATTTCTAAGAAAAAATCTTAAACTATAGACGTAGAAATTTCATTTAAATGCATTCTGTGGTTTACAAAATGATATTTAAAAATGTTATACATAAATTAGTCTGTATGTTTACGACAAAGATTTGTTTTGAAACTTGAAAGTTAGATGACAAATTGTATTTCCAGAAGTTGCTCCAAGCATTCCGGATCCGGCTTCTACGAGAACGGAATGAAAACCAACAATCCTTGTAATAGTAAGATGTGCCGACAAACAATTTCGCTGCATTTATTACGACCAACGTCTGAATTATACTTTATATTGGTAGATACTAGATGGCAACAACAATACGTATAAAAACTATATGTACCTATATTTTAATATTTGTGATAATTGAGTACATGCCATAAACGAGTGTCCCGAGTTACTGAACAGCTAAGGCAAATTAATTAAATTTTCAGAACAACTGATACTAGTGTAGGTCTCATAGAAATCGTTGTGGATCCTATTAGTATCATGGTCAGAAATATAAACGGCGTTAGAAAGAGAAAATATCATGCTTTATATTCAAAACTAAAAATTAACTGCAAAAAGGTAAAATATTCACATCTATGAAACAGAAATTGGAAAAGAATTATGAAACTTTTGGAATTTTGTAGTTAATTATTTTTACTTGACAAAATAGTGAGTTGACGATAAAGTTTATGATACATTTTCCCAATTTTTTTTTTCGTTATCAGTAATTTTAGTTTTAAAAAAAAACCTAAGGTGAACCATTTTTAAAACTTTTTTATATTTGCATTCTAATAAAATTAATTTCTAGTTTTCGGATGAGTTCAGATATATCCCATTTATTTGGATTTTATTGCAAATCGGAAATATTTGGAAATATTTTAAACCTATTTATTTTGTATTTTCGCCAAAGTTTGTACATTGAGTTTTTGATGTCCCACAATTTTGATTGTATTTTTCATAGTTATGTATTATAGAATATTGTCTTACTAATACTATAAAGAGGAAAGATTTGATTGTTTGTTTGCATCGAATAGGCTCCGAAACTACTGAATCGATTTGAAAAATTCTTTCATCAATAGAAAGCTACATTATCAGCGAGTAACATAGGCTGTATATAATGGTAAGCTCTGGCGGTATAAATTTGTATAAATGAAAATATGTGCATTTCATATATTTTAGCGGCAGGGAGGAAATGGAAGACACATGGGAGGGGGAAGGTGGGTAAAGTGGAAAGGAACGGGGATGCACGGGAAAGGACATGCAGGGACGATCAATTTATTTATTTGAATGGCATAGCAACGCATGCCGGGTACCAGCTATCTTAGGGAACGTACCCATACTACGTGACACGTTTAGGGGGGGGGGTCTTCAAAATACCACGCTTGGTACAAATGAGCGACGGGGTGCTTAGGTTTTTGGTCATCGGGGGGGAGTTAAAAATTGCAAAAATTTTGTCACGTAGTTTGGGTACGTTCCCTTATAACTCACGTAATATGTTTTTATAAAATATACAGTTCTTATGTAAATTTGCACCAATATTGAAAAAGTCTATAATTTAAGTTTAGTATTTCGGGTATAGAATCTTTTACAAATCCATTACGTGACCATTTACATATTTTTTACGCCTTTTTTAGGGGCTTTTACGTAGGAATAGTTAATAAAATTACTTGCAAAGATTGTGTTTACATTATTTTTGCCCCAGCAAAAATTTTTGCAAGTGATAAATTAAAAGAATCCACTGAAGAATGCACAATATTACCCTTCATTAGTATTCTGGTCAATGAGGAGTACGTACTTATTATGGTAGTTAGTCCCAGAATTTATGCACTAAAAAAAAAACCACTTCTCGTAATGTAGTTTGTGTGAAAATTTATTTGTGAAAGTAACGAAATGGAAAGCATAAAAATGACAAAAATGTGTACAAACTTTGACGGAAATGCCCATCCACGAGGATCACTAGGCAGCAGGTCCTATTTTAGGTTCTGCAACTATTCATCCCGCGACAAAATATTCCGGACAAAATATCTGAGGGAGCGGATTGCGGATCGGCAGAGACGGGAATTAAATGAAAGGCGTCAGTCGATGTAGTGAGTCAGTCTTTATTGGGCTACGTAGCGCGGGTCGGTGAAGCGGTAACATGATGTATGCAGGTGTGCCGTAGATGAAATGCTGCAGGTGCATGAAGGTGATGGTGTGGTGAAGGTCGTTGCGATGCGGTGGAGCAGAGTTCGAGTCTGCAGGTCACCGGCGCGTTGCTCGACACCGTGGCGGTGGAGATGACCTACCTTCCAGGCCGTTGCTCGACGCTTTGAGTCGCGGAGGTGAACGGTGAGTGGCTCTGTGAGCTGAGCCACCAGCGGGTAGTCCTGGCGAGGCGGAGCGTGTTTCCATGGCAGCGAAGCACGGTGGGTTTCGGGATGCCATGAAACGGTGAGCTGATCCCTGGGCTGAAGGTGGCGTCGAACCTTGTAAGTCGCGGGATATAGGGTAGGGTGGGGCAAAGATCCGCAATTTTAGGTTTCAACCTTTTTTCTCACCCAATAAGTAAAAGGTCCTGCAGGTTTTGGCTTCACTGGAAATCTTAATTTATGTGCTACAATATACCATTTTATTACTAGCGAAATAAGCACCATTTAGGAAAAAAAAGGAAAGGTAGACAACCTTGCCTTTGCGGACCTTTGCCCCACTGTTTGGGGTAAACGTCCGCAGATGCGGGTATTAATTAATTTAAATTAAATTAATCTAAAAACAAGAAATGCGCATTTGGCCAAATTATTGTCCATAGATCGCCTTTCAAAACCTGAATTATGGAATTGAACCAGTAAAAAAGTAAGCAAAGCGTATAGTAAATTACATTTTCAACTGAAGATGACCTACGGATTATTACATCAAAACAAGTAAAAAGAATTCTAACCTCATTGTTTTTGTTGTGCCGGTCGGACGCCATGTAACTTTTGTGAGTCGTCTTCTATCAATGTTGCCAGCATAAAAATGTGTCTAAAACCACGACAATATTAAGCGATCATTTTAAATTGACGGTGCGGATCATTTCCCACTGCGGATCTTTGCCCCACCCTACCCTAGCTGTTGTCTGGAGCTGAAGACACGATGTGCCTTATAGCTGAGATGTGAGATGTGGTGATATTCCTCGAGGAAGCTACCCATGCGGGAGCACTTGTACGGAGTTCTGTTACATGTTGTGTAGTTTGACCGAGTAAACTGGACTGAGACTGACTGAGCAAGCGCAGCGTTGAGTCGCTTTATTTATACTAGCGCGACCGGTGGAGTAATTCTCCATTCGCCGGCAATGTGTACGCTGGAAGGTACTCGAACATACCTGGTGCTGAATGCTCAGAGGTCTGCTGGATCGAGACCTTTCTAGGCGGTGGCGATATTATTATTTATCGAAACGGCGCGGCCGGGCGGCCGAAGTACATCGTGGCCGGCGCGGCGTAGGTAGGTAGGTAGATAGGTAAGTAGTTATTAGATGGTTCTCGTTTATTCTTTTTGATGGCGAAAAGATAATGATGTGTCGCCACATATCCCCGACAAAATATCCCGACAAAATATCCCCGACAAAATATCCCCGACAAAATATCGCCGACAAAATATCCTACGGACAAAAACCTAGCCTAACCTAACAAAAATGGAACAAAAATAATACAGACGTCCTGTAAAGACAATAAATTATTGTTCAAATATAGTAAAATGGGACAAAAATAATACAGACATCCTGTAAAGACAATAAATTATTGTTCAAAAATAGTAAAACGGGACAAAAATAATACCTACATCCTGTAAAGTTAGTTTATGTTAGGTTAAGTTTTAGCAGATATTTTTTGGAGAATGTTTTGTCCATAGGATATTTTGTCGGGGATGAAAAAGCGCATTACCCCTATTTTGTACAGCACTTTCACGAGCAATCAAATTTAATGTTGTCCAAATAGACTCTTGGTCCGTAGTAATGAGTACTGTGAAGGTGAAGTAGTACATGAATACCGCACAAGAGTCCCAACTGCTCCCGTCTGGAGCCAGTGGGACTATGGCATCCTCAGTTGGGGAATGTTGTGAGGCTGAAGGTAGTGGGGAGAAAAAGGAGATATGGAAGGGGAAGTACCTGGCTATTCAGATCTGGTCACCAAACACGGCTAAAGTCATTTCAAGCAGCGTTTCAATTCTGAATAGTGGTCTTACACCAGGGCGATACTGAGAGTATCTTCCACTCTGGAACGTGCCGCAAATATACTATATATATATATTTTTTTAAATTAATAAATTGTGAAATAACACAAATTAATCAAATAAAATTTATTTTCCACGCCGGGATTCGATCCCGCGACCTTCAGCCTCGCAACATACCTCAATTGGGGATGCCATAGTCTCACTGGATTCAGACGGGAGCAGTTGGGACTCTTGTGCGGTATTCATATTAAAAAAAAAATAATAATATCTGCAAAGCTTACAATGCCCTCAAATTTATGTGAAAATTTAATCGTATTACATTTATTTATGTTTAGAAATAGTTGATTTTCTTTGTAAAATTAATTAATTTTATTCATATCTTCTTATAATCATGTGCTGAGCTTTAAAAATTTGAATATTTTCATATTTCAATTTCCGCTCTTTTCGATCTCATGTTAGTAATGAAGACTCTGCAAAGTTCTTCAAAATACAGACGTTAACTTGTCGAAGAAATATAGCAGATTCGGTAATGTTATTTAAAATTACACATAACTTAATCGATTGTCCTGATCTTCTTCAACGCCTATCATTCTATGTTCCAAATCGCAAAAGCAGGCAGTCGCTTACCTTTAATCTCCGTCTTTGCAAGACTAACTCCAAACAGAACTCATTTATCTACAGATCTTCACACTCATTTAACTCAAATTATTACCACATTGACATTTTTAACTCAACTTTACGTGACATAAAACGAAAACTCACCAAGCACCATGACTCAAACTAAAAAGTTCAATCCCTATATATATATTCCCGTCCTTTGCCTCTTAATCCTATTCCTATGTTCCTCCTCCCCCCCCCCCTTTTTTATATTTTGTAACTAAAAAATAAAACATACATATCACACTTTATTATTATAACTATCATCAGTGGAAAGTTCATAATTGGCATAATTAACATCCTATTATTTTATTATTTTGTAATCTCTGATTTGCTGTCAACTTTCTCTAAAATAAATAAAATAAAAAATAAAATAAAATATCATCAGCGTGAAGAATGAACTAAAAATGACTGATGACACAATGAAATAATACACCATTTATTAAACACACACATTGAAAGATCTCTATCCCTACATACTATAAATTAAAGTCCTCCGCCGCGTCTGTCTGTTCGCGATAAACTCAAACACTACCGAACGTATTTTCATGCGGTTTTCACCAATAGATAGAGTGATTCATGAGGAAGGTTAAGGTATATAATTTGTCAAGGTTTTGTGTAAATTGGTTGAAATATATGAAGGAGAATGTCTGTATGTGGTGGATTTGGGCTGGCAAGCGGGCAGTGTGGATTTGATTTGTATGCAAAGGAAGGTCAGTGGTGACATTTGATTTCAAAAACGTTCAGCTAGTCAACATATTTCAAATGGTATGATAATACAAAGCAGTAACAGAGTCTTTTACCGCTTTACCTGGAAATATCGCACATGCAGCGAGTTAATTGCTTAGATATTATTGTAACTGTAAATAAAATATGTTTTAACATTATCGCAATTTATAGAACGCACGGATCAAATGAATATGTATTCATGGATGAATTAAGAAGCATTATTTTAACAAAAAAAAAATAAACAGAACACAACACTGATTGGCGATTTTAACTTTGATGTGTTTAACGAAAATAATAACAAAATAAAAACTGAATTTATCAATCTTATGACAGAAATGAATTTTAAATTATGTATAAAAAATTATACTAGAGAAATTTCGGGTCAACGTCCTTCATGTATTGATCACATTTGGTGCAATACTAAAAATACTGACAAATTACTTACGATAATATTAAAAAATAATATTACTGATCATCACACTTGCATCTCTATACAACAACTTAATAATAATAAACACAAAATTTCAGATAGCAATAATTTTACAAAAAAGTCACTCAACCATAATAAATAAAATATAAAAATAAGCGCGGAAACGTGGAAACCCGTAATAGAATCTACATGTGCTGAAACATGCGCAAATATTTTGAATAATATTCTCTACAATTATATTACAGCATCGACTGATATTAAAACTATACACATTAAAGCAAAATTCAAAAAAATAAAACCATGGATTTCACATGGCTTAGTCGTGTCTATTAGAAAAAAAGAAGAATTATATCGCCTGATAAAGAAATTTCCCTTAGATAAAAAAATATTTACATATTACAAAAAATATAGGAACAAATTAACCTCTTTAATAAAAATAACTAAAGAAAACTATTACAAAAATGAAATTGACCTGGCTAAACAAAATGAAAAACAAGTTTGGAAAACAATAAATGAAATAAATAGCAGAAAAAACAAAAAAACTCTTATAAAAAAAATTATATCGGAAAACACTCTGTTGACGCCATAAGGGAACCGACAAAATGTGCTAATGCCTTTAATAAATATTTTGCTAACGTCGGACAAAATTTAGCTACACGGATCGATGAAAATTATAAAATAGATAATTTTGAGAAGGATTGTCATAAACAATATAACCTATCTGCTTTCCAGCCAGTAACAACAAATGACATAAAAAATATTATAAATGAATTAAAAGGTGGATCTGCACCAGGATTTGATGGAGTTACAGTGGAAATATTGAAGAAATACAACAGTTTTTTAAGCATTCCAATTGCACACAATATAAATATTAGCTTAAATAGTGGAATATTCCCTTCAATTTATAAAAAATCTATCGTAACACCCGTTTTCAAATCAGGCAGCCCTGAAGAAATATCAAATTATCGACCCATATCTCTTGTCTCAAACATTGCAAAAATTTTTGAAAAGATCGTAAAAAAGCAACTCATGTACTACATTGAAAATAATAAAATACTTAGTCGTAGCCAATTTGGATTTAGAGAGAAACTAAGTACTCATGATGCCATTGCTGAACTTACCTCAACTATTTACAACGCATTAGACAAAAAAAACAAATGCCTTGGCATTTTCATTGATTTGCGCAAGGCTTTTGATAGTATCTCTCACACAAAACTAATTAATAAATTAAATGATATCGGTATTATTGGGAAGGTTAGGTATTGGCTGCAAAGTTATCTAACTCAAAGAAATCAAAAAGTAAAATTAAATAACTCACTAAGTGTAGATGAAACTTTAGAATTTGGAATTCCCCAGGGGACTGTTATTGGACCAATTTTGTTTATAATATACGTAAACCAAATGTTTAAATTGTCACTTAATGGTAAACTTATATCTTTTGCTGACGACACTGCAATAATTATCGAAAAACAGACGTGGAACGATATTACCAATGCAGCCAATCAAGACATGAAGGTTATAAAAAATTGGTTCGATAACAATTTATTATCACTCAACACAGAAAAAACTTATTATATTCCATTCTCTCTACAAGAAGATGTGCCAAATAATTTAATTAACATAACAATTCATTCCAAAAATTGTGCAAATGACGGTACATGTAATACGGACTGCGCTAAGCTAAATCATAAATCTAATATAAAATATCTTGGAATCTTAATAGATAAAAATGTTAAATGGAAAGATCATATCAATCTCACTGTGGAAAGAATAAGAAAACTTATCTATGTTTTTTATAACATACGTAATATTTTAAACAGGAAAACTATAAAAATTGTCTATTATGCATTAATTCAATCCTTATTACAGTACGGCATTATTGGGTGGGGAGGGGCCTTTAAGGCTTCCTTACCGCCCATAAGGGAACGTACCCATACTTCGTGACACGTTTAGGGGGGGGGGGTCTTCAAAATGTCACGCTCCATACAAATGAGCGGCGGTTTGCTTAGGATTTTGGTCACCGGGGGGGGGGGGGGTTAAAAATTGCAAAAAGTTGGTCACGTAGTATGGGTACGTTCCCTAATTATAATGCAAAGAATAATTATAAAAATCATCCTTAAGAAACCATACGACTTCCCTACTACAGAGATATTTGGGGA
Organism: Limnephilus marmoratus; assembly: GCA_917880885.1. Taxonomy (NCBI): domain Eukaryota; kingdom Metazoa; phylum Arthropoda; class Insecta; order Trichoptera; family Limnephilidae; genus Limnephilus; species Limnephilus marmoratus. The sequence goes on along the minus strand of OU862931.1, from coordinate 16,507,257 downwards.
ATTCAATGTAGCAACTATCACAGAATTGTATAAGAGAAACGCCTTATGCCAAATTTATAAAGAATATTTTATTCACAAAATTCACCCCTCAGATAGCATAAGCAATAGATTCAAAACTAATGGCTTAATAGCCATCCCTATGCTAAGAACAACCACGGCTCAGCACCACTATTTGTATTTAGGTGTAAGATGGTACAATATATTATTATCCAAAAACAAAAAAAACATAACAGAAACGCTGAAATATGAATTATTCAAAAAACAAATTAAGTCTCTGAAATTGGATAGTGATATATTGTACCCTTAATGTAAATTACCCCTACTGAAAATTGTAATATTTAATATTTAAAAAAAAAATTGTATTGTTATTGTCCTTCATTAACTATATTTTTTCTTAATTGTGTACTTATCTAAAATAATGTTGAACTTTTACGTCATAAGTTTTTTGATAATTGTTTACACTCATTGGAACATCATTATTTTTATTTGCATGTAAATACTCCTCCCATAAACACGAGCTCCTAGAGCTCAACTTATGGAGTAGTAGAACAAAATGTGAAATATTTTATAACCTACCATATGTATCCATTTGAAATATGTAAACAAAAAAAAAATCTTGAAATAAATAAATAAAAAAATCTTGAAATAAAAATAATCGTTCTGTTTTAATGTTTGTTACTGTTATAACCATGGAGAAAAGAAGGAGTCCTCTATGATTATACATAAATGTGACTGCAAAATACTGACTGGTTTCTGGTCGCAGGTATCTACTCCAAATTTCCAAAAGTCAAGGAATTCAGATTAAATAATCTGACAGAGTAATTCCAAAGTAACCAAAACACTTTTCCCACTTTTTGTAACCCTTTTGAATTAATAACAATTCCCCTTTCTATTTATTTCTTTTGTATCCTGAGCCATTTTTCTTTTCTCATTTCTTAAAGGATCACAGTAAATAACTGTCTGACCTCCGGGAGTCCCTGGGAGAAATACGACCGACATCGAAAGTATTGACTTTGGTCAATGATTGAAGTCCATTTTTTAAAGGAATCTGTAAAGTCTCCAGCCATTTCCTACAAAAATGAACACACATATTTTTTTTTTTTATTTAAAAAGAAAGACAAAAATTCCCAGGTTACGAATAACCCAACAATATTTGAAAATCTCCTACTACCACCACAGAAAGCCGAAAATGTTGCTTGTGTTGTGATGGAGGACTTAGCCAATCGAGGAATCGAACACGGGACGCCCGGGTGGGACCCAAGCGCGTTGCCCACTCAACCACTGACCAGTCAAAATGTCTCTCCTCTTCAAAACTGTTATATCAACATTCTTATGTCATTCTCCTTCAAATGGCATTAAATTAATACGTCCAGTCCATATGTTTGAGCCACTGCATTAATATATTTTGTAGTCGAATAACTTAAAAATTAAAACCTGAAATTAATAATAATATTTGGCTGATTTATAAAGCGCCGTTTTCATGAAAAATCATCTCAAGGGCGCTGTACATATAATAAGCATACAATAAAATAAAATGAATACGATAGGCTTACAACTAGGATTCAAACTTATAACTAGGAACCTACATTTAAGACTTATATGTAGCTAGTGACTTACAACTAAGACTTATTACTACTGACTTAAAACTGGTGACATACAAATATTTGCAACCGTGACTTAAAATTAGAGATTTACAATTAAAATAGGTATTTACATACAACAATAAATATTTTTAGTTTTGCCAGGTATCTAATATTACCAAGTGATCAACAAAACTCTACAGATATAGGTACAGACAGAGAAAGAGAGTCGAAGCAGTTTGAGGATATTATATCTACATGTATACATACATAGATATTTTATTCTACACATTTTACAAATTATTTTATACCGTATTTTAATATTAATATTGTTAGCGCCAGAAGAAGAAGGAAGTTCGTACATAATATTACAATTTTATAACACGGTTGTGAAAATGATTGTAATGGGTTAACAGTTTTTAAAGGAAAGCATAGGTATCTTAAATGAATGAAAGAATTTAATCGTCGATCTCAACTGCAATAAGATAATTCATCGCTCAACAACAGATTGGATAGCAATGTTTGAATGAAATAGCGAATTTATGGAAATGAGTGTTTAAATAGGTGAGTTTTAAGTTTGGATCTAAATTCTGTTGGACTGGTTATACATCTTAATTCCATAGGAAGTTTATTCCAAGCCTCAGGGCCGGATACTTCGAAAGCACGATCACCAAAGTTAGTGTTCGGATTTCGTTTAGGTTCTTTCAACCTTCCGATTGCAGATGATGTCGCTGATCTAAGAGTTGAATGTCTTAGACCAATATTTTCCGGAATGCACAGTTCAGAGATATAGGGTGGAGCCATTTCGTTGAGAGCTTTAAACACCATCCAGCATAACTTGTATTGGATCCGTTCAGGACACTTCAGCCAGTGAAGATTTCGAAGGTGTTCCGAAATGTGCGAAAACTTGGGTACCCCAGTAATAAGCCGTGCTGCGGCGTTGAACACTGATTGTAGTTTATCAGTTTGGCATTTAGGAAGTCTTGCATAAATGCCATTACAGTAATCAAGACGTGATACTATGTATGAGTTCACAAGAAGCTTAGTTGCCTCTGTTGAGAGGTTCCTACGAACTGATTTAAGTTGTCTTAGATAGAAGAAACCAGTACTGACGGTCCTATTTACCTGACTTTTTAGCGAAAGGTCTGAATCCAGATAAACACCTAGAAGTTTGACGGTTGTTTTTGCAATTACGTCGCTGCCGGAAATAGAAATTGGTGAGTAGTCTAAATGTTGGCGTCTTTTCGTGGCTGCCCAGAGAAACTCCGTCTTTGTGGGATTCAACTTAAGTTTGTTCGAGGACATCCAAAGACTGATCGCTTCTAGACAATCAGTTGTGCGAATTTTGTAATATTTAATCATTTAAGACAATATTAACCATTTTCAGAAACATGAAATGGAAAAGACAGAAAAAATTAAATCTAGGAATTGAACCCAGCACCTCTTCTTTGTCAAAGAAGCGCTCTGACCACTGAACTAATTCGAGCATATTCTTTCATTTTTTAAATTAACTCCACATAGAAGGCCTTGAAGAAAATAATTTCCTTCAGGGCCTATGTCATTTTTGGGGATGCTGCGTGGGGGGTCAAATGGAAAGGAAGGGTCTTGGAAAGACCTTTGTTATATGGTTTAAACATTTAAGCATTTTTATTTAAACGATCTTCAAAATATCACGGTCTTACTAAAAAAACGATGTTTTTGTGACACATTGTACAAAGACCGTGTAATTTTAGATTCGATTTGTTACTAAAACAAAATCTCCGAATTTTAGCCAACAAATGATTTTGTGAATTTTTAAAAAATTTTCGATTTTTTGATTAAAAATGTTTGTGGTACTCAAGCCTTTTTATTAAACTTCTTTCGGGTTTGAAACTAATATTTTACGATTTTTAAACTTAAAAGTACATTTCAAATACAAAAATTTAAAAGTAATTTTAATCTAGTTTCTAAAATAGTGTTTGTTTTTACGACAACTTCAAAATTAAGAAATATGTAGACATTCAAAATACGTTGGAAAAATTCCGAAATCCGATGATGAATTATTTATTTTTATTAACGGTGTAAAGGGGACATACATTAATTACGTAAGCAGTTATTCTTCCTATCTCCCCCCCCCCCCCCCCCTCCCTCCTCCTTGGTGAATAATAAGTTTTTTAGTAGGGCTGTATCTCCCTTATTTTCCATGAGTAAAGATTTCATATCTAAATACATATCTATATAATACGCAATTAATTGAGTATGGATTGTAGGAAATTGTATGTACTATAAAATTTGTTAAGGGCGATTAACCAGCGGCCGAGAATTAAAATTTCGTCGAAAAACGGTCTTGCGATTAAATATTTTCCGTACCAGCATTTTAAAATAATAAATCAATATCGATTTTATTTCAATAAGATTATTCAAAAATGCTCAAACGTGTGATGATAAAACTATTAAAATTATGTACTTTTTGCAATTATTTTTGATCATAAGTACTTATAATTTTACAAGAAAAATAAAAAAGCAAAAAAAAACTAATATATGTTACTTCTTCAAACTTTGCAAAATAACTTTGTGGTATCATTTTTCATATAATGAATAAAAAATCACTTTGTTTAAACCACTATTTTTAAACAATATCAACATGTTTCGACAACAATGTTGTCTTCATCAGGATATGTTACTATAATAAATGACAAATAAGTATAGACAAATTAGAATAAATTATAACATAGACAAAATATTAAAAAGTAAAGGTGATTAATTACTTACTAATCATAAAAATAGTTATACAAAATTAAATTTAAAAATTATTTAAGGAAAAATAAAATTGCATTTAGATAATAAAAAAAATTTTTAAGAATAATTAATTAAAATAATTAGTCTAAATCAAAAAATAATTATAATTAATTGTAACTATTAATAAGAAAATAAATTTAAAAGATGGCTATTTTTAAAAAATGTTTGGTTATTTATAATATTTAATTTACTATTAATTCTTTTTCTAATTTTATAACACAATTGTTGGTAAAAGGTTATTTATTTAAGAAAGTAAGTTCACAGATCACATAATATGGTAAAAATAGTCACAATGTATCAATTCACTAATTAACTGAGCAAGGGATCGGAGGGAACCTTGCCGTTAGGCTTTTGGAACAACAAAAGCTGACTGTGGTTCTGCTTAGAGGGTCGTACCATAGGACGAAGCGCAACTAAGGCAGCAGTCGGGGGTCTGGTTGGTGCTTTACTTATGGTAGTAGAATACTCCTTAGAGGGTCGTGCCAGAGGACGAAGCGCAACTAAGAGAGCGTACTAGCCAAGAGCGAGCTGCAGACGAACTGACTGATTTAGGGCGCGCAGCCTGTTATATAGCCCATTCCTTGTTGCGGGGTGTGGTTTATGTAGCGGCTCGAGGGTGGGAGATGCGCAGAAGGCGTCGGCGCATCCTGGTTTGCTTAGGGGTGGGTGAGCAGGATGGCGCTGTACGGGGAAAAGAGATGGTGTAGTGGCAAGCGTAAAAACGGCGCGCTACAATTTCTAAAATTTCTAAATTATCCAATTGTATGCCCGTAGTGTTAGTATGTAAAATTTTAAGACCTTAAATTAAATTAAATATTATAAATAACCAAACATTTTTTAAAAATAGCCATCTTTTAAGTATATTTTCTTATTAATAGTTACAATTAATTATAATTATTTTTTGATTTAGACTAATTATTTTAATTAATTATTACAAAAAAATAACAGAATAACAGAAATAATAACAAAAAAATAACAGAAAAAATAACAAAAAAATTACAGGAAAACATACCCCCAGCCCATACTGTAAGCCAGATCGCTGAGCTCGCAGGCGTTACCATTTCACCAGAGGACACCTTTAAAATTACAACTTCCGAACCAAACAACCAAAAAAAAATCACAATTAACTTTGTAGACAATAAAAAAGTACACATCATGTTAGCTGCCAAGAATAGTGACCCTATAAAAAAATTCAACGGTGAAGGAGCCCAATACGTCTATCTAAATGCGGCATTAACCCAGTACTACAAAAACTTACATTGGAACACCAAACAAAGAGCCCTAGAAAAAGAATATAAATATGTTTGGGTAAAGTTAGGAAAAATTCTTGTAAGAAAAACTAAAGAATCCAAGGTTATCGAAATAAGACATCTCAACGATATACCTATTAAGATGATTTAAAAAAAAAGAACCCGATACACACTCCATCTACTCTATATCACAAACAAACACAGGAGTACCAATTACTCCTCCTCTCCCACGGGATGTCTGCCGCAATAAGGGAACCAACCAGAGTTGATCACAAAATGAATAAATCAATCCCCTCACAAACCTGTATTGACCACATAATGACAAAAACAAATAAAAAATACTCCACAATCATACATCAATCCACCATCACTGATCACTACACTTTAATTCTTAACATTCATGCAAAGAAAAATAGACCATCGACTCAAAATTTAACTTGGAACAGACATGTTATAGACTACATAAAACTAAAAAAATCACTACAAACTGAAACCTGGGAGTCAATATATAAAGCTGAAGATCTAGAAGTTGCTTGGAAAATATTTATTGAACACTTGCAATTAAAAATACAAAACCACACTTCAATAAAAACTTACACGTTTTCACACAATAAAATTATCAAAAAAGCTTGGATCACACCTGGCCTACTTAAATGTATAAGGAAAAGAGACAAGCTCCATCAGCAAGTAAAAAACAATCCTTACGACCTTTCCCTAAAACTATTTTACAAAAACTATAGAAACATCTGCTCCAATCTTACTAAATCGGCTAAACAAAATTACTACAGATCTAAAATAGATCAATCCAATAATAATCCAAAACTTATCTGGCAAATAATTAAAGAAATCACCTACACAGATCAAAACAAAACAAACCCATTGGAAGAAATCAACACAGATAACGGTACACTCTCGCTCAACAAAAACGTACATAAACTAATTAACTACACTAACAACTTTTTTGCAAACATAGGCTCGAATTTAGCCATCAAAATAACCAAATCTCAACACTTTAACCCGAACATAAACAAACACGTAAATCCACAAAGGATTAAATTTGCTCTAAAACAAATCACTAAACAAGACCTATCACTAATGTTATCTAAATTCAAACCAACATCTTCATCTGGTAGTGATGAAATCACAATGAAAACAATAAAATTCTTACAAGACGAAATTACCGAACCGATACTCTTTCTAATAAACAAATCTATCACGGAAAGCAGATTTCCATCTCAACTCAAAATAGGGACTATTACACCAATCTTTAAATCAGGAAATCGTAAAGATATCAATAACTACAGACCAATCACAATTCTAAACACATTATCTAAAATCTTAGAAATAACAGTTAAAACTCAACTCGTCGACTACCTAGAATCAAATAAACTATTATCACCAAAACAATTTGGTTTCAGAAAAAATCTAGGAACATCAAACGCCATAGCCTTAGTAATTGAATATATTAAAAATTCTCTAGACTCACATAAAAAATGCATTGGCATATTTCTCGACCTTTCTAAAGCCTTTGACACAATAAATCACACACATCTTTTTGAAAAACTAGAGAACATAGGGATTGCTGATAATGAACTGATATTTTTTAAAAGTTACATGGGAAATAGAAAGCAAACTGTGAAACTTAACAATATAACCAGTGAGTGTATTGATGTCAAATTCGGGGTGCCCCAAGGAAGTATTCTGGGTCCGATTCTGTTCCTTATTTACATTAATGACCTATGCCACATAGAATGTGAAGGAGAAATCATCAGTTTTGCGGATGATACTGTTCTCCTAATAAATGGGAATAATTGGACAGAAACATTTAAGAAAGCAGAAGACACACTTAATAGGATTAAAAAATGGCTAGACTACCATTCACTTACACTTAATGCTAATAAAACCAAATTCATTACTTTCAAAATAAAAAATAAGAAAAACTCTGAAGAAAACCTGAACTTGAAAATTCATAGCCCGCATCACTTAAATGAGAATTGTAATTGTCCCTCATTAGAAAACGTTGACCATATAACGTATCTGGGTCTAAAAATTGACCAAAACTTAAAATGGACCGAACACATTACCTATTTAAATAATAAAATTAAAAAACTAAGTTATTTTTTCAAATCTATCAGGAATGTCCTCATTAAAAAAGACTTAATCAAGATTTACATGGCTCTCTGCCAATCACTGTTAGAATACGGTATTATCGGATGGGGCAGTGCAAATAAAAACATACTAAATCCACTAATTAAAACTCAAAAAGCCATAATGAAAATTATACTGAAAGTTCCTGTAAGAACTAGCACTGACGAAATCTTCAACAATCTTAACATAATGTCAATTAAACAACTATATTCTAAAACTATACTCATTTACATTCATAAGTACAAAACCCAAGAAATAACAACTGACACGTACATTAGAAACACTAGATCTCATGGTCAAAAACATATCCAACAAGTAACTGCTAACACAACATTTGGGCAAAAAAGCTTCTTATATTATGGCATTAAACTCTACAATAAAATACCACTCTCACTCAAAAACCTCAACATTATAACATTTAAATTTCAAATAAAAAACTGGATACTAAATATAGGGAGATCAGAAATAGAAAATATACTGAAATCAAATACAGACTAAAACCGAATCTAATGAACTGAATTATAAAAAAACACTATCTTATTTACTTTATAATTATAAAAAAAAAAATACTACATGATATATTATGTTATGTCGAATTCATATTATTTGTTAAATACAGACTCGAGTGTAGGCGAGGTTATTTATAAATAATGCGCGTATTGGCGATATGGATATTTATTATAAGTAATGGCTATAAATACGTCCTAACTAACGTGTTGGCGGTTGGAAAAAGAGAGTGAGGAGAGGCCTGCATCTCCTTTTATATGCGGGATCACCTGTCTCGCTCTTGTATGGCCGGAAACAGGTGTGCCACCCTAAAACCTCTCTCACATCCTCCCCTACTTAAACGGGAGAATCCTGGCTACATAAGTGATACCTATAGCTACATATTCCATACAATATATTTTATATTTCATATTTCACATTTAAAATTAACACATTACATTTAAAATTAACAAAACATTTGTTTTTGTTCTTTCTGTATCCCTTCTGTCCATTTCTGTCCATTTCGACTGCGAAGTGCTGTCACCTGGGCCGAAGCCTTCCTTGCCATGGGTTAGACCTGAAACATGGAGAAACAGAATTAGAGACACTTCTATTACGTAACATACCGGAGAGATCTAATTCGTCCGTCGACAATTCCAACGTGTCAGACGCGAATTCCTGGTTATCTTCCTCCTGCCATGAAACATGTAATTCCTTTAGCTGGTCTAAATGTCTTTTCCACACCATATTAGACTTGTTAATTTTTATGAAATATATTTTACTACCTTTTTTATCCACAATAACCCCAGGGACCCATAACCTATTACCCTGAGATCTGAAATCTCTAGTCATTACTTTCTGACCTATATTAAAACCTGATTTAACTCTACCCTTATATTGTCTTTTCTGATTGTTTTGGCTCTGAGTAACCTTTTTTATTACTTTGTTTCGTCGAGTAGAACCTGAACTACCCGTTCTATCCTCAATTTTCCTTGGAATCAGAGAGTCAAATACTGTTCTAATTTTTCTACCCATTAATAATACAGATGGCTCACATCCTGTTGTTGCGTGAACTGTATTCCTATAGTCTGCTAAAAAGTTACCTAACTTTTCTTTATAATCTGAAGGAAATCCATTATGTTTACAAATTTTTTTAAGGAAATTTTTACAAGTCTTTACTGTAGCTTCAGCTTGCCCGTTGCTACTAGGGTGATTGACTGGACTAGTGATATGTTCTATCCCATTTTTCTTACAAAAATTTTCAAAATCCTCAGAACAAAAACACGTACCATTATCACTAACTAAAGTTGCAGGAAAACCAAATTGCGAAAATAATCTATGAAGTATTTCGATATTTTCTTTTGAAGACAGACTGTTTACTTCCAGACACTCAATCCACTTTGAAGAAGAGTCTACCACCACTAAAAAAATTTTGTTATACAAACTACCATGATCAATATGTACCCTGAACCATACTTCAGGTTCATATGGCCACACTGCTAAAGAACTCTTTTGTGATTCTGGTTTAATTTCTAAACAATCTCTACAATTTTCCGTTATTTTCTCCAAATCTTGATTAATTTTTGGCCACCAGACAAAGCTTTTTGCAATACCTTTAGTCTTAAAAACCCCTAAATGAGATCTATGTAACATCTTTAAAACCTCTTGTCTTAAAGACTCAGGTACAACAACCCTATGTTGATATAAAACACACCCATTTATCAAAGACAATTCTAACCTTTTTTCCCAAAAAATTCTAATAAAGTTACCACTTTGTGCCTTTTTTACTGATGCTGGCCAACCTTCGATAAGAAAATTTTTTACTTGACCTAACACATCATCCTTTTCGGTTTCGCTTTTTATCACGTCTAAAAACAAATTAAACCCATTATTCTCGAAATAATTAATGTAATCAGACTCTATCTCATCTTCACAGCTAACCTTTTCAATCGGACACCTGCTCAGAAAGTCTGAACAATTATTTTTCGATTTTACATATTCAATTTTAAAATTAAACGAACCTAACATAATAGCATATCTCTGTAACCTTGACGCGGCAATCTTAGGTACTTCTTTATTTTCACCTAAAATTCTCACTAACGGCTGATTATCCACAGCTAAAATAAATTCTCTGCCGTACAAATATTGATAAAACTTCTTAATTCCAAAAATAATTGCTGTTGCTTCAATATCTAGAATAGAATAATTCTTTTCCGCTTTAGTTAAAGTTCTGCTTGCGAACCCAATCGGTCTTTCTACGCCATTTTGAAACCTATGAAGTAATGTTGCTGCTACCCCATTAAAACTACCATCTGTGACAAGTTTCACAGGTATATTTTCGTCAAAATGCGTTAAAATCCTATCCGAAGTTAATATTCTTTTAATTATCGCAAAACTATTTTCTTGTTCCGTACCCCATTGAAACTTAACATCTTTTTTAAGTAATTCGTATAATGGTGACAATATATTTGCCATATTTGGAATAAAATTACGATAATAACTAATCATACCTAATAAACTTCTTAAATTATTTAAATCACTAGGTGCTGGTGCATTTAAAATGGCTTCTTTATTCCGTTCACACGGTTGAATCCCTTGTTCACTTATTTTATAACCTAAAAACTCAATAACTTTTAAATTGAATTCACACTTGTCACTATTCACTGTTAGATTACAATGTTTCAACCTTTCTAACACGACACATACGTTTTTCTCTAAATCGTCTTCGTCTTCCCCTATCACGATAATATCATCCAAATAAAACGTCATGTTCTGTAATCCTGACAAACAATTTGCCATTGCCTTTGCAAATATAGCTGGCGCGGGAGATAACCCGTACACTAACCGCTTATACTGAAACAATCCTAAATGGGTATTGATTGTTGTAAAACGCCTACACTCCTTTTTTAAAACAAATTGACTATACGCCGATTTAAGATCGATTTTTGCAAAAACTTTCCCACCATTTACTTTCGTTAATAGCTCCTCTATCCTAGGTAATGGATATTTGTCAACTAATAACTGATTATTCACTGTCGATTTATAATCACCATATAATCTAATACTACCGTTTTTCTTAATTACTGGAACAATTGGACTTGCAAACTCACTAAACTGGACTTGTTCTATAATACCGTCTGACAGTAAACTATCTAACTCCCTTTCGACTTTTTCTTTCAAAGCGAACGGCATAACTCTGTGATTACGAAATATCGGAATAGCGGTCTCTTTTAAAGTTAAATTCACTTCGTACTTATTAAATTTTCCTAGTTTATCCGTAAAAACTTCCGGGAATTTTTTTACTAATCGCTGCTTCAAAGTATTCTGTTTTATACTGTTTACGATTCCGTTAATCCCGACGTTAAAAAGATTCATAAAATCACGCCCCACTATCGATAACGAAGCACTTGTGACAACAACAAATTTCAAATTGTGACACTGACCGTTAAATTCCACTTGTGGCGTAATTGTACCTACCACTTTCACGAGCGTATTGTCAAAACCCCGTAGACTAATGTCTTCGTGCACTAGCTTGATTCTACTGAATTTACTGAAATAACACTCCTTGGAAATTACGCAACAAGATGCTCCAGAATCTACCATGAATTTACTCTTGATCCCGTCTAGTGAAACTTCAATAAAAAATGGTTCGACACTATTAACTTCACCCAACTTTGTGTCCGACAACAAAGTATTCACACTCTTACGTGTTGAGGAACGCTTGCACTGTTTTGCGAGATGACCCTTCGTACTGCAAATTTTACATAAATAATTTTTATATCTACATTCCGTCGCGATGTGATTATTGTGACCACAAACGGTACAATTTTGTTTCACAGCGTTCGCTGGCGACTGTGACCGTGCCCTGTTGCTATGCCCGAAACGCTTCACGTCTCTGTCTTTCACACGCGAATTATTAAAAGAGAGTCGACCGGCCTTGAGCTGTACATTAGCGTAAACCGTATTATCAACTCGGGACTGCGCTTGAGTTGAAGCTACGAGGTCAATGCACTCGGCGACTTGTAAACATTTTTCGAACGAGTATAATTCACCCTCGAGAAATAATTTTTCCCTTACCTTTCCTGGTTTACAACCCAAAACAAAGAGATCCCTTAAACTTACTGATAAACTATTCCCAAATTTGCAATTAGTAGAAAGAGACTTTAACCGCACTGCAAACTCACGGATTGATTCGTCATTTCTTTGTTTAGCACTGTAAAACTTAGATCTCTCTTCAAAAAAACATTTCGTTGAACAACAATACTCATCAAGTTTAGATATCAAATCTTCTAACTTAATATCTGTTACCTTTTTAGGAATGCACAAATTAACCAATAAGGAAAAACAATCATCTTTCAATGCATTCAGGAAAATAGCCCTTTTTTTATCATCCGATGCAAACTTTTCATCATTCACGAGGAGAAATTGTCCGAGGCGGACCTTGAAGTTCTCCCAGTTCCCGTCACGCAAACTGAAGGACTCCAATCCTCGAGACTCCATGTTCCCAATGCCCAGAAGGTACCCAAATAGAGAGAAAGAAAACAGAAAAAACAAAAACTTCCCAATGAGGCTTCTTCTTCTGCCGTCTGCTCCCTGGACCCTGCTCCGGAAACTGCTCCTTGACCCTGTGAATTGATGGCTCCTTCCAGACCCGTCACACAGTAACACCGATGGCTACCCCAGATCACTCCTGCGACCTGGATCTCCGATCCTTGACCCTCAGAGATGTCGATTGACGCTGGACCTCCCGTGCTTCCCCCTTCCGAAAAGCTGGCTGGCTCCCGTGTCTTCTTGCACTTCACTCCTTGCAGTGAAGTGTTGGAATAATTTCGGTCCGGCCTTTCTTACCGACCCGAAATAATAATGTTACCGCGTATTTTTGCCAAATTTTTGTGCCAAATTTTTTTGCGCGTCGATTCTTTTCGCGATATTTCTGCCGTATTGTGCAGAATCGTGTACCGTAGGCTGCGCCACTGTTAAATACAGACTCGAGTGTAGGCGAGGTTATTTATAAATAATGCGCGTATTGGCGATATGGATATTTATTATAAGTAATGGCTATAAATACGTCCTAACTAACGTGTTGGCGGTTGGAAAAAGAGAGTGAGGAGAGGCCTGCATCTCCTTTTATATGCGGGATCACCTGTCTCGCTCTTGTATGGCCGGAAACAGGTGTGCCACCCTAAAACCTCTCTCACATTATTCTTATAATTAAATTATAAAATGTAAATGAAATCCTCAGCACGGGAGATCCCAGTGAGGATATCATTATCTCTATTTGCAGGGCCGCCGAGAGGGCATGTTGGCCAAGTCTGAAACTTGGGGCCCGGGCCTAAGGGGGGCCCGGGACGGGCTCACGGGCCCCGGATTTTTTACTTATAAAAGCCATTGACACCCGGAGCGGACGCGGGCCGGGCCGCGTATTTACAATCCCTACCGCGTTTCAGTCGCGCTACGGACTGAAATGCGGTAGGGATTGTAACGCATAAATCACCTTACAAACACTACCTCGTTTCAGTCGCCTTACGCGCTTCGTTGCTCTATCTGTTTTTGTGAGAGGGACGACCGTAATTACAGAAGGGTTAGCAGAGAAGATGGACCTCGTTTTTTTATACTTCAAAAAAAAAATTACTTGAAAACGCGAGTTTTTTATAATTACGGTCGTCACCCTCAGTTAAAAAAAAACGTTTATTTTTTTTTACTTAAATAAATTTTCAATGTTAAAAAAAATTTGTTAGTTAAAAAAAAACGCGGTCCATCCTCTCTGCTAAACCCTCCATAATTACGGTCGTCACCCTCACAGAAACAGATAGAGCAACGAAGCGCGTAAGGCGACTGAAACGAGGTAGTGATTATTACTACCGCGATTCAGTCAGTAGCGCGACTGAAACGCGGTAGTGTTTGTAAGTGATTTATGCATTACAATCCCTACCGCGATTCAGTCAGTAGCGCGACTGAAACGCGGTAGTGTTTGTAAGGTGATTTATGCATTACAATCCCTACCGCGATTCAGTCAGTAGCGCGACTGAAACGCGGTAGTGTTTGTAAGTGATTTATGCATTACAATCCCTACCGCGATTCAGTCAGTAGCGCGACTGAAACGCGGTAGTGTTTGTAAGGTGATTTATGCATTACAATCCCTACCGCGATTCAGTCAGTAGCGCGACTGAAACGCGGTAGTGTTTGTAAGTGATTTATGCATTACAATCCCTACCGCGTTTCAGTCCGTAGCGTGACTGAAACGCGGTAGGGATTGTTAGTACGCGGCCGGGCCCGCACGCTCCGTAGGCCCAGCTGTCAAGCACGCCATCCTGCCGGCCGGCCCGCTAGCTGTGTGGCAACTTTTTAAACATTTCCATTAAATAATTATGCAAAATTAGAATGATTGGTATAATGGTATAAGATACTAGAAAATAAGAAAAGGTAATGAAATAGTGTTCCTAGCAGTAGCAGGTTAGCATGACATTTTTAATTGTTTTCTCTCTCTCCCCCCCTCCGGTAAGTTGGTGGGAGGAGGCCCGGTGTAGTCTACTAGACTTGGGGCCCAGATTGGCTGTCAGCGGCCCTGTCTATTTGTTATTAAGAAATGAAGACAATAAATCATTATTATTATTATTATTATTATTCTTAAAAAAAAATTATTATCTAAATGCAATTTTATTTTTCCTTAAATAATTTTTAAATTTAATTTTGTATAACTATTTTTATGATTAGTAAGTAATTAATCACCTTTACTTTTTAATATTTTGTCTATGTTATAATTTATTCTAATTTGTCTATACTTGTTTGTCATTTATTATAGTAACATATCCTGATGAAGACAACATTGTTGTCGAAACAAGTTGATATTGTTTAAAAATAGTGGTTTAAACAAAGTGATTTTTTATTCATTATATAATATATGTTAGTTTATAAGGCAGTAAATAAATAGACAAACTGTGGTATTTTCGTCACAAAACACGTGCTCGGATCTTTTTTTTAAGATTTTATTTGAACTAAAAACTTCTGAAAAGTACCTTTCCCAGAAAATTTATTGATTTATTTTATTGCATGATTGTTTAATTTGAAATGTGCGTTGTATAAAATAAAATTTTGTTTAAAAATTTAACAAATCAGTCAACGACCTGCGGTATAATCTTATTATACTATAAATGAACATTTTTTCTCAAAATTTTAAACATACCTTAACTAGATAAAAGAACAATCTTTCGAAATCGATTTATACTTTTTTGTGGAAAAAAGTCAATATGTCAAAAATTTTATTTAAAAATGGCATATTTTAGATTGTGTCTGGTTATTCCCTTTCCGCCGAAATTTGGAGGAATCAAACTCACGACGCCTAGGTGGGAACCCGACGCATTTACCAACTCAGTCACTGGCCGCTGACCGGTCCTAATAATGTGCATCTGTTGACCAGTGGCTGTAAGTAGTTTCGTTGGATTTCGCTTTGAAAAGTACCCATGGCATGTTTATGTTTTAAATTAAGTTTATTGCGAAAGTTTATACAATTTATTTACGAATTGGTGGTAAAACATCGATTTGATGTGGGTTCCCGGTTGACAACCTCTGCATAATTCAAAGAGAAACCAATTCCTGGGGAAAAAGTGAAAGGGTTTCATTTTGAAATGGGGACAAACGCGGAAAACTCTTTGAATATTGTATGACATCGATTTTGGATAAATCAAGGCGTCGCGTCGGTTTCACAAAGTGGGAACTCTTCCCACAGTGGTACCTACCTACTTCCAGTATGACCCTGGTAGAACACCATCATTCAGCGTCGAAATGTTGCTTGAAATGGCTTTGATGTTGGTGACCAGTTCTGAATAGTCAGATACTTCCCAGCCTTCCTCTTTCCCATCTCCTTTCCTTCCCAATTGCAGACGCTGTGATCACACTGGCTCTGGATACTGGGAGTTGGGACTATCTTGTTTGGTTCATTATGTAAATAACACATAAAAAAATAATTCATAAATAATTTCATATATTGGTTTATTGTACTCACCTTTTCCAATATTTGATATAAAATAATAATAATAAAAAGGGACTCTTCAAGATCGAAGTTCCCTGCGCTGACTTCTTAAAAAATACCCTCCCTACACATTCCCAAAGATGACAGAAGCCCTGCGGTATGAGGTGGAGATTGTCGAAATTCCTGTCCCGCGCTTCCCTTGCTTTCACTGAGCCATTGATATTTTCTATGAGGAATCGTTTTTTTTGGAACCGGTTCCTTCTATGATGTCCCCAAAATTGATAAAATATAAGAAAAAGTATAAAACGCAAAAAAATACTTTGGATTTCTTATGAACCGGTTTTTTCTCAGAATATATGGATCAGAGTGCCTAGAAGCAGTGGCATAGCTAGGGGGTGCCACCCGGTGGGGGGATGACACCTCCCAAGAGCACAATTCTCTAGCCACCCCCTCTAGGACGGACCATTTTTTATCAAGTCGAAATTTGCGTTTGACAACTTTAATGGGGGGGGGGGGGGGTGAAACCAAGTTATCCGCCACGGATGCCACCCATTGCATCTGCCATGCCACTGCCTATAAGTTCAATATTTATTGTGATCCGTCAATATTTATCGAATATCATGAAAATTATTTAACATGCAGGCTAGCATATTGACCACAGACCACAGATGTCTTTATTCTTGAAGTATTCAAAGTTCAATATTTATTATTATCCGTCAATATTTATCACGATCCGTGGGTTCACAATACGGAACTCAGGAATCTAAATATCTGCGATCCATATTATGATCCGTCAATGCGCTACCCAATACGTTCAATAAACATCACAATATTTGATAAATATTGACGAATCACAATAAATATTCAATGGTTGTAGGGTTACTTATTACTTACATCACATCGATAAAAGAAATTGTCCAAATAATTTTGTTGTGTATTTCAGGGGTTCTAGCATGGTCGATCGATATAGATTTTATCGAAAATGTCGGTAACTTGCCATCACTCCCGAGCACGACTGCAGACCGCTAACGAACAAACGATAGGTCACAATGACTAGGGGTTCCTAATATATTTGACGTGAACTGTTGTTTATTCGTTAGCGGCCTGCAGTCGTGCTCGGGAGCGATCGCAAGTTACCGACATTTTCGATAAAACCTATATCGATCGACCATGCTAGGGGCCAGGAATGTAATCTACGAGTACTGTTCTCTTATTTTCCTACGCAAAACTGTGGTCCCCCCCCTCTTTATGTATGCCCTTGCTTACTGTCCAACCACATAACTACAGAATAATTCCACTGAATTTTTACTGGTTCATCAAACGTATTCACAGACTAAAGCAATAAATCACAAAAGACACTTTGACTCCTAGGTCTCAGACAGGACACGAAATAATTTCGATATTCTTCGACTAATTTGAGCTTACTTCGGGCACACAGACACGCCCACTTCTTTCGGTTTATCTCTTCATCTCACTTCTTTCCTTTTATCTCTTTGGTATTTTTAGACGATGTATGAATGTAAATGAAGCAAGGAGTGTGTACCAAGAGAGTGACGGTCCATCCTCTCTGCTAGATAAGATAGGTACCGACATTTCGAATAGGTATCTACATAAAAAAATAGCAGGTTGATCAAATGAAAAGCGATGAAAAGGCCAATTCTCCACAAAGTCGCTGACATCGTGAATTATTGTCGGGGTCGCAGCCAGCTCTATCCAGACTCTAGACCAGGGGTGGGAAAACTTCGACCCGCGGGCACTTTTGTTGCGGCCTCAGAACCGAAAACGGTTTTCTTTCACGGTGTGTCAGATACATTTCAAAGTTAGTTAATGGTTATATAAAAATTTCAAAAAACCTTCGTGTTACGTGCGTAGTTATAAAAATCTAGTTGCAGACCATAAACATTCGCGTGATCAATTCTAATGTAGGTATTGATGCCGGTGTACTGGTGAACTCGTTTGCAGATTCATTCTTAAGTTAAAACCAGTCTTGTGTTTTGAATGCACGGATAAAATTCCAGTTGCATGTTTACATGCTGACGTAGGGTTCGTAGAAAATGCGTTAACAAGGTTAGCTTATCAAGGGGGTAGAGCGGTGATTGGCTAAAAATACGTGACGTAGATTGATGTCCATGTTCCACTTGGAGATTTGAATTAACTGCAATGCAAGTGGCAGTGTTTCACTTCAAGCTGGGTCATGCTATCCAAATTTCGAAAGCGGCCCGACGAGTTTTTTTTTTCGAAAAAGGCCCGTAAGAGCTAACGTTCTTAAACGCATCTTCTAGATGATGCTGAGGCATTCGAAGAAAACTATCATGGTGTTCCAAGTGCATTTATAACATTCTAGTTCTAGCGACTCTGACATACATACATACGGCGATAGAACAAAAAGGCATAAAATTCCGGAAATATTTAACGCATTACCTGAAGACATTAAAAATGAGACATCTATTCAAAAATCAAAACAAAAGTTAGTTCATTCTACCTCCGTAGAACATGAAAACAAATAATATTTAGGACAAATACCCTAGAACTACAAAAAACAAATAATATTGAAAAAAAATATATGTATATATAAATTGTGAACGAATACCTAGACCGTTTAACCATTGTTAAAAATAATATAACTACTATCGTACATTATGATCAATGGCATCATAATAATTAATTAAGTATTATATTAATATGTAATTATTATGTATTACGCACCAAAGCATCAAGCATTTAATTATATTATTATAAGAAAATGAATAAGAAAAATGAGAGAATGTAAGATAAAATATTGTAAAAAAATTGAATAAACATATTTAAAAAAAACATGTAGATATATCTGAGGAATTTCTTCTTGTCAGTTGTGATATAAAAATAAATCGTTAGGAAAATGTTAAATTGAAGTTATAATAACATATTAAAAAAAATCCCTCCCCCCCTTCCCTTCTCGTGGGCGATGGCTTTCGACGGCAAAGGGGTTCTGCACCTCTGATCCAGACTGTAGACGCGAACTCCGGCGGCCTAGGGAGGGGAAGGTAAGCAAGGAGCCGGAGTAACCTCTGGGTCTAGCCATTCAATGACCTGCTACTAAACTCTACAATTTAGCCGAGTTCAGTGGACGTTGGCACAGTTTTACGTTAAAAATTACAAATTTAATAAAGAGGAACATTTAAAAATGTTTTTGAATCACCAGGGCGATGCTGGGCTACCATCAGGGCAGCAATTACGTTCAGGCTATCAAGGCTGCAGCAGCTCAAAACATGGTATTAGACAATATCAATAAATTGCAAATTAACTGATTCAGTTAAAGGATTTTTACCCCAAGTTGCAAAAAGATAATGAGAAACATTAAAAAATCTTTATTTGGGAGAGGAGAGATTCGTCATTTTTTAAAATATAGTTGTTCATAGCAATGATAAATAGTGTTGAATATCTTATGCTCACACCGATCTATAATATGACTCTTCATGGTCAATTTATAGAACGAAAGTAGAACTCGATTTAATTTTGGGTTTCTAACTAACTAACTAACCATCACGCCGTTTCCGCAGGAGTAGGCAGAGAGAACGGACCGCCAAACAACTCGATCTTGGAACACATTCCTTGCCTCGTTTATATTCATACAACGTCTTCTACGCGCTCTTCTATTATTCCGACTCTTGACATGGGCCGACTCAAATATCTGATTCACTTGGCCGTGCCATGTCTTTCCTGGGCGTCCTCGACTTCTTCTGCCATTCACATTTGCGTCATATATTCTCCTTACACTCCTCTCCTCGTTCAATCGCTCTACATGCCCAAACCATAGGAGCGTACTTTTGTTAATCTTACACATTACGCTTACATCAGCCTTGCATTCTTTGCGGATCTCCACGTTTCCCACACGATTGTACATGGTTTTACCACACATTCGCCTCAGGGATATTATTTCTACAGCATTCAGCCTACTTTCATCCTTCCTATGCCAGTTCCATGCCTCATTGCCATACATCAGGGTAGATACCAGTACACCATTATGGACGGCTAGCTTCGCTTCTTTGGACAGTTTTTTGTTGGTGCCAATGGCGTTCAGCCCTCCATTAATAGAGTTACCTGCATTCACCCTTCTTTCAATATCTCTATCAGCATTCCCATCTCTCGTAAACATACTTCCCAAATAAACAAACTCGTCCACCTGCTCGAAGTATTCATCATTCATAACTATGTTGCACATTGTTTTCTTATTCTCACTTTCAAATTCTACTGGGTTTTCTATTCCATAAAAAAGCCAGTTTACACAGATCTATTTCGCAAACGCTATGAAATAGATCGAGTGTGATCACCGCTTTAATGATTTTCAATTCTTTTTATTTTTCATCATTTCATCAACTACTAAACACGTTATAATCAAATTATCTACAATGTAGTAATAAACATGTCTGTTTTTACGTTTTTACTCAATAAATTGCTATAAAATCCATACTGTAGAATACCGACAATAATTTCCTTGTGCTTTGTAACATTTACGACATTTTCAAAATTGAAACTCATCGGTAGGTACCTTTGTGACTACGTGTATGTGTTTCGACAAAATTATTCAAATTTAAAAAAAAAACGTTTGGATACGCGCCATAAATATATTTGTATCCATTTTCTTAATCAATTAATAATTTATGCTATGAGACCATGAGGGCGCCATTTATGGTTTTTGTATTGTATTGAATTTACCTATGTGGCTTGAGATTCAGTTTATTCATGCATTTCCTTACCTCTGTGAATCAGGCAATTGCTTCCGACGGGAGTGTGAGTCAAAACCAACAGATGTCACTCCTGGTCAGTCATTATTAAATGGTTCACCCAGTGAGTGAATTATTGTTGTGCCTAGGATTTGGCACATATTATTGATGGGCAGATTTATTTTTTTCATTGTTGAAACTTCCTTGCTGTGCGAAACATCTGTTAAGATTATGCAATACCGCCTTGATATTTTTTTAATGAAAAAAAGTGTCTTTTGTGTTGGACATCGCCAATGAGCTGCATTCTCTGAGTGAGTATTGTTTTGTTTCACTTTGGTTGGAATTGCTGGGTCAACTGTTTTTGTGTCACATAGGGAAGAATTCAATTTTCGTTAATTTACATAGGGTAGTAACTCCCTCGTGTCAGGGGCTATTTACACGCCCCTACATATTTAATTCTTCCT
Organism: Limnephilus marmoratus; assembly: GCA_917880885.1. Classification (NCBI taxonomy): domain Eukaryota; kingdom Metazoa; phylum Arthropoda; class Insecta; order Trichoptera; family Limnephilidae; genus Limnephilus; species Limnephilus marmoratus. The sequence goes on along the minus strand of OU862931.1, from coordinate 16,485,879 downwards.
TTCGTAGCCTGGATTATTAATTCATTCATACATTCAATTCGAGATTATAGCTTAATTACATGGATGTTTGAATTTACGTATTTTTTTTGGTAAATTTGAAGTACCTCTCATTTTTTGAGAACTATAGCTGGTCTTGTTTTTGCTTTTGGATGACATATTTGGATGTTCGCAGAATTATCGTAATTTTGGATAATTATTCGCAACATTATTATTATTAATTAATTGTTAACATTGTTCGCAGAATATTGTCGTAATTTTGGACAATTATTCGCAACATTATTATTAATTAATTATTAACATTGTAACATTATTTTAAAATTTTGTGGTAATCTTTTCGCATATAAAAAATGCCAAGAATTACGGAGGAAGGTGAGGGTGAGGCTCAAGACAGATCGCTTATTCTTTTAACTGCAAAAAAGGAAAATCTTTTTTTCGTATGAACGATCTGTATAATGCAACAAAGAATATATCTAATTTTGAGTCAAAAAATAATGAAGTGTTTATGGCTTAGTCAGAGATGATTGATCAAATGCGAAGTCAATTTGAAAATATTATAGATAGCATCAATGATCGTCAGTTAACTTTAAATCCAGAATTTAAACCAGATTTTCAAGCTTTAAATGCTTTCGATGATCTTTTTTTGAAGGTCAAACGGACTAGATCGAATATGAAAACTTCTGTAAGAGAATCACTGACGTCACAAAATAAGTCGCGGGAGCCGTGTATGATTAATCTTCCTGCAATAGATCTTCCAACCTTCGATGGTAAGAATGAAAGCTGGTCGAAATTTTTTGAGTCATTTAAAGCCAATATCCATAATAATAGACAGCTAACTGACTCGCAGCGTGTGCAGTACTTAGTCGGAAAACTCACACACGGGGCGTTGAACGTAACCGCAGGCATTGTGCCTTCGGGTGATACATATCAGATCATTTGGGAGAGTTTAGTTAAAAAATATCAAGATAAACGTACACTAGGAACACATTATTTAAATAATATTCTCGATGCGAAAAACTGCACGAATACATCTGCCAGTCTCAATTCTTTCATTGAAAGATATTCTTCGTCAGTGTCGGCATTAAAGCAGTTAGGTATTGAAGATCTAACTGATTTTATTTTGTTTCACTGCGCGGTAAGAAAAATTGATTCACAGACGGCTCAGAACTTTGAGCTGACAGTTCGTAATAAAGAAATTCCTTCTTATAATGAGTTAGTTTCGTTTGTACAAGATCAAGTAAAGATTTTAGAACGAACGAGTAACTCGCACGGTGTCGTAAATAAAACGCATCCCATTTCGTCCTCCCGATCAAATAATACTAAATCGTTCGTCGCGAGTAATGCGAATATTCCGCGCTTCCCAGCTCCGCCGAAAGGATGTATTCTGTGTAATAAAACTGATCATTTAGTCAACGTTTGCTCAAAGTTTAAATGTATGAGTTCCCCACAGGCTCGATTTGAATTTATAAAATCGAAAAATGCCTGTGTAAATTGCCTTAGTGGTTCACATACAATCAAGTCATGCAAATCGGGGTTAGTTTGTGATTTGTGCAATAAACGTCATCATACATTCTTACATTTCGGCAGTGTGAATAATATGAAAACCAATACTCATGTACATACGTCGCAAGTACCTACCAGTGAAGAACCGTCAGTCCCCCCTCCAGTGTCATCCAGCATCAATGGAACTGGCATTGGTGATAAGCAAGTGGAGGGGACCGCGAATGTCAATCCTTCGTGTTCACTTTGTGCCAAAGTAACACCGAACTCTTCTATTTTACTTTCGACCGCACAAGTATACGCGAAGCTTAAAAACGGAAATAAAGTTATTGTTCGGTGCCTAATTGATAATGGCTCTCAAAATAATTTGATTACGGTCGATTGTTGTAAGACGCTGAATTTACCAATAATTCCTTTGAGTAATTCGTTTGTCAAAGGAATTGGATCAACGTCTCGACCAATTTTCGGTTACGTGTATTTGGATATTGAGTCTCGCGTATACCCAGAGAATAAATATAATATACATGCGCTTGTCTTTGACAGTATCACCGACCAATTACCTAATCACTATATAGCCAAGGGTGACATGAGGTACTTAGAGGGCATACCTCTCGCAGACTTAACGTGGAATATTCCTGGATGCGTGGATGTCGTCATCGGTGCGCAACTGTTCCCATATATTTATTTAGGGAACAGGGTTTAATCGGGTACTAGTGCACCCCCCGCGTTATCAACCGCTTTCGGTTTCGTGTTGATGGGTGATTACCCCAATAATGTGCTCAACACAAACACATCATTTTCGGCACTCGCACTGAATGATTTAGTGCAAAAATTTTGGCTGTTAGAAGAGATACCTAATATAAAATTTCTAAGTCCGGAGGAGACAGAATGTGAGAATCTCTTTATTTCATCAATTTCTCGCACTGATGATGGTAGATATTCTGTTGCTTTACCTTTCTGTAAAGATCCAAGACAATTGGGTAATTCTCGTACTGCTGCCCAACGCCGATTTTTGGCATTGGAGCGAAAATTTAAGCATTCCCCTGCTTTGCAGGAGAATTATAACAAGAGTATCAGTGAATATATTGAAAATAAATACCTATCAGAAGTCTCAGAGTCTGATATCACAGAAGATGGATATTACATCCCACATCATGCTGTCACTCGTCCAGACAAACCAATGCCTCGTATTGTGCTCGATGCTAGTGCTAAAACACACACAGGGCTGTCACTGAATGACATTATTCATACTGGTCCCAATTTGCAAGCCGATTTGTTTCTGCTTTTGCTTGACTTTCGTCTTTTTCCCATCGCTATGACTGCGGATATAAAGCAAATGTATTTACAGATTGAAGTTCCTAGCAAGCATCGCAGATACCTGAGGATCTTATTTCGATTCTCAAATAATAGTCTCATACGAACGTTTCAGTTCAATCGAGTTCCTTTCGGTTTGACGGCAAGTCCGTACTTAGCAATGCGGACGGTTCGCCAGTTGGCCCAGGATATGAGACCACATTACCCGGACGCTGCCAAAGTGGCAGAGTCCAAGCTGTACATGGACGACCTGGTCTATTCTATTGCAGATGAGCCCAGCGCCATACGTCTTTCTCGAGAATTAATCTCGTTGTTTAAGTCCGGTGCCTTTGATTTAGTAAAATGGACTAGTAATTCTCAAGTTGTACTTGAGAACCTCCCGGATTCTCACCGCAGCCCAGTGGACTTCACTGTTGGTTCTAACAATACCTCTAAGGTGTTGGGCCTTTCGTGGGAACCAGCTGATGACAGCTTCTTCTTTACGACATCTTATGTTCAGGAGAAGTGCACAAAGCGGAGCATACTCTCCATAGTCGCCCGCTTATTTGATGTCCTCGGCTTGGTCGCCCCTGTCATTCTGTACGCTAAATTAGATATCAAAGAGCTATGGCTGTGCAACATTGGTTGGGATGATACACCCCCTGATAGCGTTATTCGTCGGTTTTCGGCGCTTACACAGGAATTTCCTCTAATTTCAATGATGAAAATCCCTCGCCATGTTGGTGTCCTGAAAGACAGTACGGTGCTCGTTGTTGCTTTCTGCGATGCAAGCATGAATGGTTACGGCTGTGTGATTTATTTGCACACCACTGATCTGTTTGGGAAAATTACAGTGAGATTGTTGTGCGCAAAATCAAAGGTTTCTCCCACCATAGTGACGACCCTCGCTCGTTTGGAGCTCTGTGCCGCAGTATTGATGTCCAAATTAATACGGACGGTTCAAGATAATTATTCTGAGCGTCTTCCTATTGCAGGAACATATGCGTTTTCCGATTCTACCGTTGCGCTCTCTTGGATATATTCTATAAATTTGTCTCCAGAGAACTTTTACCATGTTGCTGGTAGTGAAAACCCGAGCGACTGCCTTTCTCGTGGCATGCTTCCTTCCCAACTCGTTTCACATGATTTATGGTGGAACGGCCCATCATGGATTCGCAGCCCACCTTTGGAATGGCCATTAAAACCGTTTCACCCTACCAATACTGGTGAAATGCCTGAACACAAAGCTAATGTGCTCATTGCAACATTTCAGGGTGAAAAATCGGTCCTGAGTGAACTGGCTCAGCGTATATCCACTTGGGATAAACTACTAAGGATTGTTGTTTATGTCCTCCGATTCATAAAAAAGATATCACTTTCCTCTGGAACGGTCAATAATCTTATGATTGCTGAAAAGGCTGTGATTCGTGCTGTGCAGAGTATTCATTTTGCAGGAGATATTGCTGCACTCCAGAAAGGCAAATTTCATTCCAAAAGACTTCAGAGTTTATCTCTATTTCTTGATGGAGATAATCTGTTACGTATTGGGGGGCGGCTTTCTAAATCGGATTTACCTTTTGAGGTTAAACATCCGGTTTTACTTCCCAAACATGACTGTGTTGTCGATCTGATCATCGCTCACTTTCATGTCGTGAACTGTCATACAGGCCCTGGACTTCTTATGTCTATCTTACGTCAACGCTATTGGATATTAGATGCTAGGACTGTTATTAGGGCGATGGTGCGGAAATGCAATTGTTGCTTCCGCTTAAATCCATCGCATCCTACACCGAAGATGGCAGATTTACCGTCATATCGTGTTGCAGAAGCAAAGGCCTTCGTACATACCGGTGTAGATTGCGCAGGTCCCCTCCGTATTACGCTGACTCGTCGGAGAGGACAACATTCTCAAAAGGCATATATTTGTCTATTCGTATGCCTTGTGACCAAGGCTATTCATATTGAGTTGGTCTCTGACTTAACTTCAAATGCTTTCCTGACTGCTTTCAGCCGTTTTATTTCTCGGCGTGGCCCGGTAACATGCTTGTATTCAGATAATGGTACTAATTTTGTGGGTGCGAAGGCACAATTAGATGACCTCTACAAGTTTTTGGTTGAATCTGAATATGAGCCCTCATTAAAGCGCGAACTCGCTAAGCGTCGTATAGAGTGGAAAATGATTCCACCACGCGCGCCTTCTTTGGGGGTATGTGGGAGTCGAACATAAAGAGCATGAAGACACACTTGTACCGTGTGATTGGAACTCAGCTTCTCACCTATGAGGAGTTACAGACTGTGCTAGTTCAAATTGAGTGCATAATGAATTCGCGTCCACTTACAGTTATGTCTTCTGACCCTTATCCAGAAGTCCTTACGCCTGCGCATTTTTTAATGTCGACACCATTGCAGTACTTGCCTGCTTCTGTCCTGGCAGACGGTAAAATCAATTTGACTCAGCGTAAGCAATTATTAGACAGCATGGTTCAGTCCTTCTGGAAGAAGTGGCGTTCAGAGTATCTGCACACCTTGCAAGTCAGGCAAAAGTGGACTACTTCTGATCATCCGATTGATATCGGAACTGTCGTACTAGTGGGACAGGAAGATTCCCCTCCGTTAAATTGGCCTTTAGGCGTGATAACTGAAATCCATCCCGGAATGGATAAAATTGTTCGCGTTGCGACGGTAAAGACACGATTTGGTTCTTTTAAACGTCCGGTTGTCAAATTATATCCCATTCCAACGCAATAATTTTATATTTTATCTATTTTTATTTATTTATTTTTTGTTTTTTAGTCATTGTTTCAATGATCTCTGACCCAGACATGGCATTACTTAATATCCGTTATCTTGGTCAATTGAACTGTATTACATTGTATTTTTTAGTTATTTTTCTTTATTTTGTGAGATTCTGCGAATTTCCAATGCGTGTCATTCTTGAATATTACCGGTGAATACCGTCACTTTATTTCTATTTCATTTCTTGTTTCATTTGTATTTTTATACTCTTTCTTTTGTAAGCTCTACGAACTTCCAAGGCGGGGAATATGGATACGCGCCATAAATATATTTGTATCCATTTTCTTAATCAATTAATAATTTATGCTATGAGACCATGAGGGCGCCATCTATGGTTTTTGTATTGTATTGAATTTACCTATGTGGCTTGAGATTCAGTATATTCATGCATTTCCTTACCTCTGTGAATCAGGCAATTGCTTCCGACGGGAGTGTGAGTCAAAACCAACAGATGTCACTCCTGGTCAGTCATTATTAAATGGTTCACCCAGTGAGTGAATTATTGTTGTGCCTAGGATTTGGCACATATTATTGATGGGCAGATTTATTTTTTTCATTGTTGAAACTTCCTTGCTGTGCGAAACATCTGTTAAGATTATGCAATACCGCCTTGATATTTTTTTAATGAAAAGAAGTGTCTTTTGTGTTGGACATCGCCAATGAGCTGCATTCTCTGAGTGAGTATTGTTTTGTTTCACTTTGGTTGGAATTGCTGGGTCAACTGTTTTTGTGTCACATAGGGAAGAATTCAATTTTCGTTAATTTACATAGGGTAGTAACTCCCTCGTGTCAGGGGCTATTTACACGCCCCTACAACGTTTGAGCTTTAGACCACACGACTGAAGTACCTAAAACTGCACTAACTTATATCTCCCTCTTATCCTTACCCTCCTTATCCTTATCCTCATCCTTATCCTCATCCTTATCCTTATCCTTATCCTTATCCTTATCCTTATCCTTATCCTTATCCTTATCCTTATCCTTATCCTTATCCTTATCCTTATCCTTATCCTTATCCTTATCCTTATCCTTATCCTTATCCTTATCCTTATCCTTATCCTTATCCTTATCCTTATCCTTATCCTTATCCTTATCCTTATCCTTATCCTTATCCTTATCCTTATCCTTATCCTTATCCTTATCCTTATCCTTATCCTTATCCTTATCCTTATCCTTATCCTTATCCTTATCCTTATCCTTATCCTTATCCTTATCCTTATCCTTATCCTTATCCTTATCCTTATCCTTATCCTTATCCTTATCCTTATCCTTATCCTTATCCTTATCCTTATCCTTATCCTTATCCTTATCCTTATCCTTATCCTTATCCTTATCCTTATCCTTATCCTTATCCTTATCCTTATCCTTATCCTTATCCTTATCCTTATCCTTATCCTTATCCTTATCCTTATCCTTATCCTTATCCTTATCCTTATCCTTATCCTTATCCTTGTCCTTGTCCTTGTCCTTGTCCTTGTCCTTGTCCTTGTCCTTGTCCTTGTCCTTGTCCTTGTCCTTGTCCTTGTCCTTGTCCTTGTCCTTGTCCTTGTCCTTGTCCTTGTCCTTGTCCTTGTCCTTGTCCTTGTCCTTGTCCTTGTCCTTGTCCTTGTCCTTGTCCTTGTCCTTGTCCTTGTCCTTGTCCTTGTCCTTGTCCTTGTCCTTGTCCTTGTCCTTGTCCTTGTCCTTGTCCTTGTCCTTGTCCTTGTCCTTGTCCTTGTCCTTGTCCTTGTCCTTGTCCTTGTCCTTGTCCTTGTCCTTGTCCTTGTCCTTGTCCTTGTCCTTGTCCTTGTCCTTGTCCTTGTCCTTGTCCTTGTCCTTGTCCTTGTCCTTGTCCTTGTCCTTGTCCTTGTCCTTGTCCTTGTCCTTGTCCTTGTCCTTGTCCTTGTCCTTGTCCTTGTCCTTGTCCTTGTCCTTGTCCTTGTCCTTGTCCTTGTCCTTATCCTTATCCTTATCCTTATCCTTATCCTTATCCTTATCCTTATCCTTATCCTTATCATTATCCTTATCCTTATCCTTATCCTTATCCTTATCCTTATCCTTATCCTTATCCTTATCCTTATCCTTATCCTTATCCTTATCCTTATCCTTATCCTTATCCTTATCCTTATCCTTATCCTTATCCTTATCCTTATCCTTATCCTTATCCTTATCCTTATCCTTATCCTTATCCTTATATCCTTATCCTTAGCCCGATCACCGTACGCATCGATTACCGTTTGCATCACACTTTTTCGTAACGCATTCACCAGCTTAGGGAACGTACCCATACTACGTGACCAACTTTTTGCAATTTATAACCCCCCCCCCCCCCCCCCCGAGACTAAAAACATAAGCCCCCCGCCGCTCATTTGTACCAAGCGTGGTATTAGGAAGACCCCACCCTGAAAACAGGTCACGTAGTATGGGTACGTTCCTTTACCCCCAAGTCAAGCGTGCGTAAAGAAGTTTTACTTCAAAAACAGTATTGAAATCCGTACAAGCGATAAATCTGATAAAACCTGATGTGTAATAATATTTCAAGGCGATTGTTTTTATACTGTATTTAAAATGTTTTTTTATCATTTTGCAAAGGAATAGGTACCTATAACTTCTCAGTTTTTCATTTTGTCAAGTCAAGAAATAACCTGTGATTTTTGCTATGTTACTTGTTTTATCGGTGAAGACAAGACATAAAATATATTGTATTACGGTGTATTTTGGGTGACCCGACCTTTTCAGCCAGCCACTTGATCTCGGGACATCAGGTTGGGAGATTTATAGATGGGAGTTCAACACTCTAGAATCCAGTCAACCCACCGTACGCGATCTAATAGTGAGTTATTTATGGAGCCAAGACTTCGAAAGCTGGAAAACATTGGTTGGTAGTATGGTAGTTAATAAATCTTTAGTCGCGGGTTCAAATCCCAGCGTGCGTATTTTTTTAGAAAGTTTTAGTTTATCGGTTTCAGTGCAGCCCGGGCTTCCGTAGTGGATATTATTGTGTTATTTCACATTTCACAGAAAACAGTTTAAAAATCATTCCATCGCTTGTCACTTAACCACGCCCATTGATCTCGGATGTTCAACACTGTTTCCTTTTATGTTTTGATTTTTTTTTTTTAAATAAATTTATTGTTTATATTTTCTTTTCGACATCTTCCGACTGAAATGAAAAGCTCGTAGATTCTTATTAAGTATTTTGGTAGGGTTCTTGGCTAACCTACATAACGACTCAGTCGATAAGACGTAGTTATAGCCCATTCACACGGTTCATTTATCTTTCATTTCGTGATTTCATTCCGACTCTTTCCCTCGAAATGAACCGTGTGAACACGAAAGTGAAGAGAGACAGTGCTGAATGAAGCATTCCAACAATGTTGGAATGCTTTCTTCGGCATTGTTCACTCGCAACCGGAATTTAACATCACGTGACGCGAATGATGTGTGTGAACACTCAAGTGAACAGTCCTTCACTCGCGAATTAGTCGGCCGAAAATGTTCTGGCGTGAGGACGAGTAGCCGGAGCGGCTTAAACATCAAAATGCTCCTTTTAGTTCGCTTTTCGAAATAACTCCTACACGTCTTATAGAAATCGTTGTTTCTCCCTTACTATCATAGTGAAAAATATGATCTAAACGGTATTGAAAAGAGAAAATAATGCTCTATATATTTAATATAACAATTAACCACAAAATAATACGAATGTACACTTTTATGGAACCAAAGTTTCTGATCGAATTTGAAAAAAAAATTATGAAACATTGTGATTTTTTTATATGAAACGACAAAAAAGTGAGGTGACAGAAACGTTTATAATTTATTTGTCTAACAAAATAAGTGTGTGTTTTTATATTTTTTTTGTTTTACCAGTAATTTTAGTTAGAATAATAGCAAGGAGAGCCATTTTTTTAACTTTTAAAAGTTTACATTAAAAATTATTCTATTTAAAAAATTACGTGGTTATTTCTAATAATAAATTTTGGTAGCATATTTTATCACCTTTCCAAAACAGTTTTTAGTTTTTGGATACGTTAATAAATATTCCATTTATATGGATTTTATTGCAAGCCGAGGCCTATTTTGGAATAAAAAAAATTTCATGGTGCAAAAATACTGGTAGATATCAGTTTTCAGATTATTATTTAACCATATGTTCATTTTATGGTGCTGAAATTTATTTACTGTTTACAAGAATCGCCAATTTCTCGTAATTTAGTTCGACGTTATCGGAAATGTCCATTGAAATCGTAAATATTCTCAAACTTAGCCGTCAGCGCCGGACGAATTCCAATGCACGCCGCGACTACGCTCGACGACTTCGTAACGAGAATGTCGAGTGAACTCTTCCTTCGAAGGAACCGTGTGAACACGCGGTGAAACGGGAATGGAACATTTCATCGAGTAATCCTTCATCCGAGTGAACCGTGTGACTTCAGCTTAATCGACCCCATTAAATAACTATGTTCCATCTGACGCTGACCCTATTCTGAGAAAACGGGCTTCAGATATTTGAATGACTATACATACAGGGTGTCCGGGGGTAAAGTGTATTAACTTCGGGAGGTGATTCTAAATGATGGTAGGAGTAAAAAAGGTTAACCACTTTTTCTGAATTTCCAATATTTTTCAATTCAACCATTTTTTTTACGGATTTTACATTTGTAAAGTTTTGTTTCAAACTCAATACGTATGAATTACTTAGTTTACTAAGGACCCGTGTTCACCCCTTCACCTCGTCGAAAAGACCCCCCACGCACCATCCCTAAAGGTGACATAGGCGATGGAAATTATTTTCATCAGGGCCCCCTGTGTGGAGTTAATTTTTTTTATGATTGGACTCCAAATACTGTCAGATATTCCAGAATCACTATAATCTTCGTGTTCAAATATTTTAATCAGGAATCATGTTTAATCGATGGTCGTTCGACAAATGATGGAAGATGGAACGCTCCGTGTAGATAAGTGAGAATGTTTCAAAATAAATTTTGTTTAACCTTGTTTAACAAATTACAGTAAATAATTGATGCAGTTGGAACTTTTAACACATTTGATTTCCTTTAATACGCGCTGTTTTATGTTGACGTCCTATGGAAGAAATAAAGAATGGTGCATTAGGAACAATATTCGATCACTAACTCTGCTCAAATTATCAGTTGGAACCTTGTTTTTCCATGCGGTCGTGAGGGTCGTGAAACCCACGACAAAATCTATGATTATCTAAAAATAATAAATAATAAATAATATAACCTAGATTTTATGGATTCAAAAACCTGTAAAAAAATACTTATCTTGTTAGTACCTAGGTAGTTAGTTTCTATTTTGGCCACGTGTGTCCGTTATGACTCATTACAGACGCCGTGAAAACCATGTCGTTCATAACTCATAACTTACGAGTTCAACTCCCCGTTTGATTTGAACGCATGTGTACTGAAAGTAGTAGAGCAAATTTTCAATTCTTGACTAAATCTTCTTACCAACTGAGAGCCAGCGTTGCCAACTTGACGGGACTAACGTGCCCCGAAACAGGAGAATTTTGTATCTAACGGAATAAGGAACTCCAGTGAAAAATATTATGGCATTAAAAATATGTTCATATAGAATATAGACCAATAAACGCTGATTCTGAATATATAAGTTTTATTAAATAATATTAAGCAAGGATCATACTGAGCAGACGCAACGCCACGCAACGTTCCTGTACCGTTCACACTGGCCAACGTACGTACGCGTCGCTGTGACCACGTGACAAGGGGTTTCTGGTTGTGCGCAGGCGCGTTTGAGTTGACACATTTGACATTTATTTTTTAGGTTATGTTTATATGATTCTCTTAGCAGATGACAGCTTTGCCATATCTTGAAAGTGAATTTGAAGATGATTTGCTACGATTATTATTGTTAAATCAATATTCTCGTAAAAAGAAAAAAAGTGAGAAGTATTTGGGTCCACAACATTAACAAACAAAGACAAATGTTTGGAGAGTTCCATACTTTAGTAAAGGAACTAGAATCTGATGACGGACGATTCTTCATGTACTTCCGTATGAGTAAAGTGGTATTTGAAGAGCTTCACAGCATAATTGAATATGACATAAAAAAAGAAAACACACATCTTCGAAAGTCAATTGGGACCAGAGAAAGACTGGCAGTGTGTCTAAAGTTTGATTGACATTCATTATAGGGGTATAATATTGAAAATCATGCCATGAATGGCTGAAATTTCTTCCTAAGTTGCACTGCGTATGCAGAATCTCTATAATCCTGTAATTTGATTTTATAAATAACTTCGTGCCGTCTAAAAGCTTCAATAAACTGTTCGTCATCCATTTTTAATAATATCTGTCAAAAAAACAACCATAGATATAGCGAAACAACGTTAGATGCTCAGATAACACCAAAAAGATGTAAAATCATCTCGTAGTAGGCGTGACCATACCCCCTCCACCTTCCACATGGCCCACGCCGATCTGGCTGTGGCAGATCAACGTCGCGTAGGGGGCGTCGGTTTGCGTTGCGTGGAGCTAGTCTGATTCTAAAGCACCCGTTTCCATAGAAAATGTGGGGATGGTAAGCAGTCCAGATATGGAAATGGTAACGTCAACCCACGTGAAGTGGCGTTGCGTGGGCTTAGTGTGGTCTTACCTTTAAACGCAGAGATTTTAAAAAATTATTAAAAAGTCCATTTTTAATCGTGTCATTGAAACACACTGTCAAGTTGGTATTATTAAAATGTTTATTGCTGACGTCACTGCTCACCGTAATTTTCAAGTCATTGTATTGGAATGTATGACACAAGCCATCGTATTAACAACATTTCATGTTATTCGTTTATTGACATACTGTGGTAGAGATTTAGTTGTTGTGTTTATTGAAAAATTATTAGGCCTAAATAATTTAGTTTCAAAAATAGAGCTATCTCTATTAGTTTATCTCTATTATTTAAAATATTACAAAACTACTGTACCTGCAACCACAATCCTCTGAATTTCTCTTAACTACAATCCTCTAAATTCCCAAATGGCGCGTGTCGAACAGCTGATCCGGCGCCGTATCTCCCACACGCACACTTCGGAGCGACCAAGTCCCGCGCCACTTCAGGCCGCCGGCCGGCCGCGCAGAAAAGTAATGACACCTAGAACATCTAGGAGGAGGCGACTAATATCTACTTACAGGAATTCCAAAAACTGAACAAATCGGACTAATATCTATGAGAACCAAAGTGCGTACGAATATCTACAGCTCAAACTGCTGACTAATATCTATGAGAACCAAAGTGCGTACGAATATCTACAGCTCAAACTGCTGACTAATATCTATGAGAAACAAAGTGTGGACGAATATCTACAGCACTGGCAGAGGTTGGATTTGCAATTATGTATAGCATATTGGAATAACGTAATATTGCGTATGCAGTTTAAAAAACTTAATTTATGTATGTATGTATGTATGTAAAAATCCCGAATATCGGACTATTGGAAACATTTAGCTGATTATGGATTTGGGTTTTTGTTTTAACATCTTTCTTTATTTCGAGTGCTTCTAAATTATTTAGTCTGTTACCATGACCATTTCTATGTCAGTTAGGTTAGGTTAGGTTAGGTTAGGTTGTGGTGCCGTGTATTTCGAAATAAATAAATATCTTTGTATTAGGTCCTCCATGTTTGTTCAATAAATTATTGTCCTCGTAAACAGCAAAATAGTAATATTATGCAAAAACTTCATCTACGTATTTTAAACGTTCAAGCCTTTACGTAATTAGTAATTACGTAATTGAAGTAATTTATGCTTTTCCGTACAACCTCTTGCTCAGCTGCCCTCTGTAGATATTAGTCCAACCTACGCTCAATAGATATTAGTCAGACCTTAGTTCTGTAGATATTAGTCCGGCCTGTAGATATTATATTGACGGCCGGCGTAGTGCAGCGGTAAGGCGCTTGACTCGCATTCCGAAGGTCGCGGGATCGAATCCCGGCGTGACAAATAAATTTTATTTGATTAATTTGTGGATTTCACAATTTATTCATTTAAAATACATAATATATATATAGTATATTTGCGGCACGTTCCAGAGTGGAAGATACTCTCAGTATCACCCTGGTGTAAGACCACCATTCAGAATTGAAACGTTGCTTGGAATGGCTTCTGCCGTGTTTGGTGACCATATCTGAATAGCCAGGTACTTCCTTACCTTCCTCTTCCCTATCTCCTTCCCCTCCCCTCCCTCCTTCAGCCTCACAACATACCCCAATTGGGGATGCTATAGTCCCACTGGCTCCAGGCGGGAGCAGTTGGGACTCTTGTGCGATATGCATGTTAAAAAAAAGGCCACACTCTGAAGTTCGTAGATATTAGTCCAACATATGAACTGTAGATATTCGTCCGACATACAGGCTGTAGATATTAGTGTCTGGAGTCATCTAGGAGGTTTTGGTGACGGAATTCTGACCAATTCCAAGATGGCAACACTGCTGAGAACGCCATTAGCGCCGTTTACACGCACACGCATCTGGTCGGAGCGACCGAGTCCCGCGCCACTTCAGGCCGCCGCGCAGAAAAGTAAAGACCGATAGGTTTACAGCGCAGTTCACTGTGAGACTTTTCTGCGCGGCGCGGCGGCCTGAAGTGACGTGGGACTCGGTTGCTCCGAAGTATCTCCGATATTTTTGACAAAAGGTTCGTATTAAAGAAAATTTTAAAATTTTTTTTTTTTTTTATCTCATAAGTTTATTTTTTAATCTCATAAAATCTGAAAAGTGAGTGAGTGAATGAGATAGAAGAGTGTGAGAGATCTTCAATATATTGTCAAAAGGTAGGCATTACAATACCCCTTAACATTTTGGCGAGGAGAGGATGAACATCATTTTTTGATCAAGATGAATAATCCAGCGACTTGTATTTTTTTTGCATTAGCTCCACACAGGAGACCCTGAGGAAAATAATTGCCTTCAGGGCCTATTTCATCTTTGGGGATGCTGTGTGGAGGTTCTTTTAATGGAAAGGAAGGAGAGGAAGTCGTGGGAAGGAAAAAGGTATGAGGGGTGGGTAGGAATCTGGGGGTCAATGTACCCAGGAGTTACAGACGTATGAATCCATCCCTCCAACTGCGGTGCAAGGCGATGGGTTGAGAGAGTCCAGCTGGAAAGGTCAAAAGGCCTCCCTCAACCAGTCTCTCACGATCGGGCCCGCCACGCAGCAGGTGGGCAGACGCATCCGCCGCCAAGACCTGGACAAACCTCACTCCATGAACCCGGGCACCCTTATTAAGTCACCAAACGTAACGAACCACTCGGGGTGACCTATGGCAGAGGTGTTGGTTATCCAATAAATGGTTCTCGGGGTGGCGGTACCCATACACGCATCTTAAATTGTGAATCATTGGTATGTATCAATGCAAAAATTTAAAAAAAGATGTTTAGGTTGTGGCCACAGCTGTTTATTGAATTACAGACAGCACAAGTGTTATCAGTGTTTATATCAAATTCGGTTGATAATATGTGCGTTAATAAAATGAAGATAACGTTGGTAGTTCTTAGCCACACAGTTAAAAGTGACCGAATTGGATAAAGGAACCTTAGCTCAGTTGGTAGAGTTGTTGCCATGAAACCAGAAGTTCCTGGGTTCCAATCCCAGAGGTGTCAATATCTTTTTCTTATTTTTCTGACTTCAGATTTTCGATTGAGTTTCGCTGATATTGTCTTCATTTAATTATGTATTACAATTTGAGATTTTACTCACAAAGTTAAAAATAAACGTTCCTCCTACAGAAAAGTCAATAGATGTCGCATATTAAAAATAAAATGGTTAAAAGTCTATCCAGACGCTATCTAGATAGCATTTACTTCGTGTTTGAATCGTACAATCGTATATAAAGATGGCAGCCAAAAATATGTGCGTTAAGAAAATTAAGTTAATGTTGGTAGTTCTTTGTCGAAGTATGATACAGTTAAAAGTGACCTAATTGGATTTAAGCCCTATAGCTCAGTTGGTAGAGTTATTGCCATGAAAGCAGAAGGTCCTGGGTTCGATTACCAGAGGTGTCAATATCTTTTTCTGTCTTCAGATTTTCGATTAATTTTCGCTAATATTGTCTTAATTTAATTTTAAAAAATGACGAATGTTTTTACTTGCGTTTGTTATTACTTGCGCAAACGAGCATTGGAGGCACTCGATCGAACGTCAAGAGATTTGCGTTGCAAAGAATCTCTTCGGAGGCGCGATGGTTCTACTGGCCGGAGATTTTCGCCAAACGCTGCCAGTTATACCCAGATCAACAGCTGCTGATGAAATAAATGCTTGCTTGAAGGCATCAAATTTATGGAGATACATGAAAAATCTCAAGTAAACAATGAATATGCGAGTGGCGTTACAAAATGACATATCGGCGGAAGCGTTTTCAAATGCATTAGTAGACATTGGCAATGGGAAAATTCCTGTTGACACTTCAACTGGCCTCATTTCGTTTCCACCGATTTTTTGTCAATTCACAACGTCAAAGGAAGAATTAATATCGAAAGTGTTCCCAAATATTGGTATGAATTATAAAAACCATGCTCGGTTGAGCGAACGAACCATTTTAGCAGCGAAAAATAAGGTCGTAGATGATTTAAATATAAAAATTCAGAGTCAAGACAAATGCATTCATTTAAGTCGATCGATTCTATTATCGATCCAAATGAAGAAGTCAATTATCCTACTGAATTCCTAAATTCACTGGATTTGTCAGGATTACCGCCACACAATTTACAACTCAAGGTTGGCTCTGTGATAATTATTTTATCCATCTGAATCAGCCAAAATTGTGCAGCGGAACAAGACTCGCTGTTAAAAATTATAAAAAAATTGATTGTAGCTACTGTAATCGTAGGAAAATTCAAAGGCGAAAATATGCTCATTCCAAGAATACCACTAACGCCAACGTCGCCAACTCACTTTCCTTTTGAATTTAAACGTGTCCAGTTTCCAGTGCGCCTTGCATTCTCAATGACAATTCATAAATCCCAAGGCCAATCGTTAGAAGTGTGTGGAATAAACCTTAAATAGCCGAGTTTTTCGCATGGACAGTTAGTTATACGTTGCATATTCGAGAGTCGGCAAACCATCGGCGCTATTTGTTTTCTCTCCAGAAGGAAAAACGAAAAATATTGTACGTTACAAGGCATTACAATAGTTATGGTCGAATTATTTAATTGTAATTTTATTTATTTATATGGTCGTATTATAAACGGAAGATTTTGTCTCATTTTTTGTCATGAAGTATCTAACGTGTAACATTCGACATATGGAATTATTGATAATCCAACTGATTTGAATTTACCGGAAGTGTTACATTTCCTTAGTCCGCGACTGTACACCACCCGTGTAAAGCCGAGGCGGGCTTAATAGTAAATCAAGTCTTTCAGGAATTTCAAAAATGTACACGAAAAAAAATATGGCGGTACGAAGTTCGCCGGGTCAGCTAGTATATAATAAAGCTTTAAAAAATGCTAATTTCAAAATATTTCAGTATATTATTTTGGAGGCAGAATTATAAAGGAACCTGTGGGGAAATTGCGGGGAATTTATTATTTAGTTATCCCCAATTTGGGGAATTTGAATATTTATTGCGGGTATGGGGTATTTTTGAACAAAAGCATTGGCAACTGGCAACCCTGTTCTGTTTTCAATTTACAACGTTTCTGTTCGAACTGGTAAATTGTAAATAATTGTTTGTGAAATTATTGATATTATTGATTCCGTAGTGAATATTATTTATATCTTTGAACGGGGATGTCAAAATTCAACTTCATGACTCCGGTGAGCACGGCCGCTTCGGGATTTTCGTTTGGTGCTAAGTGAGTAAAATGTTTTCACGTGGTTTCTTCCTTATTATTTGATTTCAACACTTATTATGCTATTCTGCCTATCAGATATTTACAAAACAATTAATCGTTCACTGCCGACAGGAAATTTTGCACAAATTTGTGTGCGACATGCAAAATTTTCTGATAACTAAGTAATTATATCCGGGCATCTTCCAACAATGTTTGGTAAACTTTTACCTATGACCACTGTTCATACGCATTTAAAAAAAACAACCTTTTATTCAACTTTGACATTAAGAAACGCAGATGGAACGTAGTGTAATTTAATAGCAATTACGTTTTATCAAAATTGATATTTTACATTTGTATGGCGGCTATCTCTGTCATATTGGTAGAACCATAACCTAACAATAAAATTGGTTTTAGTCTTTATTTCTTTGCTTATCTTTTTAGGTTGGGCTTCTCAAAAAGAATTATTGTTTTTGGTACTTATGCGTATTTCGTTTGGTAGTTGTGAGTAAAACTACCGATTATATTTTCAGCTTAGTGCTTGTCGTTACTATTTTTCACTTTGCACTCATACCCACATATAAACAAGCATTACAATACCAATCATTACTAAATCTGGCAAGTACAAGTGAAAAGAAGGCCGTCTTATTTACTAAGCGACAAATGGCTACCCCCGCCAAAATTCTTCAATTACCAAGTCATGCGAATAGCCATGACTAGTGTTGTTTTTGAAGTGTTTTAGCAAATTTGTCAAACAAAGCAGCGGCAGTGGTTCATTCGGAATGGATGTCTCGATGGTAATACTAATGTAGAAGGCCCTTCGTACATTGAGATATTTACGAGCTACAAGACTGAATTACCGATTTTTTTTTTTTTTTTTTTTTATTTGTGTACAAAAAATTTACAACATTACAGATATTTTATCTAATTAATTGTAAAAGTACCATTTTCACAGTGAGTATGTAGCGCCAAAAACCGTACAAACTCATTGAATCTTTTGAAGAATATGTCGAAATTTTTATCTAATGTATTTAAATAGCGTATCGCTCTTCCCACGGGCGAATTCGGGTACAGATTTGTACGACTCGATCGGCAATATAATATGTTATGGCGACGTACCCGAGAGTGAGACTCTGGTACAAATAAATTGATTTGCACCAGAATCTCACCGTTAGAGACGAGGCCATTGATTAATTGAAAGAAATATTTCAGTTACGCAAAACATCTACGAGTTTCTAGAGAATGGTAGTTAGTCATACCTAGAATAAATCTCGATGGATACAAATATGGATATGTTCCATAGAGGCGTAAAAATAAATAACGTAGGAATTTTTTATGAACTCTTTCAATGTTCAAAATATAGGATGCTTCAAATGGGGCCCAGATAATACAATTCGACTCCAGTACACTTAGCACCAATGAGTTGTAAAGTAGCCTAATTGTTAGTGGGTTTTGAAATGAGCATGAATTACGAATGACAAAGCCCAGCAGTTTATATGCTCTGTTGTGTGCTGGTGGAATGTCATTTTGCTGTCAAAAGTAACCCCTAGATCTTTTATTTGACTAAAGCGATGAAAAATGTTACCGTTAATTGAATATTCAAATAAGATGGTCTGTTTTGCCCTTGTGAAAGAGACTACGTTGCATTTAGGTGCACTGAAGCTTAGACAGTTAATTTTTGCCCAGTTTGCGACAGAGTTCACATCGATTTGTAGGAGGACACAGTCAGCGAGATTTTTTATTATGCGGTAGAGTTTTAGGTCATCAGCAAACAATAAATAAGAGGAATGAGTTATGATTGAGCCAATATCGTTGATGAACAACAAAAATAATAGCGGTCCAAGAATTGATCCTTGCGGCACTCCAGAAAAAACCAGGAATTCGGCAGAACGAGAACCCTTATAAAAAACGTATTGTTTGCGATTATTGAAGTATGAAGCAAAAAGTAATAAAAGTTTTTTGGAAAATTTCAAACGTAGCTATTTTTTTTTAATAGGACATCGATATCGACCTTGTCAAAGGCCTTTTCAAGGTCAAAGTATGTAACATCTACTTGGTTTCCTTGGTCGAGAGTTCTTGATAGTAAGTCGGAAATGCATAGTAGATTTGATGATACTGACATCTGGGGTCTAAACCCATGTTGACGATCATCAAGAAGAGGTTTGACATGGCTGTACAAATGCCGATGAAGGATTTTTTCGAATATTTTCGCTACAGAGCAAAGAATTGCAATATGCAACTCTTTAATGCTGGTTTCCACACACGGTGCTACCTGAAATATATTGTACTTCATTATTTCATGTGTAGCTGTGGAATTAATACGGTGTCAAGTGACTCTAGCAACGATGACAATAATATTGTTATTTTTTATCTTTATAAGCATATTATCTAAAAAATGATTTGGAGTTCACCCATATGGTGAAATAATTGTAGGGCTTTCATCGCTGCCAAAGAATGATGTCAAATAGACTTTTTTCTAACCTCAATTCACACCTTCTCTGCTAAATTCTTTCTTATTTATTTCGGTAAATTACAGATGTATAAATTGGATATTTTCCCAACTCCAGTACAAATTTAGCATTCAAATCATGTTCGGACGTCATTTCTGTCAAGCCAGTAGTTGATGTGAATGCAATTCGCGTAGCGCACTACCAGCTCTGTCGGTAGCGTGCTACGGAAGTCAAATCAAAGTATGGCGGGTACACGAGCTGCGCATAAACATATGTTTTGCGTACAAAACTCGAGTCACTTGCAAATATCTCCATATAGGAATGGATTAAACCAGGGGTCGGCAACCTTTTGGCAGGAAGTTGGCAAAATAAACTAAAGGCGGGCCGCACTTGTGATATTAACCCTAGAAGCCCAATTTACCTACCTACATATAATTGGTCATATCCCATAGAAAAAATAAAAAAGCTATTAAAAATTGTTAAAACATGGAATTTAATTCGTACACGTAATACTTACATTATACTTGTATACTTGGGATTTATAGCTAGAAAAATAACCACCATAAATCATTCAGAAATTTAATGAAAACTACAAAGTAACTAAATAGGTAACTGAATATCATACAAATTTCAGTGTGATGTCTGAGGTTGCATTTGGGAAACTATTTCTTGTATGTTAGCCGTCATATTTGTGGTTGCATTCGTAGAATGGCTCTCAAATGCTCATCTATGAGACGAGAAGCATATTTATTTTTTCTATAATTGACAATTGAAAAGGTTTATTCGCATAAATAAGTGCTACCAAAAATTGTAATGAAATAATCCTTTTCAATTTCTCAAAATCAGATGGCAAACTGCCATAAAATTTAACAAGATCATTGATTTCATAGAAAGAGCTTTTGGGAACATTATTAGATTGGAGATCAATCACGTTCATTTGTAAATGACTCGGTACCTACATCCTCAATATCGCACGAAAAAGGGTTTGCAAAAATTTTCAATTTGCTTGAAACTTTCTCAAAATCACCCAATCTGTCGCAGAATTGAGTTTGAAGTTGTATTTAAATATCCTTCATTTTATCATTTTTCCAATTTAAATTAATTTTAACTTATTTACAAAATATTCGAGGGCCGCAAGCAAGACGTCCGCGGGCCGCGTGTTGCCGACCGCTGGATTAAACGATTACTTTTAACTTATTAAACGATTACTTCACCGTATTACAAAATGATAAGTACTTAAGCTCATATAAGTTAAGCAGTCTTCCCGATACTGTATTACGATATTTAAATTGATTGATCGAAATAACTAAAGGCGTATATATTTACCTATTATGCACCAAATTCCACCTCAAGGAACGTGAATCACTGCCCTGCTTTCCAAGTTCTCTTCATGATCTCTAGCACAAGCACTTCAATAAAGTTTTTATCGATAATGCCTGTAATCGTTCCCGAGCAGATCCGCAACGACTGCAGGCTCATCACATATCAGGCAGATCACCTAAACAACATTTCTCGTCAACTGAATTAAGCAGATTTAATTGAGATCTTTTGCTCTAAATTTGATATTAATAACATGTTATTATTTGTTCAGGCCGGCAGCTCCAACATTTGGATTGGGCGCTTCTCCGTCAGGTGGGGGCATGACATTTGGGAATCCTCCTTCGTCTGCCCCCGCCTTTGGCACCCCTGGCACGGCGGCCCCGAGCTATGCCGCTAGCTTGGGTGCTGCCACATCGGCCACATCCCAGTTTGGTGCAGGTTTCGGTACCCCTGCCACGGCGGCGCCTGCGTTTGGCACCAGTTTTGGTACCCCCGCCACGTCTGCTCCGGCTTTTGGAGCCCAGACTGGGTTTGGATTCGGGGCGACAACAAGCGCTGCTCCAGCTGCAGGTAAATACACAACCAACATACATCATAATCAAGGAGTTAAATCCTGCGGTGGGATTTGGCCTCCTCCATAAATGTTCCCCACTGGCTGCTATCCCTCGCCATTTATCTCCAATCCTCTATATCCAATATCTCCAACCTGCTTCAATACTCATCCAAGCAGTCTATCCACCTTTTCCTACGTCTACCTCTAGGTCGCTTCTGCCAGGGCACCCACTTGGGTCATATTTTTTGTTTCCTCTAAGTCGGTTGTTCCCAACTGGTGGTCCGTGGACTACAGGTGGTTCGCGAGATCTCAAATGTGGTCCACGAAACATTTATTCATTTACTAAAAAACGGAATCAAAAGGGATCCAAAAGCTGATTCGTAACCCCTCTGGTATTAATGATGGAGAGCTAGCTGAAAAAGTTAAAGAAGAGCACATTGAATCACAAAATGATAGTAATTGCAAGGACGCGTTTAATTTTGCGATTAACAATTTTTCATTATTGTACCTTGTGGTCCGTGTGAGAACAAATAAATGTCATAGTGGTCCCTGGTCAAAAAAAGATCAGGAAACATTGCTGTAAATAGATTCATGAGAAACAGATAGACGCCTTCCAAATGTCGTGCTGTAGTAGGGTGCTCAGGATTCCATGAACAGCCAGGCACATTTATCATCCTGCAAGAGCTAGGAGTCCAAAATTGACTATCAACCGTCTGCCTGCAACCCATTCTAAAGCTGGACACACGGGGCAGAACCATTTGGCCCGAGTCATTTGGCTGAATCCATTTAGATACAGTCCAAAGATAGAAAAGTAAAGGAAGATCACAAGAGAAGATGAGCAAAGACGATACCGATGCCTTGTACTGGAAGTCCGCATCCATGCCTCCATAGTATGTAATAAATAATTTAAATTTCTGAAATAAAGCTACACACGTTACATAATTTTTTTCTGACTTAGGTCTTTCATTTGGCAACACAATGGCTACCACCGGAGGTCTTAACTTTGGTGCTCCGGCCGCAGCCCCCGCTGTGTCCCTCGGGGGAATGGGGGGCTTCAACTTTGGAGGGGGCCTGGCCCCGGCCACCTCTGCAGCACCGGTAAGTGTCCCGGAAACTTTTTTGCATATGCTCATATTATATTTAGGTAATTAAATTATAAAATTTTGTGCATTGTATACCAATTTCAAATGTAAAATCGACTTCAAAAATACTCTTAATAATAAGTTGGTATGAATATCAAATGAATTTATGTATATACGGTGTTGATTTTTGCGCTGGTATACACAGTGTATAGACGAGTAGATTTTTCCTTGATGCATTTGTATGAAAACATATTTTATTTTTACTTTGTTATTCGGCAGTACACTCTCTCTGCACATCCCTTCGGGGTCACTTAACCAGGGTGGCCACAAGACCTGGAAAACCTGGAATTATCAGGGAATTTTACTGAACCTGGAATTATCAGCGAAATGTCATCGAATTTCAAAAAAAATTATAATATCAGGGAATTCCAAAAATAAAACTAAATTCTTTATTTTGCGATTTGTTAAACCCCGTTGTATTGCGGTATTTTAAATAGGTACATAGTTATCTATGTCCTAATACAATCCTTACATATACATACACTTAAAATAACACATCTATACCAAATCAACCACATATCTTCGCAATTTAATTTTAAATGCCTTTATGCTCTCTTCCAATTTTATTTCTTCTGGTAATTCTCCAAATATCTTTAATGCTCCGTACATCAATGACTTTTGACTCTGTGTTTTTTTTCCTGAAGAGGAGTCTTAGTTCATTTCTTTTCCTCGTCTCGTGTTGTTGCTTTGTAGTTTTATCAATTTTTCTTAGGAATTCAATAGACGTATGGCCATTGATTATTTTGTAGATTAACAATATAGTATTGAAGTAAATAATTTGTTTAAATGACAAGATATTTAACTCCTTCAACATTTTCTTGACTGAAGTGTACCTATTTTTCTTCAACATAGTTCTCATAGATCTGTTTTGTAGAATTGTCATTTGTTTCATTAATCCGTCGTTGGCTAAGAATAGAATGCTGCTACAGTAATTTATGTGTGGTACAATGAATGCGTTGTACACATTTTTATTGGAGACTATGTCAAGGAATCTTCTTATTCTTCCCAACAGCGAAATTTTTTTAATAATTGGTTTTGTATTTTGAGTGAAAGTCAATTTGGAGTCAATTATTACTCCCAAATATTTAATTTCAAATACTTCTTTCAAAACTTCACCGTCTATCAATTAGTCTTTTTTTGTTTGCGTTACTCGTTTTCCAATGTTAGTTTTGTTTACATTCAATTTTAGTTTATTTTTCTTCAGCCATATTGATATATTATGTAGGTCTTCATTTAAATGGTTCATTATGAGTTCATAATATTCTCCTGCTATATATATCAATGCGTCGTCTGCCACACTTTTACCATATCATTAATGTACATTATAAAAAGAATAGGTTCGACAACAGACCCTTGTGGTACTCCCGATATAATCTTCATTGGTTCGGAGATTGTATAACCCACTTTTGTGGTTTGATATCTATTAGTTAAATAATCCTTGAACCGTTTCAATGCCTTTCCTTTTATTCCATTTTTAGATAGTTTTTTAATGATTATATTTCTATCTATCGTTTTTTTTTTTTTTTTTTTTTTATTTATTTAGGAGAAAATACAGATACAGATATTAATTGGCAAGAATATACAAAACATCAACTAGAGAATTCACCTGCATCCAAACTATTTCTCACGAATTGACTTAACCTGTCATTTGCCGCTCGTGCGCCGGCGTATCATGAGACTTTACACGCGAT
This sequence comes from Limnephilus marmoratus, assembly GCA_917880885.1. NCBI lineage: Eukaryota > Metazoa > Arthropoda > Insecta > Trichoptera > Limnephilidae > Limnephilus > Limnephilus marmoratus. The sequence continues at coordinate 16,461,351 of OU862931.1, read as the reverse complement.
TTTGACCCTTACGTATAAAGAAAGTGTATGAAGAACACGGTCAGAATCGCTTGCTCTATTATCGCTCTTTACCATAGAGAAAACCGCAATTAGATTGGTGACTCCATATAATTTATATTAATGATTTACCGGAGCGCGGGAGCGTGCGCAGTTCTTGCGCATGCGCGGGAAAAATTCTTTGGTTTTGAACTTTGACCTTTCTATGTACGAAATTTCTCAAGGACGCTGTCAGAATCGCGGGACATTGGGTGTCATGGCTGCCGCTTTTTGCGAACGCTAATTGGTTACAATCAATCCCATTTACTCGCGGCATTCAACGAGTTAAACAGCAGTTAAAAACATATACAAATATTTTGTCTTATAAATAGGGGAAAAAATATATAAGTACATAAGAATATTATTTTACAAATAGAGATATGAAATAAATGCGCAATATCCTTATAAGAATTTACAAATTATTTTTGAAACAAAAAAATATAAATATAGATAAACAATGTTATACAGAAATTTAAAAAATATATATATATATAAACGAATGTATGTCTAAGTTGTTTACTTTGAACTTTGTAGGAAAACAGCCTTCATTTTTCTACTAAAAGTACTGCGTGTATCAAAAAATAAGTCAGAATCCTTGAGCTTTTGATTCTGATTAAGTGATTCGCACATTCTTCTGATTGGGTCCCTGACACCAGCATTTGTACGCGTCCGGCTAATGTGGAATAAGTCGTTAAGCCTTGTTACTCTGGGTGGTACTTTAAAGTTTATTAATTTCAGTAAGTCGGGACAGTCAATAACGTTGTTACAGATTTTATATAGAGTCATGAGATCAAGGTACGTTCGTCGGTTAGATAGCGTGGAGACGTTATAACTCGAAAGCATATTTATGTACCCGCGTTTAGGTGCGCTCATTCTGTAATTGAGGCACTGCAGAAATTTCTTTTGAATACTTTCAATGTTTTCTTTATAGATACCGTAAAGTGGATTCCATATGGAGGTGCAGTATTCAAGTTGAGAACGGACCAGCGTGTAGTAAAGAAGAAGATATGTTTCAGGTTTTCGAAATTCACGGCTGTTTCTGATGACAAATCCTAGCATGCTTCTTCTTCAATGGCGCTACAGCCCATTTCGAGCCTTGGCCTCCTTCAAAATAAGCCTCCACCGCCCTCTGTCCTCGGCCGTCGTCTTCCAATCTGCAACATGGAGTAATCCTCTTGCATCCTTCCTGACATCATCCTCCCATCTCAGTCTAGGTCTGCCCGCCTTTCGTTTACCTCCCGGGTGTCCTGTCAGAACCTTCTTCGGTACTCGTGTGCTTGGCATTCGGTGCACATGTCCGGCCCATCTTAATCTTTGGAGTCCTGCACCCTTGTTTATATCTAGCGACATTAAACTCGAGAGCACTTCTTGTTCCGTTAATTCAATGGTGTGAATGTGCGCAAGTTCAGAGTCGCAAACGGCTTCAAGTTGGTCGATGTTAATCATGTCGTTGACAGAGGAGGGTTCGAATGTTGATTTAAAGAATTCAGAGAACATATTACAAATTTCCTGGGCATCGTTAGATTTGCGACCTTCGAAGGACATAGTAGCAGGGTATCCATCAGACGATTTTAATGAGGATATGTATGACCAAAAACTTTTAATATTATTTTGCAATGAACTTTCGATGTTGTCGAAAAATAACTTTCGAGAATCACTAGCCAGTCTTTTGTATGTAGCACGTAAGAAGGAAAATTCACGATAGTCAGAAAGACCTTTATATGTCTTCCATTTGTGCCAGACTTTATCTTTTTTCCGTGATAACCTAATAAGTTCGGGAGTAAACCATATGGGAAATCTGTTATTTCGTCGTGCCAATAATGGAATGGACTCAATTATATTATTTATTTTTAAATAGAATCGATCTACTGCTTCTTCGGCTGATAAACTTGCGGTTTCAGATAACCAATCAATACAATTAATGTCATTATTAATCTGAGTATAATCAGCTTTCCTGAAATTGCGCCTACGCTCTTTTTTGTTTTTGATTTTTGGTTGAGTTTCGGATGATATATCAAATTCAAGGGCTGGGTGGTGTCTGTCTTCTGAGAGCAGAGGGTCTTTGCTGCGTGTAACATTTGTTTCGCGACTGTAGAATATGAGGTCTAAGTATTTTTCATTATGGTTAGGTATGCAATTGGAGCAAGTTCATCAATGACATTGTTTGCAGCAAAGTTTGCGATGCAGCCGTGTTTGAAGAGGCGAGACCTTGACTGCAGCCTTCGGAAAAAGACCAAGTAAGAGTAGGTTGATTCATATCTCCAAGTACACAAAACATATTATTTGGTTCAGATGAAAATACAGATTCTAGGTTTTTGGAGAAAATATCATAAAACGTTGGTGGCGAGACAGGAGGTATGTATACTGCACATATGATGAGATTGGAAGACCTCACCGGAATAGATACGAAGATTTGTTCGATTTGGCTGGTTTCCCAGTCATCGAGCCGGGATGCTGCGAGCTCCTTGCGCACTGCTACCAGTACACCGCCTCCGTCCATCTTACCAGTAAGAGTACGGTCCCTATCTCGTCGGAACACCGTGTAGCGCGAATCTATTAATTCAGCCGTATTTATACTTGCTACAAGCCATGTTTCAACTAGAACTATAACATCATAGTTATTTGATAAAATATTCATAAGTAGTTTCTGAGTTTTAGTTCTAATACCACCACAGTTCTGGTAATAAACAGATATAGATGATGAGATCATTTCAATAGAGTAATAGTGTATATCGATATATTCCACATTCGCGGGAGCGGTACTTTAAGTAGGACATACAAAGCATCAAAATTATATATGAAACATAGATAACTTATTAGATTAATTAGTATATAATACTAAATCAACAATATAAGATGTGAATGGATATGGTACAGAATGTTGAGAGAAAGCGGGCATCGATAAGACCAGTAACAGATTTGTAATAGTAGTAGTCACATCTTTTGAAGATCTCCCTCACGACGAATGGTAAACACCTTTCAAAAGCTTGAAAAAGGTCTTCAGGCGAAATATCATAAATTTGTAACAAGTGTATTTTGTTTTTAATAGATTATTGTGATGCATAGAAATAATAAATGCTATAGATGATGGAATTCCCTTTATTATTTATCTAGCGAACAATATCCCCTTGTATCAAATTAAACATCAGGGAAAAATGTAGAAACTGCCCTGGAAAACCTGGAATTATCAGGGAATTTGGAAATCCGCTTTTTGTGGCCACCCTGTTAACCTAAACCGACTGCATATTGTGTATAAGTATGCCGGGGGGGCAACTGTCGGCGGATCAACTGTCATGGAACTGGAAATGACAGCTAGATGCTATCAACCCCGTGTTTGTTATTTACAAAAGAGGTTTACTTTAGAGGTTTTTGCCTTGCAAAAGGTGGTCTAAATATTTTGATACATAATAATAATTTATTCAAGTTTTCGACCTTGTGTGACCTCTTCCAAGGTGAGGTCGCCATTTTGTTGAAAGGTGCCAAAAATATTTGTTGTTGTTTTTTTTTTAATAATTCCTCAACAGTTAATCTTATGACAAAGTGTTAAAGACAAAATAGAAGAAGTTAAAATTTATCACATTTTAGGATCTTACTTTTTTCTAAGTGTAAAATATATCGAGTTACAGCGGAGAGAAGACGATTTTTTTTTTAATTGTTAAGTTCCCCATTTTTGTAATTATAATTTGTTATTCTGTCTCATTACGATGATATTTGTGAACACATTTTCACACCACCATGAGGTAGAGTAAATGGCGTATTTGTTTTTACTGCGGTTTCCCCGGTGGGTCCAATCCATAGATTAGATTAGACCAGCAGTTTTCATCCTGAGGTATGAAATATTGTGTTTTGTTCAATTTCGCATTAAAAATGTCCGAAGTCGTGTTACACTCTGTAAAAAATTGCATTAATTAATAATAATAATAATGATTTATTGTCTTCATTTCTTAGTAACAGTAGAGATAATGATATCCTCACTGGGATCTCCCGTGCTGAGGATTTCATTTACAATTTTAATTTCAATTGTATTTGTGTGACTTGTAATAATGTGAGTATTCAAAAATTACAAATGAAACACGTCTTTCATAACACTTACACAAGATAGGTAAAGGGTACAGGGTATGACAAATTTGTAGTAAGAGTCAAGGGGTACGCAGGCTCAAAAAGTTGACAGTTTGGTGAACAGAGATTGTGAAAGGGCACTTGAGTGGCGCGGAGGGCGTTAGACTGTTTTAGGTCATTTGAGTTTGTTACCAAGTCCCATGAGGGTCCCTGTATTCTCGCCTATGAATCCTGGAGGGGGAGGATCCTGTAGTGGTAAGTGTTTTCCAATCCCTTTGTTTGGGTTCCCTGAAGGCCCCAAGAGGGAAGACTTCACCGAGGTGGTCTCAGCAGAGCCCCGAGTGCTGGGGTAAAGTCTAAATACTCCGAGATACGACCCTGTATCTCAGAGGCAGCATTCGTGACACTGTTCTCTAGTGTCATCCAACCCAAGCATGATAGCACACCTTGACTTGGGATGGCTATTGCAGGTCGTATTTCTGATTTCCACTCTCTGTAGTGATGGGTTCACCACACTCACTTCGCTGGATCGGCAGTGATAGCGTGTTTTTTTGTTGTTTATTGTCTTAAAATGTCACAAATTCCTCCATGACAATGAGATAATTTAATTGCAACAAATTTACATATTTGTGTTATCTCTTTTACAGAACTTTTCATTTGGAGGCGGCCTCACTAGCACAGCCAACCCACAACATAGCTTTGCAGGAGGTCTGATGGGAGGACTAGGAAGTGGTCTAGGAGGAGGTCTAGGAGGTCTTGGAGGTCTTGGAGGCAACTTGGGAGGAGGTCTCGGGGGCGGCCTCAACTTTGGTAACTAATTCAGTTGTATAACATTATTTTGTCTTATGTATTGATGAAAAAGTTGTATCCTTGCTTATAAGTGTCTGATGTATTTTTCCTTGTTCTTCCTACAGATCCCTTCAACTACTCCTTATCAACTTCAACTAAACCTCACATCCTACTCTATGACTCTTTCCAAAGGCAACCATTCAACTATTCTCCTTCCTTCATACCCCACCAAGGCCCTTCAAATATACTGCATGTCAAATATCCAACGGAACATAAGTATGGATTCTTGTCTCCCAGTGGTAAGAACCAATACCTAAATCAATGTACTTTAAGTCTGCCAAGAAAGCATAGAACTTTAATAAATGGATTCAATTTTTCAAAACTGTAATACTGATTTTGTAACAAATTTTAGTGCATTAAAATATGAGGTTGTTCCCGACTTAAAAAATAACTCTTGTCATGTATACACAATGTCCGGAAACTCGTAGTACAAGCGGAAAACTGGTGGATCTACATCACGTTTGGGATGAATTTTATGGTATAACTTTTTTGATTTGAGCTTTCGCTTTCGAGTAGAAAACTTGGAATTTTTTGGTCAAATTTGAAAAAATTCGTCATTAGGGGGGTAATTACAGCTGTTCCGCCTGCAGTCATTTTTGTACAGAAAAAATGACAACTAAATTTTGCTTTTAAAAAATGCTGAAAGTGCGCGCTTCTTCCACATACATAGTTTTTATTTTGATTTATCATCTAATTGACTTCTTTTTTTGACCACTTCCCAGACAATGCAAATATGGGTAAAAAAATTATCTCGTTAACCGGTCAAATGCCGAAACATTTCGCGGAAATTCGCAGAACTTCGCGAAAAAACACTAAAAAACCACCACTTTGAATTTTGAATTGAATGTTTTGTTGATAAATTTTGAGCTATTGTATATTTTATTGACTGAAACACATTCACAACACAATAAACTATCTACTAAAACCACATTACTTGCATTTATTGCGACCGTTAAATTCGCGGCAAATTATGACAGCGGATTGTCATGGAAAAAATCGTTTTAAAATTATTCCAGGGTGACAAGGTCAATGAAACTTTCAACACCACCTAGAGTAATGATAGCGCAAGCGATTTTGACACTGTTCTTCATACAAATTCTGTACATATAAGGGTCAAAATCGCAGACCAAAAGTTTTTCATCGGCAATATTATTCAAATATTTTAATTATTTTCTCGCGCATGCGCATTGTAGGCCCGCAAATTCCGGACTCCGGCCTGTCACCGGTTAAGTGGGCATTAAATTTCCTTGGAATTTGATGTAAACAAAGATATTGCAATATAAGGAGATGGGCTATCGGCAGTTTTTACTGGGTGGGACTGAGCTTCTTGGTGTCACCTATATTTTTAACCAATACTACTGTACACGCACACCTTAAAAAAATTAACTAAATTCCGTATTCAAACTAGGACCATTAGACCGTAGTTCCGCCGACAGTCGGGCAGACATCATAGCATTTCTCCTTATATTTTAATATATTTGGATGTAGAATTATCTATTTTTTAAGAAGTACCACTAATTTCTGAATATCTAAAAATATTTACTTGTTTTTTTAAGTTATGTATTGAACCATTTTGGCAGAGGTGGCCAACCGTTGGCCACCCTGATAAATCGGCAATCGCCGAGCACTTAATCGAAACCGGCCATTACTTTGGATTTGTCCCTGAGGTCCTGGGAAGACCCAAAACTCATAGAGCACGCCTGATTACGGAGGCAATTGAAATTCACAAAAATCCTATAAATATTAATAGAGACGACGGAGCTAAGCTCAATAGTTCTTGGTATCCGGTAATTGACGGTTACATCAAGGCTAAACGCAAAAAAACATGTTGAAGTATATTGTAGCGCCAGCTCATAGAGGAGTGGAGCTGGTGACACGGTATCGCTCCTAAGTAGATAAATACAAACATCACCCCTAACTATTACACATCTGCCCTGATGATGGACACTGCAATGCTGTCCGAAACGTTGGCTAAGAAGGAGGTAGTGCAACACGGCATAATACCCCAAAAACTAATAACAAAAACACTTTTGGCCGTGAAAATCTAAAATCGTATCTAGACTTGATTGTACAAGACAACATTTTCAAAAATTGCCAAAATTCCCTCTCTTTCAGGCAAACCGGCCACCACGCAGCCGGATGCGAGCAAGCCGGCCGTGACCGTCTCGCTGGGCCTGGGCGGGGCGGACGCAGGGTTGGGGCTGGCGGCGGCGAGCGGCACGGGTGCCACGGGACAGCCGGTGTCTGTACGCACGGCCGCGCTGCCCGCGGAGCTCATGGCCACCGTGGAGGCGTTCAAGGCCAGCGTCCGACAGAGAAAGCAGATCAGCTCTGACATTGCGCGCCACTCCATACGCCCGTTGCATAAGGTAACATAGCTTCGATGGGAGTGACATTTTAACAAACTGAACCTTCACGCTGTTTTTCTGCAGGGATAAGCAGAGAGAATGGACTGCCACGTAACGCTCTTTTGGAACCTTGCTTCATTCACATTCATAACTCGTTTCATAAATACTCTTCAGTTATTCGGGCTTTTGTCGCGGCTCGACTCAAGTATTTGATTGTGTGCCATGTTTTACTTGGGCATCTCCGATTTCTTCTACCATTCACTTTCACGTCATGCATTCTCCTTTTGTTTTTAATGTTCATACTACCCAAGATTTCTAACCACTCTCAACTGTCTGGAGCCAGTGAGACTATGACATCCTGAATTGGGGTGTGCTGTGAGGCCAATGGTAGAGGGAAGCGGAAAGAGGTGTGAAAGAGGAAGGTGGTAAAAGTATCTAGTTATTAAGATCTCGTCACAAACATGCCTAAAACCATTTCAATTCTGAATCATGGTCTTTCTTACTGAGAGTATCTTCCATTCTATATGCTGCAAATATACTCTGAATGAATTTAAATGAATTAATTATATTGTGAAACAACACAAATTAGTGAAATAAATTTTTCTTGTGCAAACCGGGATTTGAATCTGTGACCTTCATAGTCGAGAGTCATACCCATTGATCACGATGGAGGCCATCAAAATACTCCTTTTTTTTACTCATCTACATGCCCAAAGTCATATAAAGGTAAATGTCCACAGGTCGGCATCAGACAGGTCGTATCAAACGGATTTTATAATTCTTTATATAGTTAGTCATACAAGTGCATCCGGAAATTTGCACCGGACGAACCGCACCATGCTTGATAAATCCGTGATACGATGCGAACCTGTGGACGCTAACCTTAACCTGTCATTTGCCGGAAGGCCGCTGGCGGCGGCCAAGAATTTTTTTTTGCTTTTTTTTTTAATGCGATTTTAACCCTTATGTATAAAGAAACTATATGAAGGACAAGTTCAGAATCGCTTGCGCCAAAATAATTCTTGATGTAACCGATGGTTTCATTACTCTAGAATATTTTTAAAGGTAAAAATAATTTTTTAATTATCAAAGTTTTATGTTTCCAAATGCGTATAAAGGTGTTTACTTATTTGCAAACTCCTTTGAATTATATTTTTTCATGTTGGGTAAGTATTCAGATTTGTGTAAAAATAATAAAATCAGTTTATATTTGTGGGATTTTTTGACAATTATTTCCGAAACGGGAAATTTTTTTAATCTTTTTTTTTTTAGTTAGTTAGCTATTCTGAAAAAACCTCTTAAGATATCATCACATAATATACATGAATACTAAGATATATTATCTGGTAAACTGATAACAACCACAAAGAAAGCAATTGATTTGTTTTTATATGGATGTTTGACCAGAAAGCATCAGGGTAAAATCTCAGGGACATTCAATGGGTTAAAGCAGAAATCTCTCAGCTTTTTCTGTAACATTCCATATGTTGATTACGTTTTGACACCATTAAAATGTTTGTTTCCAGGTGAGCAGCGATGTGGAGGCCCTGATCCACGAGGCGTCTGAGCTGAACGCCAAGCTGGTGGACAAGCGGCGAGTGGCGGCGGGGCTGCGTGCTCGGGCGGCTGAGGCCCTGCCGGCGGCGGAGCGCGCGCACAGGACACTGGAGGCTCCGCACGGTGAGTCAAACAATCATCACATATTTATACTTGAAAATCACTTTAAAGATGACACATTGTGCACACCGAAAATATTGAAAGTTTTTCAAACCTGTTTGAAAACACTTACCTGCAGCCCCCTATTACCCCGCAGAAGACCAAAGATATACAAAAATAAATTTCTTTGAATGAGCTTTGAATACCTGGTTATACTGTACGAACAAAACTCATTTTTGCATTTTAGTCTTCAAGGGGCCGAAAGAACAAAACTTGTAAAGGGGCCATCGATAAATTATGTCACACTGTAAGGGGGGGGGGGGAGAGTAGAGAAGTGGTATGGGGGGGTCATGAGCTTAGTTACGTCACATGCACAAAACGACTGCGACACATGCGACTGCCACCAAACTATTTTCTCTCGAAAAACCTTTAAAATATTACCAACCATGGGCGCCCGCAGAAAATTTTCTAGGGGGGGGGGGGGGGGCAAAATATTTTTAGTAGGTAATGTTTTAATGTAGTTTTAATTTACTGGAGTGTATTTGCATGGTGAACAAACGGACAGGACACTGTAGTAATGAAGGGCATACTGTAGCAACATTTTTTTTATTAACACAATATATGTATATAACAAAAAATATTACAACAGAAATTTAAAATAAAATTTATTTTTTAAACAAGAACTGAAGTCGTCTGTTTTCGCTATCAAACATTTCTACAATTTTGTCCATGTATTTTTTCTTGAAGTTCGCTTTGTCTTTGTTTACGTTTAAAGACAGACGTTCATCTGACGTTGTAGATCTAAGCCATGTTTTTACACGACGTAATGTGCTGAATGATCGCTCCACCGTACATGTTGTTGCTGGTAATTTTAGCAAAACTAGTAAGGCGTACCTGACACTCGGATAAAACTTTGTAAAAGGTAACAAGTCGATGAAATCTTGGCAACTTTTGTATTCTCGCGTTTTCCAAAAATCAAACCAACTCAAGGCTTCAGTTTCAAAATTATCAATGTGGTATACCTGATTAATAGTAGATATTACGAGTATATCCTTAAACTCTTGACGATTCAGTTTGCACAATTTCGAAGGATGTAGCAACGCTAAGTTAAATTGTGTAGGTACTTGTTGGCTTCACAAAATCGACTCTCCGTTGAGTTAATTAGAGAATCTGACTATTTTCAATCAATCTGTGGGCGCCCATGTTACCAACTATTATTTTTACTTGTAAAATTGCAAAATATGTGACGTCGCTGGCGGGGAGGGGGTCTCACAAATGTGGCGATGTGTGACAGGGACGGAGGGTGGGGTCAAAATCATGAAATTCATGTGACGTAATTTATTGATGGCCCCAAAGCACCAAAACTTGTTATATGGGATCTTTATGAGTGGGTTTCAGTGTAGTAGTGTAGTTTGTTGAAGGTGTTGTTGTTTGTTGTTCCAGGTGTGGAGTACGAAAGCGAAGAAGCCATGGCTTGGATCCTGGATGTGGTGGGCGAAGGAGAGAGCCGACTGAGACTCCTCAGGCGTCAGCTGGAGGCCGCCCAGAGCCAGCTGGGGCAGCCACCCCGCTCAGTCACCGACCAAGGTAAACACCAACCGTCGCACTTTTTGCAATGTTTTATAGCGCTTCATCCCCAAATGCTCTCAAGCCATTCGCCTCCATTCCTCCGTCTATCCACCTCTTCCTCGGTCTGCCTCTGCCTCACAATCGCTTCCACTAGGGCAACCAATAATATCTCTATACTCAAATACATTACTCCGTTAGAAACAGCTACTTATATGTGAGTTATGCGTGAGAGTGAGTACTGTGTTGAAGTCAACTAAGATTGATAGACCTATACCAGGAGTCTGAATTAGCATCTCGCGAGCCGACATCATCATCAGACATCAATTGCAATATCACCTCTACTCAACCAGCCTTATGAGATGGAGCCGCCAAACCAACTTTGACTCGATTAGCGTCAGTGTTACCAACTTAGCTCATGGAACGATTGATTTATTCTCTTCAGTAGTATGAGAATGCTTCAGTAGTATGAGAATGCTGCATATTCAGTAGTATGAGAATGCTGCATATTACTATTATTACTGCATGATGCAAAAATGAATGGTAGAAAAAGTCAGAGATGTCCGTGGAAGGTATAGCATGGATTGAGTGAATAAAATACATACGTATTTGGAGCGGGCCATGTCAAGAGTCAGAAAAACAGAAGAGAATGTATGAATGTGACTGAAGCAAGGAGTGTGCCGAGATGGGTTATATTAAATCATCTCTGTTACCTTGAATAATATGTGTATTAATTCTTGTACATAATGTGCGTTACTGATATTATTTGATTTTTTCCAGAGCTGGCCCTGGGTATGAGGAGAATCCATGAATCGTTTGTAGCCGTAGCCGGTCGCTTGCAAGCCGTGCATCAACTGGTAAGAATAACTGTAATTGATTTTGATTTCTCAATCATTTGGTGGTTGGGTAGATGAATTAAGTGCAAGTCTGTGTTTGGTAGGTGGAAGCACAGAAGGCGCAGTACCTGTCACTGCGGAGAAACATGCTTAAAGACCCCACGGACGTGTTTGCCGAGAAGGGCACACCCAGCGGGCCCCCCTTGTCTCTGGACTGGCTCACCCGAGGCTCCGGTGGCCCCGTTCCCAGCGCTGTGATCAGCGATCCCCTGGCTGCATTGGGTAAGTGTTTACAAGTTCCTTAACTTTTTACCCGCGTTGATCTACTCCGTTTTTTCAATACCCATACGCGGTATGTATATGTCATATTTCAAGTACCACGAGGCACGAGGACACATTCACTTGATTATAGATGTTTTTTATGAAAAAAATTTTACTTTCGAAATATGCCTGAATATGTCAGCATCGTGATAGTTACACGAATATCCTAGCGAGCGGGAAAAAATACTGTGACATAGTAGCGCTGTTATATCGGCAGTCGAAGTTAGCGTAACAAGGGCTGATACGGGCGCGTGTGAGGCATGGCTTTTGCCGTATCAACTGTTGTTACGATCGCGTGGAAAAGGTTAATTCATTCACTGTTATTCTGACCGTTCATTTGATTGTGCCATGTCTTCCTGACTTCTTTTTTTCAATTTTAATTCTCAATTTTTTTGTTAACTCAATACAAAAGGTCTTTACGGAAATAATTTGCCCTCAGAGCCTATGCTATCTTTGGAAATACTTTGTGAAAGATTCTATAGATCACTTTCCTATTTCTAGTTATATGTAGGATCATTATTCTGCCACTTGTATATATATTCTGGACCATAGACTTCTTAACCTCTGGGTGGCCACGCCATTTCACGAAATTTCACTAAAAAAGCACCACTTTGAATTTTGAATTGAATGTTTTGTCGATTAATTTTGAGCTTTTGTATATTTTATTGACTGAAACACGTTCCTAGAACAATAAACTATGTAACAAAACAACATTACTTGCGTTAATTACGTAAATTAATAGGTTTTACGATGTTTTAGTCGAGGAACACGCATAAATTGTGACGGTTAAATTCGCGGCAAAATTGACATTTCTAATGTCACAGATAAAATCGTTTAAAAATATTCTGGTGTTGCAAGGTGAATGAAACTTTTACGCGTCTCATGGAGTACTGTTGGCGCAAGCGATTCTGACCCTGTTCTTCATACAAATTCTGTAAACAGAAGGGTCAAAATCGCAGACAAAACAGTTTTTGGTCGAAAATTTTATTAAAATTTTCAAATTATTTTCTCGCGCATGCGCATAATACATGCGCGTCTCCAGCCCATTAGAGGTTAACCTGTCAAGGGCTGTTTCCCAACAAGAAATTCCCTAACAAAGCACTACTTTGAATTTTGAATTGAATGTTTTGTGGATTCATTTTGAGCTATCGTATATTTTATTGACCGAAACACATTCCTATAACAATAAACTATGTACCAAAACAACATTCCTTGCGTTAATTTGATAAATTGATAGGTTTTACAATGTTTTCGACAAGTATCACGCATCAGACTTTGACAGATTTAATCGCGGCAAATTTGACATTTCGATTCCACAGATAAAATCATTTAAAAATATTCTGGTGTCGCCAGGTGAATGAAACTAATGGCTATATCATCAATGATGTTGGCGCAAGCGATTCTGACCTTGTCCTTCATACAAATTCTGTACACAGAAGGGTCAAAATCGCAATCAAAAATATTTTTTCGAAATTTTTTCCGCACGCATGCGCACACACCTCGCGCATCCGCATGTTTCCGGCGACTCTGAGGTTAAGCTGTATTTTTTTTATTTCTCATTCTATATCACACTTTCTTAACTGAATGGAGCCGCAATCTTCATAATATTAATAAAAATATTATGTACTTGGTCATTTTTCAGTTGAAAAATTTTTTAAAGCAAATAATTTTTGTTTACAAACATTATGTTTCTTTGTGTTGAATTTGATTTTTGAATTTTATTTTATTTGACATGTTAGTAATGAATGGGCCCCTTTGCAGGTGTGAGCAGGGCCAAGGCCAACCCGCTGGGCCCCACTCCCTTCAGCGTGCTGGGGGCCCCGGGTTTTGGAGGCCTATCCTTCCCCAATAAGGCCCCAACCTCAGCAGCCAGCACCCTAGGTTAGTAAGTAGGCCCCAGGCATTTATACTTAACCCATCATCAATCAACTTTCATTTGACTAACTATCCATCATGCAGTTTCCCAGCAGGGATAGGCAGAGATGATGAACTGCTGCACAACTCTGTCTTGGTACTAACTCCTTGCTTCATTCACATTCATACTCATTTATTGACATGGCACGATCAAATATTTGATTCCTTTGATCGTGCCATGTCTTTTTTTAGGCATCCCCAGCTTTTTATAATGTTCACTTTCATGTCATATATTTTCCTTAATTCATCTGCACGTTCATTTCATTTCACTAATCACCCAACACCTCTTAATTTTAATTTTTTTTATAATTGTGAATTTCATCCCAAGAGAAGAGTCCCAAATCCGAAGCCAGTGGAAATATGTCATCCCGAAGTGGGGTATGTTGTGGGCTCAACTTAAACCGACTAAATCAGCCGTTTAAGCCGTGGTAAGCCGCAGAATAGTTCCTTTACTGGACGCTGTGGCGCTATTGGCGGAAACACATCTGTCAGATTTGACAATGGTTCGATTTCGATATTTATCTGCTACGTACGTAAATTACATTTTAGGAATAAACTAGCTGGTTCCCGGCATGCTTTGCTATGCCATTTAATAAAGAAATTGTTTCTCATTCGTCCCGTTCCCCTTCCGCCTGCCCTTCCTCTCCCACATCCCCTTTCCCTCTTGCGTTCCCACTCCGCCTCCTCCACCTTCCCTCTCCCCACTCCACTCCCCCCCTTCCCGTGTCCCGCGAACCCCCCTCCTGAGTTCCCCTCCCCCTCCCGCATTCCATACATTCAGTTTTCAAACAGCTCGCGTGCCACTTATTGCAATTTTTTAAACAAATTTCATAACGCCAGAGCTCACCAATAGTTTTATACAAACCTTGTCCTGACAATAACGAACACAAAAAAAAAAGAATTATCCAATTTGGTGCAGTCGTTCGGAAGTTATGCGCGTACATACATTTCGGCGATTCATTTTTATTTATATAGATTTACCAGAAGCATGAAGCTTAAGCTTTCTTCAAGTGATGAGGGTTTAGATATCGTTAATTTCATAGAACATTATTTTTTTACGCAAACCATGCAAAGTGCGAATATGTAAAAATAGGGTTGACTATTTCCTGGCTTGGGCATAACATGTTTCGCCTCTCGAAAGAGTCGTAAATTGCTTGTTAGATTTGATGAGGGATGACATCAAATCTAAAATGAACTGGTAAGGGGATGGCATCAAATCTAATTCTCAAGTCAGCTCTTCAATAAAATTCTCATGTCAGCTCTTCGGAAAATAATAAAAAGTGTCGATGTTTGATATACCAGAGATACTAACATAAACAGATTGGTTCGGCGTAGAATTGCTTAAAACCTTGATTAATATCATAGACTAAACGTATAAAATTGGTCAACTCTAGGTTTACGACCGATATACAGATTGTGTGCTAAGCCATGCTGAGCTCCACATTCCGTCAAAGCCGAGCTTTACATCAACTGATATACGGGCCCTATAAGGCCAAAGAGAGTGAAGAAGGGGAAGAGATCTGCTCATCAAACACTCCTAAAGTCATTTCAAGCAATGTTTCGATTGTGAATGATGGTTTTCCACCAGGGCAATACTATATCGTAATACTGTATCTACCACTCTAAATGAAAGTGGAATAAACGGAAATCAAATGAAAGTTTATCAAAAATGATGTCAAGTGTGACACTCTGGAAGAACATATCGCTGGTAACTAGCTCCTACAGTACTGTGTGAATTAATGTGAACACAAGTGTTAAATTAGAAAAAATTATAGATATTCTTTATTGAAGAAAAAAATAGAGAAACAATTAATTACAATTAATTTTTTTTTTAACACGAAGTGTGTCCTGCCTTAACTTTTATAACTTCTTATACACGGTGTGGCATAGAATCAACATTTTTTTTTTTACAATTTTCCGATATTCGCGTGTCTCTAAATTACTGCCTCAATCAGCTTTGTTTTTGTTGTGCTTGTCCTTGCTTTAACTGAGCCCACCGATTTTCAATTGGATTATGATCCGCAAAGTTACCTGGCTATTCAACGTATGTAATTTTTTTGTCTTTGCAATATTAACAATCTTTGTGTGTTTTTAAAGAGAAATATCCATCTTTAAAAATAAGAAACAAAAAGCTTTAGTTAAGTTTACCTTTGCAAAAAAACTGTAATTCTAAAAAATTACAAAATTTAACTGTGTCTCGTAACTCACTGAATGATAGAACACGAACACAAAATGGCCGCTATTGCAATATGCTACATACAACTGCAAGAACAAGTGTAATTTTGCTAATTATCACGTGTTCACATTAATTCACACAGTACTGTACTAATGGAGACATTGCCCTTTCAGGAAACACGTCCACATGGTCCTTCACATCTGGTGGCAGCGCTCTGGGCCAGTCCGGACTGGGCCAGGCGACCCTGGGGCAGGCCGCACAGGGCCAGGCCAACCTCTCCTGGCTGGGCGGCGCCCCCGAGCAGGGCCCCTTCTCCCTGCAGAAGCCCCCGGCGGGCAACAAGCGCGGCAAGCACTGATACACGGACTCATTCGGCCGCAGGCAGAAGTGAACGCCGGTCGGATGGACTAAAGATTTGTACCATAGCACATACACTCACAAGCAGCCCCATTTACAAACTTATCTGTGAGGAACTGACAAACAACCTTTTCACTCCATAACTTTACAGTTCATATTCAATTTATTATAAGGGGATATTTTACCACATCTGAGAAAGCTGTTGATTAGCGTATATTATCTGTCAAGTAAATGCCTTTTTATACAGGCATATTGATTCTATGATTACAGTTGTTTTTACTTGATAGGTAGTTACTCAACAGTTTCCTAAGAAGTTGGATACTAGACAAGTAGTATATTTCAAATGCAAATAAATCGATTGTTTTCAAAGAGCTTCATGGTGATATTTTGAACGGTATCCTAAATTCCGACTGCACAGATACATTTGTAAATCGGTTTTTATATTTTTCTGTAGACCTTGGGGTTAAACTTCGACCATCAAATAGACTGAGAAATCACTACTTTTAAATAAGTACTTACTTATAAAATAAATTATTTCCGTTGTAAGATAATATTATGTTCATGTTTAGCCCCAAATATGCCATGGTGTAATTGTAATAACTCTTTACATGCTGTATTTTATTGTACGTAAATATTTTATAATCTTGTAGAATAGAACTTGGTTATAGTTATAACCAGCAAGAAAGAACAAAATATTCTCATTGTAAGGCTGTCTTTACACTTCTAAGTAAAATTTACAACTTACATAAGTTTTTGATAAATTACTCACAAGTGCGTTTACATTTGCATCATCTTCCAGTAAATAAAACTCGCGGAACGTGAAAATGTCGGTAACTTGTCATCGCTCCTGAGCACATCTGCAGGCCGCTAACGAACAACGTTTAAAAACAAACTAACCTTTGTTCTCGCATCGCGTTTAGGTACCATTTATTATGGAAAGCTTCTAAACTTATCAAACTGATTGCATAAATTGTGAGAAGGCTGTAAGTTTGCGCGAACACAATTAGACCTATCAAAGACTTACACCTCTTACGACTTCTTTAACTTGTTGTAAGTTATGGTAAGTGACTTACAGTGTCCTTTACATTGGTAATTTTGCCATAAGTCACTTCTGTAAGCGACTTACGAGAAAATCTTATGTGTGTAAAGGCAGCCTAACAATTATGTATTACTCATTGTATCCATGATGAGTGACCATGGATGACTCCTTTTTGAAAATTCTAAATGTTAAAAATGTTTTTTGAATTATAGAATTGCTAGCAGGTAAAAAAAAAAAATCAGGCTTTTTTTTCTTATGCTTAGACTCTGCTAGCGGCTTTTCGTTGGGCAACACCCATTTTATATTTGAATTTATAAGACGTGGCCCCATTTTGTATGCGTGGTATTATAGAGCAGTGTTTCCCAACCTTTTCGGACCGGCGGACTAGCAAAAATTTGAGTATTATTTCGCAGACCGGCTGACGACTAAGTCTACGGTTCATACTGGCTTTACCAGTAAATAATTTTTTTTTACAACATGAACTTGTTGGTTTGGGCTCTAATTTTTTTTATAGATCTATATAAACTGTCAATTGAATTTTGAATAATCAGTCTGATATCATTTTACAAAAATGTCGATTTACATGAGATTCGTATTCCCAACTCCAAAATATATGTGCTTAAAAATATATATTACCTCTATGCGTTGGATTTTTTATTTATGGTTGTTATAATAATTGTTAGTCCAAAACGCAAGCCGCTCGTGCGCCGGCGTGTCGTGAGACTTTACACGCGATTTTGACCCTTATGTATAAAGAAAGTGTATGAAGAACACGGTCAGAATCGCTTGCTCTATTATCGCTCTTTACCATTGAGAAAACCGCAATTCGCCTGGTCACTCCGTATAATTTATATTAATGATTTACCGGAGCGCGGGAACGTGCGCAGTTCTTGCGCATGCGCGGGAAAAATTCCTTTAACTGCGGTTTTGACCTTTCTATGTACGAAATTTCTCAAGGACAGTGTCAGAATCGCGAGACACGAAATGTCACGTGGTGTCATAATGCCGCGTTTTAATTGGTGGTGCTTTTTGCTGGCATACCCCGGCATTCAACGAGATAATGATTTCTGGAGAAGTGGACTAATTCTATCGTCCCCTTTTATTTTTAATCCTAATCAAAAATTTACTACAACCTACTTCACATTTATGTTTGCTGCGGATAAAATATCGCAGTTGATTCAGCCATTCAATCTTTTCCACAAACCATTCTCGGGTTCTCACTACAATTTTAATTTACACGAAAATCTAATTAACCACTCATTTGCCGCTTGTGCGCCGGCGTATCATGAGACTTTACACGCGATTTTGACCCTTATGTATAAAGAAAGTGTATGAAGAACACGGTCTGAATCGCTTGCTCTATTATCGCTCTTTACCATAGAGAAAACCGCAATGTGCCTGGTCACTCCATATAATTTATATTAATGATTTACCGGAGCGCGGGAACGTGCGCAGTTCTTGCGCATGCGCGGGAAAAATTCCTTTAATTGCGGTTTTGACCTTTCTATTGTTCTAAATTTCTCAAGGACAGTGTCAGAATCGCGAGACACGAAATGTCACGTGGTGTCATAATGCCGCGTTTTGATTGGTGGTGCTTTTTGCTGGCATACCCCGGCATTCAACGAGTTAAAAGACACTCACTGTATTCACAGCAGAGATAAGCCATTCTGGTGTTCTGACTGCAACTATTCATGCACTCTGATATTCACAGCGGAGAAATTTATATTCGTGTTCTGACTGCAGCTACACTATTGTGCTCGCAAAAACTGGAACGTTTATTTTCAAATAACCGGTACATATCTTCACGTGTATTGTGTAGGCTATCTGGACGAAGCTAGTGAGTGGTTCATTATCTGTAGCGCCTGAATCTTTTTCAGACCGGCAGGAAATATTTAACAAAATTTTGTTGTGTTCGGTTTCAATCAAGGATTTATTTTGGATGAAGTAGATTAAAGGAAACGTCTTTGAGGTGCAAATAGAGGAGAATAAATTGATTTAAATACATGTAGGTTTTAAATAATCAATTCAAACCTCAAATAAAGTTTAAAAAGCGTGATGGGCATGTGGACATATTCTGCATTTGAAATGAAAGATTGGTTATGTTCAAAATGAATAAGTTTTATTCGATAATATGTTATACCCACGCGATATTTAAAACAGAAAGTTTGAAACACGAGGAAGAATAATGTAAGGATCTATAAACAATTCGCAGTGCAACGATAATTGATTTCGTGAAATCTTCCATAATTAATAAATTGCGCGTCAGCCTGGGGGAACCACAGGGATACATTATCACGCCAACAAGGCGGGAGCCTCATGGTAACTCGATTTAACCCTTAACTACCTACTACCTAATTTCATCCCTTAACCACCTATGTGCGTCCGTGAGACCACTGGCATATTATTACTTTTAATTTGGAATCTATTGCAACAACGAAACAGCTGATTGAATGAAATACTTGTTTACGGAATATATAATAATAATAATAAGGTAGTATTTATATAGCGCAGTTTTGTGATATTTCACTTCAAGTGCGCTTAATTATAATAAACTTAAAAGTAATCTTATAGTGTTCCTTACGAGTCCTTACAAAAATTGATTAAAAAATATGAAACAAAGAATATACAATATACAGGGTGTTAAGGGACGTACTTGACTTACTTTAACCAGTGATTCCTGACATTATTTGGAGTAAAAAATGTAAATAAAATTTTGGTCTCCGGAATCTGACCAAATAAATTCCGTCTTGGTCGGATTAAGTTTGAGTTTATTGACAGACATTCAACATGAGACTGTGTTAATGAAACTAACCACCTCATTTTTAAGGACGTCTTTTTCATCTGGGGAACAAAACTTGAAAATGAAACAATCGTCTGCGTAGCCTTGTGATTCAAAGCCAGCTGATTGAATGAGTTTCTCGAGGCGATTCGTATAGAGAATGAAGAGAATGGGACCCAAGACAGAACCGTGGGGAACTCCACATTCTACGGGAGTTTCAGGTGAAGTACAATTATTGAAAATTACTGAGGCTATTCGTCCAGACAGGTATGGAGTACATTACCTCGAATGCCAAATTCTCCCCGAGAGCGGACTTGATGCTGCGACAGAAGACGATCCTACCACACTTAGGGCCTGAATTTTTTCAACCTTACTTCTGAAATATGTTGCGAGGCTGTTTGCTTCAAGAGAGGAATCAACCTTGTTGTTGCTCTCTCCAGACAGCGTCCTGATGTTTTGCCAAAGTTTTCGAGGGTCCTTTTCTGTCTCAATTTGCTCACACCAAAAGTTTTCTTCTGTGTGACTTCTTCCTTGTAAACTTTTTGCTTGGTAATCCAAAGCTGCCGATTGCTGATAGTTGAATTTCGTCTGTAAATCCTCTCAAATTTCCGCATTTCCCTCTTCCTTTGAAGACATTCAGCATCGAACCATTTGCTGCAATTCCTAATGTGGCAGACCTTCTCTGTGAAAGGAGCATTTTTATCGAGTAATGCCCGTAGCGTAGAATTATATAGAGTTACTAACTCTTCTGTTTGGCTCTCGCTATATTTTTCCTTATCACAGAGAGGTGACGCTTTCAAATCACTGCAAAATGCCTCGAAGTCGAATTCTCTCCAATTTCTGGAGACAACGGATTTGAATTCTAATTTTGGAGGATCGAAGGCAAACTCGGATGTGACGAGACGATGATCCGATAGTCCAATGTCAGTAACATTTACGCTATTTGGGGGAAACCCAACCCGGGAAATGATTACATCAAGTGTACCTCCCGCGTCATGAGTAGGTGAGTTCACCCACTGGTCGCAGCCGAAGTCACGCTGAATTTTGGTGAATTTTATGGTCAAGGGATTGGTTTTATTTTCCAAGTGAATATTTATATCTCCCAGAATAATAACGTTGCAATTATAGTTAGAGGTGCACTCTAGGAGAGATCTAAATTCATTGAAAAAAATTGCAGTGGCTGTACATGACCCGGGACGGTAGATGGAAATTATCTCGAGGGATGTGCCATTAGCAGAAGCCTTGCAGCCGACAAACTCAAAAGTGGTATACACCTGACGTATCCCTATACTGTCTAAGTGAATACCATTTTGCGCTACAATTGCAACTCCCCCGTGATTCGTAAAATTAATATTACTTGTGTCGGTTTTGATCGGCCTTGCAGCTTCATACACCGAGAACCCACTTGACCGAAGGGTTTTGATGGAGTAGGAGTCAGCATTTTTATGCCAAGTCTCTGATAGCGCCAGAATGTGAACACCTTTGCTATTTATCAGATCCACAATGTCTTTGTGTTTATTGGCAATTGATCTCGCATTCCAAGCGGCAACATTTGGAGACTTGGGCAGGCCCAAATTCCTGGTTTGTGCTAACCGCAGGTTTTTGACTAATCTAACCTTTCTCCCGGCTCTAGCCTCTTTTTCTTCCTTTCCGTTGGGGAAGAAGTACACTATTGTTATTATCATTATCACTGCCATTGTCACTTAAGGGCCGTAAAGCGTACATTTCGTCCAAAGTATACCTAATCATGATTTACAACCTTACGATCCATTTCGAACAGTTCACACAAAAAATAAGAGGTAACCTTCGGTCATCGGTCCACCCCGGCAGTGGCAACATGTGGCATACATCTGTCAACCCACACTGCACTGTTACAGACATTAGGTCTGTTAAAAGTTTTTGAATTAAACTATTACTTTCAAAATTTAAAACTGTCATATCTATTAGAATTTACACTATACAACTATTTTAACATAAAAAACACAACAATTTTAATATTTCACTTATAAGGACACACTTTCAGAACTCTAGTATAAAAACTACCCCGTCAAAAGAATTAAAAACCGGGAGCTTGTGCAGTTACGTGTCTGCAGCTTCTGAGCGCGGACACGCAGTGCTGTCTCACGCGGACACGCAGTCTGAACAGAGTAAAGGTTGGTCTGTTGCACCATATTTAAAATAATTTTATCATCAATGAAATATTTGAAGTATTGATTCAGAGTTCACCGGTTTCAAATCTCGACGTCGCGAGCGTACATCAGCCCTCGCAACTGCCTCTGGGGCAACGTTGTCTGCTTCCTGGGTGGGCTCTGCCTCATCCATGTCCAGGGGAGGATCCTCTTCCTGACTGTCCTGAAAATATAAAATGTTATGTTTTGAACTCAAGATAAAATTAATGGATAATACGGTTTCATAAATATGCATTTAAATGTGGATTTTAAAGACTTCATGACTTACTACGACTTCAAAGGCCATCCCAACTTCACGTGCGAGGGTTTGATGATCAATATAGCCCTCTTCTGCATGATAAAGGTCTTGGATTTCGTCTTCTTCCTCATCCCGCTCCTGCTCAATGTCAGAAACATCTCCTTCTAGCAAAAGTGCTATTTCAATGTCATTGAGACCGTTATTCATCTGTAAATTGTAAAACACCACATAAAATATAATGACAAATCAATAATGCATTAAGAGTATTGTTTGCCGGAGTGCAAACTTGCTCTTCGGTAGTCTCTAGTCTTTCTTTTATCCCTTTCTAACGAAATATTCTATTTGCGGTGTGAAGTGGGGAGGCGGGAAGGGAAGATTTCTATGTAGTGGTATTGGTCCGCAGCGCTAGCGAGCGAAATATGATTTATAGAGTTTTAAAGAAAAGGGCGCGTAATTTTATACTTGATTATTCGCGTGAAGCCGGGGAAATTTCCCTTTTGCTGAATTAATTAGTATTAGTATAATACGCTAATACGGGAGTCTCTCGACATATTCTTTATAGTGCTCAAATAAATGGTGGTGGGTCAGCGCAAATAAATGCGTGAAAAAACATAAACATAATTTTATCGGAGAATACGGGGAATGATCTTTTTGTTTAGTGCCTTGAAATTAACGGAGAATTGTATTGTTGTAGGAGATCTGGGAATCGTATGTATGCATGACGTCGGAAATTATTAAAATACTATACCTAATTAATATAATTGAGATGTTAACAACTTTCAAGCAGGGAAATCTCCCTGGTTCTGGGGAAACAAATATTAAGGAATAAAACCCAAATCAGAATTTTTAATGCATGATGTAATTTTTTTAACCTTATCGAACCTGATAATTAGTCACATTGTCACCTATTATTATTATTTGCTCTGTTGGGTATAGCAAATACGGTTTATATGAGCTCTTATCTATACAGGGTCCTGGGTGGGATAAAAGGCTACTATCTGGATGTAAATAAAACAACTTTTCAATAGACCAAAGTGTACTTGATAATATTGTCAAACATAACAGATCCACGACGACTGCAGAAAATATATATAATATTTAAATCTACTTAAATACCTTTACAATGGTGTCATCAAAAGGGGAAGAAGAGAGAGATTTCAGTTAGATTTAGTGATTATTATTAGTCAGCTTCAGTTAGGCAGTTCCAACGATAGATCGCCTCCGATCTACGAATCCCAGATCCTTTATCAGCAGCCCTCAGTGACATCAAAGGCTCCTTACCAACCACTCTGGTACTGATGGTAGAGATAGATGCTATCTTGAGTCTCCAACGAACAGAGCACCCATCCACCTTCTCGCCTGGATATTCTTTTGAATTGGGCCCACTTTTTTTTTTTTTTTTTTTTTTTTTTTTTTTTTATTTATTTAGGAGAAAATACAGATACAGATATTAATTGGCAAGAATATACAAAACATCAACTAGAGAATTCACCTGCATCCAAACTATTTCTCACGAATTGACTTAAACAGCAGTTAAAAACATATACAAATATTATGTCTTATAAATAGGGGAAAAAATATATAAGTACATAAGAATATTATTTTACAAATAGAGATATGAAATAAATGCGCAATATCCTTATAAGAATTTACAAATTATTTTTGAAACAAAAAAATATAAATATAGATAAACAATGTTATACAGAAATTTAAAAAAAAATATATATATATATAAACGAATGTATGTCTAAGTTGTTTACTTTGAACTTTGTAGGAAAACAGCCTTCATTTTTCTACTAAAAGTACTGCGTGTATCAAAAAATAAGTCAGAATCCTTGAGCTTTTGATTCTGATTAAGTGATTCGCACATTCTTCTGATTGGGTCCCTGACACCAGCATTTGTACGCGTCCGGCTAATGTGGAATAAGTCGTTAAGCCTTGTTACTCTGGGTGGTACTTTAAAGTTTATTAATTTCAGTAAGTCGGGACAGTCAATAACGTTGTTACAGATTTTATATAGAGTCATGAGATCAAGGTACGTTCGTCGGTTAGATAGCGTGGAGACGTTATAACTCGAAAGCATATTTATGTACCCGCGTTTAGGTGCGCTCATTCTGTAATTGAGGCACTGCAGAAATTTCTTTTGAATACTTTCAATGTTTTCTTTATAGATACCGTAAAGTGGATTCCATATGGAGGTGCAGTATTCAAGTTGAGAACGGACCAGCGTGTAGTAAAGAAGAAGATATGTTTCAGGTTTTCGAAATTCACGGCTGTTTCTGATGACAAATCCTAGCATGCAGTAAGCTTTATTCACAATATTATCAATATACTTATCCCGGCAATCTCCATACATGTTTAGGGAACCTCTGAAACGAGCTCCAACTTCGGGTGAACGCGGATGTTTGCAACCAAGGTTCAATCCTTCGGACTGCACCGATCGATATTGGCTTCGATCTCCAAAAGCACCACAGACCATTCATTACACGTGGGAATCTCGCCCTCTTCGCAATCATAAAAGACTCCAAGGTAACATTCCGCTTTACGGCCGATACTTATTCTTGCCGATTTTAAGTAAATGAATGCCAAACACTTTGTAACCTTACTGCGCGAGAAACCACTTCCCACTTCATAATTTACTCCTACCTCCGTCACAAGGCTTAAAAACACGTACCCCGCCATTTTGCCCACTTGCCGTCTTTTCTCTCAATTCTGCCAACCTTTCGAGCCAAAAAATAAACAATTGTACCAATTGTTAGCATTGCCGCTTACTTACGGCCATTTGCTAAACCAAACCTGGAAAGGACACGCAATTAATAGGCCAACAAAACTAGCTCAGGAAAGCCGGCGCAAGCAAGGTTCTCTCAAAACCAAGGCGAGTGCTTGTGGTTCGCTTGTGAATACCTCCTCCTCCTTTCCTCACAATCTCCAGGTCTCCTTCCTCAATCAGAACACAGTTTTGCACGTAAAGGGTTTATTCATTTAGAAGGAGACAGGGTTTTACAATTGCCAGCCTCGGCATACTACACATGGGTATTTGCTAGGACTAGAATTCTATCATGACGGGGGAACTCCCCTCTCAACTCTCCACACGTGTTAGCGAATTTAAGGGCGGGAAGTAGCACACAAAAGAGGGCAAGGGTTCATATTACTCACAGCAGCAGGAAATGCGGTAGTCAGCAGACAGGCTAATGGTGGGCGGGAGCCTTTTCGTGCACAATTCACATTATAGAAACATCACGAGTTTAGGTTCTCGGAGAGCGCCTTGGCGCAATCACTTGGGACACTGTTGTCACGCCCGAGGCAAGCGGATGAATGAGTGCGGGCGCTGGCCGGCACGGGGCTTGCCCGTGTCGAACTCAGCGCGGTGCGGGGAATTTAGGTACTACGAACTATTCTGGCGTAAAATGGGGAAAGCAGTGAACTGGGGAAAACATTGTCACTTCGTAACGTAACACAATAAAAGCAAATCTTTGAATAAATTCTCAGTACTTTTATGGAAATTAATACGTTACAACATGTTCTCATTAAAAAGTAATACTGATATTTTATTTTTTATTATTATTTATTACAGTTAAATAAATACATTTTTCACTTGATAACTAGATAATTCAACTCTATTAACATAAATTTACACAGTACATGATTAACATCTATTTTTAAATATCTAAGCATCTTTATAAACAACTAACTAGGTAGGTAGGTATATACCTAATTTTAAAGTCTTAATTCATAAAAATGTAATAAGCTATTTTATAAATATTGTACATAAATATTAAATACATATTCATAATAAAATAGTCAGACCTAGGTATATTATTTAATAATTTATTGTAATACCTACCACTTACTAACAAAACATATGGGTTTGCCAGTGGCAGTCTGTAATTTTTCAGTGAGCTAGAGTGCTATGATTGAAAAAATATGACATTTTTGGTGTTGTTGAAACTGAAAATGCTACAATTGCTTTTATTGACAAACTTTTCTAAAAAGTACTGATACATAAAGCCGTAAAAATTCGTATAATTTTGCACAAACAAGCATTTTGCACGACAAGGTTTGTGTTTTCGTGATTATCTCTTTTCCAGTGCATTATCGAGAAAAAATATTATTACCGATTTTGTGGAGCATAAAATTGCATAAAAGATTTATTTTCTATGTATTATTACAGTATTTACCTATTAATTAACATTTTTACATAATAGATGATTTTAGGTATATGTTTTATTTATCTCCATTAGGTATCGAGGTTCTAATCCACCAAAACAGGTCAAAAATTGAAACAGAGGAACAGTGTTTTACTTGGTTTACATTCTGTGCTTTTTCAAAATGCTAGCGCGAGCACAGGGGCGCCAAGGTCGAAAACTAGGATTTACAACAGGCGATCAGTTTATAAAACATATATTTAAAAAATTGGAACTACCGGAATAATTAAGATTGCTACCCCCTTATTTGGGGTCATTGTCTGAGTCTTGTAAGGAGTTAATATTATTAAAAAAAAAAACCGATATAACCCCTGTTGTATGCGATAATATTGTGATTTTGAAATTTTGTGATGTAAAATGACCGTGCACAACAAAAACTTTCGGATCTCAAAGATATTACAAAATGTGGAATGCAGGACAGGCAGGAAGGGCAGTGTTGCGGCGGGGAGCAAGTGTCTCTATATGTATCCCTCTCAAGAAATCGAGGGATCAAATGCTGCGTTTTGTGGACTGTAAAATTGATGATTGCGGTTCTTATCTATTTTATTATATTTCTGAAGTTGACTTACCAATATCTCCAACTTGCTGTATACCCTCCATGCACTCAGTTTATGACACCGGGAAGGTAATTGTTAGTTTGGAAAAATGAGAAAGGGAAATTGGTGATATTTGCTTTGTGGACTTAATGGCGTACGCTAATGGTAAGCAAGCGATATTTTAGCGTATTATACTGCGGTTTATGAGTTCTGCGGCGTGATTATTAATTACAAAGCGATGCGATTGTTCGGACTTGTGTCCCGTGTGGTGATTTTATTAGAACTGAGGCAGAGGGCACCCAATAGGTAGTTCGAAAGTACCACATGTAACAATAAAGGCGCGAACAGGCAGATTACGTATTACAGCGAGGAGAAGGAGCCACATTGAGCGTGAATGAAAGATCTAAGCCATACATTGTTTTAATTTCTTGTAAGATTTCATTAGACGTAAAACAGTTAAAATTTTGTACAATAAAGCATTCACAAAAAAAAAATTGTTTAAAAATTAGCGACCCCCAACAGAAAATTTGAAACAAAAAATAGAAAAAGTTACGGTCAAAGATATGGTCCTGGTTTCAATTTCTAGAAACCAGGACCATAGCCTTGCCTAATCTAAACAAAACTATGTCTGTAGACGTTTCTCGCAATATGTGCTTCTTTCGCGAAGTGGCATCTTCCGATGATATCTTGGATCAACCAATTCTGGTAAAATACATTCCATATAAAATGTCTCCAGTGGCTTATCTTGTTTATTCTGCCAGAACTGATCGTCACGTTCAATTCTCTCAAACATCACTCCTAAAGGTGTCCAGACAACAAAATAACAAAATAATCTCCGAGTTACATGAAGCTGCCCCTGAACTTGAAAGAAGTAGTCATGCTTTCTTTTCAAAAATAGTTTGCCTTCACGCAACTCGCAATACTTTATTTTTCCAGAAAGTATTGCCTCCGTAGGCGTTAAACTTGCTGCAGTAAAGGGACATTTGATTTCGATAATGGAATCGTGGCCCACAATTCCATCTGGACTAGCGGCAAGGAAGCATTTTCCTCGTCTATAAAAAGACCACAGGTTTCCACAATTAAATCGATAGCAGCCTCAAATGCAGACACTGCCAAAGGTTCACTATCCCTTCCATACCTTGTAGCAACAGATCCAGCAAAATCTGAGTACAACATTGATATAATGGTGGACAAACATGAAGCCGTAACATGCTGACGCCTTTCCACACGCCATACATTGTTGCCACTTTGGCCAAGTGTCTTTCGCTCTAATTCCGCAATCGCTTCAGAGTCTTTATATAAACCTGACAAAAATGTTACTTTTTTATTTTCAAATATGGAGGGTGGCATATCATTTTCTAATTCCATCAATCCATAATGTCTATCTGGGTCACAACTCCTTTTAGACTGGTTTTTTTCATTTTTGTTTTTTTGCAAATACTAAATTTCTCTTACGGAAAATTTTTAGATCTCTTTGATTTGTTTCTGTAAAAGATTTTAAGTACTTGCCAGGACTACAACCTGTAAATTTTTTTTGTGAATGTTGATGAGTTCCAGCATCTGTATTAAACGATATAACTGCTCCAAAACACCTAGCCTGATACGATCCTCTAGATGTGAAGTTGACCCGTTTACCGCCTACGAATTTAGCAATAATAGAATTAAACTGCTCGGCATAGTTATTGTTGATGTTTAAAATCAGACTTTCCGAGTTATTCGCCCGGTAGGTTAGATGTTGTTGTACATCTGTCCAAAAGCCACTTTCTTGAAGCTCAGGAACATAATTAACTTCAGTCGAATCAGTTTTCCTCTTGCAAAAGTAATCAGCACATTTTTGGTGGCTGCCGAAAACATCACTTGCACATTTTAATATGTTGTTTCGCAATTTTTGAGTTCGTTGGGTTTGACTGACGTCTTCTTCGAATTTTTTTTTCTAATCTTTTTTCTTTTTTTCCTGCCTCAATAATTTTTTCATATGCCAAATCTTCCAAATGTCCCCCTAATTGTGTAATTTCTTTATAAAATAATGAGTTCGACATACAAGGCATATTTATTGTACTGTATATTTCCCGTAATTGGGAAAAACCGTTGCCAATACCTTCAACAATCGCAGTATTGATGGGCATACCGCCAACTGGTTTGGGTATATCAGATTTTATAATATACGGCTAGTGCGCGAACACTGGTGATTTAACTACAATGCAATTGATCTCAGTGGCCGCAGCGGCCAGCGCAACGGGTCGCAAATGCGTCGCTTCGATCTCTCTGGTCGCTGCGGCTTGGCGTGGCCGCAGGTGCGCGTGCTCTATGGCGATTTCATATTAATGTATCTATCTCGATGGCCGCCGCGACCTGGCGCTATATTCCTAAATCTGTACCCTGAATATGGATTGGATTAGAGTCAATAAGGGCTTGCCTTCCTAAGAAGGAGAAGCTATCGGTCTTTGTCGGATTAAGTTTGAGTTTATTGACAGACATCCAACTGGAGACTGTGTTAATGAAGCTAACCACCTTGTTTTTATGGACGTCTTTTTCATCCGGGGAACAAAACTTGAATATGAAATGATCGTCTGCACAGCCTTGTGATTCAAAGCCAGCTGATTGAATGAGTTTCTCGAGGCGATTCGTATAGAGAATGAAGACAATGGGACCCAGGACAAAACCCTTGGGAACTCCACATTCTATGGGAGTTTCAGGTGAAGTACAATTGTCGAAAATTACTGAAGCTACTCGTCCAGGCAGGTACGATGTCATCCATTGGAGTACATCACCTCGAATGCCAAATTCGGTTTCAAGCACATTTAATAAAATACTATGATCTACCGTGTCAAATGCCGCACTCATGTCAAGAACAGATACCAAACCCAACTTACCTGCTTCCATCCCGATGATTAAGTCTGAAATTATCCACAGAAGAACAGTTTCCATTTAATGAAACTGTCTATAAACGGATTGATTTTTGGCAAATAGACTGGCGAAGTTCAAATACCCCACCAATTGTTTGGCAAAGATTTTCTCAAGCAGTTTTGGTAGGAATGGTAGGTTAGATATTGGCCTGTAATTATCCGTATTGTCAGTATCAAGATTTTGTTTTTTTAGAATCGGAGTTATGATTGATTTTTTAATAAATTGTTCCCGGTACAAGTGAATTTGCTAGTGAATTCTGGATAATTGCGGTAATTACAGGCGCTATATCCGGAAGACATTGTTTTAAGAGCCAGGTAGGTATGGAGTCTTGAGCGCATTGCTTGTTAGGACAAGACTTTATAGCTAGCGTGACATCTTCTTCCGTTACTTCTGCAAAAGTAGTGAAGTCACCCGAGAGCAGACTTGATGCTGCGACAGAAGACGATCCTACCACACTGAGGGCTTGTATTTTTTTAACCTTCCTGAAGTATGTAGCGAGGCTGTTCACTTCAAGAGAGGAATCAACCCTGTTGTTGCTCTCTCCAGACAGAGTTTTTATGTTTTGCCAAAGTTTTCGAGGGTCCTTTTCTTTCTCAATTTGCTCACACCAAAAGTTAGATTTCTTTTGTCAGTTCCTTGTAAACTTTTTTCTTGGTAATCCAAAGCTGCCGATTGCTGAAAGTCGGGTTTCGTCTGCACAGATGTAGCTATAGCTTTGACATTGGGGGGGGGTCCCCAAAGTAAAAAAACAGAGCTCTAACGCCAATTAAATCTAACGCCAATTAAATCTAACAAATTAAACATTGCCTGCGACTATAACACGCACATATAGTCGCGGGTAATCTATAGTATATAACTTAGGTTACTCTAAGTAGGCGCCTTTAAATAAAAAGTTATATGTACAGTTTGTCAAATAAGAGTAGAAAATATATGAGGGCGCCACTGTTGATCAAATGGCAATACTAAACACATCAATCATGGTGTTAAAGTATAGCTGTGTAACCTACATTTTTATAAAAAATTAAAAAGGCATAATAATGGAAAAAATATTTTTTCATTGCATTATAGATACCCGCCGATCTCAAAATTAGAATTGCATATAGGTATATTATTATTATACTTTTGCAATTTTGTGTTAACATACCTAATGAAGAATAACTATTGTAATAAAATATAAAGCACAGTTTAGAAATTGCTCACATTTATTTAATACTAGATAAAGTACCTAGCGTTGCCTGGGCTTTAGATCATGTCTCTAATTTTAGATCTGAATATATTTAACTCATTCAGATCTAAAAGTAGTGTAACTAAACTCACCATTAGTGATTCTTCCTTTATATCTATTGTTAAATTCAAATTTATGTCATGAAGAAAAAATGTTTTTTTAAAATGTGGTTTACTGTGTTCTGTACATTCAGTGTCATTGCACTTCAAAAAAATATTTGACAGTTAAATTGGTGTTGCCAGTCTACAAATTTAGTAGTTCCAGTTTTTATATTTTCTACTGTTTTTTGACAGACTATAAGGTATTGCAATATTTATTCAAAAGTAACGAAGTTGAAACTTTAAAGTAATAAATTTAGTCTTTTACGTTTTATTGCTAACTGATTAATAATTTCATCGGAATCAAGTTGCACCGCCAGATCTCGGTGTACACTCATTAAAGCCAGACCAGTAAGTCTTTCATCGCCCATTTTATTTCTTAGGTAAGTTTTTAACCACTTTAAGGTAGAGAAAGATCTTTCAGGGGTTGCAGTGGACACTGGGAGTGTGGCTAAAATAATTTTTTATTAAAGGGAAAAACTGATCATCACAGTTATCGATAGCGTCGATCACAGTTGCAGGTTTTTGTGCTACAGATTTCTAGTGATTGTGCCATATCTCATATTCACTCGGAAATATTGTGCCTTCATTTTCCCCACTCAGAAATGTTTGTGCAATCTTTTTAAGATTTTCTTTTATCCTGGAGTCATTACTGGTTTTTAGCATTTGAATTCCTTCGATCGTCGATTCATGTGGTTTAAAACGAGCGTCGAGTTCTGTAATAACATGATCAATGAAAGGGTAAAACACATTTCGTCAGTAGTATATTTCGGCAATTTCTGCTGCAATATTATTGCACAGGGTTTGCCTTTCAGTTATTCTTGGCACAACTACATCGCTTGAACTGACTTTCGTTCCGAAAATTTAGTAAAGTCGTTTTTACAGTTTTTGTATATTCGCAAATGTTGGTCAAATCGACATTGACTTTCTGCATTGCTTTGTTAAGGTTTGCTGTATATGAAAAAACTTTTCTCAGTATAACTAAAGAAACAATAAACTGGCTGTTATCCATAGCGGTTTGAAGATGGTATGCTTGAGTAGCGACGTCGCTACTAGCAGCATCTTGAAGTGCCCTAAGTGTTTCGCGTGTAACTGGAACCATTTCTGCAAATCTTTCGACAGCCACGTGTTTCTCGATCCATCATGTCTCACAAAGAGAGATAAGCATTGAATGAGATGAATTAATTTGGGGGCAGTGCCCATTCCCCCGCTCCCCGCACTGTTTTCTACAATCGGCGCGGTGCATGTAATTTTTTTCTGTTGGACAAGTAAGATGGATATGAATGGGGGAGGTCCGGACCCCCAAACCCCCCCCCCCCCCTCCCCCCCCTTATATACGTCCGTGTTCATCTGTAAATCTTCTCAAATTTACGCATTTCCCTCTTCTTTTGAAGACATTCAGCATCGAACCATTTGCTGCAATTTCTAATACAGCAGATCTTCTCTGTGAAAGGAGCATTTTTATCGAGTAATGTCCGTGGCTTAGAATTATATAGAGTTACTAACTCTTCTACTTGACTCTCGCTGTACTTTTCCTTATCACAGAGAGGCGAAACTTTCAATTCGCTGCAAAATGCCTCGAAGTCGAATTCTCTCCAATTATTGGAGATACCGGATTTGAACTCTAATTTTGGAGGATCGAAGGCAAACTCGGATGTGAAGAGACGATGATCCGATAGTCCAATGTCAGTAACATCTATGCTATTTGGAGGAAACCCAACCTGGGAAATTATTATGTCCAGTGTACCTCCTGCATCATGAGTGGCTGAGTTCACCCACTGGTCGCAGCCGAAGTCACGCAGAATTCTGCTGAATTTTATGGACATGGGATTAGTTTCCTTTTCCAAGTGAATATTTATATCTCCTAGAATAATAATCTCGCAATTATAGTTAGAGGTACATTCTAGGAGAGACCTGAATTTGTTGAAAAAATTAGTAGTCGTGTGCATGACTTACGGCCCATTACAAAAAGAACACACAAAAAATAAAGGCAACCTTATATCGGTCATTGTTTCACCCCGGCAGAAAACATGTGGCAACTTCTGTGAACCCACACAGCACTGTTAAACAAAATTATGTGTGGCGGCGGCGTGGTCGTTCGTTAATCGGGGGTACTGATGTGATGTTTGGTCTCGTGACGAACTTCCTTCCTGGCGCCGTCCGGGCGCGTGAGGTCGGGGAATCGTCGCAAAAGGATGTGGTAGTGTGACATACCTGTGACTGTCTTAATGGAAGGAGCGCTGTCGTTGCTCCTTGTCCCCGTCGTGGTCAGGTTCGTCACTTGATCTAGTAATCTTCCGTTGCGGACATCAACCAGCAGCTCATATTTGGCGAGAAAGTCTGCTCCGATGATGGGCTTGGAGACGTCTGCAATGACGAAGCTCCAAGTAAAGTCGCGTCGCAATCCCAGATCCAAGTTAAGCGTTAGGCTGCCATAGGTAGCGATTGTGCTGCCATTTGCTGCTGCCAGTTCGTATGTTTCTTTAGTGAGACGTCCCTGGACAAGGCGTCGTGGGAAAACGCAGAGGTCTGCGCCGGTGTCTATAAGGAATTGTGTGCGTGTTACTCGGTCTGTAACGAATAGGCGACTTAATTTTGGCGGGCTGCAGGTGCTGGTCGCCATCAGTTGGAGCCCCGGGCGTTTCCCTGCGCGAGCTTACAGGGTTCCTTGCACTGTTGGGCGTTTGCTCCAAATTTTGCGTGGTACCAGCATAGGTCGTTGGAGTCCTGGGCGTTCCCCTGCGCGTGCTTACAGGGTACCCTGCACTTTTGGGCGTTGGCCCCGAATGTTGCGTGGTACCAGCATATGTCCGATGGTTGCGTACCCCTGGCACGGCTGTGGCTACGTGAAAGTCGCGACCTTGGGCCGTTGTAACGGCGCACCGGGGTCGTATCCCTGGGTTGGCGATCCCTGACTGCCATGATGTCCATTCTCCGGCGCAGATCGGCTATCGTCTCTTGCAGCACTTCGTGTGCGGTTGGCCTTCGAACTTCACTGGCGGAGGGCATCGCCGCAAGATCGTCGATAGCGTCGGCGAGGTTCGCTACTTTGTCCAGCGAGGCTTCCTGCTGTGTGGCCAGAACCACTTGCATGCTCCGAGGGAGTCTGCCCATCCATAAGGTCTTCAGCACCTCATCGGGCACAGCGCTGCCCGCGAGGGTGCGTAGATGACGGAGGAACTGGGAAGGTTTTCGGTCTCCCCGCTCCTCGTGCTCCAGGAGTCGCCTTGTTTTCTGCTCCTGGGTAGAGCTGAGGCGCCTTGTTAGTTCGCTCTTTAAGAGGGCGTAGGCGCCATCCTCTGGGGGCTTTACGATGATGTCCCGGACCTCCTGAGCGTACGTGGGATCCAGGGCCCCAAGGATGAATCCAAATTTCGTGGCATCCACGGTCACCTTTGCAGCCTCGAAGCTGCGTTCCACCATGGCAAACCATAGTTCCGGATCGTTCGGGACAAAATGGCGGGATGCGAACAGCCACGCGGTCGACCGCCGGAGTGGTGATCGTGGCGTTGTTTGGTATTTCGTCAGCCGGCACTTGATTGCGTGATGCGTCGTCTTGTTGCGCCATTTTTCAACAAACTTCACTTATTTGGTAATGTAAATGTTCATCTGAGGCTCCCGGCGCAGTGAACGTCTCTTATGCTGCAGCTACATTAGCGGACGGAGAATCGTGTCGCGTTGGTTCACTGAAAAAATCGTCATCGGGTATACGCGATGTTCTTGGCTACATTAGATCCATGTCGCGTTGGCGCTCACATCGTGCCGGGTGATTTTGTTGAGATGGGCTCTGTAGTATGACATCAAAGAATCTTTTTTCTTCTTCATTTCTTCTACCGTGGTAGGCCAACTGAGTTTATTTTTAATTCTGCCCCACGCATCATGCACAAAGTGTTTCTTTTTTACTAGGGTTACTAGGATTCCATATAATAGTCTCCATTTCATAAAATTGAATAAATTCTAACACTTTTTCGTTGCTCCAGTCCATTCTGCACAAAAAATTCGACAAGTGCGTCCGTTCACTTCAAAGTCCAGACTTCACTGAAGACGAAGACTGAAATTACGCAGATGTAGCCACGCAAGCGAATATTGTCGCCACAAAATCCTTTGATGCGCGCCAGTTTACCGACAGTGCCCCGATAGGCAATCGTCATCGCCCGTTTACTACGCGATGCTACGATCTACCCGGCCACACTTATCGCGATAACGCGAATATTCGCCATAGCCCGCTAATGTAGCCGCAGCATTAAGGGCACTTCGGCAATGCGTCAGGAGGAAAGTTCAGAAAATTACACTTTTTCACTCACTCGTTTGCGTGTTCAGAATTCACTTTTCGCGGGTCACCAATGTGGGAAATCGACATCCACGAATGAGGAACAACAGGTGAGGAATGAAAGATAATGTCCGAATAGATATTTATTGGGTTCTGAGGCGGAGCTCAAAGAACACAAGTCATACATAGCAAACACATATAAAAGGGTACAATGAAAATTGATTGAGAGACGCGAGAGCGGTCGGTTTAAAGCGGTTATCGATAGCGCGTCCGGCGGGGATCTGTCGATCGCCGCACGGACTTTCTCGAAGCTTCTCCAATCTTCGTTTTCTTTTCTGCCGGGCTTGGCAGCACCGGCGATGTGGCGTGACACTGGTGACGTGGAGTGACGTCACGGGGTTCCTGCCGTGTGCAGGGCTGTTGCCAAGGTACGGGGCAGGGGTGTCGCCACATATCATTGTAAAATGTTTCATACAATGTTTTATTACTGTAATAATAATAATAATTGTTGGATGATTTCTATAGTGCCATTTTTGTGAGAAAATCACCTCAAGGGTTCACAATTTACTTTACAATTCATATTACAAGTGGCTTATTACTAAGATTGGTAACTAATGTAATGACTTACAACTAAGACCTATATGACTAGTGACTTAAAAACTATACTTATTTTTATAATCGAGTACAAAACTGCTCTAATCGTATTATTACTTACGTAAATAATTATTTATGACTATTATACATATTTACATTATTTACAAACATATTTACATTAACAAACATATATTGTTATGATTACTGCCCGTGTTGTCAGTGTGGGTTATGAAAAATATTTAAAAACAATCTAAGTAAATTATGGACTGTGTAATGACAAACTACTGAAGAAATGCAGTTATTTTTCTGGATATGACAATTTGAAAAGATGAGTTTTTAGCTTTGCTCTAAACTTAGATTTGCTGTCGATATTTCGCAAATATGAAGGGAGTTTGTTCCAAGCTGTTGGGCCTGCCACTGCAAAAGCCCGGTCTCCGAAATTGGTATTGGGATTGCGCATGGGTACTGAGAGTCTACCTATGGCTTTGAAGATGCTGATCGAAAGGTTGCTTGCCTGGTATTGACATCGTTTTGAATGCACAGTTCCGACAGGTAGGGCGGCGCCATGTCGTGTGTTACTTTAAAAACCATCCAGCAGAGTTTGAATTGGATTCTCTCAGGATACTTAAGCCAATGAAGATTACGCAGATGTTGGGAAATGTGGGAATATTTGGAAACGCCGGTTATCAGTCTTGCTGCAGCATTGAAAACTGACTGAAGTCTGTCAGTGTAAATTTTAGGGAGATTTGCATATATGCCATTGCAATAGTCCAGTCGTGATACGACATAAGAGTTTACCAGCATCTTTGTGGCCTTAGTCAGTATATTTCTCCTTATAGATTTGATTTGGCGTAGGTGAAAAAAACCTGGGCTTACTGTTTTATTAATTTGGGATTTAAGAGAAAGATCTTGGTCTAGATGTACACCTAGGAGTTTAACGCCATTTTTAGGGATAATGTTACAGCCAGAAGTAATAAGAGTAGATTTATCTAATATTGACTGACGCTTTTTTGTTGCTGTCCAAAGAAGTTCTGTTTTGGTTGGATTTAGTTTTAAATTGTTCAAAGACATTCAGTCTGTTATGGCAGCGATGCATTTAATAGTGATATCTTTTAATTTATCTCTCTCGTTCAGTGCACAGTAGAAATAGATTTGCTGATCGTCAGCGTGGCAATGAGAAAGAAGTCCGAATGATTCTATTATTTTGGCAAATCGTTGATGAACAAATTGAAAAGTAGGGGTCCCAGCACTGAACCCTGGGGGATTCCAGAAGTGAGGGTTACAAAGGGAGAGTTTTTACCACCAGCTAGTACAGATTGTGTTCGGCCAGAAAGATAAGATTTTATCCATTGAATAGTTTCACCACCCAGTCCAAAAGTTTTTTCCAGTCTTTCGATGAGGATATTGTGGTCGATGGTATCAAATGCAGCACTCAAATCTAATAATAATGATAGTAAAGCTAACTTACCTGACTCATTTGCAAGCATCAAATCTGACAACACGCGCAATAGTCCAGTCTCGGTTGAATGATACCTCCTATAAGCTGACTGGTACTTCGATAACAGTTCATTTTTGGCCAGATGGGCGGTTATCTGCCTGATCACAATTTTTTCCAGGACTTTTGAGATGAATGGTAAATTTGACACTGGACGATAATTACTTAAATCTACAGAATCTAATTGGGGTTTCTTTAAAATTGGGTAAACAAGGGCTTTTTGAGCAGTTGGGGCACCTCGCCTATCTCGAAAGTTTTGTTAAAAAGGAACACTAGGAATGGCTCTACATGTTTCAGACACTTTTTGAGTAGCCACGTTGGAATCGGGTCTAATGCACATTGTTTGTTCAAAGAACTAGACACAATTTTGGTGACTTCCTCCAATGTAGTGTGTTTGAACTTCATTAGAGATTCGCCGTTTTAACCTCTGACGTGCCACGCTTTTTTGGAAAAATCACACAGAAATTACCTACCTGACACTTTTGCTTATAATTGGTGTAAAAAATTTTTTTTTTTTTTTTTAATTCTGTTTGCCAGATAATGTATCTTATTATTCATATTTATTACATTATAATATCATTACAAGTTTTCCTAGAATAGCTAACTAAAGTAAAAAAATTATGTAAAAATTTTCTCATTCCGGAAAAAAATCGTAAAAAAATATATTTATACGAAAATGAACTGATTTTTTTATTTCTACACAAACCTGAATAGACACCCTACATAAAAAAAAAATCCAAGGGTGATTCCGAAAAAGTTATGACATTGGCACCTCTTTGAAAATGTAAAATATTTTCATCTTTTCAAGAAAAAATTTTTTTGTGTCTGATTTCTTGAGTTTATGGTAACAATTCTTTCACATTTTGATAGTTTATACAATTGTTGTTACTAATAATATTTTTTTGTAGTAGAAACCCGTAAACAAATAATGCTAAAAATATAATTAGTCATTATGACGTAAAAATTTTGACATTTCTAGGAGAATCTTACGAACTGAATATTTAGGAGATTTCGTTTGCGAAATATTTCGAAAATTACATGAAAATAATGTAGATAAAACGATCTTTCTGATGATATCTCAAACTTATTCTTTCCAGAATGAATTTATATCAAAAACAATGAAAGAATGTACAGTATACTTTAGCGACTTTAGACATGTTTTGACACTGGTGTAATCCAAGATGGCCGCCGCTCCGTATACAGACGAGCTTCAAAGGTACAGTCTGAGGCCAAATTAAAAAAATAATATTTTTTTAATTATATTTATTTCAATTTCACATACAATGAAAATACACATCATACATTTTTATAATAACAAAATATACATTTTTATAGTAACAAAATATAATCCTACTAATATTATAAAGATGGCTGATATACTCTGATGGCTCCCACTCAACATCGTCATCTACCATTGGTGGAAGTTCATCGGAGGTGAGGGATTCAACCTCACCGATTTCGTCACCAGCACCGTCACCATTCCCTGTCACTTTCAGTAGGGTTATTCTCCTCGTAACCGATGAACTCCATCAAGATGTTGTTGGATACCTATAGACGGAAAGAAAAGAAAAATATATATAGCTGTGTAAAGTGCTCTTGAGGTAATACAAGAAAAAAATGGTACTGTATAAGTTAGCCAAGTGTTATTATAATTACCTTCGTGGGAGCCGTCGAGAATGTTGAGGATGTTGAGGGTGTTGGACCGTCGCCGCCGTCATGTGCCCAGCCAGGAATCTGAAACTATAAACATTTATCGTTACACTTATGTCTTTCAATTTTGGAAAGGATGAAGCGTACAACCAACCTAATAGAATTACTACTAATACACAACATACCGTCGTGCCATTCTATAACAATAGAAACAATCATAAATGTCTACATCATATTATATCATCATCATATAATATAATAATCATCAAAACGCTGTATTTATAAATATTTTATAATTTTGAAGAAAGTTCTTTATAACCTTGCAATTTTTTTTCCATAATATATAATAATTGTTTTTGCACACCCTATATAACTGATCAATTTTTTAACTTATATTTATATAAATATAAGTTAAAAAATTTCTCATGTTCCCAACACTTCGAGAACGATAATGGCGGAAGCGTTTCTGACCTTGTTCTTGGTACAGTTTCTTTATAGATAAGCGTCAAAATCGCGATCAAAAAGTTTTTTGTGTTGAAATTTGATACTCGCGCGCCGGCGCGTCAACGGCACTGGACTCGTAAATAAATATCAATTTTACGCAATACTGTATAGCTTCATAAAAAATGTACGTTTTTCAAATAGAACCGCTAGATGTCAGCGCTGTCGAATTTATTACTTCAAAGCTGTCAATCAGGAATCGCACGCACACACTTGCAAAAAACATCAATGTGTGCGTGAGTATGACAAGCGTCGAGAATGTATTTATTTCTATTATTTCTAACTAAATATTCACGAAACAAAAGCTTTGATACATAACACAATAGATTTCTTTACATAATGACGTAAAAATCTCTATAAATATTGTTCGAGAAACGTCAGAATTCAGAAACCCGCCAGAATTTTTGAGACGTCATCACTCGGAACTTTGTTTTTCGTAAATTACAAACTAAATATTGACATAACAAACACTTTCATATAATCTCAATTGATTTTCCTACAAAATGATATACTAAACATTGCCAAATAAACGATATTATCACCCGTAAACTGAAATACTAAACGTAAAATATTTCAAACCAAATGATGCGGTCACTTTGGTGTCGTATTTCGTCGGTTTATTTTGAGATATCGTGTATTATTTTTACCAAAACACATGCCACGCACAATAAAGTATGAATGAAAACAACATTACTTACGTTTCGTGAATAAATTCCGTATTTTTCGGCGTTTTTGTCAGATCGAGCGCACTCCCAACTTTCCGCAGTTTGACATTCCAAAATGAGTGACGCCAACTTCATGTATGATGAATTCTTGTAATTAATTCCGACCGGCTAGATGTTTTTCATGTTCCCAACACTTCGAGAACGATAATGGCGGGAGCGTTTCGGACCTTTTTCTTGGTACAGTTTCTTTATACGATATAGTTAAAATCGCATCCAAAGTATAATATCTTTTGAAATTTGACCGGCCCGCGTTATCGAGTTCCTGGCACGTCACAGGTTAAGTGGTGAAGTTAGGTGGATGTGCAGACGCCATCGTTGAAGCTACTCGTCCAGACAGATACGATGTCATCCATTGGAGTACATCACCTCGAACGCCAAATTCGGTTTCTAGCACATTTAATAAAATACTATGATCTACCGTATCAAATGCCGCACTCATGTCAAGAACAGATACCAAACACAACTTTCCTGCTTACATGATCAAGTCTGAAATTATCCGCAGAAGAACAGTTTTCGTTAAATTAAACTGTCGATAAGCGGATTGATTTTTGGCAAATAAACCGGCAGAGTTCAAATACCCCACTAATTGTTTGGCAACGATTTTCTTAAGCAGTGGATTTTGTCTTGGAAAAAGTCGGAGAAGTCCTTTGGACTGAACGCGGCTGTAGTTGAGTTTTCGGACTCACCCGTGACAGTTTTAAGCGAGTTCCAAAGTCGCTGGGGCTCAGAATCTTCGCTCTCAAACTTCGTCGTCCAGTACTCTGATCTTTTTCTTCAAATCATCTCCCTGTACTCCGATTGTACACTAACCCAAACTTCCCTTTGGTCGGATAGTTTTCCGCTCCGGAAAATCCGATCAAGTCGGCGCCTGGTCCTCTTCTTTTCCCGGCATTCTGCATCAAACCAGGAATCACACTTGCGAACAGCACAAGTTTTGGTCGAAAAGGGGGCATGTTTGTTTATAAGAGCAGTTAAGATACCATTATATACTTCCACTAGACCGGATGTCGAAATGACATCGCTATTCAAATCATATTGAGGGTGGATGACTTCAGCTCTTCCTTGAAGAGGTCGAAGTTAAACTTTCACCAAGCTCTGGTCTTCTTCGTTTTGTAGACAGGTTTGGAAGGATTAAAATCTACTTCCGTACGTACAAGCCTGTGGTCCGAAAGTCCTAAGTCTATGACTTCGGTTATTAGTAAAGACCGGATTATATGCAACAAAAATAGCTAAAATATGCACGAAAATCCATGAAAAGGGCCAAAATATGCAACATGAAATAATACAGGAAGTCATATTTTTAAGTATTTTTTTTATTTTAGTAAGCTATTAGTTCCCAAGGATAACAGTCGTATTTTCGAAAATATCAATTACAAAATGTATTTAACAATGAAATTTACAATTTACCTTTAAAAACGTATATGACTAAGTACTGTTCTAAATGTTCTGTAGACAAATTGTGTCTACGATCGCTTTACATATTTTTGTAAGCGGGAAAAGGAGCGTTCTACTTCTATTGATGTGACTTGACAGAATTTAAATTTGGGTGCGATTCTTGGACTTATTTTGCCGTGCAAAATTTCACCTGCCCCGTTGATGAAGCTATCAATTTGGCACAAGGGTTCAAACCCTGGGTTCTTGTTCAGTAAGTTTTCAAATTTTTCTTTGAGTTTATGCGGGAATAGCTTTGGCAACGAGGAATTCATAAGGCGAATTTTCTTCATAACTAGAGTAGATTCATTCAACGCCAATCCAAACTTTTTCACTAGTCGTGGGGTGATAAGATCACTAGCCGCGCATTTAGCCATCTGACATTTATAGTGTCACTATGTGAACGATGAAGGAGATTGAGCGTAAATATGCAAGATCTCAATTTTTTTGCTAAAATATGCAACTACCACTGAAAAGGGTCTAAATATGCAAATGCATATGCAAATATGCATTTGCATATAATCCGGTCTTTAGTTATTAGCAATGGGTCTGTGTTCCTCGAAATAAAAATATCTAATATTCCACCTGCATTATGAGTCGGAATATCAACCCATTACGTACATCCGTAGCACTCCAAAACATCAATAAATTTAATCGTATTACAGTCCATTTTTCTGTCTAGCCTGATATTTAAATCCCTGGTTATAAAAAGGGCACCCGATAGGGCGTTTACCCGCCCTAAAAGTTATGCAAATTCTACGTAGAATTCTCCAGTGATAATCCTCGACCCCGGTCGGTAGATAGTGATCAGGGTGAAAGACGCTCCTGATGTAGAAATGCAACACCCCAGAGATTCAAAGGTATGATAATCTCCAATGTTTATTCTTGATACGCGCACTCGACGCGCGTTATTCGCACCCCTCCACGGTTCACAAAGGAGATATTATTGTTTCTTGGGTCGTCCGGTAATTTCCGTCTTGCTTGTTCTACGACCGTATAGCCAAGGGCTCGTAGCTTTTTTTATGGAGGTGGAGTCATAGTTTTCATGCCACGTCTCAGTGATCGATAGGATGTTCAGCTGCTTCTGGTCAATAATATCGTGAACATCGTCCACCTTATTGTTCACTGACCGTGCATTCCAATTTGCCACTGCAAGTCGGCGGGTTTTTAAATTTGCATGGCGCTGTACGGAAACGTTTGTTACCGTGGTTTTAATTTCATTTGTTTCCCATGGTCAGGGTTTTGGGTTACCGCACTGGTTTCTCCTGATTTATTTATGCAGTTGCGTCCCCCCCGACAACCTCTAAATCTAATAGTCTTAGCAGGATTTAGCTTGTAAAAGTCAAGTTTTGCAGCCACCGAAGATTTTACTGCCACATGAGTATTTTTTAAACTTATTATTTCTGCTCTTTCGTAAACAATCACCATATTTATGCCACAGACGGTGGGTTAGTAACACATTTACATTATTAGGTACGAGTACATTTGCCAGTAACAAACAAACAATGGTCGGCCCTAACACTTGACCCGGCGCCAGAAGGGATGAACATGTGGCCGATGGTCAATGGTCACTCACAAGTTATACAGTCTGTAGCACTATCTAGAGACACTGTAAGATTGATTTTGAAATCATAACGAACATTATTCTAGAATTACGTCTAAACTGGTAACTTTAAAATTATTTTAATTCTATTCGCTTAACCTAAAAATTATTTGAGAATTTCTCAATATTTTTATAATAAACTAAGAGCTATTGTAAAAAGCCTCCGGCTGCAGTGAAGCGCCTAGCTATCTACCTGTTCGTAAAATGTTTACGAACAAAATTTGACAGCACAGTCCGACGTCATCCTTCCTTGTGTGCGGGGTGGTGGGACGGGCAGCGGGGCAGCATGGACGCAGTTAAGGGTGCGGAGGTCGCCAGATGTTTCCAGAGAACGGTCGCTTCTGCGGTCATAATGTAGCATCGGAGAAAGCAGGCATGACGCGGGCAGTGGGTGCGGGGTAGGCGAGGTAGTGTAGTATTAGTGCGGGGTATGCGAGGGACACAACCCAACTATCCAAGAGTCGAAGTGATGGTCACATCTGGCAAATGCTCATGCCAGTTTGACATTTTAGCAACTGCATTAAAACTGTATTGTATAATTATCTGTATTATTTAGTACACATATTTAAAAAATCGTTACACATCCACACTATTCACGGAAAAATTATTTTTAATGCACCTACACAACTTTCACATATTAAGGAAC
Source organism: Limnephilus marmoratus (assembly GCA_917880885.1). Lineage (NCBI taxonomy): Eukaryota > Metazoa > Arthropoda > Insecta > Trichoptera > Limnephilidae > Limnephilus > Limnephilus marmoratus. The sequence goes on along the minus strand of OU862931.1, from coordinate 16,417,102 downwards.
ATGTTTGGATATTCTGAAGGGCTATTTATGATATGTTATTTGATATCAAATATTGCATTGTAACACACACATATGCTTACTAAAATGCATCATACTACTATGTTGGAATGGAAGTAAAGTAAGGTGAGTAATAAAAATTAAAGGTACTACAAATTTTAATATATTTTATTCTCGGGCAACTAATTCAAAGCATTCACAACTTCACAAATAGATTTTGATACAGTAGATTGCGATACTGCCATATTTAAATTTGACCCAACATGATGTTGGTAAGATCCTGTGCCAAAAAAATTCAACGCAATTAAAATCTGAAAAAAAAAAACTATGTTTTATTATCGTATCACTGATTGAGTACAAAAAATGATTTGTTTGCATATAACAGGCATCATTAATTGTTCTTACCTTCGTTTTAACATTTACAGACTTGATTTTATACGGTTCTTTCATCAAAGGCGACAATAGGTCAGTTAATTTGAGCACCAAATATTTAGACAGTCAAAAATTTTTTATAAACAGTTCATTACTCAGACTAAATGCATCACACTTGAAAAAGTTTTTCTTGGTGGCCTTTCAGTTAAATACAGTTCCATGTCTTCGATCGCTGGTATGTACGTCAAATCTTCAAAACTCACCATTTTTATAATAATTAACAAAAACACGACACAAGCTAACCGTACAAATAACACTTTTTGACAGTTGATCTACTGCTAAAACCAATAGTCAAATTATCTACTGCTTTGTAATAGATAATTATCTGTTAGAAATTCCAACATACGCTTTATATCGAAAATTAGTAGATAATTACTAGATGATAGAAAAACCATAGACAACGTACATAATTATCGCATGCGAGCAATTATCTACTGAAATGAAAATTGGGTCCCAGATATGCAAGTTTTACTACCCATTCTTCTTTTTTAAACAGGGAAGCAAAATCTGAACCCTGGGTCTCTAAAATGTCTGGGTTTCATTTTTTAGCTCTTAAATCTGAAAAAGCACTTTTTGGCGAGAAAGTCTCATCATACTTCTGTATGGAACATTTGTCGGCGGCATGTATCTTTTCGGCGGGAGATTTTTTCAATGTAAATGAGTCTTTCAGGCTAATAATTATTACTTATAATAATAGTTCTACCTTTCAGTTCTTGAGATAGGATGAGTACCAGTTATCGGTGGTAACATTTCTATTGCTGTTGTAAAAGGGTTTACACAAACGGAGCGCTGCGTGGACCCTAACTATCTTCATCTAAAATCTAAATCATCTAAACGTATGATATGTTCATCGATATCATCATATAAAGTGCTGCTAATAATACTCTGCCTCAATTTTCATCTCGTGTTTACGACAATTTTTCCAGTCATCAGCAATAATGCTATTAGAACCATTTTCTGTCAGCTCTTTTTTATTGACCGTGTTTCTGACATTCTGAGATGCAACTTTTCTTTTGGCCTGTGCCCAAATTAGTTCAATCGGGTTTTGGTCACAGTGGTAAGGGGAAGTCTTACAACCGTGTGACCATGCTCCCCTAATACTTCATCAATATCGTATACAGGCTCATGCTTTTTAACCGGCGCCAACAATGATGGTTTCCTTAATGATTTGTCAAAAACAATGTTGTTATGTAATAACCATGCTTTTATGTCATTAACTCTCGTTGAGGTTGTTGGTGCCTTGTTCCTCAGAACACTGTGATAAGGCGCATTATCCATGACAATTATGGACGCCTCCGCTATATTAGGTATGAGCTTCTCGACAACCCACTTTTTAAAATTGTGTGCATTCATTTCTGAATGGTAATACTCTTTTTTGTTTGTTCACTAAAAATTAATAGGGCATGAGGGACAAAACCCATTGTAACGTAATTATTTTCATGGTTATTCTGTCGTTACTTGCTCAGAATGAGTATTATGAATTTCGGCGTGCCGTTGGAACGACTGAGAACAAATTCAAGTTGCCTGGACGTTTCTCGATTTATTACTGTTACTATTATTATTACTGGCATGTTTACAGCCACGTACAATCCAATATCACCGAGGACAGCTTTGATGAAGATTGCAGGCGCTTCTTAAATGACATCAACAGTCTAGAACTGCGGGTTATATCCTTTCAATTCTCAGAGCTGGCCATCGGACGCGTTGTGATCAGCGGGCCTCTGTGGGTGGACCGGAATCTCGGCTCCTTCAAGGTGTCATGGGCATGCGAAGCGGCGGCTATCTGGAGCCCTTGTCGCTGAGGCTGGAAGAGGTGTGCCATATTAACTATCGCAAGCTACGAATGATAATTTGGAGTGGATTCTACTAAAATAACTGAATTATCTCTCTCTCTCTCTCTCTACACCTTTTTGAGGTTGCAATTGAAGGTATAAATATAGTTCATTTTTTGCTTGTCAATAATAACAAGTACATTTTGTTTAATGTGAGTTCTTTTACATTACATCAGATAGTAGCTTTCTTTTTATCCCACGTAGGACCCTGAAATAATAATGAGGGCTCATGCATACGGAATTTCTTTGCCAACGGAGCAAAGATGCGTGTCACCATTTGGCTTTCAATGTGGACAATGATCCAGCGTACTTTTATCTTACCTTTTGAAATATCGTGCTGAACTCCTGTCACATCGATAGATTGCCAGCATTTTTTTTAACTTGTAGGATGAATGGATATAACTTTCATCCGAGTAAATAATATTTTTTGCAGTTCTTCAGGTAAATTTCGGTTATCCATGATAATTTTTAAATAATGCTCTCTTTTCTCTGCTATATTTGTTTTTTCAATAAGTGCAGTTCTGTTTGTTTTGCACTTTTTATAAACAAAGTCGATGGAATGCAAAATTTTTCGTAAATATTCCCGGCTACCATCAAATCCAATGTCTTCTTTGAGTACGGTTAGTAAAGTTCTTAAAGTTGGGACTTCTTTACGTACTATGTAAAAAAATGATTTTTTTGACGAATGGCACAAATGTCAAAATCATCCAACTCTTTTTTAGAGCACCCCATTTTCCGTTTTCCCGGTGTTTCAAATTTTCCATCTGCTTTTTCCCCTTCCTTGACGATTCGCCTAACTGTTACAGTAGATAATATTCATTCAGAAAGAAAGAAAGAAAGAGAAAATTAATAAAAAAGTTACTTTTCTATGAGTTTAAAGAAGTTGCATATTATTATTTTTTTAAATTCCATTTTTCCCGTGGCTTCACATGAACTGTCAAATGAAAGTGTCAAATTCGGATTTTTAAGCATAACCTCAAATCAGATCGTAATGGTTATAATCGCACAAAAATTGGCATAAATCTTGTAATACTAATGGAATTGATTAAACAAACTATACTACGTACCAGTCATTTCTGCAGTTCGTTTGTAAACATCTTCTAAATTAGACAGAAGCTTCTTTGCGTGATATTCGGCTAAGCAGCGTTGAAAAACGCAGTATATAACTCCTCTTGCATCACTACGTATTGGTTTGTTCATTTTAATTAAATTCAAACAATGCACAGGCAAACAATGAAAAAAAAAAATTAAATGAGCGATCTTCTACTCGGATGTAGACAATAAATCAACCATAACACGCGATAACATGACAGCCACAGGAAACGTCATACACAAAGCGAGTAATTCGGTGCTTCCATGCTAATGAAAACATTTAGTTCCAATTTAATAAATTTCTAGACTTAATTTGCACTGTTTACATTGATACCTTGATTATTTTCTTTGTTTCTTTGACAAACACACCTTACATTTCGCCGTTGCTGTAGCTGTTTTCACAGTTGGAGGTATTTTTTCCATGAAATGCCTTTCTGTGAGTCGTGATGGCAATTCCGCATTCCTTTTCCATTTGATGGGCATGAGGGCACATCACGTTTATGTTCACTGATAGGTTGCCGAATCACCTCCAACTGAAACTGTGCTAGCGGCATACGTTTTCGAGAATGTTGACGGTGAAGTATATGAGCATTCAGAAGTGCAAGATCCATTAAGTGGAAGAACATTTTTTTATACCACCTCATTGTCTTCCGTGATGTGTGTACACCCGACAAAACCATGTCTGATTGGTCAACAACGCCCATGTTGAACACATTCAGGTTTGATTATTGGTTCATTTTTGTATGTCTTTTTGCCTGTATCGGTTAGAAGAGCTGGATGAAGAGTTGTCAGCAAAGATACCTCCCTTTTATCCTTCCAGATTTGTGCCGAAATAGTGTCTGTACGAAAAGCTTTCATTTCCCCCGTCTTTAGTTTTTCAGTCATCTTTGGCATTCCTTTTGGGCTTCTTCTTACGGGTACCACAAGCATTTGTTTTCCGGTCATGGAGCTTTTGAAATAAAATTGGACTACTGTACCAATTATCAATGTATAATGTATGTCCCCGATCCAAATATGGCTCCATGAGGGTCATAACTATACTTCCTGAAATACCGATGTGTGGATGTGTTACAATATTCTGTTGTTTGTCCAGTATAAACAATGAAATTCAAAACGTATCCTGTTGCACAGTCACACATCACAAAAAAATTTATCCCAAAACGGCTAGCTTTTGATGGAATATATTGACGGAATGATGGTCTTCCTTTGAACAGTGGCAAACTTTCGTCAGTGCATATATTCTAAGGATACATGTATTCTCCATTTATTTATTTTTTAAATAATCAACAATGAATCTAACTTTGAATATCTTGTCCCCCCTGGTTGTTGAGTATTGTCACAAAACTGAAGCATACGAAGAATCATTTGAAATCTATTTCGTGACATTGTATCTGAATATATGGGCGAATGCAGTAAGATATCTGTAGACCAGTGATCTTGATTCTTATTCCTGGAATTACGGGCCATCAAGTTACACAAAGCCAAAAAAATGTATATTGTGACATCGGTCCATTTTTTCAACCTCCAACTCAATTGATTGCATTTGGATTTCACTTACTGATACTGGTATTTGTTTCGTTTGCAATAAAATTCATAAGCGTATTGGTCATGAAAAGTTTGAAGAAATCTACTTCTCTGTTTCCAACATTTTCTATGTTTGCTCCGGATCTTGAGCCACTGAACCAATTTATTTTAGGAACAAAATCATCGGTTTCCCGTTCAAAAACTGGTAGAGATTCATCAATAATGGAAGACATATCTTGTTCTTCCTCACTAATGTCGAAATCAAGATCACTGTCATCCGACTCAGCAGTGCGGCCTGCTTCATCCATGCAAATTTTTTCATACATCTAGTACGCAAGAAAAATATAATTTAAGTTACAGTTAAATTTACAAATAGTTTTTAAAAATACATTTTAAGAAAAACGGATACATAACTTGGTTTAAGGTGACTAAAATAATATTGGTATGTGGGGTCAAACATTATTTGATTGGTAGCTTGTAAATTTCTCATTGTGCTTTCCCCATAAAAATATTGACTGATACTCTGATGATGTTATCGTCGCAGTGTTGGACATAGACAGTTCCGGACGTTCAGCTTAAATAATTATGTGATGAATTAGATACTAAATCAGAGAGTTTTGGTTTAATACTATTGACGACCCATTCTAATTTTATGGAATCTTTCAATGGTGTCTTTTTTAATCTTGGATCCTAAAAGGTAGCCTCAGCTGTTATGCCTGGCCTGGACCAAGATGTTTTTTAATTTGAATTTTTAAGAGTTCAACTAAACTAAAAAGCTATGGATACAATTCGGCATCCACAACCTTGCTATTGGCACATCATTCCATCACCTTATAATACATTATTACTTTGGAAGATGTGACTTTAGCGTCTGCGGACATATCGCGGGTTATCTCTTCAATGAACACATTTCACTTTTTTCCCTCCATCTTGGTACTTCAGAAAAGTGACACCAAATTTCGCCTCTTTTTCTCGAAGACATTTCGACTATTCAATACGCTCGAAGTTCCTATAAAACTATGGTGTTCATTAGAAGATACCGAAAATAAAAGGTACCACTCGGTTTTCCTTTTTCATGGAAATGTTTGCAAACCATATCCCTGTTATATTGTTGATAAGGCCCACAGACCGACCTCTCTATGGACTGCAACTTTGTGTTGTATGAAGTGAGAATGATAAATGCATCCCATCATCTTTGCAGTATTTCAACACTACAATCGATAAATGGGATGAAAGAAGTAGCAAAATGGGCTTTTCTTTTGTACATCAAACTTGCTTTGTGAAGTGCTGAATGAAGAGCAAAAAGCTCTCCTCTGTTTTCCAACCACTTGGCTGAGCAGCTCCAATACATCCAGGTGGTCAATCAGTAATAAACTGCGTTTTAAAATGCTTTTGTGGAAATAATAAAAGTGGTGAAACAGAATTCCTATTAGCATTAGCTGCAATGCCACTGCTCCAACTTGCCGTGCCCCTTTCTCAGCTAATATTTTTTTGGCTTTTGCACTGTTGTTATTCCTGTTTTGTCAAGATTCCAAATGTCTTGGCAATCAAACTTGAACCTCTCAAGAATATTACAAAGGTTATCATAGAATAGATCAACATTGTGCTTGTTAAAGCTAGTGGCGTGACTCAAACTCCTTGCTTCTGCACGGATAGACAATGAATTTTTATTCCTTTACATAAAGCTGATCAACCAATCTTTCGTGGCGCTTTGAGTTTTCTTCCAGTTTTCTGGACTTTGTGATATTTTGGCATGCATACTCATATTCAAGCTTTTTTATATCAAAATTCAAAATTTAAAAACATTTATTGCATAACTTATAAAAGTCATAACTTATAGGTACAATCTATTTCGTTTCCTCGGGAACCTGCGAATAGTTTACTAGTATCCCTTATAAGTACGTGATTTAGGACAGAGCGTTCTATGTAACTTAGCTTGGTTCTGTTGTTAGGTGCTCCGTTACTGACCAGTGTACCTTCGTTCCTCACGTGTCTCCCAGCTGCCTGCCAAGTAAAAACACAGTATACGTTGGACACTATCAGCCTTACTAAAAAACCCAGTGAAAATTTTATTCAATTGACAAACGGCCGCGGATGTGAAAACATTACTAATTAAATTGTTCACGGAAAAAAATACACTTGGTTTACACAGTCTGAGAGGGTGGTTTATCTCTATTTTAGTAATAGAGATAAATAAATGATGTCTGAACGAAATTTGGAATTTTTCCAAAGTATTTTGAATGTTCTATATATTTCTTATTTTTGAAGGTGTCGTAAAAACAAATACCATTTATGAAAACTAGATAAAATTACCTTTTAGATTTGTGTAATTGAAATACACTTTAGTTTTAATAAACTGCCATATAAGATTCAAACGCAAAAAAAATGAATTTTTTTTTTTTTACCAAAACATATTTGATGAAAGTGTACAGAAATTTATAAAAAAAAAAAATTTAAAAATTCAGATATATAATGAATTTGAAACGAAACTGTCACCTCACTTTTTCCTCGTGCATACAATAAAAAAATAATAAAAAATTTCAAAGTTTTTATAATGCCAAAAAACTAACCTAAAAATATAACAGATTTCTTGCAACTCTAAAGACGTTAATTTCATTGATACGTTTAGGAACACATGTATTAGATATTAGTATTTTAAAAAAACACCACTTTTATGAAATTCTCATAAAATAAAATCCTTTAAATGTAAATTTGAATTTTCATGTTTTACATAAAATACTTATTGACATTTCAATTTTCAAAGTATGATTATTGTTATTATAACTTGACTAAAACTTATTAAAAACCACAAAAAACACAGTAAATATATCAATTATGCGAATGTAATAGTGAATTAGTCATATTAATAGATATTACGATCACATTTGTGTACACACACATCCGCGGAGTGAATTTTTTTGGCAGTTTCAACGCGAATGACGAATGCGCAGGCACCGCCACCTAGCGGTCCTGTAGGAAAACAAACAATTTACTATGTACACTATGAAAAAGTAATGTTATTGTGTTTTAGTGTATTTTTGTTTTATTCATGTTGCTGCAGCAACACAAGTTATCGGCCGTGCTGTGGTTTTTTTTTAGTAAGGCTGCATACGTATAGGTTATGAAAGTCAATTTTATCTCGCTTCCGCAAACCACAAATCAACTTTGATTCCGAAGGAATCTAGGACGCCAATCCACGACTATAGTCGTAGAATGTCGATCTGCAGCAAGCACGAGACGCTCCCTTCAGGGCGTGGGCATGACACTCCTAGACCTCGGCTCTGTAACCGATCGGCTATTTTGGGTAGGATCCCATGACCCTCTGCAGATTGACTGCCCTTCTGCTTCCTCGTCACTACGTACTCAATTCTGCTCAAATGGTAGCGACACTCTCCTGGAAACAGCGAGTTTCCATAAAATAGGGTTCTCTACCGGGTTCGCCGGCCGCGGAATGTGGAAATTATGCACGTAACGCTTTATTACACGTCAGGATGGCACGGATCATTACCGATCTCAATTTATCCAAGAGGCCCGCCACAGTAACACGCGGCAGAATATTGCCCGCGTTCGATCTACACGAACACACTCACGTATTTTCGTGGATTCATTGATAAATCCATTGTATCACAAATTAGTAAACTATTGTCCCCCGCGTATACTCGATCCAAACTTGCCCGAATCAATTAGCACATTCTTAACTAGAATTAGGTGACAAGTCGATTTGAAAGCGGGCCGCTCTCCCCGCTTACAAATCAAAAAGTGGAACCGGAACCGCTCCCCGCACTTCGCATAGACAAAAACCCGAAGAAAGTGTCGCCAACATTATTATATTTTTTTAAAGCCGCAGCTTAAGAAAGTACTTGAAGAAATAAAATATTTAAAATTGCTTCATAACATGCCTCCATCAACGTTTCTCGGTCCGCGGCCTCTGGTGCGTTGAAGAAGATGTTGCCGTTTATTTCTTTCAGCTAACCCAACAGTTACATGTTATATTACTAAACCCAATTACATGTTATATTATATGTAAATAAAAAACAGATAATTTATGTAAGGTACAAATGTGTTATAGTGTGATGACATTTGCCAAGAAAACCTGTATTGCTGGCAGATTCTATCAATAATTTTTTCGTGACCTTTAAAATAATTTTAGGTGCAGTGTTGTTTTGATTTGACACTGTTATATTACTTTTATAAAAAGACAAAGGAAGAATGTAGCTTTTAAAACAGTCTCTGAAAAACTGAAAATGTCAACATATTTTTGGGATCTAAAGGATGTTTATACCCATAAGAATTATATTTTCGCCAATTCAGTATATCAAAAACTGGGAAAAATGGGAATGATTTGTACTTGATTTTCATCAGCGATCTCAGCAGTAATAATGGACTAAATATTTCAATGTGTCGTAGATGTCTTTCAATCGGACTATGAGCAGTGTCAACTTATTGGACATTTCCATGTCCTGGCTCTGAAAACTTTTGATGTATTTCTTGAGGGTTCTTTCCAGAGGGTTCAGTCTTTAAAAAGCACAGCAATGCCATGCTCATATGGGAGTTTCTGTTTTCTGGGTAGTCTAAGTCCCTCTTGCCAATATTGGCGAATATGAGGAAGCCTAAACATACCCATCATAATATGCACGCCGAGAAACCTTTCCATTTCCTCAATCGAGGTGCAAACATTCCTGCAACTTTTCTGAACAGAGTAAAAAAGGTTGGTCTGTTCCACCATATTTAAAATAATTTTATCATCAATGAAATATTTGAAGTATTGATTCAGAGTTCACCGGTTCCAAATCTCGACGTCGCCAGCATACATCAGCCCTCGCAACTGCCTCTGGGGCAACGTTGTCTGCTTCCTGGGTGGGCTCTGCCTCATCCATGTCCAGGGGAAGATCCTCTTCCTGACTGTGCACTTCAGTGTCTTGAAAATAGAAAATGTTATGTTTTGAACACAAGATAAAATTAATGGATAATACGGTTTCATAAATATGCATTTAAATGTGGATTTTAAAGACTTTGCTATGTAATGGTACCGATAATGGCTAGAATGCCACATTACGTACTTACACATGGACTCATCTCAGGGTTCAGGGCTTCAGCTCCCCTCGGGTGAACAGGTTGATATATGCAATGAAACTCGGGGAATAGAGGACAATAGTTTATTGTACAATACTATGTGTTTAGTACATAACCAAGAATACGGTTTAAGACCTGAAAGGACCGGCCTATAACGATGGATTCTAATGGCTCAAGAGGAGAATAGGTTAAACCTGGTACTGAGGTGGGCAGGATCGGTGGCAGCTGGCTTCTACGGGGTGACTTCGGGCACCGGGGGCCCGTCAAGGCAGAGGCTGGTTTGTCCAGGACTTGCATGAGGGAGCCAACTGCTAGGACTTCAGGGGGCGAGAGGAATATCCGCGCCACTCAGGTCGGGTATTGAATTATCACGGCGGAATATGGCCGCGGCGTGGGTACTATATACTGAGCAATAACACGATATTTTGCGATATTCACGGCGGAATATTAATCACGGCAATAGTTATGGATCGTTACACAATATCAACTTTTCCGTAGCCGAACTCGGCCATTGTTTCAAGAACTCGACGCGAAGCGGGCAACGACTTTCTCGTGTCTTACAGCCGTCCGTTCGAGGCCAGGACTTGGGCGCAACTAGCCGGGCAAAAAGAGAGGAGCGTGCTTCTTCAAGCTTATATACCTTCTCCTCTGGTGGGGGTTTCGCCGTTGGTGTTCGCTACCAAGCGCGAATTACCTGTTTCTCAATCCGTGTAGCCTTCCGCTGGTTCCCAACTGTTTGACATTATGTGCGAACATAACACTTTCATTACTTAAGACGACTTCAAAGGCCATCCCAACTTCACGTGCGAGGGTTTGATGATCAATATAGCTCTCTTCTGCATGATAAAGGTCTTGGATTTCGTCTTCTTCCTCATCCCGCTCCAGCTAATGTCAGAAACATCTCCTTCTACCAAAATTAAAATTAATGAATCCTTCCTCACATGGAAAGAAATATTGGAAGAGTTTGCTGGAAGAACTGCCACTAAACAAGAATGCGTTCGGTTAGACAACAAGTAGTTCGGAATTAATTTCATTTTAAAATATTTTTTTATTAATTTACTTGGTAAACAAATGAAAATTGATGTTGAGTCGTCACTTTTTCACAAGAAGAAATATGTGGGGTAAATGAAAAAAATAACATTTTAAAATATGGAATTGACGATTTGAAAATTAATACTCATCTTCTGACTGACTCCAACTGCAACACATAGTTGTGATTATACTTTACTACAGAATAAAAAATACCTCAAAAATGTCCCCAATTCTGTCTATCGAACGTTGAAAATTTGTTGCTGTACTCTGAAATGACAAATAACCGTAAACCGTCATGTCGGACACACTCTTGTAATCTGGTCTCAGTATTTCATGCCACTCGCTGGAGAAGTTACGTCGGGATCGTCATTAACTTCGCGAACGATATTTTCTTTTAGTTCAGAGATGGTCACGAGGTCGGTTTCATACCCTTTACTTTTGAGGTACCCCCACAGAAAAAAGTCCATTGGAGTGAGATCTGGCGACCTGGGTGGCCAGAGGATGTCCACCGGAACGGCTAATCAATTTTTTAGGGAACAAATCACGAAGAAGCGCCATCGTCTCTAGCAGTGTGAGGCGTGGCGCCATCTTGCTGGAACCATGTGTATGAAATGGCAGGATGTTGTCTCACTTTTGGCAAAAAATAATCATTAAGCATGCGCTGATAAGAAACACCCCGTTCACAGTAATGGCTTGCCCTCGACGATTTTCAAAAAAATAGGGTCCGATTATTCCGCTGCTTGACAATGTATACCAAACAGTCACTTTGGGACTGTGAAGTGGCTATTTATGTTTTAAACGTGGGTTCTGTCCTTTAGGTGACCAATAATGGCAATTCTGCTTATTTACACTTCCAATTAAATGAAAGTAGGCTTCATTACTCCAAAAGATAGTGTTTACCGTACGAAATCGCTCTAACATTATCTCGTAGAAAATTTTATGTAAATTGTAATCATTAGGTTTAAGCCCTTGCACTATTTGATTCTTAAAAGGGTGAAATTTAAGGTCCTTCTTCAATATTTCGTGCACGATAGTTTTTGGAAGCCCTAGGGTAGCCGCTCTCTTGTTCACGAACTGACGTGGATTATCGAGCAAACTGTTCGCGAAGAGTTCGATGTTTTGATTTGTTTTCGACGTCCTGCTGGGTCCCGACCGTGGGTCGTTTGCCGCCGAACTTGTTGCCTGGAATCTCCGCACTCATGATCGAATCAAATCTTCACTTGGGGTGTCACGTAAACGTCGAATATTGTAACGCGTACTAAATCTTCGACGCGCAGTTGCACACAGAGAAATTCGAAATTTTAAACCTAATTCTGCCACCGGACACCCTGTACTTGTTTATTTATAATATTAACCCCTTTCGGCTTTTACATAATATAACATAGTGTATAGCAACAACATGAAAAATACAGCTCTAGTGAATTTGTGAAACAGAAAGAAATAGTTGAGAAAGACATATGTAGATATTAAGATAACAAAACGAAAATAAATGCTACAATATTTAAATATTACAATATTGTAAAGCTGGCTCTACACTCGCGCGCGAAGTCGCGCCATGAATTCACGCCATGAATATACGCCGCGATCCGCGCGTGAATTGTGTCCATCCACACTCGCAAAGCTTCAGTCTTGTTCGCGACTTTAACGAAGATGGATGACGACATGATTTCGCATTATCTCCAAGAAATGAGTTCATGGTTTCATAAGCAAACCATATGGGTTTGTAGATATCACTTGAGCTCGCACCGCTGTGGATAGAATCCTTTAATTTCTTTCTATACGATCTATAGCTCGACATAAGTGATTCCTTCTTTTTCTTTAACTCAGCTATAGGTATATCTAAGACAGCACTTATGCGTGTCCAGGCATCATGAACCATATTCTTATTTTTATGATCCTTGTGTTTCGACTGCCAGAGTATCGGCTCAGCTTGAACACACTCCACGAGGGTCAGTTCTAGTTCATTATACCACGTAGTGTTCATCTTTAGGAAAGCCAATCGCCAACGCACGCACAACCACTCCCTATGATGTCTTGTAAGCTACTGCGGAAAACTGCGACTGTGGATGCGTTCACATTCGCGCGCCGCAAACCCTTTGTCGCGGGCCAAAAAACCGACAAAAATCGGGGAATGGCGCGAAGCGCGAATGCGAAGATTGTGAAGGCGTGAACAAGATCCACACTCGTGTTTCGCGGCCGTTCGCGCCGCGAGTGTAGAGCGCGCTTAACAATGAAAAAATACATTTGTATATAATACATGCAAATAACTTATCTTAAAGAGGATAAATGATTTATTATTTCATACTTATATTTTATCAGCGACACATTCCATACATCTATGTGCGAAAACATATTGCCTAAGTTTTGAATTCTGTGTAGTGGTATATTGAAATGGGACATGGTCGTAGTATTGCCACAATAAAACGGTAGTACTGACCTTGTGTTTCTGGCTGGCACATTAAAATTTATGAGCGCCGAGACTTCAGGGCTGTTAATTTTATTATGCAAGATTTTAAATAAAAATACTAGATCGAAAACAGTTCTTCTGTCACTCAATTTTAATAAATTAGATAAACGCAGAAGATAGGTGTAGTTTAATTGTTCTTTTGGTATTTTTAGTATTATAATTATACTCCAGAATAACTAATAATAATAATAATCTATAACAATGTGATATTGTAAAAGCCTTCAAGGCGTGAATAAGCAAATAAAATAAAATAAATTTGAGAGTACTTGGGAGTGATTCGAAGAGAAATAGGAAATGCCTCAAAAATGCCAAAAAAATTTTGACGGCTCCCATTAGCTCCTTGAAGGAGTCATTGCTCGCCTCTTGAGCCTTTGCCACTTGGCTCCTCACATCTGGCGTGGCAGTCAACTTCCTTCTTTTCGCTATTTTTCTAAAGGTAGCATTCGGATCTCGGCAGTCGTGACTTGGCAGTCGTGACTTGGCAGTTGCGACAAGCTGCCGCGACCCATTATCACTGCTGCGCGGCGCTGCCAGAAGCTTTCGGATAGCAGCGTCCACGGCCCGGGCAGCGACTGCCAACCGCAGTAGTCAAGCAGAAGTCAGTGCGAACAGTTGTGCATTGCAGTCGTGTATCGAACATTAACTATGTCTGACAATTTCAATGAACGAAAGCGAGAACTCGTGAAGAGACTGATATAGAACAAAGAAGAGGATGATAAAATAATGTTGCTCTTTTCATCAAAAAGAAATAAAATCATTCATTATATGCATCCAGAGTCGATGAAGGCAGTTATCAAATCCTGATAAAATGGCACTTAAATCTAAAGGATCAGAAATTCAGGAAATATTGCAGACTAAATAAAACTCAATGTCAATTTGTACTTAGTTTAACCCTTTCAGACCTGAATTAAAACTGGCAGTGTAAAAAAATATTTGAAGCTTGATTACAACTCTGGGAATTATTTATAATTTTTTGGAATTTTTTGTTTTTAATAAGTTTTGGATGTTATGCTATGTTAGGTTGAACATAAATTGGGTCTCAAAGGGTACTTTTATATGTTATTTATTAAAAGAAAATAACTTTATATATATATAATTTACATCACTTTATTTTTTTAATATTTTATACTATCAACATGTTTCGTGAACCATGTTAACTTCTTCAGGAATAAAAGTATACTAAAGTTAAAAAATTAATTATAGATTACATATGGAGAGAAGAAATTGAAGGAGGGGGAAGGGTTGACAATGGTGGGAGTTTCGAAGAATTGGGGATTACCAAGCTATTAGAAGCAAAAGGCCGGTTAAGTGGGAAGATATTTAAAACAGGGTTAACAAAAAATTTTTGCTTATTAATTATGTCAGCTTTGGAATTTACATTTTTTCTTATTTCTAAAATTTCTAAATTATTGATTTGCGATGTTTTATATCCTGTATGTAATATTTGAAGACCTGAATTTATGTCAAAGCTATGATCATATTTTAATAAATGGTCTGCGAACTCAGAATCGCTATTGCCATTTAGTGCTCTGAGGTGCTCTTTAATAATAATAATAATAATAATTGGATAATTTATAAAGCGCCGTTTTTGTGAAAAATCACCTCAAGGGCGCTAACCCTAATCTCAAAGTTTCTATAAGTTCTACCTATATAAAACGAACTACAATCATTACAATTGAGTTTGTAAACCCCTGATTTTTTTGTTTTAATTTCGCTATCTTTATTGTTGAGTATATATTTCTTCAATTTGTTATTTGTGTAAAACACTGGTTGAATAGTACCGGGAATTTTTTAGTAATAATTTTTGACGTATCGTTGTCGACAAATAAAATTCTACGCCAATGTTTATTGTTATCTTTAGAAATGGGGTAAATATATAATTTGAAAAAATTCTGTTTAATTTTTTATTTAGTATTTCATCTATCAAATTAGTAGAATAGCCATTATTAATTGCTATTTGTTTTATGAGATTTAATTCAAAATTATAGTTAAGAGCTGACAAAGGAATCGTAATTAGTCTATTAATCATAGAGTGGAGAGCCGCTAGTTTTTGAGAAAAGGGATGATTTGAAGAATTATGTGTAACAATATCAGTATACATATCTTTACGGAAAATATTGAAATCTATTTTAGTACCTGTTAATGTTAAATTTAAATCTAAGAAATTTAAACTCTTATCTTTACCAATTTCCAGTGTAAATTTAATGTTTTTATGTAATTTATTTAAAAAATTTAAGAACATGTTCAATTGTCTTTCTGAACCTAACCAAATGCGAAATATATCGTCGACATATCTTTTCCAACAATACACATTTTTAAGTAATATCAGGATCGACCAAAATCTATTCTAGCTAAAAATTATTACTCAACACCGATAGCAACGAGGAATGATGTATGATGCCCTCCGCTGATGCTGCTGTACATCATTCGTCTTACAGTGATGAGCCAGTCTCAGATCAGGACCAGTGCCATGGTCAGGTTAGCCGTGATCCATGCGTAATGTTGATGGATCTCCAAGTTTGTAATATTTTTCTCCAAATCAGTCCGAAAGACGGTTACGTCGAGGAAATTCCGAGTTTGTAAAAATATTATAATTTCCAGTCGCTGCAGGAAAATACAGTTCAGTCGGTATCCCGGTCAGTTAAATTCTTTTATAGTTTCTTATGGTTTCACGCCTTTTTTAAATAAGAAGGTAGCGGAACACGCAGGATAATACTTTACATTACGTAAGTTTTCAACAAAATTCAATTGATTGTTTAAAAGAAACTACATTTTAAATAAAATCGGAAAATACACGATGACCCTCGAAAAGTAGTCTACCTCTCCAGGCTTCTTTCCAATAAGTGTCAAGCTCTAAGGAAAAAATGACTTTTATAACATCTGTTTTCAAAAATAATTGAATGGCTCAAAATTCTATATTTAAAAAAAAATCAACTGGCGTTTCAAACCAAACAAATATTTATAAATTAGGGGTACATGACTAGACTTAATTGTGATGAAATGGAATTAAATATTTCATGACATTCCTCTCGCCCGCATTGGTGTCTTTGCCCGTGTAGACTTCGAAGTCATAAACGAAGCCACTTGCTCCTGCTCGGGCGAACATTTTAATCCCCCATTTGTGGGGTTTATTTTTCATGTACTGTTTTAAAATGCTCCTCCCTTTGAATGGGATCATGGCTTCATCTATACTGTTGAATTCTTCTGGTTCAATCATAAATAAATTGTGACGGAGAGCATCTTTAAATGGGCGAACTTTAAATAGTTTATCATGCCCAGGTTGACCCCTTTGCACCCCCTGCATGCAGTTTGTGTTGTCATTTAGGCATAAATATTTCCTGAGGCTGATGAATCGGTCTCTCGACATCACATCACATATCATGGGTAGTCTCAGTCCCTCTTGCCAATATTGGCGAATATGAGGAAGCCTAAACATACTTATCATAATATGCACGCCGAGAACCCTTTCCATTTCCTCAATTGAGGTGCAAACATTCCTGCAACTTTTCTGAACAGAGTAAAGGTTGTCTGTTCCACCATATTTAAAAAAATTTTATCATCATTGAAATATTTGAAGTATTGATTCAGAGTTCACCGGTTCCAAATCTCGACGTCGCCAGCATACATCAGCCCTCGCAACTGCCTCTGGGGCAACATTGTCTGCTTCCTGGGTGGGCTCTGCCTCATCCATGTCCAGGGGAGGATCCTCTTCCTGACTATCCACCTCAGTGTCCTGAAAATAGAAAATGTTATGTTTTGAACACAAGATGTTTCATAAATATGCATTTAAATGTGGATTTTAAAGACTTCGTGACTTACTACGACTACAAAGGCCATCCCAACTTCACGTGCAATGGTTTGATGATCAATATAGCCCTCTTCTGCATGATGAAGGTCTTGGATTTCGTCTTCTTCCTCATCCCGCTCCAGCTCAATGTCAGAAACATCTCCTTCTAGCAAAAGTGCTATTTCAATGTCATTGAGAATGTTATTCATCTGTAAACTGTAAAACATCACATAAAATATAATGACAAATCAATAATGCATTAACAAATAACATTTGTGCTAAAATACATACAGAAATTAAATGGTTTTGAATGACAATAATAAAGAAAAATCCGCCATATTCATGAAAAAACTACCATTGAAAGCGAATGTTAGGTTGACCGAACAAACGACTAAAATACATTCAGAAATTAAATGGTTTTGAATGACAATAATAAAGAAAAATCGGGAGGAATGCAGATCCGGGCACAGTTTGGAAATTTAATAAAAAGGCACTTTCTAGATGAGAAAAGTGTGGAAAAGCTGAATAAAACAAAAATTAAGGCGCGCTCGGCAAAATTGAGGGAGATACAACCGTTCAAAGTATTTAAAATTTCACTTTACAAACTGATATTGACAGTTCGCCCGCGTCCGCCCGCCATTTTTTTTATAACCTAATACGCTAAACATGGTTTGTGATACAAAAAAAGTGCCCCTTTATAGCGCCTGCTCACGTCAAGGCAAGAAAAACATCCCAGTTTTCAAGTGGTTTAGTGGCTACGCTAGGTTTGTGTAACATGGTTTGTGATTCTGGCGTACTATCAATTCTGTATTAGGTCTGGGATCCAACGTACCTAAGCGGTGACAACATGGCGAACGAACAACGAACTGTCAATATCAGTTCGCCAAGTGAATTTTTAAATACTTTGAACGGTTGTATCTCCCTCAATTTTGCCGAGCGCGCCTTAATTTATTTTTTATTCATCTTCTCCACACTTTTCTCATCTAGAAAGTGCCTTTTTATTAAATTTTCAAACTGTGCCCGGATCTGCATTTCACCCGAAAAATCTGCTATATTCGATACGATACGATTGTACCCCCCGGCCAGGAGTACTCCTGTCCCGGTAAGACCGGTACACCGGGGGGCACTGATTTGTAAGGACTGGAAGACGTGCTCTAAGGATGGGTGGGAGGTTGGAATTTAATCAGCCGGTATACATGGCAACCTTATGAGCCAATCTAGGAATGTGGGATGGGCAGGAATGGGATGGGTTGAGCATTGTTTGTTTCCCCCCTTCCCCCACATAGTTCCTCCCTATCTCTGACGTTTCTTCCTTGTTCCTTTTTCCTCTTCCTCATTTCCTGTTTATTCTGCAGGGTCACTGTTGTCCGAGTCCGTTTCGTTCATGGTGTATATTTTCTGAGTTGACTCTCGAAGTTTATCTTTGTCTTTAGCTATTTCCTTCCATTCTTCCAGCGTTTTGTCAAAGTACCTCATGTCGTGCTGTAAAGAGTCATTCCACGTATAGATGGGTCTTCCAATTTTGCGTTTCCCTGCAGAGTAGTTCCAAGCTGCTGTTAATAGGTGCGGCGTCTTTCGTCTTAAGATGTGCCCAAGGTATCCTAATCTGTAAGTTTTTATCTTCTTGGTTATTGTTTTACCCGCTAGTATTCGGTGTATTTTCTCTTTGGGTGCGTTCCTAGACTCTTCCAGCATTTGTTTTAGGATGTATCGTTCGTATTTACGTAATCTCGATCTATTAGATTTGGTAAGAGCGGCGGCTTTTAATCCGTATATCATTGCCGGTGCAATGGTCATGATGTAAATTAGTCTAGTTGTGTGCCAGTCTAGTTTCAACCTAACTAAGAATGGCATTATGATTTTTGTATTTTGGATCGCCTGTTTGCATCGCTTCTTGATTGTGTCTTTCCTGCTCACTGTTGAGGTTATGTAAGTTCCTAGATATTTTAGTTCTTTTTCAGGTTTCATCAGGGTTCCTCCTACGTTATACCAATGTGGTTCTGGAGCTGTTCTCATTGGATTTCGGACTAATAGTTTGGTTTTGGTTTCATTCAGGGTCAAGCCAACTGATTTCAGCAGCGGTTTCAGTTTTTCGATTATTTTACCAAGTATGTCAGTGTTATTTGCCAGTATAATTATATCATCTGCGTATGATAATATAATTGGAAGGATTATTCTGAGATCTTGATCTAGATTTAATTCATTAATTTCTTCTTCTAGGGTGTTCAGGATTTCGTCTATAAGTATTGTAAACAGCCTTGGGGAAAGGGGGCATCCCTGTTTTACTCCTCGGTTTTTTGATATTACTCTTGATTGTTGTCCGAACCAAGAAATTGACGTTTTCTCTACCATGCACGCTGTGCTTATTCTATTGGTGAGGGCATGACTTATTCTGCTTCTCAGGATCGTAACCAATTGTTGGAGGTCTACCGTATCAAAGGCCTTCTCTATATCCAGTGACATAACGTAGGTTATATGTCCCGCCCTCCATTCTTCGTCTAGGATTCTTCTTATGGTGAATATGTGGTCGTCTGTGGAACGGTTTTGCAAAAATGCCGTTTGATAGTTTCCTAACTCGTCATATTCTTCTTCTAATTTGTTTAGGAGTGCTTTCGCGTAGATTCTGTATCCAACATTGCAGATTGTGATACGTCTGTACTCTGAGATTGTTTTTGGGAATTTTGTCTTTGGAATTGGAACTTGGACTGTGTGTATCCATTCCTCCGGAATGATGTTATTGACCCACGCTTCTGCGATAATTTTAGTGATTTCTTCGATAAGTTCCGGGGGTGCTGCCTTGAACAATTCGATCACAAGCTGGTCAGTCCCCGGGACTGTTCCGCCTTTTATGCCACGAATTATGCTGGAGATTTCCTCTATCGTGGGGGGAGCTCTCAAAGGTTTGTAGTCTCTTTCTTCGATTGTATTTATTTGGGGGCCTTCGCTTTTTTCTAGTTCTTCTGTCCATTTTGACATAGGGATGAAGGGTTTCCTCTGGTTTTGTCGGGTTTTCTTTTTAAATTTACTAAAGTATTTGTATGTATACTTCATTCTTGCTGATGGTTTCAGATTACCCAGAGAACTAAAGAATGCGAAGCATTCTTTTTGCTCTTCTTCTTCCCGAATTGTGGTATAGTTTTTTCTTGCTTCTTTAAGTTTTCTGTTCGTTTCAGGGTCATGTGGATCTTTGTTTTTCCTAAACTGCGCTTTTAGTATCTGTGCTAAAGCTATCCTTCTCTCTCTAGAGAGAACTCTTTTCTTTTTTCAAAGTTTCTTTTGCGGTGTGTTTCAGAATGTTTTTTACTTCCGACCATGTGCACGAGTTGGTTTCACTGTGAATCTTGTTTTTTCCCTCCATTACTTCCATGGTTTTGTTCCTCGCCGTTTCTTGAAACTTCTTTAAATCCTCTCTAGACTTGAGAAGTTCGTAGTTCCAGTCTCTGTGGTTAAATTTCTGTGATGTCGGGGTTCTTTCGTCGTTTCGCTTGACGGCGTGAGCGTTTTTCTTAGGCATTTTGGCGCGCACTTTCCTAGGCACAAGTTTTCCCCAAATCAGTTTGTGATCGGATTCGACTCTTTTTGACCATTTACCTTTGATGTACTCAAAACACTCCGCCGTGTACATTGGGGTGATTATGTGGTCGATTTGAGATTTTTTGTTCCTCGCTGCCCATGTTGTTCTAACCGATTTTCTTCCCCATGTGCTGTTGATTTTAAGGTTGTATTGTATAAGAAAATTAATTAGGAATAATCCGTTTTCGTTCGAGGCGTCGTGATAGATGTTTGGTCCCACTTTTCCGTTACATGTCTGTCTGTTAAGGTCTTTTTTACCGATTCGAGCGTTGAAGTCTCCTAGAATAATCACTCTTGCCTGCCTGGGTTTGTTTCTTATCATCTTGGCTATTTCTGCAAATGTCTCTATGTTTTTACCGTTTCCCGTGTTTGCTTGTGGCACATGTGTCGTTATTATGAACCATGATTTGTCGGAATCTATCTCATATATGTGTGCTGCGATAATATTCTCAGTTTTTCTGATAATTTTTTTAACTTCAACATTTAAATTTTTGTTGATTAATATGGCCACTCCTCTGTTTGCTTTTGCCTTTCCTCCTCCGTTTAGTAGCCATTTGTAGTTGTGTGATTTGAGGGATCCGGTTGCCAGATGCGTCTCTTGCAGCCCCGCAATGCTAATATTGTTTTCCTTCAGTTCTTCGTCTATGCGATTCTTTTTTTCCTTATTCACGGCGCCTCTGACATTCCAGGTAGCTACTGTTGTCACTGGTTGTTTATAATTTTCACACGAAAAGTTAATTTCTTGAGAGTCTCTTTGGATGACATGCCCGATGTCTATGTCGACGTTGTTGAGAACATCATAGCTGCATGTCAGTTCGATTTTTTGTTTTGGCTCTGTTGTGCGCTGCATGTTTTCTGTGTGCCCTTCTTTATTATTTATTAACACACTGTCGTAATGGTTTCCTTTATAGAAGAGATTTATCGTCCCCCTCGACTCTCCTACGGTTTGGTAGATTATTGGAGGTTGATCTAGTTGGTGTATTTTGACTTGAAGTCCGTAGTACTCTGTGGCCGCTATTATAATATCTTCTCCCGCCCATGTGCCAAGCAGGTATTGTTCCCGTATGTATAGGTCTTGTTGCTCTCGTTCGGAGTAGGCTGGGTGGATTTTTCGGTGATCCGGGATGTTGTTTGCGATGGCTAAGATGTATCTTTCTTCCGACTTGTGTGATTCCACATGGAATGCCAAATCTTGGCGCACGATTTCGTGGTTGCTGGAAATCCCGATGATGTTATTAATTTGGTGTGATATTGCCCTGAAGAGACAATTTCCGTCCCTTGTCATCTTAACGGTCTCCATTGGAATGGATGGTTAGTGAAACAGAAGAGATTCCCGACTATGTGGTACATAAATGTTTAGATTAATTTTATATGCCTTCATAGGATGTAATTAGCAAATGCGGGCAAAACAATAACAGATGAAAACAATGTATGAATTTGCCCAACAATATCGACTCGAGTGTTCTGTCGATCCCTGTTTGTGTAATGTCTGAAATAAAAAGTTCAAAATATGTGTTATGTGGATAGTGTAATAAAAAACTGGAAAAATCTTATCTCGGTTTTGTCGCCAGAAGATTCCTCCGTTCTAGGGGGCAGGTTCCGCTGTAGTTAGCTGGCCAAGCTCTCGAAAACTCGGAAAGTGTCACTTCGTTGCTTTGTTACTCTCACTTACACTTTATGACACTTGAGTTAGAAAAATGCACTAGTCTCACTTTATTGCACTTAATTGGAAAAATGCACTAGTCGTTATGTGATAAATTCCTCTCAATTATGCACTGGTCTGAATTACAGATCAAGCACAAAAACACAATTATGCACTGGTCTGAATTACAGATCAAACACAAAAACACAATTATGCACTGGTCTGAATTACAGATCAAACACAAAAACAATCGCACAATAAAAACTCGGAAAGAGTCACTTCGGACGCTTGTTCGCTCCCACTTTATGAACTTGAGTTAGAAAAATGCAATAGACTTGAATGAAAGTTGTGTGATTACACTGTTTTGAATTCAATAATGCTAGCAAACACCGATTTTAAATACATAGTTAACGGACATAAATAAAAGTGGAATACAGTTTGATATGTAATTTATAAGTTGATAGTTTTGTTAATGTAATTATTGCGCGCGGGTTTACAGTGACACCCGGCAGCACGTCTAACACGGACGAAGCGTTGTGAAATTCTCCGAAAAATCTGCCATATTCATAAAAAAACTACCATTGAACGCGAATTTTAGGTTGACCGAACATGCTTTTTCACTTATAATATTCTCGTAAATATCTCTGTAAGATGGATGTTTCTATTGTTATTATTTTGTAATGCGCCTTTGGGCAACAAAATAAATGTAAATTGAGTAAAAACAATGGATAACCTTATATGACGCAAATAATAGCGAGAGGAATTCGAAGCGTCGAAAGCACGCGAACTGTCAAAATGTTGTTGATATTTTCGGCGGGATAACGAGTGACAACATAGCGGGCAAAACTAGACGCCACAGAGAAGATTGCCGGGTATTAGAAAACAAAAACCCGAGTCTTTTATTCGATGTAGTTCGGGAAAAAATAATTCTCAAAGTTAGCGTTCGTTTGAACATACATATGGTCTCAAAGGTTAATTGAAAACCATATTCAACCAATGAAAAAAGGATCAATCACAGCTGAGGAAAAACTATTTCTCACTTTAAGGTAAATATGAAAAAGAACTGTTATCTAGCTGGAAATATGTATTAGAAATGTTTTCAGGGGTATTTGTTGGCAAATTCAAAGTATTTGAAACACTTAAGTCACTGACTGAACTGGGTGGATAAGGAATTTTGATCAAATGGGGGACTGCTGGAAGACGTCTCCTCCATTGACGCAACCGCAACAGGTGAAGTGCAGTCAGGTGACTTGACGCCTGGACGTCCACAGCGGAAGCATCGAATCTCCTCCCTAGAATTCACATTTTTGTTTTTGAAAGCAGTGTTTTTATAAGAAGGTTTATCGTGCTTGAATAAAGGTTTTTTATTAAGCTCATTGTTATTCTCAAGAGAAGAGGGTTGAGGAGGTATTGAATCTTTCCTCTGATCTGAACGGCTATCCGCAATTTCAATCATTGTCCCAAATTTTTTAAGTGTAGCGATATCCGGAATCGAATTCAACGCTCATTTTTGTATTCAGTGCCCCCTGGTGTACCGGTCTCACCGGGACAGGAGTACTCCTGGCTGGGGTGGTACAATCGTATCGTATCGTATCTGGGTGCCATATTACAAAGCAATATTTCTAAAATCTCATCATCAGGCAACTTTTTCTTTAGCCTTTTATTTAGAATTAATACCTTCGTAATGAAGGTACCAAGAGACTCTTTGGGTACTTGAAATGTTGTCCTTAGCTGTGAAACAAGTGTACGATCATAATCTTTTTTTTTTTTTTTAAAAGAAAGACAAACATTCCCGGGTTACTAATAACCCAACAATGTTTGAAAATCACCTACTACCACCACAGAAAGCCGAAAATGTTGCTTGTGTTGTGATGGAGGACTTAGCCAGCCGAGGAATTGAACACGCGACGCCCGGATGGGATCCTAGCGCTATGCCCACTCAACCACCGACCAGTCTAATAATAATCTAATACTTCATATTCATCCTTCAGACCAGACACCAGTTCTTCCCATGTTTTAAAATAAGAGTGGTTCACTCTCAACCAATCGACAGCAATTCCTTCAAAAAGTTCTAACGCTCCTAAGAAAAGTATGTTTTTACTTACAGAGTGGGCTAAGGCGAGTTCCTCAACACGTTCCAAAATACACATACGCATGATTTTCCATCATATTTTAGATCCCATTTGTGCAGGGGCACCAGCGGGGCTGGGGAAAGTGGTAACACCTTCGTCTCCAACGACAGGTCCTTTGGGAACGGATATTTCAGAATCTTTTGTTTGACTCCTTGTTTCAGGCATTGAAAATATTTGTAGCTACAATCTTGATGGAACAAAGAAAAAAAACACTTAATCACGCCCATAGACGGAAATGAACAAACAACTAAATACACAAAACACGCAATAATTAGCCTAAAATAAATAATTAAAAGCGATGACTCAACGCATTTCAAAAATGATTCTTTCGAATAATATTGTATAGAATTCTTTCGAATATAATGTAGTATAAAATTCTTTCCGAATTATAAATACTGTATAAAATTCTTTCCGAATATAAATGCTGTAAAATATTCCTTTGAATATAAAGTTGTATAAAGTTCTCTCGGATAATGTGTTGTATATAAAAGAATTGTAAAAATTCTTCCGGAATTAAAAAAATCGTATAAAAAGATTTGTAAAACTGCATATATAAATAATTTAAAATTATAAAGGAAAGGTGTTCCTGATTAATCCTCCGGCTGGCATGTGACGGATTGTATCGAACCTCGTGTTTCGACAATAATGTCACACATCACTGATTATCTACAAAATAACACATCAGAACAAAACTCGCAAATTTCATTAGTTATCCAAACGTAAGGCGCCATTGTGGCTTTTAATTTTAGCAATAGAAATACTCAGTTCAAATCCCAGCGACAACATGTGCTCAGTAATATAAGGGATATATGAATGAAACAGAAGTTCAACTTTAACATTTATTGTACCAATCAAATCAACAGTTTGCAAGCATGAGACTATTATCTATTCAAAGATTATTATTGTTATTCATCAAAACTCAGGATGTGGTCCAGGGTTCCTTGAAGAGGAATCTCCTGTGATAACAAAATATACAAGTCACTTCAAAAGAAACAAGGATCAGCGATGTGTGAACATAATTATCTGAACTAATAACTAACCTTTAATCTGTATGTCGGGCGCCAGGCCAGTCTCAATGACATGACCGTAAATAAAATATGAACTCCTGTTTGAAAACCAGTTAAAAGGAAACTAACGCCAATCCACGATGCCAGAAGCCATGCCAGCCGGAGACCAGGTTTTTCGCACCTCCTTTCGCTTCACGAGAAATCCGTTGAGTCCCGCTCTTCCGTTTCCCTCCAAATGTCGCCACTGTCCCATCCGAAGTTAGCAATAACAAACTCATAGAGTAAGGCATTTTGTATCGTCAACATCCAAATAATCGGGGTAACAGGTTAAACTGTTACAAAAGAAGTACTAGAACTTTGGTTCAGGCTCCTTAATTCATAATCTGCTAAAATATTGAGAACCTTAGTTTTAGCTTGTATTCTTAATGCAGGAGTCTTACTTAACATTGTCCCAACGTGCAAGCAAAACGATTTAATGCCATCCACACCTGGTTCCTGCTCTCGATTTGAACTTGACTGAGGTGTGCGGGCCTGAATTTGAGCTCGCCTTTCATTGTCCCTCTCTTTCCAGTATTTGAATAAAGCCGCCTGCATAGTACTATTTTGACTCTGTTTCTTTTTTTTTTCAATATGCCCCCTCTTCCTGCTTTTTTGTTTTGTTCTTCTTCATCAGCCGTTTGTTGCACTCAATGGCGCATTGACCTTTACTGTTCCACTTGTTCCTTTGCTATTAATTTCTATTTCATTGGGTTCCACGTTAATCTCTTTGTTGAAACAGGTTTCATCATAATTTGATACTTCGTTTTCGCTATCATTACCATCATTAGTTCTCTCAATATTACAGATAGTCTTTCTTTCAGTGGGAACATTTTTCAAAAAAGTCAGTCTTTCAACTAAAGGCCATTTTTTTTACTTGTTGCCGGCCGCTGATCCGGTTGGTAATTTATTTTTGCGCTTAATTCTTTGATAGGAATCTCGAATGCATTTCCAGCATTTCCTGCAGTCATCACCTAAAACAGATTTAAAACTCATAGTAAATGTATGTTTTAGTTATATAAAAAGAAACCTATTTTAAAATTTGAACATGTGTTCCTTTTGATGCACTCACATGCATGCCGCACTTGTTGCTCCTGTTGTACAGAAAACAAACAAATGAAGGTTTTTTTGCACTTTCAGATTCCTAGCAACTGGCGAAACATACGCATCTTTAGAATTCAATTATCGTATATCAGCAAGCTATATAAGCAGAATAGTCCAACAAGTTCTTGCAAGTTTGCGAAAGAATTTAGTATCAATTTTTCTTCCTGTGCCAACGGAAAATCAATTAAAACAAATAGCGGAACATTTCTGGAAAAGGTGGAACTGTCCAAATTGCTTTGGAGCAATTGATGGCAAGCATATTTATTTATTTATTATACATACAAAAGAAAGTACAAATTATAATTAGGAAGCTTTGCCTGTCCAACTAGGAAAGTTTCCCGTTCCAGGAAGTATCAAGTGTCCTGAAAACAGTGGATCAATGTTCTTTAACTATAAAGACTACTATTCCACTGTGTTATTGGCTATTGTAGACGCAAACTGCAAATTTATTGCTGTTGATGTGGGTTCATATGGAAAGGAAGGAGACAGCTGTATATTTAAAAAGTCAGTTATGGGAAAAAAAATTATTTCCGATCAATTTAATGTGCCTCAACCGACATGTGCCAGTGTTACCAGGGACAGATATCTTAACCCCACATTATTTTTAATTGGTGATGACGCGTTCACATTAGGGAACGTACCCATACTACGTGACCAACTTTTTCCAATTTTTAACCCCCCCCCCCCCCCCCCCCCCCCCCGGTGACCAAAATCCTAAGCAACCCGCCGCTCATTTGTATGGAGCGTGACATTTTGAAGACCCCCCCCCCCCCCTAAACGTGTCACGCAGTATGGGTACTTTCCCTTAGATGCCCACATGATGAAACCCTATTACAGAAACCGTATTAGAGGCGATCGTGATAAAGCGATTTTCAACAACCGCATCTGCCGAGCAAGACGAGTCACAGAGAATTCTTTTGGACTTCCAAGTCAAGTTTTCCGAATTTTATATTCACCTATAGCAATTAAACCAGACATATGTGATGACTTAATCATTACACTATATTGCCTCCATAATTTACTACAGGATGCTTATTTAGAAAAAAATGGAATACCATATTATAGTTATAACGAAAAAAAAACTAAATCAACAGAGAACATGATTCCACTGGCACGTAGGGGTGGGTTTCTGAACATAGATGGATTTCAAACCAGAGATATTCTTAAAGATTACTTTACCTCAGAAGCTGGAAAAGTCTCATGGCAAGAACAGTGGATAAATAGAATGAACTAGAGTAGGTATGAACTACTACGCACAGCAAGCTTGATTTGTGGGTGGAATGTTTATTTGTATTGATTCTGTAAAAATAAAAATACAAGGTACTTACCAGTTTTATTGAGTTTACTTGCAATATGCTCCCATATATTATCTCGAACAACGTTATCCTTATAGGTTTTGAGTCGAGAATCGTAAAGAGATGGATTTTTAGCAATTAACTCTACTAGAAACTCGTCATTTTCATCGGTAAATGTCACCATTTTGTCAACTTGCGTGAGCGGGCAGCACGAACATACTGCCACCGGAGCGGCTCGGCGTCGCTGCCATGGTCGCGCGCAGGCCAGGCCCCCCGGCAACTATTGCATACAAATCCCTACCAAGCGGTACAGCGCGACCACGGCTGCGGCTGCCGGACCTCGACTGCCGAGATCCGAATGCTACCTTAAGGCCGGTTGTTTCCTGGACAGCGCACTATGTGTAATTTCTCAATCTAGCTCCACTTTATTCATTATTCAGCTCTTTTATCATTTGTAAACAAGATATTATACTTACAGCATTGCAAAATACGTCATTTTGAAGGTAATTAAACAAGGAATAGTTTACAAAAATCATATAATTAAAAAAAAATATATACGTAGAGACTCTTCAATTTAAATTCTGTACGAATTAATACATGTTGGAATGCGTTGATGTCTCTTAAATAATAATTCTTACGTCTACTTCATTAACATTTGTAAATAAGATATCGTACTTATTAGTTTGTTTTTTATGTTATTTTGAAGATAATCAAACTCAAAAGTATTTAAAAAAATAATACATACTTAGACATCAATTTTAAAACTTTACGAAGAATAAGAAGTGGTGGAATATTTTGATGTCTTCTTATTAATAATTATTCCCTCAACTCCATTATCAAATGCATAATACACGGTATTTACAGCTTTGCATCTTACATAGTTTTAAAGGTAATTAAATGAGGAAGTAATTAAATGAAAAAAATGTAATTAAAAAGTACCTAGGTAGGCACCACTTAATACTGTACAAAATAACACAATGTTTGAATATTTTGTTATTTTTTTAAAAACTCACTCTACTCCATAATCATTTTTCTTAAAAAGTTCATCAATCAGATTCGTATACATCACTTACTTCTGATAAAGTAGTCTCTGGAGCTGATGTTAAAGGAGCGGATGGAGTTGACAGCAAGGCCAAAACATCCGGTAAGAATTTGGTACCTTTTCTATTCGGTAATTTCCGCAAACTGGATATAAGTGGATCTGATGAGATGAGCAATATATGCAACAAGTCGGTATTCGTTGCAATCCGGGAAGTCTTTCTTGTATATAACTCCCTGAACCGTCTATTATCCTTATTCCTGGCTTCTTGTGCTTCTTCTGATAATTGTCCAATGGGCAGTATAGAAGTTGCAATAATTTCCTTCCCGTGTACCAAAATCTTGTGTACACTTGCCGGCATATAATACCAGGGGTACAAATCGATATAAAGTTTTTGCGTTCTCTCTGCATATTTCCCAAATGCATCAGCATCTATGGTAAATCCACTATTTAATGTTTCCAAAATTATTCTGAACCGTTTGATCAATTCTTCATCTAAACCTGTAATTATTGCTGTTTGCTCAGCGTTTCTAAAAAACCTTCTTGCCGTATTGCCGTCATTGGTATTGCCAGTTCCTTGTTTTGGCATATCAACAAGGAGACCCATTTCACTCTTAAATTTTTTTTGTATATCTGATTTTCTTTTTTTTACATTTTCTTTACTTTCGGCATCTCTCGCCTGCCATTTCTTCACGTCTAATTTATAGGAAATATGAAGCAAACACTCAAAACAACGAATCCACGCATGCAATGGTGACAATCCGAATGAATATGTACTAGGATCTGGAGAAATTTTGGATACCATTTCCATATTATTCATCTGTTTGGGTGATGCCCCACATACGTAGCACCTCTGCGAAGATTTGTAAGCTGTTAAAGTATTGCATATTTTACCGTCAACCATTGTGAACAATAATGAATGCTTAACTTCAATTTCCTTGCCATTAACTATTAAATTTGAAGGCGCAAGAGCTTTTATTTGCAAATTTATGTTACTCGTTTCGTCTTCAATTAACTTATCAGTTTCTTTTGCAAATACGAACTTTATTGGCCGACAATATCGTGTAGATGATGGCCTTGGGTTTTGCCAAATAATGACATTATGATCACTAACAAGTTGTAGTGGTACAAATGAAACACTGAATAAATGTTCGTCACTATATTCACCCTCCTCCGAAAATTTCTGCTTGTATGTGCTTTGGCTAGAACTACCGTCACACCCCCACTTAGAAATTAGAGTCAGCGAGTCAAATGATTGTCTTGATAATTGTGAATCGATTACTTCTTCTTGAGAGCAAGCAATGCGGTTAGCCGTGTGATTTAGTAATGCTTGCAATTTTACCTCAGCGTAGGTTTCTGTTACGACAATATCACCAGGGTCAGGATAACAAGCGGCTTTAGCATTTTTCACTAAATAATAAGGCGGATATAGTGGACTATTTAGTTCTCTTGCCTGCTTCCTAATAAGTTTATATTGATTAGTAGTCAACTTTGCATTAACAATCAAAGACAGAGCTTGATTTGCCGTCAATGTTGTCTGTGTTACACACGGATTACTATTTTTTTTAATTTTTGTGGCATATCGCGGTGATCTTGAAAATAGTGTACCCGCAATGTAAGCAGCATCGTTTTTACCAGAAGCCCGTAGAGACGATTGAGCCGCCATGGATATTTCTATTTCGCTAGAGGACTGAACGACTTTTAAAAGTTTTTTTGCCCTTGTTTTTTGGGTACAATCCGTAAAAAGTTTTTTCGGACGACCGCGTCTGGAAGCACTTGTAACGTTTAACGTCGAGTTACTACTAGAAGGTATTGAACCATAAACACTTTCACTCAAGTTAATGTGTCTGTCGAGCCAAACGGAATTGGTATTAAGAAACCTTTTTACATTTCTGTGACTTTTCTTCCAACGTATCCCAATTGCACAGGTCACTTTACTAATTGAATATTTAAGTGATTTTAAATTATCAGCAGCTAAATCCACAAAACCAAAATGTTGAATAACATGACGTAATACAATGTTTGTTCGGTCTTCCTTTGGATTTCGTAACCAAATATCGAAAATCGTCCGGTTGGAAATTGATGGCTGCCTCCCTGAAATATGAAAAAATTCTAAAAAGACGCAAAAAGACGCAAAAAAAATTTATCCCATTGATATTGAGGATAAGTTAACCTTACGATTACATTATTTTATCTACGCGGAAACACACTAAACCTAACTTTAAGGTCATGTAATCTTTTGAAACCATATAAATGAATAAATATTGTTCTTAGTTTTTTTTAATTAAATCTGACATCAAATCTAGCAAATAAAAATGATCAAACACTAGGAAAAAAAATAATCCATACCTTGATTTGTCGTCTCCATTTCAAAGAATAATAATAAATGTTCACACAAACTAATCACAACCATTCAACGCGAACGCTCAAAACAGACTGATTACTGTAGTGCAGCGCTCCCGTACGCATACAATAGACTTTACCTGCCCCCAAACCTACCCCACATGTCACAAAAATAAAAATAACGGGCAGTTTTATCTACCTGGGATATTTAACAATGCAATTCTGAAAATTTCAAAACGATTTGAAATAACCCATTTTTGCATTAAAGTGGAGCTAGAATGGGTTTTTACACATAGTGCAGCGTGTACACTACCCAAGTTAGCCGAGCCCTTGGTAGCGAACCTTTATTCTATCTATGAATCTCCTAGATAACTAGCTGCAGTAATTACTAAAGATTATAAGTTGGGGAGGATCTTACAAAAATAATCTAAACTCAGTAAAAGTTTCGCAAAGAATCATCATTAAAGTAATATTTAAAAAAATAATCTACCTTCTCAACAGAATCACTTTTTAAATTATTGTTTCCAGTACCAAATGTCGATGACATATTCGAGCAAGCTTCCATTATTTTTATTTTATTATTATTATTGTACAACAGAATAATTCCATTATAAAAATGTGTAAAGAAAAAAATAACAAAGAATATCAAGAATTTTACAAACTAATGAGAAATGGAAACCAATTTATTACACCTGATTTTAAAACAACTCAAATGCAACATCATTATATTTTCCAAGTCCTATTTGCCATAAAATATTATAATAACCTCCCTTCTGAATTACGCTGTATCATCAACTAATCAGAACAAATAAATAAAAAATTACATAAAAACTTACAGTAAAAAGTTAATATTTTATACAAAATATATTATAACTTACAACCTAAGTAAGAATCGTGGCTCCCTTATCAGGCACAAGAGCTCCTCTTTTCTGAAAAGATATACATGACCAAAAACGACCTTTAATGTAATATTTTGTAATAAACAGACAGCCTCGACTGTTTCGGAGGTATTTCTTTGGGAAACCTTTTGCGAATATCTGGAACAAGAATAAACATTCATATTTTATTTATTGGATTCATGAATTAATTCAAATTTGTATTGATTACAATGATTCCACTTACTGCTGACAGGTGTTTCAATGTGGCTTTCAATATTGGATGTAACGTCAACATCTACCACTCCTTCCGATAGTTCCTGTCATGGTGCAAGAATATAGGATATATCCTGGGATGGCCCAGGATTTACTTCTGAAATCAAATAATAACAACTATGTACTTATAAACTATGGAACTGGCGGAAGAACAATTTCCTGCTTAAAGAAATGATGACAGTAATTGAGATCAAGTCTTTGGCGGGACAGTTGCTAATTGTAGATTGCAGTTTGTAAACCACTTGTTTATTTGCCTGCTTGGCCACACGGACCTTAAGCATTTATACAACATAATACCTACATATTTGTTAATATGTGTCAAATTAGAGAAAATCTTACCTGAACCCATGAGCTGTTGGATAATGGACACTTTATCACGGACCTTAAGCATTTATACAACATAATACCTACATATTTGTTAATATGTGTCAAATTAGAGAAAATCTTACCTGAACCCATGAGCTGTTGGATAATGGACACTTTATCGGCATCCATCATTCGCCATCGTTCCACCAACATCATTGTTTGGTGTGGCTGAAAAGATGAAAAATATTTATATAAGAACAACGCTGACTTGTTTTTTTAGACCTTAGCAGAATATGACATGTTTATGAGAACTTACAATCTCCATCATATGTTGAAATTATCCCCACAATGGATTCCTTCATTACACTAGACACCCATTCCGAAGTATCGGACGTTGGCGGAGGAGGAGGAGGTCCACCACCAGTCTTTATGATGGATTGCGTCTGCTTTCCAGCTTCCTAAAATATACAAAACATACATTTTTTTAATTATAAATAAGAAAGAGTGAAATCGTTATGAATAAATCGAAGATAATATCAAATGAGTACTGATTTTTTATCTTTCTTGCGACGTGCTTCATATACTCCCACTTATATTTTAGTTGTTTCACAGTTCTCAAGATGGTCGTTGACGCATTGAACTTACTTGTAACATGTAACCATGCTTTCTCCTTTGCCTGTGAGCCCAATGCGTCAGTTTTTTTTACACAAAATTGTGTTGCCATACTTTTCAATGAGGTTTTTTAGGATCTCGACCTCCCTCGCCGAAAAATTGTTTCCATGTTCGCTGCAAACATGTAAACATTGGTTATGTACTGAAAAATAACTTTAAATATTTACATAAGCAGACTAATATACACTTTTTGGTAAATAATCCATAAGCCGTCACGTTTTTAATAGGCACAGGTTTTGCAAATTACTTAAATATCGATTTCAGGCTGATGAAAAAATTTACATATATGAAAGTTTTTTATGGAATATAAATTAACAGTTTTTCATCAGCCCCGACTGAAATCAATGTTTTTGCAGTAACTAAGTTAAAATGAAGTGTAATTTCCAAAATCTGTGCCTATCAAAAACATGGCGGCAGATTAATATCGATTTAATTGAGTTTTTACTTTTCTACAAAAATACTCATTATTATCAATTTCATAACAACACACTACTCGAACCAAACAACGTAGGTTGCCACATGAAAAAAATATATGTAAACGAAAGTACAGGAATAAGATTGGCTGTCATCCCTGTTTAATGTTAATTTAGCAGTTGACGTCGTGAAGAAACCCATTTTGTGGTAAATGTCAAATGCACTGCTAAAGTAAACTGTAAAATGCACAGCGAAAGTAAAGGTAAAGGTAAATGAAGAAACCCCCCTTTGACTCTTATTTTTAATTAAATTAACATTCATATCATTTTTATAATCTTTTAGAGCATCCCTAATTTGCTCTTGACGTTTATTAACTGGGTTAATTTTTAACTTTTTCAAAATTATCACCTTTTAAAAAGTCCATTGTCTTTTCCACATAATCCTCTTTATTCATAATGATGACGCTGTTACCTTTATCAGCTTTCGTGATTTTCTTATTATTCCCAACAGTGTTTGATTGGGTTCAGCTCCGGGTGATATGGTGGCAGACACAACACCTAGTGTCCAAGCTTTTCCAACAATTGGTCCAGAATGTACTTCTTGACTATTAACTTGTGGAGCTTAATAATATCACACAATATTGGTATTGTATTTTTAATCGGATACGGTTTTTCATGCTTTTCCAACCAGGTCAGCATAACTCCTTTTCTTGAACTTGATGTCGGGATCCTTTCGTATTCTTCATTATGGTATTACGCTTTCTTTACAACAAGCACAGATTTCGGTTCCAGGTTTGGCAAAACCTTCTCTGTGATCCATTTTTTGTAATTGGCGGAATTCATAGCACCTTGGTAGTCGCCAGTCCTCTGATCAGATTTACATATTAACAGTCTATTGGGTACAAAACCATTTTCACTGCATACAAGAAGTATTATTAGACATTTGCCTTTATACACAGGACTTCAGCTCCTTTATTGGAGTTGTCAGTCCGTGCATGCGATTTGTCTACTGTGAATGTACGTTTCATCAGAATAAACAATTGGACGTCCATCATTCTTGTATTTTTCTAATTTAGTGAGATATGTGGTACGTTTAAGGCGGCCCCTAGACACTACAATAACATTGTACAATATATTTTATTGTACAGTAAGATTGAAAGGCGCTTAGAATCCAGACGATCAATTATATTGCACAATAAACGAACTGCGCAATGTTTTCAACTGTGCATAAAGCAACATGTCCGAACAAGATTTTTTATTTCAGATCAAAGCAACATTTTTTTATCACGATCATAATATTCTTTACTCTTGACATTCCACAGAGACAGCAATTCTCTGTACAATTGGATACATTCGACGATACACTTTCTTCCTTAACTTTTTGGATCTCTTTTTCTGCCATTTTTGCACGCGCGTGGTGTACTCCTCGTCAAGATGAAACACAGACTAAAAAATATTGCACAATACTGACCCTACACAATGCAATGGAAAATATGGTGCAATAAAAATGAATCTCGCTCAAATTTTTGTTCAATCATTGCGCAATCTTCAATATTAACCCTAAACGGTCAATAATTGCACAATTCTTAATATTGCGCAATATAATTGATCGTCTAGGGGCAGCCTAAGTCGGATATCAATTTTTTCAATTAGCAACTTTCGGATTGTTTCTGTTTTTCTCCAGTAAAAACCCAAATTATGAACAACCTTCCTTAACAGTTAGTTACACCCTGCGTAGTCAATGTCCCTTTCAGAACTCTATATATCTTTTTCATCATTTGCAAAGACTTATGAACTAAGTAAAATCATACACACATCTTCTAATAACCTCCTTATCGAAATCATCTACGTCTGATTTGGTTGATAGTCTGCGTCGTTTCTTCCCTGGTGTGCTGAATGTTGGTCGTTGAGTTAACGATGATGACGTTTGTGCTTCTGCTTCCTTTGCCATTCCAGTTACGATACATCGAATACTCTGTGAGTTGTCTTATTAGATGTCAAATCATATAAGTCATTCATGCTTAAAAATTGACAACCGTTTTTTTTATATTATGCATAAAATAATTAAACCCGTAGAATAAAATTTCGCAACTTTGTCCATTCGGTGATTTGCCATGTCCCGTTTTGTAACAGGACTCCATGATGTCGTAATAAATATTACACTTGCACCCTTTACAAACACTCTGTAAATCTACTAATGAAGATTTTAATTAAAAATAAGGAAAACTATTAATTATTTCAAATTTATTAAATTTTATCTTCCATCAGGATGAGCAATGTAGAAATTTTGGCTGTCTGAAAAACATCATCGGGCAATCGGTAAGACTTCCTGTGAATTCCACTAGTATGGCCCATAAAATTAGCGAGCTGTTCAATATCATTTTCGCTCATATTAAAATTTTGCATTAACATTGCAAGATGCTTTCGAAGTCTAATCGAGGAAATTGCCTTTGGGTTCTTAGCCCCACAGAGTTTGGCGTGCTTATCTATTACTTTGTAGGCACAAACCATAGTATCACAATTTGGTTTAGCGAATAGAAACGGATTTTTTTCTTCAACGTATTTATGCCTCAGTTCTTTCAAAGTTAGTGGTCGGTCGGTCGTAAAATACATGTTATAATTTGAATGAGTAAGGTTGGGCTTTATGTTAAATATATGTAGGCTGTAGGCGTTGGGTGCCTAAGTTTATAATGAGGTACTTAGGAGCTCAGTCGGTAAGGCGTGTATAGGTATAATTAGGCGACAAAGATATAATATCTGTTCATGTCAAGGAGGTTAGATACCAGTAGTGACTTGTGGTAAGCAGCCTGCCATATTCTAATTTGAATTAAAATATGTCACATACCAGGCTTTTTCAGCATAGAGAAGCTTGGGAAAACTGTGTTTTCATTCTGTTTACTCAGGTGTGGGGAAAATTGGTGTATCTTGAAGAAAAGAGTGACGTTTCTAAGGAAACTTGAACTTTGATAAACCACTGCAATTCATTATCACGAATTCCTATGTCCTTCAATTTCATTATTAGTCTTCGTCTGTCTATTGTTTCAAAAGCACGTCGAAAATCCAAGAACAGGGTTATTGTGATTTTCTTCTGTTCCATACTGGTTTTCCATTCATTTATCACATAATATTTATTGCTGTTTTACGGGAATATTTGTTTCTAAGCCCAGAATGTTGTTTTACAAGAATGTTATTTTTTTCAATAAATTTACTAATCTATTCTTTAACCCATCAGGAAGAGGTGATTTAGGATTCTTTGAAAGGTTTAAACAAATTAAATAAATTCTGTTTAACCGACTTTGTTTGTTTCAATAACTTCTAAAATAATTAAGATAAGAAAAGAAATTTAAAATAAGCCAAAAAAGCGAATTTCGCTTTTTTGCAGATCTGATGTAGTTCTTCGGGACCGTCGATATAAGCTCAAATGCCAGAACTGAGGATTTGAATATTTATTGAAGAGATAAAAATGAATTGGATTAAAAAAAAAATTATGAATTTGGATAGATGGTTAGAGGTACTTAAATTTGGCAATTGAGAGTCTCAACAAGCTATCGTTGAGTTATCCGACCTTGCCTAAGGTTATCGTTGTGTCGATCGATAACATTAACCTCTTCAATGATCACATCCTCTGGTTCTGGCATTTGAGCTTCAATGGCCGGCCATATTGTGAAGAACAGCACATGCATTGGCTATCTTCCCTGCCGTTACTGGCGTATAATGTAGAACACAATGTTTTAGGAAACAGCGCCATCTTGCGTTTAAAATCCTAAAGCAGCGTTCTATGCAATTTCTGACTCTGCATTGCATTTTTGTATAATGGTCCTCTGTTGATCCCTGTGCCGCATTTAAAATGGGAGTCATCATGTATGGCCTAAGTGGTAATGCTGAGTTACTGAAATATTCAAATTATTTTTAAACAATTTTTTTTTAAAACAAATATAATTAAAAATTGCAAACTTTAGCAAATATTTATGTACCTAAAAGCCAGAAAGTTTCTAGATTATTTGCTTCTTCCAAGGGTGGTTTGTTGTGGTACTGTCAGCCACCAGCCCCGTTGGGGTTAGGTTAGGGGTGTTAAACAGATCGTCCCGGGGGACCAAATGCCTGGGCAGAGACACTCATCTCAGGGGGTTAGGGCCGCGCTCCTCGACCATGTACTCCAGTGAAACAAGGCTTGGTTACAATTCATTTATTACAGTTATGCAGGAAAATAACAATACAGGTCAGGAAGTATATGCTATACGATTTCAGGCCTAACTGGGGAAGAAAGTGGCTACGGATTCTAGGCTCAAGAGATCTATACGAATTTTAGGATTCTCACGTGACGCTGGACGGCGACGGCAGCTCCTGGTGTGGTGAGGGGGCCCTGAGCAACCATGCTCAGAGGCGGAGGGAAGTACTGCAGGAAGGGCCGGTCCAGAGCAACAAGCTCACGGGGGCGCGCGCACTGCTTCAGCAGGTGGGGTCGCGGTCAGTACCTCGGGAACCCGAGAGCGCCAAAAGGTGCTTGGACATGACGAGATTAAATAACTTTCAAGGCGAGCCGGGCGTCGACTGCTCGTGCTGGGTAGCTCACCGGACCGCGGCCAGAATGGGACTGCCTGCCTTCCACTTTCGCTCCGTCTCGCTCGTTCTCGGACCTTCTCGACGGCGCGCGCACTGCGCGGATTTCGCTCCATATAAGGTAATCCTCTTAAAGGAAGCCCTACGATTGGTTGTTGGCTAACGCCTGATCTGTGTACACGCCATGTTCACGTGATGAGATCACGTTAGAACCTCATGTAAGAAGCCGTTGAAGGGATTGTATAGTCCGTCCGACTAATGTATGGGCGACACATAACAGGTTTTACGACCATCATTTGCCATATATGTGCATCGTCTGATGCACCTCTGTACCTCGCATTTATTACAATTATTTTTAAGTTGGAATCGCAAATCTGAAGGGTGGAAATAATAGTATGATATATTATATGACTGTATGATCAGCTATTCTGTATACATTTCAATAAACGAAATATTTATTTGCCATGAGAGCATTCATCGAATGGAAACCTTTTCAGTTGAAATATGCCTCTTCGAAGTAAATATGATAAATTGATTTAAAGCCAATGTTGAATTCATAGGGTCTTTGACTCTCACTACCACAGAATATCATAAGTTGAATTCCAGCATGTTTAATGGAGGAACTTGAGGAGGTAATTTAATCTACACAAGTCCCATTTGAAGCTGTTCTTCTTGAAGGTGGAAAGGGCATGAGAGCTCCGTTTGAAATACTGTACCACTGATTTTTTTACTTAAAGTAGCTTGTATTTCTTGGAAATCTACACAACCAAATTAATTAAATAGGCAAAACAACCATGCGCCGCCAACCACCTAAATGAACAGCCGCAATCATGTTTGCAGCATAATCTGTTACAATTTCTATTTTTCGGCAACCTAAATTAAACTCTCCTATTTTACTTTTTAGCGGAGAGCTTATGTTATCAGCGGTATGCCTTTCATTAAAATCTACTATGCCTGAAAGATTTGATGCTAACCAAGCATTTTCATCAATCTAATGAGCAGTCAAAGCTAGAAAGCTTTGATTGTTTAAAGCGGTCCACGCATCGGTGGTAATACAAACTTTTAGTATTTGGAAACATATAATATATAACAATAAAATATAGAATACGATAGCATGATTCCTCTGATGGGATTGGCAATTATTGTCAATATGGACACACAGTTCATGTGCCCATTCTCGGCAGATATTGAATCCATTTTTTAGTTGGAGGATCGATGTAAATTTCTTTACAAAACATGCAAAGTGTCAAATTTTGTTGTTTTGATGTGCCCGGCTGTGGTTGAAAATTAACTTTCACTTTGGCTGTTTCTCTTTCAGAAAGTCTTTTCTCATCTTTCTTGCTGATTTTTCTCGTTTTTAAAAATTTTCTTTTTTTGTTCCATTTTCTCAATTTTTTTTCTCTTTGATATTTCTAATTTCTGCTCTCTTTCCTTGATAATTTTCATCTTTTTCATGTAATGATAATTTTCATGTATAAAAAGAAAAGAAAGATGCTTTCAATAATGGAATTATTAATGGCGTTACCGTTAGTGAGCCCCGCGCATATCTTATCTGATGTAAAGAATGACTTGTAGCCGTACGGCAGCGTGTTGAGGCACTTCTCACGCGCCACCACCGGGACTTTTTCGTCCAATTCATTTTTGTAGGGCAAACTTGTAAGAATTTCTGACTTTTGACATGGCCTTTTACGTTTTTCATTAGCTGCTCTTGTAATTTTTGACATTGGAATTAAATCTCTCGGAGAAACAACAATTATTTCATCTGAACGTATACCAAGCGTTTTGCTGCTTGGACTCGTAGGGGTAATGTTTAAGTCCAAAGATTAATAAGAGCAAAAATTAATAAGCACTTTCAAGTTCCCCATATCAAATCAACTTTTGCAAAAAAACACGAATCTTACCTAGCACCACACATTTTCAATACCTTCCTAACACAAACAAAAACTTACGTCACCCCAAATAATTTGAATTGGCTTTTCAAAAGATTTGTAATATGGTTGAATGAAAAGGAAAGAACAGACATTCAAAATATTCTAAATAAATAACATTTCATACAAGTTCTCACGAAATTATATAATACTCAAATAAAACAAATACGAGAAACTGCAATTTTGCAATATTAATTATTATGATTAATTATTAATTATTACTTCTATAATGTAACCGCTATATTCAACTGTCACAAAATTTTAATTTACTTTTATCTAAAAAACAAAGTATGTATGTAAATATTTAATATACCAACATATAATTTATCTTTTTACATACATATATATATTTGTTTAAATACACACATTTCTTTTGGAACAAACATAATATGTGATTTACTCGCCTCGGAACAGACTTTGTCTAGTGAGGCGGGTAAAAGAAAAGAAAACAATGTAAATAACCATGAAACTAAATAAACGCCCGGGTTGCCGGCACTGAAACTGAACTGAAAGATAAATTTTAAAAACTGATTCGATCGTTGGTTTCTGAATTCAGCAAAGTAGTTTCTGTGGGCTGTTAATTTTCAAGTTCTACAAACGTTGGAACTGTAGATGTTTTCACCGTTTCAACGAATGTGGCATTGTTCGCGGTTAGCTCAGAGTTTTCCGCTATGTAGTGAACCGTAGAAGGAGTGATATCTAGGTCAGTGAACAGGTTCCTGTCATATGGGAAAATGTCACACTTTTTGAAACCAGCTGCTGCATTTTCTACTGTTGCACTTTTTTCGAAGGCAAATCGAACAAGTTTCGCGATGTTGAATTGGTTTATACGTCTTCCAGGGTGGTTTTTTGGAAGGTGTCCACAGCTCTTTCAAAGGCAACTTTAAATGGTTTGTAGACTGAAACATCTAGAGCAGTGGTTGCTCTTTTGGCCCACGGACCCCTTCTCCCCCCCACCCCCCGCGCAAAGTGGGATATTTAACGATTCTGGCGGGAAATAATTGTTTTACGGTTTTAAACAAAAGTTTATGCGTTTTTAATGAAACACGTGTTATACCTTGGGTACATGGTACGTGCGATTAAACAATGGATTTACGAAACATATGTCAATATTTTCATGAACAATAATACTCGTAATACATGATTTCAAATATTTGTAGGAATATTATTTTTTATTGAGGTTCTCATTGGAACT
Source organism: Limnephilus marmoratus (assembly GCA_917880885.1). NCBI lineage: Eukaryota > Metazoa > Arthropoda > Insecta > Trichoptera > Limnephilidae > Limnephilus > Limnephilus marmoratus. Next base: position 16,375,470 of record OU862931.1, on the reverse strand, counting down.
ACCTACATAATGTCATAATGGTTTATTTTCCTCACTCAGGATCTTTCGGTAAATCTAATACCTCTTTACTCAGCGATGCTGTATTTTTGCGAAGTAAGGGTCTCACATTTGAGATGACCGGATCTGATGAAATCAACAAATTGTGCAAAACATCTTCATTTGTGTTGCACCTTGATGATTTACGAGAATAACGTTCTCTGAATTTTTTAAATTCTTTGTGCTGTGACTCCTGTACCTCTTCCGATAGTCGACCAATGGGAAGTAAAAATGTAGATATAATTGCAGTCCCATGGGTCAATATTTTGTGCACAGTTACAGGCATTGGGAACCATTTAAATAATTGAACATACTCGTAGTTGGCAGTTGGTGTTTACATCATACTCCACCGGATATTACTTGTAAAATAATTGCAAAACTTTTATCAACTGTTCATCAATGCCTGTTATGCATGCACATTGTGCGGGATTATTAAAAAAAATTCGGGAAGTATTTCCATTGCCCTGTTTCGGAAGATCCACTAAAAGGCCAGTTTTTTGCGAAATCTCACAATAATAATTTTTTTCTTTTTGCCAACTGCTTCTTTTTTCTCGATACCTCGTACTTGCCTTTCTTTTATATCTTACCTACGATGGGTACAAATTACAACCCTTTTCTTTGGCCCCTTATCGGAGCATTAGGTATTGATATCTGGTAAGTTTTGCAGATACCATCATGGCTAATGCCTCTTCCGGAGATAAGATAATTTTTTGAAAATTTTTTGATTTGGATGAAAAGTTAAAAACCCTTTGCATTCTTGTAGCTGGTGTTGGAGACTATGTAATGGCTTTCAATAACCTTTGCCGCGTCTCTTTTTCCCGCAAAGGCGCAAAGGTGGGCCTCCGAAAAAAGAGCTTTTTTTAATAGATTGTTATTTGTGCACTTTGGCACTTCATTTTTGTTTTTAAGGCCATGATCTCCAGCGCAGTGAGGGTAAATAGGTTTTTCGTTACTTCGTAGACAGCTCGTGGCTGTGTGGCCATATTTTTGGCAGTGGTAACACTGCATTAATGGGTTACAATCTTCTACCTTAATTTGGGAGAAACCCAGGTTTACTTTTTTATTAGTAAATTTCTGATGTCTCCAGTGCATTCAATAATAATGTTTATTAGTTTATACTTTTTTAATGTTGATTGTTCCTTTTATTTTCAGTTTTTCTTAATAATAAAATAATAATAATAATTGGCTAATTTATATAGCGCCGTTTTCGTGGAAAATCACCTCAAGGGCGCTGTACAAATAAATATATAAAAGAATTAATATTACTGGCTTATAACTAAGATTTACAATTACAACTAGTGACTTACATCTAAGACTTATAGCTACTTATATTACTGGCTTACAACTAATATTTACATTTATAACTAGTGACTTACATCTAAGACTTATAGCTAGTGACTTATGACTAAGACATATAGATTCTAACCTAAAACTGATGACTTATTAACACACATATTTACAATTAAGATTAGCGCCAGAAGAAGTAGGAAGTTTTTACATAATATTACATTTCGAGAACACGGGTACAAAAAGTATAATGAAGATTAACTGGATTTACGGGAAGGTATAGATATTTTAAATAAATTAATAAATTTAATAATCGATCTTTACTGCATTAAGGTGATTCATCGCTCAACAGTAAACAGATTGAGGTATCACAATTAACAGATTACATTAAACAGATTGAGTTAACTATAAACAAAGAGAAAAGAGAGAAAAAAAAACTATTAAATTTTGCAGGGCTTAAATAGAATGATGAATTTATGGAAAGGAGTATCGGAAAAAGTGAGTTTTCAGTTTGGATCTAAATTCCGCTGAGTTGGTTATGCATCTCAATTCCATAGGAAGTTTATTCCAAGCTCCAGGGCCGGATACTGCGAATGCACGATCACCAAACTTAGTGTTCGGATTTCGCTTAGGTTCTTTCAACCTTCCAATTGCAGAAGATGTCGCTGATCTAAGAGTTGACTGCCTTAGACCAATATTTTCCGGAATGCATAGTTCAGAGATATAGGAAGGAGCCATTTCATTGATAGATTTAAACACCATCCAACATAACTTGTATTGGATCCTTTCAGGACACTTCAGCCAGTGAAGATTTCGGAGGTGTTCCGAAATGTGCGAAAATTTGGGTACCCCAGTGATAAGTCGTGCTGCGGCGTTGAAAACTGATTGTAGTTTGTCAGTTTGACATTTAGGAAGACTTGCATAGATGCCATTGCAGTAATCAAGACGTGATACTACATACGAGTTCACAAGAAGCTTAGTTGCTTCTGTAGAAAGGTTCCTACGAACTGACTTAAGTTGTCTAAGGTAGAAGAACCCCGTGCTAACGGTCCTATTCACCTGGCTTTTCAATGAAAGGTCTGAATCCAGATAAACTCCCAGAAGTTTGACGGTTGTTTTCGCAATTACGTCATTGCCGGAAATAGCAATTGGTGAGTTATCTATTAAATGTTGGCGTCTATTTGTGGCTGCCCACAGAAACTCGGTCTTTGAAGGATTTAGCTTCAGTTTGTTTGAGGACATCCAGAGACTGATTGCTTCTAGACACTCAGCTATACGAATTTTAAGACCGGCGATCTCATTTGGTGTGCAGTAAAAGTAGACTTGCTGATCGTCGGCATAACAGTGAGATAGGAGACCAAATGACTTAATAATCGTTGCGACATCATTTGTGAATAGAATGAAGAGAAGTGGACCCAAAACGGACCCCTGAGGTACCCCTGAAGAGAGTTTTGTGAAGTTAGACTGTTTATTTCCTACCTTCACTGCTTGTGAGCGATTGGTTAGATAGGATTGTAGCCATTTTTTTACGCTAGAATGTAAACCAAATGTTACCTCTAGTCTCTCAATGAGAAAGTCGTGGTCAATGGTGTCAAATGCGGCGCTCATATCTAAAAGTGATAAAAGTGCTAACTTACCTGACTCTATGGCAAGGGTAATATCTGATAGGACCCGAAGTAATCCAGTTTCTGTCGAGTGGAACCTCCTATATGCAGATTGATGATCGGTAAATAATTTATTCAGATTTAAGTGGGAAGTTATTTGAGAAGCAGCAATTTTTTCAAGTAGTTTTGCTACAAAAGGCAGATTTGACACAGGTCGATAATTACCCAAGTTGTCGGCATCAAGCTGTGGTTTTTTAATGATTGGGGTAACCACTGCAGATTTAAGTGGTTCCGGGAAGTCACCAGTGCTTAGGGACTTGTTAAACATGTGAACTAGGAAGGGGGCCAACACGTTGCAACATTTCTTCAGAAGCCACGTTGGGATGGGGTCAAGAACACATTGTTTATTTGGCGAACTAAAGATTAACTTTCCTACTTCTTCTAGTGTTGTAGGTTTAAAGGATGGCAGTGTCCCTTTGGAATTAGCTGTAAATATTGGCAGGGGGGCAGAAGATGTGGAGGCGCGTATGGATTCAATTTTTCCATAGAAAAACTTGGAAAAAGCCTGCGGAGTAATGTCTGTAGAGGTTTGCACGGTATTATTAGCAAGGACAGTTTTTACGGAGTTCCAGAGACGTCGTGGATTTTTCCACTCAGAGTCAATTTTATTAATCCAGTATTCAGATCTTTTTGCACTTATTATCGTCCTGTACACCTTTTGAGCATGAATCCACTCGTCTCGTGGAGTAGCATCGGGGTTTCTTCGGTATGACCTCTCTAGTTTTCGCATAAGCCTCTTCTGACTCCGACACTCTTCATCGAACCAGCCATCAGATTTTCGAACTTTCCGTATTTTCGAGGTGGTTGGAGCGTATTTTGTTAGTAAACCTGATAAAATTTTGTTGTAATCCTCGACGAGTTCTGACGGTGTCTTAATTTCCCAGCTGCTTTCTATGCACAAAGTAGAATTTTTAAGCTCTTCAAGGAAATTGTCGAAATCGAATTTACGCCATTCCCTCGATTCGATTGTTTTATATGGCACTTTCGGTGGGTTGAATTCGATTTCAGTTCGGATAAGACGATGATCTGACAAACCTATGTCATAAACTTTTGCTATCAACGATGGGCCATTGCACTTGGATACAAAAATGTCTATGATTCCACCAGCATCGTGAGTTGGTACGTCAACCCATTGACGGAGTCCAAAGCTAAATAAGTCAATGAATTTAATAGCATTGGGTGACGTCTCACGCTCGAGATGAATATTTACATCACCTGTGATGACGAGAGTTTCGGAAAGTCCCACTGCCCATTCCAAAAAACACGAAAACTCCCTAAAAAATTCTACACAAACAGGTTTCGAACCGGGTCGGTAAAGCGTTAGCAATATAAATGACGATCCAGAAGAAGAAACACGACATCCAATGTACTCAAACGTACTGAATGTACTGTTTGCCACCTTGGTAAGTCGCAGTCCTTGTCGAGCTATTATCACAACGCCCCCGTGATTCACGTGTGAGATGTTGTGAGCGGGTTCCGTGGCTCTAGGTCTAGCCTCCTCAAGAACAACATATCCAAGAGCTTGAAGTCTCTTCTACATATAATGTTTTTATATCTTTGTTTTGTAGGATTAAGTCATTCATGAATTCTTCTTTATTATAATTCTCATCGATTCCTTTGAAAATCATACACGGATTTTTCTTTTTAAAATCGCTCACGTTTATTCCTTCTAGGTTCGGTTTTTCGATTTCGTTTTTTGAGGGTGGGCCTAGGGGAGACGTCTGAAATAAATAAATTCATCACATTATCCAACGTTCACGAACCAAACAGAATATTATTTCATTTCACGAAATATAAAAAAGATGTACCTATACCTTCGCAAGGATTGTATTTGATTCACTGACTTCTAAACGGTTTAATATAGCACTTTTTTCTTCAATTGAAAAACACTTTCGCCTCACTGAACTCATTATATCGAGCTTTTAACTAAGTCACAACAGATGATACTGTATATTGTTTATATTACAAAATGAACGGTAACTCCATTAATGGTGGACTGAATGCCGTTGGCGCTAATAAAAAACTGTCAAAAGAAGCGAAGCTAGCAGTCCACAATGGAGTCCTGGTACCTACCCTGATGTATGGCAGTGAGGCATGGAACTGGCAGAGGAAGGATGAAAGTAAGCTGAATGCTGTTGAAATGAGATCCCTGAGACGTATGTGTGGTAAAACAATGTATGATCGTGTGAGAAATGTGGATATCCGCAAAGAATGTAAGGCTGATGTAAGCATAATGAGTAAGATTAAGAAAGGGACCCTCAGATGGTTTGGGCATGTAGAGCGAATGAACGAAGAAAGTAGTGTAAGAAGAATATACGACGCAAATGTGAATGGTAGAAGAAGTCGGGGACGCCCGAGGAAGACGTGGCACGATCAAGTGAATCAAATACTTGAGTCGGGCCATGTCAAAAGTCAGAACAATAGAAGAGAATGTATGAGACGATGTATGAATGTGAGTGAGGCAAAGAGTGTGTGCCAAGACCGAGTTGTTTGGCGGTCCGTCCTCTCTGCCTACCCCTGCGAGGAAACGGCGTGATGGTTAGTTAGTTAGTTACAAAATGAAAATATCAATTATTTGTTAAAATTATTTACTTTATTTAATTAGGTGCACTTTTAGTATAAACATATATTTTTTTTAATAAATATCCGGTGCACTTTCCACAAAAAGGTTTCTTACAATTATCACGCTATCATTTGTTCTGTTTTTCTTACATTTTTTTATTAATTTGGCACTGTCGTCTTTTAGAAGTTTTATTTCCGGTTCCTTTCCTGCCAGTTCTTCGGAAGCGAACACAACTGGACCAGTTCTAGTAGTTGTATACTCTGCCCTTAGTTCTCCAATAACCTTTAAAATAAAATGGTGGAGAATGTGTTTTTTATTAATTATCCTCGCATTTATGGCAGCTAGATCAAGTGTGTTGTAGAAGACGCGCACAGTTCAACGCCAACTTCCAGCTCTTACAGAATATTTACGAGCCATTTGGTCAATTACATCGATACCATATAAATTGGACATCCGGATGTACCGTATTCAATGTCATTACATTTTTCTTTGACTTTCCTTGATAAACAGTAAGTGTAGTATCATGGCCAGCCTTTAAGATGAATGATTCACAATGTGGAGTACTAATGGTTTTGAAAACTGCTGGTATTTCTCATCATTCCAACAATACTTGTTTGTGATTTTTTTTTCCTGAATGTTCTGTTACCATTAAGGTGTAATGACATATTGTTATGTGTTAGTGTTATAAGATTAAAGGGAGATGTAATAATGAGCCTTTGTCGGGCTCGGGTGTAATCTGCTAGTCAACTTTGATTTCCTCACAGGAAACCTTGGACGCCAAACCCAGCCTAATGTCTGGGTATGTCAACCAGCGGAGAACACGGTACTCAATTCTCAGAGTGTGGGCCATTAGTTTTCATAGCATTCCTGAAAAGGCTGCACAAGGAATCTACTTAATAAAACAAAATGTGGAGTATAGAATCGGTTCACTGTATTGTTTTCGTAAGACATAATAAAATAAATGGTATGGACTCACCCCCGGGACCAATATCGTAATTTTATGCTATTCCTAGCTACCCTAATTAAATTTACTGCCGCCGAACTCCCGATGTCGGGAGAACCAACCCCAGCTCCTGGTGGCAAGGGTGATCCCAACCTCTGCGGCTCAGCTTGGCCCTGCGACCTCCTCAGCAGTCGCATGGAAGTGATGTTAGACCTGGACCCTCAGGAGAAGGAAGGAGTACCCAGACTCTACTCCAAATTGTAAAGGAAGGCCCGTCAGCAATTCGAGGCGAAGAATCGTTCAACACGGCGGTATTCTCGGGTTTGTTCCATAAATAAACCCTTGGGGGGAATTCGATAGTTGGCCTGCATATAATCACGGCGCGGCGAGTTATTATTTAATCCGATGACTCGGATAATGAGGTACAATAGTCTTTTCACTCGGACATTGCCAATTCACTCGTGGTCACTGGGACCCTCGCGAAACTCACATTTTACGTGAATAAATCTTCGGTTAGATGCACCGCGCACCATGATAAGCGTGGCGGGTTATTATATACACCGATGGCTCGGATAAAGAGGTACATTAATCGTAACACACGTACATCGCCATTAAACTCATGCTCCCTTTTGGGACCCGCGCGAAAACTCGCATTTTACGCGAATAAATCTTTGATTTTTATATTTAAAAAAAACACAACGTGTTTCCGTCCCCCGAATGCAGATGCCCAAAGCTTGGATTACAATCACATCGTATTAAAACTTAAGATTAATTGACCGTTGTTTTCACGGCGTACCGCACATCACGCCGTGAAAACCAGAGTGCGGATCCGGAAACCAAACCCAAAAAATGCCGCCTACCGACACGTTGAACGAAACTCCCCCAGGTTTGCCAACCTAACCAATTAAAATGCATTTAAAAAAAATAGTACCTAACTTACGATAAATACAATCGCTTCATAACAGTTCTTTCTTTTATTTACCTTACTTATTATTTATCAAGGTTTATTTTCATCTATGAGTTTACTTTACTATGTGTTTTTGGTATTGGATAGGGCTGGGTGTTTAGTGTGCATGGGTACTTGAGGATGAGGGGAAGGATTTGGTTGGGCTAGGATCCTGTCATGGGCTATTTATTAACTGCTCCAATATTCATTTTACAGCTGGAGGGAACCATGAAAAACCTCAACCGGAGCAGTGTTGAAGATCTGTAATAAAAATTTGGATGCCTCGTTAAGTGGATAGTTTCTTACCCACTTAACTTAGCAATTTTTTGGGAAGGGAAGTGTTCTTATTTGCCATCGTAAGTTTTGAACTTATGATGCATTTAATTTTAATTGACGAATTCTGATATGCGTGATTTTACTATTTACTTTAATTTAGTGTTGCTTGAAGATCAAATTATTTAAATTGCCCATTTTTTAAAGGGAAGTGAGAAGTTTGATACTAGTTTTGTAGTTAAAAGGTATATTTAATTTTGTTGACGTAAGTTTTGATTCTAGTTATGTGGTTACGGTTCATTTAATTTTATCGACGTGCTCATAATGCGCGTGTTTTTAGTGTCTACATTACGTTATTTGTTCTGCTCTCTTATTTTAGTCACTATATTTTTAGCGAAGTTGATGAAAATTTTTCTTAGATATCCGTTTGCTATGACCTCCGGGAGATATATTGATATTTCTCCTCTGGCTCTCTTTTGTTAGGTACCACCTTTCCTAAGAAAACATTGGGCAGTCTAACAGCAAATGCTGTATTGTTTGTTCCATTTGCTTATCGCATGGGCACGCTGGACTGTCTTTTATCTTAAACCTATGGAGGTATTATAGATTGCCACCGTGACCGGTGAGAATTTGGGTGAGCTCGAACGTAGGTATTGTCCTCTTTCCAAAATCTCTAGCTTCGCTTATACTCCTGAAGAATAGTCGGGTTCCTTTTCCTGTGTCAGAGTTTTTGTATCTCAGATCCCATTCTTCATGAATTGATTCCTTTATTTTAAGCTTCGCATAGCTTAGTGGAAATTCTGAGTAGAGCTTTCGGTTTTTGTCTTTTAGAGCAGCGTCCTTTGCTACTCGTCTGCTCTTTCATTGCCGTGTAGTCCATTGTGCCCCCAGATCCACATAAACTTGCAGAAAGATCCTCTTCCTTTTAAACTTATAGAAGAGCATTGTATATCGAGCAACGTTTTTCCCACGAGTTACTCGAGCGTAACCCGTGGGTTCTTTAATTTCATCCACTAACAAGTCCGGACTTGCCGTGGGTTTTTCAATATTTGGAGAGAAAGTTTTATCCCCCTTGCCAGTAATAATCTTAAAAATATTATCGGTGTCTGAACTTCAGACCTTAGAATTTAACTATATTTAGCCAGGACTCACACCTCTCGAGATCCTACATAAAACATTAGGTGGGAGCTCTCATAGCTAGTTAGATAAATTGTCAACAGATGTCAGAAGGTACAAAACTCTGGTCAGGCCAGGATATTATTCTATAAATAGCTGTTTTTTAGGGTGATATACCCTCTTTCTCCTCTTCGCTTCGCTGAAACCACACTTAATTAACTAGTAACTCCTTGGTCTGTCTCGGGTAGTTTGTATCTTCCGGTTATAAAAATGTAATTGGAAATAGAATCAATAAACTCAAGAGTCCCTTAAAAATTGTCCTGAAGATGAGTCTTTCATTACCAGTTCCTTACCTTAAAACTTTACAATCGGTATGTCTTTTTTCCTGGTCAAGTAATTCCCTAGCATGTTGGGCTTCCGGGATCAAGATTGTATATTTAAGTGATTGGATCTCACAGCTTTCGCTAGTGAGACCTTTATTGTTCTCTACGAGTGAGCGCATCTGTGAAGCATTAGCCAGCATTTTATTAATGGAGGCTATTACTGCTGCCTTGCTTGAGCTTTTAATATTACAGCAAGAAGCTAAGGCCCGCTTTGCAGTTTCGGCCTCTTCCATAGTGCTGTCATTTAGCAGCTTTATGGGATCCTTGTTACGAATAAGAACTTCAGAACGTGGGTTCTCCATTCCTGAGGAGGATGTGGAGGCCACTATTGAATCTATTTCAGTTAGGTCTTTGGACGTTGTCTGTAATGACTCTTCGTCATCCTTTAATTTAACCGTGCTTTTCTACATTTCTTCGCAATCCATCCTAAAACACAATTAAGGAATAATAATTTGGGCCGAATTTATGCAAAAAAGGCTCGCAAAGATGATGTTACTCGAGAAAAAAAAAATTAAATGATATTGAACTCATTTTGAATGCAGTGAAAGTAAAAATAAACCTCAATTTATTCCAAAAAAATTGCAAGTGATTTTATGCAACGTGACAAGAACAGAATTAAACTAAACACTTGTTTGAACCGAATGTAATTAGATTTATTTTTATTCAAATTTGTGCAACTTAACGTAGATCGAAAGGAAAAAAAATATTTATAGTGTATTTGAATGAATTTAAATGCGAAGGAATTTAAATTAGAGTGAAGCTAAAACAACAATGGAGTATTATAAAAATGCTTGCTGTTTGCTTTTCGGCTGGTCAAAGAACACTGATTTGTTTGCAAAGGTTTCGCGCTTTTCAAAATGGCAGCTTGGTATTAGGTGCCAGATGTTGTGGCACATGGTCAAAAAATTCACTGAAATATCATGTATGCACTGCGGAGTATTACAATTTGCAAAACAAAATTAAACCAAACGCTTGTATGAACCGAATGTAATTAGATTTATTTTTATTCAAATTTGTGCAACTTAACATAGATAGAAAGGAAAAAAAATATTTATAATGTATTTGAATGAATTTAAATGCGAAGGAATTTAAATTAGAGTGAAGCTAAAACAACAACAGAATATTATAAAAATGCTTGCTGTTTGCTTTTCGGCTGGTCAAAGAACACTGATTTGTTTGCAAAGGTTTCGCGCTTTTCAAAATGGCAGCTTGGTATTAGGTGCCAGATGTGGTGGCACATGGTCAAAAAATTCACTGAAATATCACGTTTGCACTGCGGAGTATTGCAATTTGCAAAACAAAATTAAACCAAACGCTTGTATGAACTGATGAGATATTAGGTTGTAATAGTTTCAATATTACATATTCTGGCATTGACACTTCACACACGATTGACACTGGTTCTTCATTTTTACCTAAATAGGGAAATCCATTACACAGGTATTTAGTCTACATCCACCAGACGTCAATATTTTATTCCAAATTTGTCAGGCTTATTTGCTATATATATATATACTGAGTAAATGGGTAACGAGTTTTGCTAGGAAATAATTGTTCATTGCCTGTCAAATTTTCCCCAGGAATGTAACTTGTTCCAAATTGCCGATACTAGTGTAAATTTATAAGTCGCCAGAAGATCTCGTAGTTTGCAAGTCAAAATACAAATATTTCATAATTTCCTTGAAGCAGTAAGAACAGGTTCAAAGAAATGAAATATAATGAGATATGAAATTTGTACACAATTTAAATTCATCTCAGTTAGCCACTCGAACGATTGCGCGGTAAAAAACTTTTTACTCTGATTGCTGTTTTTTGGTGACGATTTTGAATATTTTCCGCCCACATTTAAAAAATCATACCTCCGAATTTTAATATGGAGACATAAAAACAGATTATGGTGCTTTATAGCCAATGAATTCACCCATATTTTAATAATTATCCTACAATTTTAGAATTGATAGATAAATTATTAAAAAATCTTTAACTTCATAAATGGTTGTTCTACCCTCTTTGTTGAGTTTGTTCTTGCCTTCGGTGCATGTCTGGTTGATGCTATTTAGGAGACCCCAGATCGGGAAGATCAAATCTAGAAGTGCTTAGTGTGTTAGCTGAAGTTAGCTGTAGACTTGCCTGGTCTTCTTCCCTTTGTCTCTTCCTATTTGCTTGATTAGGCGATTTGGACGGACCCGGGGCATTTTGTGCCTCGACTTGCTTCGGTGTCTGGGGAACGACCACACGTTTGCAGGTGTTTGCACACCCTCGACTTCCTGTTGGTAACCCCTACCTGGGGGCCTAGCTTCCCTATTAGATGACTGCTATGCAGACTTCTGAATGGCGAGGTGGCTCCGTGCAGCCGCAGTCCATGGACGGGTCCGGTAGCACCAATTTGTTCTGCTGCGGCGGCGTCAATGAGTGTGATGGTTGATCCCTCGTCCAGCAGCGCGATCGCGGAGATCTGCTGCGTGGGGCCCGTCAAAACCACTGGCACTACTTTCAGCACGGCATGGTGGACTTCAGATGTTGTGGTGTGCCTCACGAATGATGGGTCGTGAAGTAACTTATGGTGGGGAACATGACAATCACCGACACCGCACCAGTCCCGGACATGTGTTTGCCTTCCAAACACACGGCACAATCCGGCACTTTTAACTGTCTCTAAGCGAAGTTTCATATCTTTTGCGGCGAACTCGCGACAGTCACGGAGCAAGTGACCCCTTTCACCACATTGTAGGCACCCATCACGATTGTTAAAGTCACTTGGGTGGGGTGTCACATGGTCACTGCGATTCACATTTCGAGAACTGTTATTTGGTAACTTTCGTGAACTGTCATTCGGTAACTTTCGCGAACTGTCTTTTGACAACTTTCGATAACTGTCACTTTTGCGCGGCCAAACTGTCCCGTGGTGGCAAATGCTTACTCGCGATGGGGTCTAGACCTCGCGGGGTCGACCATAACTGACTTGGAGATGGCGTTCGCGATGGACTTCAGGAAGGCGGCAAGATGGTGGCAGGCGCTTCGTAGTGCCGCACTTCCATCAGCCACGCCAACCGCATCATGCATGGTATCTTCCCCGCGATGTCACCGAGGAGCGCCGGGTTGGTGAGGTAGCCATCGTTGTTCAGCGAGCGAAGCCACCAGATTCTGCACCGTCCCAGAGAAGTTTGCGATGTCCTCCGGTGATGCCTCTGCTGTCATGTGTGGGAGCTTCTTGGCCTTGTCCAGCATCAGGGCAGCCAGCGAAGTCGTCCCTCCATAGCGCTGCTTCATCAGGAAGGGACCCACGGCTTTCCGGACCTTCCCTTTGCGGGCCCGCTGCAGTCGGATGAGGTTGAGGTTGACTGGGTAAACTGGGCCAAACCAGCGGGTCACCAGAGAAGGGAGGCAGATCCTTGGCCATTGACTGCCTGGCGATAAGTGCAGCTATCCCGGGGTCATCCTCGATTGTGGGATGGGGGCTGTCCTGAGCCCTTGAAACTCTGATGGCCTCCGTGAGCGCGCAGGTGAACTGAGGGGGTTGTCTGCCTGCTGGATCCAAGCCCTGATGTGGCGGGCCGTCTCGTGTGCACTTGGTTGTTTTAACGGCTTTTTTGGATTTTGTTCCCCTTGGGTCAAAGACTTATTGAGCGCTGTGGATGAAATCGTTTGTTTCCAGCTTTCCGATGATTTACCAGAGTCGGGACCGGCACCATCAGAATCCAGGTGACGCAGGGGCCCCTGGTCCACCAGAGGCACAGGTCCAACAGGCATCTCTCGTACAGCGTCTCGTTGCCTCAGGTTGAGCAGAGGTACGGGGTCGGAAGGTCCGGGTTACATCTATCCGGGGGACCCATTGTAGTGAGGGGGCGGCGGCGCTGGGCCTCCAGGCCCTGACTACGCCGGTGAGGCGTACCTCTGGTCCACCAGAGGCACGGGTCCAGTAGAAGGACCAGGCTGCATCCATTTTAATTGGAACAGTGGCTTCGGAAATAATAGTCTTTATTGAGTTCCAGAGACGCCGTGGATTGGTTCGCTCAGAGTCAATCTTTTCATTCCAGTATTCTGATCTTTTGGAATTTATTTTGCTCATACACTGTTTATGAGCAAGGATCCACTCATCCCTAGAAGTTACAGTAGAATTTTTCCTATATGACCTCTCTAATTTCCGCATAAGTCTTTTCTGGTTTCGGCATTCATCGTCATACCAGCCGTCAGACTTTCGAACTTTACGTGTTTTTGACGTCGTCGGAGCATATTTATTTAACAGACATAAAAGAGTTGTATTATACATCTCGACGAGTTCTGTTGGCGTCTTTGTTTCCCAAAAATTAGGTGTACATAATAGAGAGGTTTGAAGCTCTTCCAGAAAATCACTAAAACTAAATTTATGACATTCCCTTGATATAATTGTTCAATATGGTACTTTCGGCGGGTTAAAATCGATATAACGGTGATAAAAACGATATGTTTAGAAGCGGCTTTTTTCGACATACCACTTTTCACAGCATCTAAAGCCTTTTGAATATCGTTCTCCGCGTATTTCTTAAAATACTTTAAATCAGCCGGAACTTTGGGCGTTTTTATTTGATATCTGTAAAAAACACAAACAAAACTATCATTAATAAATAATTTAAAATCAATTAATAGTGTAAACTTTAGAGCAGGGGTGTCAAACTGGATATTCTTAAGGGCCGTTTATAACATTTGGCGTGTGTAAGCGGGCCGGACTCAATATTTAAAAAATAAAACCCATACTTAATTGTTAAAATCTTTATTTAGTTAGATACCTATTTATTATAAATTCAGTAAGTTAAAAAGAAGGGTAACAAGGTAAATTATCTTGAGCCGGACACCTGACTTCTCTTGTTTTTGACAAGTTCATTGATGTCGGATGTCATATTCGTCGTAGTTACTTTTAGAATCGATTGGAGATTTTCATCCGTAAGCCGTGAGCGATGTTTGTTTTTATTTATTTTCATAACGGAAAACATCTGCTCGCATAAATACGTACTACCAAACATACACAGGATACATGCCGCATGATTTCTTATACTTGGATAGTTATTCAAACTCTTGAAATATTGTGTATAAAATGTAGTAACATTAACTTCCTTAAATTTATCCTTTACAATGCTGTCGCATTGGAGATCTATCAATTCCATTTGCAAATGAATTGGTGCCAGTGCAGCATCAAAAGTAAATGGATTGTTGAAAAGTGGGAATTCCATTTTATGCATTTTGCGAAAATCTTCAAAACGACTGTTAAATTCTGTGATCAGAATCAGCAAAAGTTGAGAATACTCATCCAATTTTGTCTGGTTCACTGTGCCACATGATTTCACGTGAGGGAAATGATCGAGTGTTTGGTTTTTTATGTGAATTTCCCACAGTCTTAATTTTGTTTCGAAGGCTTGTAAATGCGAATACATTTGAGTGACGATCAAGTCTTTACCCTGTAACTTTATATTGAGGTCATTTGTGTGCACAAATGCACAATCAAGCCACCAGTCGTTGTCATAATCAATCGGCTTGCCTTTTTCTAACATGAAAGCTTAAATAGGGTCACGTAACTCAAAAAATCTTTTCAAAACTGCTCCTCGACTGAGCCAACGAACTTCCGTGAAATAAGGTACATCGGAATACTTTTCGTCCAAATCTTGTAAAAATTGCCTGAACTGCCTGTGATTTAGACCTCTGCTCCTTATAAAATTTACTATTTTAATTACCCGTTGCATGACATGGTCCATTTTTAAATATTTGGATGCGAGTGATTCCTGGTGAATGATGCAGTGAATTCCCACAAAATTTTCTGATATTTTCTGTTTTAATTTAGTCACAACACCCAAATGTTTGCCAACCATGGCAGGAGCGCCATCCGTAGTTATGCTGCAAAATTTATCCCAGCCGAGTTCATATTCTACTATTAAATGCTCAATAGCAGAATAAATATCATTTGCTGTAGTGGTGCCTGTCAATGGAACGCACTTCAATAGTTCTTCACATATTTCAAAGTTACTATTAATACCTCGTATAAAGACAGCAAGTTGAGCAGTATCAATAATATCAGTGCTCTCGTCAATAGCCAGCGAAAAGTGTGTAAATTCCTTAATTTTTTCCTTCAGCTGGGAATCCAAATTTTGAGATAAATCACTTATTCTTGAAGCAACAGTGTTTCTTGACAGCGGAATATTTTGAATGGTTGATTTTTGTGATGGGAATGAAACATCAGCCACTTTTAACACACATTCTTTAATAAAATCACCATCAGTGAAAGGTTTTGATCTCTTGGCGATTTCTAATGCAATAATGAAACTGGATTTTAAGGCGTCTTCGCTTTCAGTTTTAGCTTTAGTGAATATCGACTGTTGGCCGTGAAGGTTAGATTTTAAAGATAATAGTTTGTCCATTCTTATCTTTTCAGTGTAACCTTCAAATTTTCCTTTGTGATTCGAATCATAATGTCTCTTTAAATTAAACTCCTTACGAACAGCAATTGTTTGATTGCAAATCAAACAAAGTGATTTACCTTTCCATTCCATGAAAAAATATGCGATTTCCCATTTTGTCTGAAAAACTCTGCACTCACTATCAACTTTACGTTTTTGCGACATTATGCCACGTACCAATATTAGAACTTGAATGAACAACAAACTATGAGTACGTAAGTAATATAAACACTCGACGCGACCGCTCGATGCTAAGGCTTAAATCTGACTGCGCCGGCGACCGGCAACTGCGACCCTTGTGGTGCGGGGTCGGGGGGGAGGGGGCGTCGTGCACCAGACCAGCGCCACCAGCCGGCGTAAGAGAAAAGGTTACGCTCACGCAGTGGCGTAGCTAGGTAACCAAGGGCCCTGGGGCAAATTAAAAAATGGGGCCCCATTCCTATGTAAACTGATTAGGTTTTATCAAATAAAAATATGAAATAT
Organism: Limnephilus marmoratus; assembly: GCA_917880885.1. NCBI lineage: Eukaryota > Metazoa > Arthropoda > Insecta > Trichoptera > Limnephilidae > Limnephilus > Limnephilus marmoratus. The sequence goes on along the minus strand of OU862931.1, from coordinate 16,359,351 downwards.
ACAAATACTTTAAAAATACTAAGCTACTTAAGCTCTTTTTTGTGCACTGCAGGGCAGGTAATCAAAATATTAAACAGTAACAACATAAATTACAATTAATACTTGGTGTAGGTTTGGCTAATAAAAGGAAATAGAGAAGATTCAAGGGTTTATTATATAAAGGTCGGGCCTACCAACTGACTAAATAACAATTATATTTACAATTTTTTCCTAGCTTTAGTTTTCGCAAAAGTATCAATGACTTCGTTTAAATCCAGGCTTGATGCGGTTTTGTTTTCAATTGCTATTAGCGATAAATGTCGGAGTCTAGTTTGGCCCATCTTATTTCTTAAATAATTTTTTTATTATTTTTAATTGCTGTAAATACTTCCGTTAGGTCACATTCTAGCACTCCATATTTGCTCATTATTTCCTTACATAATTGGTGAACAGTCCATGCTAGAGTTAGTTGAGGTAAAACTAGATGGTAAATATTAATAAATTGAAGTGAAAAACTAGGGCCTATTATATCTGAATATTTTCTTTGGAATTCGTCACACTTTTGTAACAAAGTTGCTTCATCAACATGTAATAAAAATGTTGGTGTTAGAAAATCGAATATATGACAGACTGCACTCATACCAATAAAACGTGTATCTAATTGAGATATTACTGTGTCTAGTACATTATTGAAAATCTCAATTTTAAATATTTTTTCTCGGTTTGGAAATCGGTGATCAGCAGCTAATTCATTAAAATGTTTTTTTAACTTTTCTTTGCCTTTTTTCTTGAAAATGGGTATCAATACCATATTTTCTTGCAGTTTTTGCACTTGAATAATTCAAAATCATTTCTATAAATTTATTTTTAAAAGTAAAATAAAAGGAAAGAGAAACAAACTGATACGCTACAAGTGTCGTTGGGGAATGACGCACATATCCATAAATAAACCAATCCCTAGATCGATATCTTCGGGCCTTCTCCATATTAGAAGTTTCGTCATCATTGTCACCAACTTAACCTCTCTAAAAACCTATTTTGCATACTAGGTGTGACATTGCAAACTGTCGAAAAAATAAAATTTTGGTATTATTCACGATGTTTACTAAAAGCGTCATAAATCACGTTTTGGGAAACGTAGGCTAATTCTAAAAACTGTTTTGGAAAGATTATGAAATGCACTATCACATTATATTATTATAAATAAATATTTGCCCTTCTAAATATATATTTTTTTATGAAAACGTCAAAAATATTAAAAAATCACTTACCATTATTTGAAAACGTTGAAAATGAACTTTTTTCTGCAGTAACGTAAACAAATTACAGTTTATTTATAGTAGAAATATGTTTAATAACTTTCTGTCACCTCAAAATATTATCCGTCCAAACTAAAATATTAAAAAAAAAATCATTTTCGAAACACAAAATAATATAAATTACGAACTTGTCACTTGAACACAGGGCAAACAAAAATATTTTATTTCAATTATTATAAAACGTAATTACAACGGCAATCGATTTCAACAGATGCATTATGCTTGTATATATACAGATATACCCAATTATTATTAATTATCACATAAATCAATTATTTTTTCATATAAATTCACGGCAACCTCAAAAATATGGACATATTTAAAACGTCGTGAAATCACACTAAAACTAACCATTTGGTTGTTGTTTTTACACTAAAACGTTAGTACACAGGACGAATTATATTCAATTGTTGAAATCTACTGAAAATTTTTAAATATACACTTAGTAATGTTGATATGCATTTTGATAAAAAACGCGCCAAACTGTCACAAACTGTCAACAACCGACGAGCAACTGCGATTTTTTGTCTAACGTGAAGTTAGCAACGAATAGTGATGGGGCCAACCTTTTTAGTTGATTCGAACTGCGCTGGAGAAAGAGTTCGAAAGAAATATTTTATTTCAAATTTATTGTAAGTTATTGAATATAGGTAGACAAAAATAAAAACACATGATATATAAAGCTATATTTTTTTTAATTATAAAATGACAACAATTGTAAACAAAAAAGTAAAATAATATTTTATTCATATTATATTTTGGAAATCATATATTATGGAATTCATTTAACATTTTTTCCAGTACAACTATTTTAAATGTATCATATTTTCACATTTAAATAATACAAAAAAAACACGTTACGCCACGTTAGAAGTGAAACTTGTGGAACTCATTCAACATTTTTTTCCAGTATGAATATTTTAAATGTAACAATGTTTTAAAAAACACGTTACGCCACGCCACGTTAGAAGTGAAACTTGTGGAATTCATTCAACATTTTTTTCCAGTACGAATATTTTAAATGTAACAATGTTTTAAAAAACACGTTACGCCACGTTAGAAGTGAAACTTGTGGAATTCATTCAACATTTTTTTCCAGTACGAATATTTTAAATGTAACAATGTTTTAAAAAACACGTTACGCCACGCCACGTTAGAAGTGAAACTTGTGGAATTCATTCAACATTTTTTTCCAGTACGAATATTTTAAATGTAACAATGTTTTAAAAAACACGTTACGCCACGCCACGTTAGAAGTGAAACTTGTGGAATTCATTCAACATTTTTTTCCAGTATGAATATTTTAAATGTAACAATCAAAAAACCAGAACAAAAAAAAATCCCATGACGTCCTGTGCGGAGCTCCAGAGAGTATGACAGATATAATTTTTGTCGTGCCATTCGGAAAGAAAATAAACAGTTATTATTGTAGAAGATCAAATAGATGCGGTGGGGGTCTGATTCAGATCACCTAAGCCGTTATAGATGGTACCCAAAGTCATAATACTTAATTTTATTTGCATTTTCTGATACACGGGTTGAGTCCAAATGCAGCCGACCAAAGGCATGTTAAAAAAACCAATGGTTGTTGAAGACTTGTTGTATTACAGAAAATACTTGTCCATTAAACGCGCCCCAGCTTTCTATGAAAAGAAGAAACGTTTCGATACTTGCCAATAAGAACCTACCGAATGACAGAAGACAAAAACTTTAACTCAGCCAAAACAAAAAAAATTGAAGACCTCGTAAAAGGTGAAATAATCAATCGGTTTCCACAAAACACAAAAACTAGACAGCTAGAGTCAGAAATACACAAATAAGCGGTAGTGTCTTTGCGATAGATAAATTGCAATCATTATTATTTACACAAACAAGATAAACAACAAGCTGGCACATTAATCGCAAAAGAAGTAGTGAAGTTAATCAGACGACATTGAAAGAGAAAACACCGTAGACGGGCAAATTGATTTAACCTCCAGTCGCCCAACACTCAAGTGAAACATGAGGGATGAACTGTGATGACTATACCGCATTTCAAAGTGCAGAACGAGAATTGAATCTTTCACAAGATAGAGGAGATCTATAAAAACCCATAATCGAAACAACAAAAATATGTGAGAACCGTGACAAGGGAAAACGCTGGAACTCTACTCCACTCAAAGTGAATATTCATTCAGCATGTGATCGACAGTTTGTGTGAAAAATTTGTAAGATTTCGTTATGCATACCGTGGTTGCCACTTTGAAATATATCATACTACAAATGTAGTATGATATATTTTAAAGCACGGAGCTACGCACAACGGAACTCTACAAGTTTCGCAACCAAAAACTGTTGATTTTCTTATCTTGTTCCTCTTACAAATAACGCAATTTTGAGTACGTCGCCTTGTAAGAGGAACAGGATTATTTGCATCCCCAGCCTGCGGCGAGTCATTGTAGTCGGGGTAGTGGGCGTTAGGGATTGGGGGGAAAGGTTGGTTGTATGGCCCTACAAATGACTGCCTCGGTTTCGGAGGCACTGACAACGCGAGGTGATGTTCGGTCAACTCTTGTACAAGAGTTAACCGAAAATTCATGTGTAGTACCTCCGAACTCTGTGACTGGGAATACAAAATTTTCGCGTTAAGAATACTCACATTGAGCAAACGCTTGAACATTTTGAGATACCATTTAAGGCATCTCTTACGTTCAAGCAAGTAAGGTTCCAGCATCTGATCCTTTTTATCAACACCTCCCATGTACTTATTGTAGTCTCTGATAATGTTCGGCTTGTATACTTGCTCCCTACCCCTAGAATGACCAATAGTAGTTTCCGCGCCATGAAATGTCGATAGGGTCGTCACCTTCTTCTTGTCTTGCCACGACAGTATGGCAACATCACCAGCGTGGCGACCGAACATTTGTCCATCATTTAAACTCATTCGACTGAATGCTGGCGGAACATCGGCTCTGTTAGTGCGCAATGTCCCGACGCAGTCAGTCTTGTTCCGCTTGAGGTAACGAGCGAGTAGTGGAGAGTTAAACCAATTGTCCATCCACAGGCTATAACCCTTATTCAAAAGTGGCCTGATTAAATTCACCACCGTAAGTGTTGATTTCAACACTTTTTCCGCTAATGAACCAGCAAGTGAATGATCTTTTCCTGTATAAATAAAAAATGACCACAAATATCCAGTCGCAGATTCGCACAACTCAAAAGATTTAATCCCGAATCTAGCAGCCTTTGTTCTTAAGTATTGTTTAAAACCCAAACGACCTTTCCACAATGTAAGAGATTCGTCAATTGCAATGTTCTGGCTAGGTATATAAAGTTCCTGAAATTTTGCATTCAAGTGATTAATTATTGGCAATAACTTAGCAAGTTTCTTATGTTCAGAGTTAGTGTGGATCAGATCATTGTCGGCGAAATGCAAATATTTCGTCAACTCACTAAAGCGTTTAAGGGATAGTAGTTGTCGAAAAATACAGAAGTCTTCAATAACCAAGTGTTTGAATAACACGACCTTATGCTCGGCATGCGAACAATTCCTAGCATCATGTAAAACGCAAACAAAATCAAAATTTCATGGCGATTTGTGCCCCTCCATGAACTGCTTCGGTTACCATGAACACGAGAGTCCCTCGAATACTTATTTGTTTCTTCAACAATACTATCCAGAATTTCATCTGTCCAAATAGCACGAAAAGCATCATATGGAGTCGAATACTCTCTAGTTGCTCCTGACTTTTCGGGCACGAACCGTTCTCTTTGACCGGCAAATGATGAAATGCCAGTCCAAGAGAAGCTGGCTGCGCTCGCATCATCAGGGAACAAATAATTCGAATTTGGTGACGAATGGACGGCCTCGGTTTCGTCATCAGACGACAAGGCTCCGTCCATTTCGTCATCAGCAGACTCATTTGACGACTGATGATGAGAGCGCCCCAACGGCCGTGCGGCTCGCGCTGTAGCCCGCGCTCGGCGCGAACGTCCGCCGCGAGCTGCACGGGCGGCTTGTGCCCGAGACAAAGCCAGGAACTGGGGAGGGAGCTCGTCATCAGATTCAGCCACCAAGATGGGTGATTGTCCCGAAAACCAGGCCTCTCCCTCTCCGACAGCACATCGTCCCCTCACCCCGCTACGTCCTCCACGTTGCCCTCCACGTCGCCCTCCACGGCTCCCGCGTACTGCTGTTGGGACAGGTAGTGGCCGCAGAAACGGGAAATCTGAAAATATAAGAATAGGGATAAGAATGGTCCTGTATATTTCTAAAAGTATGAATGGTAGAAGTCGGAGACACCCAAGGAAGACATGGCAAGATCAAGTTAATCAGGTACTTGAGTCGGGCCATGTCAAGAGTCAGAATAATAGAAGAGTATGTATGTATGAGACGATGTATGAATGTGATTGAGGCAAGGAGTGTGTGCCAAGACCGAGTTGTTTGGCGGTCCGTCCTCTTTGCCTACCCCTGCGGGGAAACGGCGTGATGGTTAGTTAGTTATAAAATGTGTAAAAATGCATTCTGTTAGCCATAAGTTGTTATAGTAGTTTGTCTAGTAAGATAGATTGTATAAATATACTATAAATTTGTACAGAGCCCTAGAGGTGATTTCTCACAAAAACGGCGCTATACAAGTCATCCAAATATTATTATTATTATCACGGACAAATGCTGCAAAATATAAATACGAACGTATTTATATATATATAATAATGTATATACCTTCTATGCTACCGTCGTCCGTCGTCTGCTCCATCTGCTCAATCTGCTCAATCGATTCTGAAAATATAATGCAAAACTATTATACAACGCAAACACACACTACTTGTATAATATGATGTAAAGACAGCACAATATAAATAAAATTATATAGATATTATGTATATATTTTACAATGTATATACCTTGTCCACCGCCGCTTGCCTGATCTCCACTGGAGCCTTGGGCAGCAGGAGCCACCAACGAATCCAAGAAGACCATTTGACGAGCTTCTTCGCCGCTCGAAAAAAACGAAGAAGCCTGAAAAAAAAATTGAAAAACATTTTATTTTATTGGCGGAATAAAAAAATAAACATTACACAAAGTATTGATTTTAATTATATAAATCACCTCGTCAAATGTCTCTTTTGGGTCCTCAACGTCGGATTCGTTGGCCTCACTCATCTCTCCAATGCTATCACTATCAGCTCCAGTGGACATCAGGTCATCATCATCTTCACCCTCCACGTTGAGTTCTTTCCGCGCCCAAGCTGGCATCGGCTCCGATGGGTTCCATGTGCTATCCGTAGAAAAATTATAATGTTTTACTCAAATATCAGTTCGCAAAGAAAAATTTTCGAATTCGAATTTTTCAGCAAAATTGGAAGTTACATCACTAGTGATTTCGAGATGTCAAACTATAGTTTTTTACATTCGTAGCCAATATTTCATAAAAACGTTTAAAAATAACAATTTTGTCATGAAATTACTAATGTTTTTGATAGATATTGCAATAGAATACATGCTTTTATGAAAATATACAATTTCAAGCGGTAATGGCTGACATTTTTTACGGAAGAGTCCATTCAACGCGATGAAAAATTCCAACCACATGAAAGTGTGCTGTAAAATAACGATTTTTACAAGAAAAAACACTTCAAACCAACTAAATATATAATGAAAGAGTGGCAAATATATATCTCAACAATAAGACAAACACTTACTTTTCCATTTTGATTTATTTTTCTCGTAAATTGCAGAAATGTCAGAGCGGGGCGTGCACAAATCTCGTAAGAATATTCTGGAATATTCTTTGGAAAAGATGGACGTTCAATTACGCATAGAAAAATAATTTCTATGTTCCATAGATATTTTTGAATACAGACACGTAGCGTTGTTCATTATCGATATCCCGTTTTTTATTCCACGGTAATCCGTGAACTAGTGATGCAAATAAATCAATTTTTGTAAAAACTCGCGCGTTTACGTCAAAACACGCTCTAATGTCTCGACGGCTATTGTTATATTTTCGTCTTTTGACGCTCTAATGTCTTTACCGGTTAACCAAAAATAAAATGGTCCACCAAAGACGATAACATAGAAGAAGTTCAAGGCCATTTGTCGCCATAGACAATATAATTGCATTTGACCTTCTTTATTAATTCATTAGCCAAATAAATTATTTAAAAATAAAAATGCTTGAAAGCAGAAAAATGTTTTAGTTTCCCCAAGAAAACAACGTTCCATCTGACAAAGCCTGAGGAAATGAGCTTTACTTCATTTTTTACAGCTCATTTTTTCAGCAGGGAGCTTTGTCAGATGGAAACCTGTTATCCTGAGAACATCAAGCGTTAGTAAAAAACCTAAAATACTTTAATATGAACTCCTTATAAAAGGAAAACATTTTCAAATAATGATTATGGTTTTCCACAACGTATTTACATTTTTCTGCTTGAAAAATGATAACTCGGGAGTACATGTTTAAATACTTTTTATTTTCAGAAAGACAATAGATGATAGCGCATAAAAAAACTGGTTCGGTGAATTCTATGAATTGAAAAATGGTTTGAAAAATAATATCGACACTGGAAAGGAAACATGGCTAAAGCGTCATACAGCTGTGACATTAAAGATTAACGTACACAATAAGCTGTATTGTTTGTTAATGTACGTTCATCTTTAATGTCATATCTACATGGCGCTTTAGCCATTTTTCCTTTCCAGCAGTCACCGTACAGTTCTTGTAGAATGAAATAAAAATATCTACATATTCTAAATTTCCTTTTAACCGAAATTAAACAGAGTATACCTTCATCGGGGACCCATTTCAGCCATCTCACAGTAAAAACCGCGTCATGTGTTCTGAAAAAAATATAGGTATCACATTAAACAAAGTTTGTGAACAGAATATACCTACAATATTTTTCCCTTGTAATGACATTCTTTGTTTATCACAAGGGAAAAATATTCTCACTTCTGTTCATATGAAGAACGAAAAAACCACATAAGATCGTTGGAGATCTGCCAAAAATGCAAGGCTGATGTAAGCGTAATAAGTAAGATTGAGAAAGGGACCCTCAGATGGTTTGGGCATGGAAAGCGAATGAACAATTAATGGGATAAGAATATATGACGGAGATGTGAGTGGTAGTAAAGTCGGGGACACCAGAGAAAGACCTGGCACGATCATGTGAATAATTGCTTGCGTGGGGCACGTCAAGAGTCAGAATAATAGAATAGTATGTACAAATGTGAATGAGGCAAGGAATGTATGTGTATGTATTAATTTTACCTGCCATTAACAATGTTATGGTCTGCCAAACAATGTTAAAAGGTGTTCCTTATGTAAAGCTTCAAAATCATTCAAAGTCTGGAACATTTTCTGAAACAATATTTGTGAAACATTAACCACTCGGACCCATAAGCTTGTTTTAACGATAATATAACATTAACAGACATGTGTATGACGTACGAGGCGTACGTGACTTATTAAAGTAAAATTGAAAGCAAATTTTATCAATACAAACACAAATGTAATTTAACCTCAAAAAGATTAAAAGATAAATTAAGCTAAATGTTAATGTCTTATGTAATTACCTGATTTCTGGATTGATTGCGGACACACTTTAACCATTTTTCCACCTCTGGAATTCGTGTAAACGACTATTGAATGAAATATGCCCATCGGTGATGTCAACAATACAAATTCAAATACGAATGTTCGTTTGATAATCTTATGATGCAATTAGAGGTTTAAAGTTACACCTATCTATAATTCAGCTTTGTCTTTATCTATAAGAATTTGGTCCGCTCCTGTCAGTTTCAAGGTTAAAGCCAAGATTTACGCCCCTGCACATATCACTATCCGTCAAATTGACAACACTGCCAACCTACAGAAAGAATTTAGGGGAATTCCCTAGGCATAACTTTTGAATTTCTCTCAACTGAGTTGTCATGATTAAAGTGGGGTTGCAACCTGTCATATTTATTTTGAAAATGGGAGAAATTTCCAAAAGTTCAGTTCGATCGAGATTTCTGGTAAGGATTCGAGGGCCCCCTGAGCTTGAGGGCCCCGGGGCACTGCCCCGCGTAGCCCATAGGTAGCTACGCGCCTGCGCTCACGCTCGGTGCACGGCGCACCGCGTCGTTATTCCCCAACAGAGTTTGATTGGGTTCAGCTCCGGGTGATATGGTGGCAGACACAACACCTAGTGTCCAAGCTTTTCCAACAATTGGTCCAGAATGTACTTCTTGACTATTAACTTGTGGAGCTTAATATATCTTAATTATATATATATATAATCACACAATATTGGTATTGTATTTTTAATCGGATACGGTTTTTCATGCTTTTCCAACCAGGTCAGCATAACTCCTTTTCTTGAACTTGATGTTTGGATCCTTTCGTATTCTTCATTATGGTATTTTTTTTTTTTTTTTTTTTACAGTGAATACCGCACAAGAATCTCAACTGCTCCCGTCTGGAGCCAGTGAGACTATGGCATCCCCAATTGGGGTATGTTGTGAGGCTGAAGGTGGTGGGGAGGGGAAGGAGGTGGGGAAGAGGAAGGTTGGGAAGTACCTGGCTATTCAGATCTGGTCACTAAACACGGCTAAAGCCATTTTCAAGCAACGTTTCAATTCTGAATGGTGGTCTTACACCAGGGCGATACTAATAGTATCTTCCACTCTGGAACATGCCGCAAATATACTATATATTATTTTAAATGAATTAATTGTGAAATAACACAAATTAATCAAATAAAATTTATTTGCGCATGCCGGGTTCGAACCCGCGACCTCCGGAATGTGAGTCAAGAGTCTTAGCCACTGGACTACGGAGGTATGACGCATTGTCTATAACAGGGGTCTCCAAACTACGGCCCGCGGGCCGTGTCCGGCCCGCCAGTGTCATTCATCCGGCCCGCGACATCTTATGACCATTTTCATCAATCAGGCCCGCGACAACTAATGGCTAAGACCTTACTCAGAAGGGGCGAATTCACCGCGAATTTTTTCGTGCGAATATATATGCTCATTGGCGAGGTACTGGGCACCAATACATTGCGTCCACAAGTATCGCGCGAAAAATACGGGCGCAAATCGTGTGTTCGCCAGACTTACGTCCAGTTTACGCGGGAACTGCAGAACGAGTACACGTATCAAGGGAAATGGAGCGGCAACATTGTGACAAGGAATGGTTCCAAATGCTCGCGCGTTTCACGCTCCTTCTGGATGCAATATACGCGCGAAACGATACGTGGCAAAATCGCCCCCTGGTTTTATTGTTTTAATTGTGATTGTGATAAGGTGGATAAAAAACTCAGAATGATAGTATCTAGGTTTTATTTACATGCAACATACGAGTATAAACACATAAACATATAAAAACATTATAACATATGAGTATAAACACATAAACATATAAAATACTAATGGGATTTATGTAATTGTGATTTTCCACTGACGATAATTTGTAGTTGTGGATCAATTTTAGTGGTAGCAATTATTAAAAGAGCTTTAAGATGCTCATCGGTTAACTTAGACCTGTAAACATTCTTTGTGTACTTCATTTTGGAGAATGTTTTCTCACACAAGTAAGTAGTACCAAAAACAGAAAATAGCCCACGAGCAAATTTATGCAAATTATCAAATTGTGCCAGCGGAAGACTCTTGTAAAATTCCAACAAAGATGAGTTTTGATATTTGTTCTTAATTATATCACTGCATTGTAAATCAATAATTTCCATTTGAAGTTCCGGGGTCAAGGTTTCGATGTCGATATCAAGAGGATTTTGAAAAATCTTGATTTAATTCGCAATGATATCAAGGTCTGAGAAACGAGTATCAAAATTTATCTTCAAAGCACTCAAAGCTCCGATTGCAAAATCGACGGGAAACTCAGTCTCAGTAGTGTGGCTAAATATTTCACATGTTTTAAATTGTGTGAAACATTTTTTATTTAATTGTGATTGAAACAGCATTATTTTCTGCCGGAACGATTTGACATTAGTATATAAATCAGGGAGAAGCTGATTTTCTCCTTGCAATCTTAAATTCAGTTCGTTCATATGTTTTGTCAAATCGACATAGAATGCTAACTTCCACAGCCATTCGCTATTTTGCAATTCGGTAAGAGGGCGATGCTTTTCATTCAAAAAAATTTCGATCACTGATCGAAGTTCAAAGAAGCGCTGAAGGACTTGTCCGCAACTTAGCCAGCGTACGGCAGTATGGTATGGCAAATCATTTTCTCCGATCTCTTTAATAAATTCGCGGAATTCTCGGTGATTCAGCCTAGTGGATCTGATGAAATTAACAATTGATATGACTGGTTTTAGAACTTCGGACATATCCAAACATTTTCCGCAAAGAGACTGCTGATGAATGACACAATGTAAGACTAATGGTTTTGAACCACCATCATTTTCTACAGCCTTTGACACAAGAGCCACTACTCCTTTATTTTTACCACACATGTTTTTTCCTCCGTCAGTTGTGATAGATTTCAAGTTTTTCCATTGAAGATTCTTTTTAATAATGGCATTTTCAACACCCTTAAAAATATCTTCACCAGTAGTTGTGCTGTGAATACTATCAATATCAAGAAGTTCTTCATACACTTCATAGCTTTTATCCACTCCTCGAATAAAAATCAACACCTGAGCAGTATCTGACACATCCGTTGATTCATCCAAGGCAAGAGAATACCACTCAAGATGTCCATTTTTGTCAGACAGTTGAGATGATATATTTTCTGCAATGTCTTCTACCCTCCGCGCTACAGTATTTGCTGACAAACTGAGAGTTTTATATAAATTTACCTTTTCAGGGCACATTTCTTCGGCTACTGCAATTACACATTCTTTGATCATTTCTCCATCGGTGAAAGGTTTTCCACGTTTTGCGATTTCAAGAGCCACACGAAAACTGGCACGAGTTACAGCCTCTTGTTCATTATTGAGTTTTGTAAACGAAGATTGCTGCGATTTTAATCCACGCTTCAAAGCTTCAAATTTTTCTGTCCGCAAACTTCCCGTATATTGTGAGTATTTTTGAAAATGTTTCGTTTCATAATGACGTTTAACATTATACTCTTTGAGAACGGCTATGGCTTCATTGCAAATCAAACATAGCGCTTTCTTATTGGACTCAATTACGAAATATTGAAAGTTCCATTGATCTTTGAATGCTCTGCACTCGCGGTCTACTTTTCGCTTCTTTGCCATACTTTCCATAGTAAATCACACCAAAAAAACAGTCTAATCAAAAAACTGTTACACAGATGTCTTTTAAAAACACACAAACACGTTTAAAGGAGTTACACACTACCTTATTTCATAACAGACAGGTCCGCTTCATTCGGTTTCCCCAGGTGGACTGACTCGCGGTCGCCGGTCTCTCTCGCCCTCTCCGCTAGCGATGGATATAGGGTACTACCACTACTTATTTCCGCGTGTAACCACGAGATGTCGCAAGCGTCGCAGTTGTGACAATACAATACAACACAATTTAGTAATTGAACACTAGCGTAAGCGCAGTGTTGCCAACTTAACGGATTTCACGTCATATCTGGGGGATTGGAGTGAGATTGGAGTGAAATGATTTATGAAGAAATATGATCCCTGGAAATTTTATTCTCCACTTTTTACTTTTACTCCCCCCCCCCCCCCCCCCGTGGACGAAAATATGGGTGTCTAGAAATTAAAACAGTTTTGGCCCTCCGAACTCACTGGAGTAGTCAATGTGGCCCTCCGGCTGAAAAGTTTGGAGACCCCTGGTCTATAACAAGCACAGATTTCGGTTCCAGGTTTGGCAAAACCTTCTCTGTGATCCATTTTTTGTAATTGGCGGAATTCATAGTACCTTGGTAGTCGCCAGTCCTCTGATCAGATTTACATATTAACAGTGTATTGGGTACAAAACCATTTTCACTGCATACAAGAAGTATTATTAGACATTTGCCTTTGTACACAGGACTTCAGCTCCTTTATTGGAGTTGTCAGTCCATACATGCGATTTGTCTACTGTGAATGTACTTTTCATCAGAATAAACAATTGGACGTCCATCATTCTTGTATTTTTCTAATTTAGTGAGATATGTGGTACGTTTAAGGCGGCCCCTAGACACTACAATAACATTGTACAATATATTTTATTGTACAGTAAGATTGAAAGGCGCTTAGAATCCAGACGATCAATTATATTGCACAATAAACGAGTTTTCGAGTTCAGTCAGAGAATAGTGTTGATCCCGTGTGCACCGTGCATAAAGCAACATGTCCGAACAAGATTTTTTATTTCAGATCAAAGCAACATTTTTTTATCACGGTCATAATATTCTTTACTCTTGACATTCCACAGAGACAGCAATTCTCTGTACAATTGGATACATTCGACTATACACTCTCTTCCTTAACTTTTTGGATCTCTTTTTCTGCCATTTTTGCACGCGCTTGGTGTACTCCTCGTCAAGATGAAACACAGACTAAAAAATATTGCACAATACTGACCCTACACAATGCAATGGAAAATATGGTGCAATAAAAATAATCTCGCTCAAATTTTTGTTCAATCATTGCGCAATCTTCAATATTAACCCTAAACGGTCAATAATTGCACAATTCGTAATATTGCGCAATATAATTGATTGTCTAGGGGCCGCCTAAGTCGGATATCAATTTTTTCAATTAGCAACTTTCGGTTTGTTTCTGTTTTTCTCCAGTAAAAACCCAAATTATGAACAACCTTCCTTAACAGTTAGTTACACCCTGCGTAGTCAATGTCCCTTTCAGAACTCTATATATCTTTTTCATCGTTTGCAAAGACTTATGAACTAAGTAAAATCATACACACATCTTCTAATAACCTCCTTATCGAAATCATCTACGTCTGATTTGGTTGATAGTCTGCGTCGTTTCTTCCCTGGTGTGCTGAATGTTGGTCGTTGAGTTAGCGATGATGACGTTTGTGCTTCTGCTTCCTTTGCCATTCCAGTTACGATACATCGAATACTCTGTGAGTTGCCTTAGATGTCAAATCATATAAGTCATTCATGCTTAAAAATTGACCACCGTTTTTTATATTATGCATCAAATAATTAAACCCGCAGAATAAAATTTCGCAACTTTGTCCATTCGGTGATTTGCCATGTCCCGTTTTGTAACAGGACTCCATGATGTCGTAATAAATATTACACTTGCACCCTTTACAAACACTCTGTAAATCTACTAATGAAGATTTAATTAAAAATAAGGAAAACTATTAATTATTTCAAATTTATTAAATTTTATCTTCCATCAGGATGAGCAATGTAGAAATTTTGCCGGCTGAAAAACATCATCGGGCAATCGGTAAGACTTCCTGTGAATTCCACTATTTTGGTCCATAAAATTAGCGAGCTGTTCAATATCATTTTCGCTCATATTAAAATTTTGCATTAACATTGCAAGATGCTTTCGAAGTCTAATCGAGGAAATTGCCTTTGGGTTCTTAGCCCCACAGAGTTTGGGGTGCTTATCTATTACTTTGTAGGCACAAACCATAGTATCACAATTTGGTTTAGCGAATAGAAACGGATTTTTTTCTTCAACGTATTTATGCCTCAGTTCTTTCAAAGTTATTATGTCATTTTGAACATCAGACGAAAATGAAACAGGAACATCTCTCATTCCTTCGACAGTAATCAATACTGTATTGTAGTGGTCGGTCAGTCGTAAAATACATGTTATAATTTGAATGAGTAAGGTTGGGCTTTATGTTAAATATATGTAGGCTGTAGGCGTTGGGTGCCTAAGTTTATAATGGAGTACTTAGGAGCTCAGTCAGTAAGGCATATATAGGTATAATTAGGCGACAAAGATATAATATCTTTTCATGTCAAGGAGGTTAGATACCAGTAGTGACTTGTGGTAAGCAGCCTGCCATATTCTAATTTGAATTAAAATATGTCACATACCAGGCTTTTTCAGCATAGAGAAGCTCGGGAAAACTGTGTTTTCATTCTGTTTACTCAGGTGTGGGGAAAATTGGTGTATCTTGAAGAAAGGAGTGACGTTTCTAAGGAAACTTGAACTTTGATAAACCACTGCAATTCATTATCACGAATTCCTATGTCCTTCAATTTCATTATTAGTCTTCGTCTGTCTATTGTTTCAAAAGCACG
The DNA here is from genome assembly GCA_917880885.1 of Limnephilus marmoratus. Classification (NCBI taxonomy): domain Eukaryota; kingdom Metazoa; phylum Arthropoda; class Insecta; order Trichoptera; family Limnephilidae; genus Limnephilus; species Limnephilus marmoratus. The sequence continues at coordinate 16,343,927 of OU862931.1, read as the reverse complement.
TCGAAAATCCAAGAACAGGGTTATTGTGATTTTCTTCTGTTCCATACTGGTTTTCCATTCATTTATCACATAATATTTATTGCTGTTTTACGGGAATATTTGTTTCTAAGCCCAGAATGTTGTTTTACAAGAATGTTATTTTTTTCAATAAATTTACTAATCTATTCTTTAACCCATCAGGAAGAGGTGATTTAGGATTCTTTGAAAGGTTTAAACAAATTAAATAAATTCTGTTTAACCAACTTTGTTTGTTGCAATAACTTCTAAAATAATTAAGAGAAAAGAAATTTAAAATAAGCCAAAAAAGCGAATTTCGCTTTTTTGCAGATCTGATGTAGTTCTTCGGGACCGTTGATATAAGCTCAAATGCCAGAACTGAGGATTTGAATATTTATTGAAGAGATAAAAATGAATTAGATTAAAAAAAAAATAATGAATTTCGATAGATGGTTAGAGGTACTTAAATTTGGCAATTGAGAGTCTCAACAAGCTCTCGTTGAGTTATCCGACCTTGCCTAAGGTTATCGTTGTGTCGATCGATAACATTAACCTCTTCAATGATCACATCCTCTGGTTCTGGCATTTGAGCTTCAATGGCCATATTGTGAAGAACAGCACATGCATTGGCTATCTTCCCTGCCATTACTGGCGTATAATATGGAACACAATGTTTTAGGAGACAGCGCCATCTTGCGTTTAAAATCCTAAAGCAGCGTTCTATGCAATTTCTGACTCTGCATTGCATTTTCGTATAATGGTCCTCTGTTGATCCCTGTGCTGCATTTAAAATGGGAGTCATCATGTATGGCCTAAGTGGAAATGCTGAGTCTCCTGAAATATTCAAATTATTTTTAAAATAAATATAATTTAAAATTGAAAACTTTAGCAAATATTTATGTATACATAAAAGAAATTTACCTAAAAGCCAGAAAGTTTCTCGGTTATTTGCTTCTTCCAAAAGTGGTTTTATGACCATCATTTGCCATATATGTGCATCGTGCGATGCACCTCCGTACCTCGCATTTATTACAATTATTTTTAAGTTGGAATCACAAATCTGAAGGGTGGAATAATAGTATGATATATTATATGACTGTATGATCAGCTATTGTGTATACATTTCAATAAACAAAATATTTATTTGCCATGAGAGCATTCATCGAATGGAAACCTTTTCAGTTGAAATATGCCTCTTCGAAGTAAATATGACAAATTGATTTAAAGCCAATGTTGAATTCATAGGGTCTTTGACTCTCACTACCACAGAATATCATAAGTTGAATTCCAGCATGTTTAATGGAGGAACTTAAGGAGGTAATTTAATCTACACAAGTCCCATTTGAAGCTGTTCTTCTTGAAGGTGGAAAGGGCATGAGAGCTCCGTTTGAAATACTGTACCACTGATTTTTTTTACTTAAAGTAGCTTGTATTTCTTGGAAATCTACACAACCAAATTAATTAAATAGGCAAAACAACCATGCGCCGCCAACCACCTAAATGAACAGCCGCAATCATGTTTGCAGCATAATCTGTTACAATTTCTGTTTTTCGGCAACCTAAATTAAACTCTCCTATTTTACTTTTTAGCGGAGAGCTTATATTATCAGCGGTATGCCTTTCATTAAAATCTACTATGCCGGAAAGATTTGATGCTAACCAAGCATTTTCATCAATCTAATGAGCAGTCAAAGCTAGAAAGCTTTGATTGTTTAAAGCGGTCCACGCATCGGTGGTAATACAAACTTTTAATATTTGGAAACATATAATATATAACAATAAAATATAGAATACGATAGCATGATTCCTCTGATGGGATTGGCAATTATTGTCAATATGGACACACAGTTCATGTGCCCATTCTTGGCAGACATTGAATCCATTCTTTAGTTGGAGGATCGATGTAAATTTCTTTGCAAAACATGCAGTGTCAAATTTTGTTGTTTAGATGTTAATGTTGATTCATGCCGGGCTCTGGTGGAAAATTAATTTTCACTTTGGCTGTTTCTCTTTCAGAAAGTCTTTTCTCATCTTTCTTGCTGATTTTTTTGTTTTTAAAATTTTCTCTTTTTGTTCCATTTTCTCAATTTTTATTTTCTTTAATATTTCTAATTTCTGCTTTCTTTCCTTGATAATTTTCATCTTTTTCATGTAAAGATAATTTTCATGTATAAAAAGAAAAGAAAGATGCTTTCAATAATGGAATTATTAATGGCGTTACCGTTAGTGAGCCCTGCGCATATCTTATCTGATGTAAAGAATGACTTGCAGCCATACGGCAGCGTGTCGAGGCACTTCTCACGCGCCACCACCGGGACTTTTTCGTCCAATTCATTTTTGTAGGGCAAACTTGTAAGAATTTCTGACTTTTGACATGGCTTTATACGTTTTTCATTAGCTGCTCTTGTAATTTTTGACACTGCAAAACATGCAGTGTCAAATTTTGTTGTTTTGATGTTAATGTTGATTCATGCCGGGCTCTGGTGGAAAATTAATTTTCACTTTGGCTGTTTCTCTTTCAGAAAGTCTTTTCTCATCTTTCTTGCTGATTTTTTTGTTTTTAAAATTTTCTCTTTTTGTTCCATTTTCTCAATTTTTATTTTCTTTAATATTTCTAATTTCTGCTCTCTTTCCTTGATAATTTTCATCTTTTTCATGTAATGATAATTTTCATGTATAAAAAGAAAAGAAAGATGCTTTCAATAATGGAATTATTAATGGCGTTACCGTTAGTGAGCCCCGCGCATATCTTATCTGATGTAAAGAATGACTTGTAGCTGTACGGCAGCGTGTCGAGGCACTTCTCACGCGCCACCACCGGGACTTTTTCGTCCAATTCATTTTTGTAGGGCAAACTTGTAAGAATTTCTGACTAATGACATGGCCTTTTACGTTTTTCATTAGCTGCTCTTGTAATTTTTGACATTGGAATTAAATCTCTCGGAGAAACAACAATTATTTCATCTGAAAGTATACCAAGCGTTTTGCTGCTTGGACTCGTAGGGGTAATGTTTAAGTCCAAAGATAAATTTTAAAAACTGATTCGATCGTTGGTTTCTGAATTCAGCAAAGTAGTTTCTGTGGGCTCTTAATTTTCAAGTTCTACAAACGTTGGAACTGTAGATGTTTTCACCGTTTCAACGAATGTGGCATTGTTCGCGGTTAGCTCAGAGTTTTCCGCTATGTAGTGAACTGTAGAAGGAGTGAAATCTAGGTCAGTGAACAGGTTCCTGTCATATGGGAAAATGTCACACTTTTTGAAACCAGCTGCTGCATTTTCTACTGTTGCACTTTTTTCGAAGGCAAATCGAACAAGTTTCGCGATGTTGAATTGGTTTATACGTCTTCCAGGGTGGTTTTTTGGAAGGTGTCCACAGCTCTTTCAAAGCAACTTTAAATGGTTTGTAGACTGAAACATCTAGAGCAGTGGTTGCTCTTTTGGCCCACGGACCCCTTCTCCCCCCCACCCCCCGCGCACAGTGGGATATTTAACGATTCTAGCGGGAAATAATTGTTTTACGGTTTTAAACAAAAGTTTATGCATTTTTAATGAAACAGTGTTATACCTTGGGTACATGGTACGTGCGATTAAACAATGGATTTACGAAACATATGTCAATATTTTCATGGACAATAATTCTCGTAATACATGATTTCAAATATTTGTAGGAATATTATTTTTTATTGAGGTCCTCATTGGAACTACCTACATAATGTCATAATGGTTTATTTTCCTCACTCAGGATCTTTCGGTAAATCTAATACCTCTTTACTCAGCGATGCTGTATTTTTGCGAAGTAAGGGTCTCACATTTGAGATGACCGGATCCGATGAAATCAACAAATTGTGCAAAACATCTTCATTTGTGTTGCACCTTGATGATTTACGAGAATAACGTTCTCTGAATTTTTTAAATTCTTTGTGCTGTGACTCCTGTACCTCTTCCGATAGTCGACCAATGGGAGTAAAAATGTAGATATAATTGCAGTCCCATGGGTCAATATTTTGTGCACAGTTACAGGCATTGGGAACCATTTAAATAATTGAACATACTCGTAGTTGGCAGTCTCTTTACAAAACAGTTCAAATTTTTCAGTGTTTACATCATACTCCACCGGATATTACTTGTAAAATAATTGCAAAACTTTTATCAACTGTTCATCAACGCCTGTTATGCATGCACATTGTGCGGGATTATTAAAAAAAATTCGGGAAGTATTTCCATAGCCCTGTTTCGGAAGATCCACTAAAAGGCCAGTTTTTTTGCGAAATCACGCAATAATAATTTTTTTCTTTTTGCCAACTGCTTCTTTTTTCTCGATACCTCGTACTTGCCTTTCTTTTATATCTTACCTACGATGGGTACAAATTACAACCCTTTTCTTTGGCCCCTTATCGGAGCATTAGGTATTGATATCTGGTAAGTTTTGCAGATACCATCATGGCTAATGCCTCTTCCGGAGAATAAGATGATTTTTTGAATAGTCGGGTTCCTTTTCCTGTGTCAGAGTTTTTGTATCTCAGATCCCATTCTTCATGAATTGATTCCTTTATTTTAAGCTTCGCATAGCTAGTGGAAATTCTGAGTAGAGCTTTCGGTTTTTGTCTTTTAGAGCAGCGTCCTTTGCTACTCGTCTGCTCTTTCATTGCGGTGCAGTCCATTGTGCCCCCGGATCCACATAAACTTGCAGAAAGATCCTCTTTCTTTTAAACTTATAGAAGAGCATTGTATATTGAACACCGTTTTTCCCACGAGTTACTCGAGCGTATCCCGTGGGTTCTTTAATTTCATCTACTAACAAGTCCGGACTTGCCATGGGTTTTTCAATATTTGGAGAGGAAGTTTTATCCCCCTTGCCAGTAATAATCTTAAAAATATTATCGTTATGTCTTTTTTCCTGGTCAAGTAATTCCCTAGCATGTTGGGCTTCCGGGATCAAGATTGTATCTTTAAGTGATTGGATCTCACAGCTTTCGCTAGTGAGACCTTTATTGTTCTCTACGAGTGAGCGCATCTGTGAAGCATTAGCCAGCATTTTATTAATGGAGGCTATTACTGCTGCCTTGCTTGAGCTTTTAATATTACAGCAAGAAGCTAAGGCCCGCTTTGCAGTTTCGGCCTCTTCCATAGTGCTGTCATTTAGCAGCTTTATGGGATCCTCATTACGAATAAGAACTTCAGAACGTGGGTTCTCCATTCCTGCGCAGGATGTGGAGGCCACTATTGAATCTATTTCAGTTAGGTCTTTGGACGTTGTCTGTAATGACTCTTCGTCATCCTTTAATTTAACCGTGCTTTTCTACATTTCTTCGCAATCCATCCTAAAACACAATTAAGGGATAATAATTTGGGCCGAATTTATGCAAAAAAGGCTCGCAAAGATGATGTTACTCGAGGAAAAAAAAATTGAATGATATTGAACTCACTTTGAATGCAGTAAAAGTAAAAATTAACCTCAATTTATTCCAAAAAAATTGCAAGTGATTTTATGCAACGTGACAAAAACTGAATTAAACTAAACACTTGTTTGAACCGAATGTAATTAGATTTTATAACACAATTGTTGGTAAAAGGTTATTTATTTAAGAAAGTAAGTTCACAGATCACATAATATGGTAAAAATAGTCACAATGTATCAATTCACTAATTAACTGAGCAAGGGATCGGAGGGAACCTTGCCGTTAGGCTTTGGGAACAACAAAAGCTGACTGTGGTTCTGCTTAGAGGGTCGTACCATAGGACGAAGCGCAACTTAGGCAGCAGTCGGGGGTCTGGTTGGTGCTTTACTTATGGTAGTAGAATACTCCTTAGAGGGTCGTGCCAGAGGACGAAGCGCAACTAAGAGAGCGTACTAGCCAAGAGCGAGCTGCAGACGAACTGACTAATTTAGGGCGCGCGGCCTGTTATATAGCCCATTCCTTGTTGCGGGGTGTGGTTTATGTAGCGGCTCGAGGGTGGGAGATGCGCAGAAGGCGTCGGCGCATCCTGGTTTGCTTAGGGGTGGGTGAGCAGGATGGCGCTGTACGGGGGAAAGAGATGGTGTAGTGGCAAGCGTAAAAACGGCGCGCTACAATTTATTTTTATTCAAATTTGTGCAACTTAACGTAGATCGAAAGGAAAAAAATATTTATAGTGTATTTGAATGAATTTAAATGCGAAGGAATTTAAATTAGAGTGAAGCTAAAACAACAATGGAGTATTATAAAAATGCTTGCTGTTTGCTTTTCGGCTGGTCAAAGAACACTGATTTGTTTGCAAAGGTTTCGCGCTTTTCAAAATGGCAGCTTGGTATTAGGTGCTAGATGCCGTGGCACGTGGTCAAAAAATTCACTGAAATATCACGTATGCACTGCGGAGTATTGCAATTTGCAAAACAAAATTAAACCAAACGCTTGTATGAACCGAATGTAATTAGATTTATTTTTATTCAAATTTGTGCAACTTAACATAGATAGAAAGGAAAAAAATATTTATAATGTATTTGAATGAATTTAAATGCGAAGGAATTTAAATTAGAATGAAGCTAAAACAACAACAGAATATTATAAAAATGCTTGCTGTTTGCTTTTCGGCTGGTCAAAGATCACTGATTTGTTTGCAAAGGTTTTGCGCTTTTCAAAATGGCAGTTTGGTATTAGGTGCCAGATGTGGTGGCACGTGGTCAAAAAATTCACTGAAATATCACGTTTGCATTGCGGAGTATTGCAATTTGCAAAACAAAATTAAACCAAACGCTTGTATGAACTGATGAGATATTAGGTTGTAATAGTTTCAATATTACATATTCTGGCATTGACACTTCACACACGATTGACACTGGTTCTTCATTTTTACCTAAATAGGGAAATCCATTACACAGGTATTTAGTCTACATCCACCAGAGGTCAATATTTTATTCCAAATTTGTCAGGCTTATTTGCTATATATTTTATTTTTTTTATTTTTATATCAAACGTTTATTGATTATAGCATATAAAATATAATGTACATTTAGATGATGTGTTAATTTGCTTACATGTTCATATTCAAATATGTTAATACCACTCTTCCATGGAAGCGTTAGCTTGTGTCTGGAAGAGTAGTGTACATTTTTTAATGCTATATTTAAGTTCTTAAATTACAATGTGAATGTAAAAAACAATAAGTTGTAAGTTCGGTGATATGTAATTATAAGTATTTATCTACTATCAAAACAATTTTACTATTTGGATAATGTGTCCAGAATTATTGTAATTAGTTGCTAAAAACAATACAAAATTTAACTTATTTGAAGAATGGAGTATCACTTGGAAACTGAGTTATAAGTAGATTAGATTAGTCGGAAACTGTTTTTTTTTTTTGAGATTATCTTTAACCCAATAGCTGCCCAAACAAAAACATTGTTTCACTACCGTACGCCAGCCATTTCAGTGATTTTTAACTTGTCATTTAAATTAATCTTTATAGCATTGTCCTTGCCCTTGAGGGCTTTGTTTATATTAGACACTCATAACTGATATCTATACTACATACTTCATACAATATTTATCCTCAAATGTGTCCCGTAATCTACTTTTGAGATAAATAATAAACAGACAGATTATAATCGGAACCCGCTAGCCCGCCATAGCGGTGACGCACTAACACAAATAAACAAGCTGGTATATTATACACTTACGTCATCACATAATCATATCAATGGTGTTGGACAACGATACTTCAACTGTTTTTATATTTGACATAGCACTACATTATTTTGAATTTTATTAATGGGGTCGCTTATTCCAGATGGAAATCATTAAATTGGATATGATTTTAGATTTTCACGGCCAAAAATATTTTTGTTATTTGTTTTTGGGGTGTTATGCCGTGTTGCGCTACCTCCTCCTTTAGCCAACGTTTCGGACAGCGTTACAGTGTCCATCATCAGGGCAGATGTGTCACACATTGGCTAAAGGAGGAGGTAGCGCAACATGGCATAACACCCCAAAAACAAATAACAAAAATGATGGATGATTGGTTTAAAATTTCACGGAATTCACAGTCCAATTTCCTGACGAAGTTCTTTGGGTAACTTCATTCTCCATAGGCTCATCTTCATTGTCACTAAGTTGCGTTATAAAATCCAAGTCATCATCACTTTCCTCAATTTCAGAGTCAATATCGAGGACGAATCCTCTTGTGTCTTCTTCACTGAGATCGCGTCTTGACATATTTAGGGATATTAAAAATAAAGTTTCAAAAATGATTGTATAAAAGTACACACGAACTGAAATATCAAACTAAATTTAAAAAAAAAACACACTTAATTCTCAAATCGGGAATAAAAACTCAAGTCCACATTTCCGCCGAATATCAAAAAACTTTTAGAACCACACCACAGAGAACGTAATAAGACCCACGTGACATCCACACACACGACGCTGCGATGGCGGGAGAATCAAACGACTCCGCCAAGAAATCTGTTGACCTTTTTTGGATGCTGCTTTTCGTAGTATAAACAATTTAAATTATCATATTTTACAAGAGATGTCGCTAAGAAACAGTTCATAATATTTTACAAAATAATATTTAGCCCCATCTACCATTAGAACTTAGAAATATCATCCTCGAAACATTCATACTGGCGATTTACGTGATACGGCGTAGATGGCAGTTGTGGCACGGATCGTTCGTACGCCGATCCGCGTAAATGGCAGCGATTGGGTTAAAATATTTTTTTACAGTGTTTATTAATTGGATTTTATCATTAATTTTTCTAATTTCATCCGGTAATCGGTTGAAAATAAGTCTTCCTTGATAAGTATAATAATTTTGTGCAAAGGAAGTGTTTAATTTTGGGCATGAAAAATATATTTATGTCTAGTACGGTTTTCAGTTATAAATTGATATTTTTCTTTTTCTTTTATAATTTGAATCAATGCATTTCTATTGTATAGATCTTTGAAAGATGGTACTTGAAATTCCTTAAATAATTGATCCGTTGGGTAGTCAGAAGGTTTTTTTAATATGATTTTAATTATTAGCCTCTGCACAACTTCAATTGGGGAAAGATTAGTTTTGTATGCGGATCCCCAGCTAATGATAGCATATTGTAAAGTTGATTGAACAAAGATATAAGTTTTTTACAGATAAAAAATTTCTGATTCTTAAAAATATATAAATCAATTTTCTAATTTTTTTACAACTTGACAAATTTGTTCCTTCCATTTCAAATTTTTATCGATAATGACTCCTAAATATTTGATTGTGTTTGTTGTTTTTAATATTGTGCAGTTTTGGATACAATAATTTTTACTATGTGTTTTGGAATTATCATGGATGATGATGTCAATGTTTTTAGGGGTATCATTTTTGTGTATTGCAAATGGAATTACAAATGTTTTATCACCATTTAGTGATAGTAAATTTACGTCGAAGAAATTCTTTAAAATATTTATGTCTTCGGTGGCTTTAAATGTTACTTTTTCCCAAGTTTTATTGCTAATTATTAGTACCGTATCATCGGCGTATGAAGTAATTTGGCCATGTAGTGGTTGAAAAAAAATGTCATTAACATATATGGTGAAAAGGATTGGTCCGATTACTGTACCTTGAGGGATTCCAAAGTCTGATATTTCTTTATCGCTATTAATCTGATTTATTTTTACGACTTGCGGTCGATTTTTTAGGTAGTTCGAAATCCATTTAATTGCATTGTCTTTTATACCTATATTGTTTAGTTTTTTTAGTAGAATCTCATGGGATATACTATCAAAAGCTTTTCTGAGATCAATAAATATACCGGCACATTTTTCACCTTTATCCAATATATATATACTGAGTAAATGGGTAACGAGTTTTGCTAGGAAATAATTGTTCATTGCCTGTCAAATTTTCCCCAGGAATGTAACTTGTTCCAAATTGCCGATACTAGTGTAAATTTATAAGTCGCCAGAAGATCTCGTAGTTTGCAAGTCAAAATACAAATATTTCATAATTTCCTTGAAGCAGTAAGAACAGGTTCAAAGAAATGAAATATAATGAGATATGAAATTTGTACACAATTTAAATTCATCTCAGTTAGCCACTCGAACGATTGCGCGGTAAAAAACTTTTTACTCCGATTGCTGTTTTTTGGTGACGATTTTGAATATTTTCCGCCCACATTAAAAAAATCATACCTCCGAATTTTAATATGGAGACATAAAAACTGATTATGGTGCTTTATAGCCAATGAATTCACCCATATTTTAATAATTATCCTACAATTTTAGAATTGATAGATAAATTAATAAAAAATCTTTAACTTCATAAATGGTTGTTCTACCCTCTTTGTTGAGTTTGTTCTTGCCTTCGGTGCATGTCTGGTTGATGCTATTTAGGAGACCCCAGATCGGGAAGATCAAATCTAGAAGTGCTTAGTGTGTTAGCCGAAGTTAGCTGTAGACTTGCCTGGTCTTCTTCCCTTCGTCTCTTCCTATTTGCTTGATTAGGCGATTTGGACGGACCCGGGGCATTTTGTGCCTCGACTTGCTTCGGTGTCTGGGGAACGACCACACGTGTTTGCACACCCTCGACTTCCTGTTGGTAACCCTTACCTGGGGACCTAGCTTCCCTATTAGATGACTGCTATGCAGACTTCTGAATTGCGAGGTAGCTCCGTGCAGCCGCAGTCCATGGACGGGTCCGGTAGCACCAATTTGTTCTGCTGCAGCAGCGTCAATGAGTGTGATGGTTGATCCCTCGACAACAGCAGCGCGATTGCGGAGATCTGCTGCGTGGGGCCCGTCAGAACCACTTGCACTACTTTCAGCATGGCATGGTGGACTTCAGATGTTGTGGTGTGTCTCACGAATGATGGGTCGTGAAGTAACTTATGGTGGGGAACATGACAATCACCGACACCGCACCAGTCCCGGACATGTGTTTGCCTTCCAAACACACGGCACAATCCGGCACTTTTAACTGTCTCTAAGCGAAGTTTCACATCTTTTGCGGCGAACTCGCGACAGTCACGGAGCAAGTGACCCCTTTCACCACATTGTAGGCACTAACTGTTCCGTGGTGGCAAATGCTTACTCGCGATGGGGTCTAGACCTCGCGGGGTCGACCATACCTGACTTGGAGATGGCGTTCGCGGTGGACTTCAGGAAGGCGGCAAGATGGTAGCAGGCGCTTCGTAGTGCCGCACTTCCATCAGCCACGCCAACCGCATCATGCATGGCATCTTCCCGCGATGTCACCGAGGAGCGCCGGGTTTTCAATTCAATTCAATTCAATTTATTTTATTCTTTCAAAAACATTACAAAATTTAAAATTTCAGTGCGTTTTTAAAATACATTTGTAACAGTATTACATTAAACATAAATATAAATGGTAAGCAAAAAAAAAACTATATGAGCATCAATTGAGCTTGCCTTTTAAAGGCAGCTTCACTGACGCTAAATATGTCGATATCCGAATTAATTCTGTTCAACAGCAAGATTGCTCTCCCGATCGGCATGACCATTGGCAAGTTAGTCCTGCAGGCCGGAAGATAGAACAGCCTATGCTGTCGATGGCGAAGATAACCATCGGGAATATAAAAATGAATATTTTCCAAGATAGCTGAGTTCTCAAGCCATCCACGAATCAATCTGAAGAAATGCGTAGCAATGTGTACATCCCTTCTGACACGTAGATGGTTCATTCCGAGCATACCCAAAAGAAAGTCGGTAGGATAGAGCCACGGGTAATAGCCGTACTCCCTCATGTACAGAAATCTCAGAAATTTTTTCTGAACTCTCTCCAACATGTTGGTGAGGTAGCCATCGTTGTTCAGCGAGCGAAGCCACCAGGTTCTGCACCGTCCCAGAGAAGTCTGCGATGTCCTCCGGTGATGCCTCTGCTGTCATGTGTGGGAGCTTCTTGGCCTTGTTCAGCATCAGGGCAGCCAGCGAAGTCGTCCCTCCATAGCGCTGCTTCATCAGGAAGGGACCCACGGCTTTCCGGACCTTCCCTTTGCGGGCCCGCTGCAGTCGGATGAGGTTCTCGCTGGTGGTCATCCGGCAGGTTGAGGTTGACTGGGTAAACTGGGCCAATCCAGCGGGTCACCAGAGAAGGGAGGCAGATCCTTGGCCATTGACTGCCTGGCGATAAGTGCAGCCATCCGGGGGTTATCCTCGATTGTGGGATGGGGGCTGTCCTGAGCCCTTGAAGCTCTGATGGCCTCCGTGAGCGCGCAGGTGAACTGAGGGGGTTGTCTGCCTGCTGGATCCAAGCCCTGGTGTGGCGGGCCGTCTCGTCTGCACTTGGTTGTTTTAATGGCTTTTTTGGGTTTTCTTCTGCCCTTAGAAGGTTCCCCTTGGGTCAAAGACTTATTGAGCGCTTCAATTGTGGATGAAATCGTTTGTTTCCAGCTTTCCGATGATTTACCAGGGTCGGGACCGGCGTCTCGTTGCCTCAGGTTGAGCAGAGGTACGGGGTCGGAAGGTCCGGGTTGCATCTATCCGGGGGACCCATTGTAGTGAGGGGGCGGCGGCGCTGGGCCTCCAGGCCCTGACTACGCCGGTGAGGCGTACCTCTGGTCCACCAGAGGCACGGGTCCAGTAGAAGGACCAGGCTGCATCCATTTTAATTGGAACAGTGGCTTCGGAAATAACAGTCTTTATTGAGTTCCAGAGACGCCGTGGATTGGTTCGCTCAGAGTCAATCTTTTCATTCCAGTATTCTGATCTTTTGGAATTTATTTTGCTCATACACTGTTTATGAGCAAGGATCCACTCATCCCTAGAAGTTACAGTAGAATTTTTCCTATATGACCTCTCTAATTTCCGCATAAGTCTTTTCTGGTTTCGGCATTCATCGTCATACCAGCCGTCAGACTTTCGAACTTTACGTGTTTTTGACGTCGTCGGAGCATGTTTATTTAACAGACATAAAAGAGTTGTATTATACATCTCGATGAGTTCTGTTGGCGTCTTTGTTTCCCAAAAATTAGGTGTACATAATAGAGAGGTCTGAAGCTCTTCCAGAAAATCACTAAAACTAAATTTACGCCATTCCCTTGATATAATTGTTCTATATGGTACTTTCGGCGGGTTAAAATCGATATAACGGTGATAAAAACGATACTTACTTAAATGTATGGCCGATAAACAATACTTACATATTCAACTCATTACTTAATACTTTATGTGGCTAGCTCCAGCAAAAGGGTAGATGCATGTTAATGACAAAATAATCACTGAAAGATTTAAGTTAAATATATATAAATAGGGTTTTATTGCGATCGACAACAGGGACATTATTTGGTAATAATATACAGAAGTTGATGACTCTACATAAGTAATTATCTCGGGCCGCGTACATCATCATCGAAGATGATTGATGTTAGCCAACATGTGGGTAAACTCGAGTGTGCTGTGCAAAAAGACTAACGAGGGCGCCATTGCATTTTAAAGATAATACAAAAACTAATGAAGTTAACTTGTAACCTGAGAAATATAAATAAAATAACATTACTTTAAGATGAATCTGAAGTCTTGATATAATGTTGCGATCCAAAGCGCCAATAGTTTGTTCACCAGAACAGCTGTAAACACGTTCCTCTCTCAGGCCTTGGTTTCTTGGCACTGAAGTTAGCGGCGAGCCGAGTCTCTGCACAAGCGGTAATAATAACTGGGATGACACATCTCAAACTCAACAGTACTTATTTACTACGTAACCGGGGTGAGAAGGTCCGTATGTGAATCCAAACCGTTGGAAGTGCAAACAAGCCGATGGTCCGATAGTCCCATATCACGAATATCTGCTAAGAGCGGCGATCCGCTCTTCTTTGAAATGAGTACATCCAATATACCACCAGCATCGTGAGTTGGGACGTCGACCCACTGGCGGCATCCAAAGCTGGCTAATAAATCTAAGAATTTAACGGTGTTCGGTGATGTCACACGCTCGAGACGGATATTAATATCACCTGTAATAATGAGTGTATCAGAAAGACCAACTGAAAGTTCCAAAAAACGCGAGAACTCATTATGAAAGTCGACAGAGATTGGTTTCGATCCGGGCCTATACAGAGTACAGAGCATAAATGACGTTCCTGTAGAAGAGACCCTGCACGCAATATACTCAAACTTGCTAAATGTACCAAGAGTTACTTTAGTTAACTGCAATCCTTGTCGGGCTATTATCGCTATACCTCCGTGGTTCATATAAGAGATGTTATTTGATGATTCATCGGCACTAGGTCGGGCTTCCTCGAGCACCACATATCCCAAAGCTTGGAGTCTCTTAATTGAGTACGAGTCACTGTTCTCATGCCAAGTTTCTGTAACGTTAAGGATGTGGAGTTTTTCGTCTCTGAAAACATCATCCACCGCCTCTAGTTTGTTATTAAGGGAACGCGCATTCCAGAAACCAATTGCAAGCTGTCTGCTCTTATAGAGTTAGCATGCTTTCTAATCGAATTTCATTGAAGTTGTGGAAATTATCAAAATCGCGGAGGGCGTTGTTCGCTAGGTTATTCTGTTCGCCGGTTGATGCGACTTCTTGAAAACAGTCTACAGACGGAGAGTTATTATTATTATTCACTTAGGATCACTTGCCTGTCCACCTGGAGAAGACAGAAGAAGGCTTTTTCTCCGTCTGAAAGAAGAGAGTCATTTCAGTACTTGATTTTTTCAGTTGGGGAAATCAAATACTGTTGAAATATGGAAATGAATACTATAGGTATATAGTGAGGACATAGGTACAAATTATGTACCTTCCTCAGGGCCGGATCTACGAAATCTGGCGCCCTGTGCAGTGGGTACCGATGATACATTTTTATTTTGATGAAAAATTCGTTCACCCCAATTTTTTTTATTTAATTATTTTTTTTTTTTACACTAATTTATCAAATAAAATCAAAACATATAAAGGGTGTGACTTTTCCAAGTGACCTGGCGGTAGCTCTCACACTCGTTTTTTTTAAAGAGAGGATCGCCAGGAGCCCTATACTCTCTGAATCTATTGGGTAAACATAAATTATGGTGCTATTTTAATTATTTCAGGAAAAACTCTTTGCAAATTATGCTTTAAAATAATGCAACGAATTGTTTGTTTGTGCCCGTACCATGATTTAAAATATAGGTTACGAGACAATGCGGGTGGTTTCGCTGAACTAGGTCCATTAGACATTCTTGAGATTTACTGCGTTTATGTACCTATATACCCAACGCGAATATTAGAAAAAGCAAGTACAAAACGTTATCATGGCAACGTGCAACACAAGAATAGCATATACAGCTTCTGACTAGCAACAGGCAGTCCCGACGAGAGACAGTGAGCAGTGATAATAAGAATATAACCTCAAATTTGTACCTTGCATTTCCCCTGTGTTGAGCGAACAAACACTAAACACTGACGTATGGTATCAACGGCTTACGAACAAAAATACCGCGCTGTGATTGGTTATTGAATTTGGATCGCACCTATTCGTCGTAAAAGACGGTAAAAGATATATGGAAAAATAGATCTTACGTTTAAACTAAATATATGGAATTTGTAAAAAAATTCTGTAACTGACTATAAATTCGTAAGCCGTTGATACCAACCTAATGCGTGCGCGTTCTGTTTCTTTGGAAAGTATTGCTAGAGCGTAATAATTATTTCGGACTGTGAGTAATTTTTAAACGATTCAGGGAATATTATAACAAAATTTTAATACAATATTTTTTTTCTCACGGCGCCCCTTCGGAGTTGGCGCCAGGTTTTTGCACTTTTTTGAACGTATGGCAGATCCGGCGCTGACCTTCCTTGTCCCTATAAATTCATTAATAATACAAATATTCATAATAACAACTATTTATTACAGTAGTATGATATTCAGAGGTACTTACTTGGTCACATTGCAACATGAGTACAGTCCATAGTCCCAACGACCCTCGGGGACCGGGTCAAATTATAAAAACCTTCTTTTAAAAGAGCCGGGTCCCGAGGAAAGCAAATATATATTGGGCGGTTATATCCAATAGCCTCCGACCATGCCTTTATAAATCTGCAAGCAGACACCAACAAGTCAGGCAAGGCAGACATCAGGTACAGCATTATCCCTGATAACAATAATTATTATGGTACATCTGAGTTGGTATTTATACAATGACATAAAAAACAATGCACTGTTGTTATTTTTGTTAAAATATGATGTATTATTGTTCAACATTTATATTAAAATAACATACCGGGTGGTCCTTTGAGAGTGTTTAATCTTGTCATGGATTACAAAACAACAATTTTCGTAAGTAAAATGTTAAAA
This sequence comes from Limnephilus marmoratus, assembly GCA_917880885.1. Lineage (NCBI taxonomy): Eukaryota > Metazoa > Arthropoda > Insecta > Trichoptera > Limnephilidae > Limnephilus > Limnephilus marmoratus. The sequence goes on along the minus strand of OU862931.1, from coordinate 16,327,689 downwards.
AATTCGGGTGATGCTAATGCGATTTGACAGAAGCTGTCAGGTAATATTGAACCCGTGGTAGACAACTTAGCTAATAAGGCATAAAACTTAGCTGTCATCTACACATTAAACTTTAATGGCTGCTCTGAGTACCCATTAGTGTGGGGAGACTTTATCTACCCACATAAGCTTATTTGAAGGATGGTGAAATCGAAAAAATGCTTTATTCTATGGGTAGTGCTACTGGCAGCTTGCAGGCAAGATGGTGAAAGACCCCTAAAGAAAACATTTTTTTCAGTTAACTTTATTGAAAAAGGTATTCACATTATTTTACCAAAAATTAATATTTTACAAACATTAAAAAAAAACTGAGATATGCAGGTAGTAATTTCAATCTTCTTTTAGCAAGACTTCAATAATTTCGCTTTCCGAAAGATTTTTCGTGTCATCTGGTAGAATTTCAATATTATTGTCATTATCGGAAACCGGTTTTTTAGCTATAATCTGAAATGGTTTTTTGAGTGTCACGCATGAAATGATTTTTATTTTAGGTTCAACAGATTTATGTACGCTTGCACTGTTGGTTTGGAAAATGTTATTCGATGTTGATGGTTCATTTTCTTTTCCAATTGATTTCTCATTTTCAGGAAGAGTAATTATTTTTAAGTTTGTAGGTTTTTGCACGAGGTTACAAGAAGTTTTGGAATAAAATTGTGTTGAAGTCGAACCATTCTTGTTTATCTTTGGTGGAAGAATATCTTCAGAATTCAAACATTCATTTGGCTTTTGAACGGACAAATTTTCAATCGCTCTGTTCTTATTCCTTTTTTGTGATATTTTTCTTATTTGTTAATCAGATTAGAACTTTCAGCTTTAACTTTGGAATTTTGTTCTCTTTGAGTTTTTCTAGCCGCTTTTTCTAACAATTTATTTTTTGCATTCATTTTTGCCTCTTCAATATCAAGCCACTCTTTACTAGTCAAAACAAAAGTTTTTTTTATTGCCATATTTTTGGTTTTCCTCTCTGGCGTCTTTGGCCAATCCAGGATATCATTTAATGAAGTATTATGCTTTGTGGGAGTCACACGCTGGTTTTGTATAAAATCGTTATTTATTATTTTAATCTGCGTGGACTTTTGTGAATAATTATATGCACTGCTACCAGAAGGGATGCTATCTGCTAGCTCCAATTGAGGCGATTCTTCATCTGAAATGTCATTTGACAAAAAGTGGCTGTCATTTGTTCGTTTTTGCAAATCGTTGGCAATTATTTTGTTCAAAGGAACTTCATCTTCCGAATCAAAGCAGAAGATCAAATCATCCGATATTCCGGCAAATTCTTCAGCTTCTTCGTTGGCTGAAACTAGTGAATGTTGATCGTTTAATTTTTGAAAAATCGTAAGCAGTGCTAAAAAATCTGATGATTCATTATCAAATTGGTGTTTCTCAAATATTTTAATTTTTTCATCACCAACAATCCTTTTAAAGTCCTCGTAGTTCAATAAATTTGTGTTTTCTTATGGTTTTTGTGATGGTGAGGTTAATCGAGTGAGAGGATGGTTAGATTTCCCTAAACATTTGGAATAGTCCAATGCATTTGGATTCCAAGGGAAAAGTCCACAAGCTTTAAAACCATTTACTACAACAGTCTTGTTAATAAATGTTTCCAAAACAATCTTAAGGATCGGACCGAAGTCAGTTTTAGTAAGAACTTTTAAACGTCAGTTCTTCTCCATTCCAAAACGGCCCTTTTCCATGCATTTTTCATCGGTTTAAATGCAGACACATCAGCAGGCTGCAGAATACGGGTTGGGTGAAATGCAGATCCGGGCACAGTTTGGAAATTTAATAAAAAGGCACTTTCTAGATGAGAAAAGTGTGGAGAAGATGAATAAAAAATAAATTAAGGCGCGCTCGGCAAAATTGAGGGAGATACAACCGTTCAAAGTATTTAAAAATTCACTTCGCGAACTGATTTTGGCCTTAATTTTTGTTTTATTCAGCTTTTCCACACTTTTCTCATCTAGAAAGTGCCTTTTTATTAAATTTCCAAACTGTGCCCGGATCTGCATTCCTCCCTACGGGTTGTATTTGAATATAAAGCAATTAATATTATACCTAATTCTTGACACAGCTAACTTAATTCAAAAGTTGTGTGACTCTTGTGACCATCGAGAAACAAAATTACAGGAAATTTAGCATGTGATCTACACAGATGCGGATAAAGGACATTTTTTATGTATGAAATGAAGATCTCCCCTTTCATCCATCCATTTTCAGATAATCCTACACCCCATTCGCTTGGTATAGATCGAATGATTTCTTGTCGCATTCTTTTAAGAGGAAAAATGATCATTGGTGGAGTTTTCTCTCCACAAGCTGACAAAGTAAACATAACTGTTAGACATGATTTACTTGGTGCGTGTTCTACTTCGTAAACATTCCTTGAACCCTTCATAGCCAGAACCTTGGAATTTTTGGGACACAACTGGAAATTAGTTTCGTCGCCATTAAATATACGTTTTGGATCATTTAATATTTCAGTTAAATCGTTTTCATGTAAGTAGTCGTAGATTTGTTGAAACCAGCGTCTTATGTTTGTTTCTGAAACAACCAAGCTCGCTGAAGTTACTGCCTTAGCAGTTCGGGTACAAATTTCAGGATGTCTCCGTAAAAATAATTTATTCCATCCTTCCCCAGGGTTGTTAATAAATGCATTTGGTCGAGGATTTTTACTGAGAAAATATCGCACACTCTTCAGAATATCTTCTTTTCTTCGTGGGAAACCCTTCTGACTACTTGTGCTAATCCACCGAACGAGGATAGACCCTTCTTCTTCTGTTAAAACTGTTGCTGGTCCGGGTCTTGTCTTAACATATTTTTCACTTAATCTAAACTGAATAGTAGACCGTGGAATATTGGATTGTTTAGAAGCGGCTTTTTTCGACAAACCACTTTTCACAGCATCTAAAGCCTTTTGAATATCGTTCTCCGCGTATTTCTTAAAATACTTTAAATCAGCCGGAACTTTAGGCGTTTCAATTTGATATCTGTAAAAAACACAAACAAAACTATCATTAATAAATAATTTAAAATCAATTAATAGTGTAAACTTTAGAGTGTGTATCATTGGCAGTGTAAATATTGGCACACCTATCAGTATAATGATTGGCATGTGCAGGTCATAGTGATTGGCACTGCCAAAAATAATACTTTAATTAAACAAATGTATGTTCTAATTGTCCTGCTGAATTTAAGCAAAACTACACATTAATTGTCTAAAAAAAACACAATTTATCAATTATTATATGAAAGTACAGTGATTGGCATGCATGCCAATGAATAGACCTCCATACAAATGTTACACACAATCATTGGCACCTGGCAATTATCTTATCCAGGTGCTTAAACTAAGTTAGGATCGCAAAGAAACTCACCTTTGGCCTGTATTTACAACACAATACTCTAAAATATATCAATATCTTGTAAAAACTTGAAATAATTACCAATATAATGGAAGACTTACCTTATGAAAACAATAAGAAATTTTGATAAAACGTAATGAGCTCTACCCGCATCCACGGATCAGTTGACAGTTGAAAAATGTTGCCCTATGTATGAAATAAATTATACCCATCTAAAAATAGGATAGTATGGGAATACAATAGTCTAAAATTGGAATATATTTCTCGCCGTAGCCATCAATATCAGAGACAATAATTTGCCAAAAACATTGCCAGTAAACAAAACTTTAGGACCAAACGTAACCGATGACCGCTAGTAATGCGAATTTGTTTATAGTAGGTAAAATAAAATAACGAACGGATAGCGGTCCGTTAAAGAAAAACGGTCCGTTACGTAACAGAAATTTGGTACTTCGTTTATAAAACCGGCCCTTATTAGATCTATGAATTAATTTTTCTAAACCATCGTAAAAATATTTTTTATTTTATTGTCGTGGGAAAATTTCCTTCCCCTTAAGTCTTTTTTTAAATTGGGGAACAAATAAAAATCACTTGGGGCCAGATCTGGACTGTAGGGTGGGTGGACTAGTGTTTCAAAGCCATTCTTGTGCAGAGCAGCCATTGCAACTCTGCTCTTGTGAACCGGCGCGTTGTCTTGTAAGAGCAACACACCCTTGGTCAATTTTCCTCAACGTTTTTCTTTGATGGCCTCCTTTAATTTCTCTAGTATCGTTGCATAGTATTCTCCAGTTATGGTCCTTCCCTTTTCTTTGTAATCAATTAGTATTATCCCCTCACAATCCCAAAAATCAGTAGCCATCAACTTTCCAGCCGACTCCAACACTTTGAATTTCTTTGGCGGTGGTGTACTCTTTTTATGCCATTGCATGGACTCTTGTTTGGACTCAGGTTCAAAGTGATGAACCCATGTTTCATCTCCTGTAACAATCCGCTCCAAAATCTGTGCAGGTTCGTCTCCACACAACTCCAAAAATTGTTTTGACGCATCGACGCGCTGTTGTTTCTGAAGCGGCGTGAGCATTCTCAGTACCCATCTTGCACTGACTTTTGTCATACCCAGGTGGTCATGCAGGATTCGCAAAATGGTGGTATCTGATGCTCCAACTAATGCAGATAATTATTTTTTCTTCAAACAGGTGTCCTCCAGTACAATTTTTTCCACTTTTTCGACGATGTCTGATGTGATGGCCTCAACTGGCCTTCCTGAGCGGGGGTCGTCTTCAATCGACTCCCGACCATGTTTAAAAAGACCATGCCACTTGTAAATCATTGATTTACTAGGGCACTGTTCCCCATAAACTGTTTGCATTTCATTCAAAATGGTCTGAGCGTTCTTTCCTTGCTTGGTAAGGAATTTTATCACAGCACGGTGTTCAATTTTCTCCATAGTTTCAGTTTTCTTCCGCATTGACTTGTTTAGCAGGAGAATATTCGTAAACGAATGATGCAATAGGGCTGAAATTTAATTTATATACTAATGATGAATCACCAATTAGTATGACACTAAATGAGCGCACTCCATCCCCTCCATTCCACAAACTTTTGGACCTCCCCTCGAATATATCCGACATTGTAAAGTTATGGATTTCACATGATAGAGCACCTGGTATGACATTTCAAAAAAATAAACTCACCGTTCCCAAACGCAGACAATTCTTGGTAGAACGGCACGTCCACCCACAGCTCGCTCTGGTAGCAGGCCTCCAAAGAGAAGAATTCGCCACACTGGAGTTCTGTGCGGGAACGCGTGATGGCACGGTGAAGATTTCCCTTGTGAAAAAGGACACGTTATTCTCTCCGGAGATGGAATTCTGAAAATATATACATAAATCACGTGAATCGTTCTCATTCACGCCTGAAACAGTAAGTACAGTTAATAAATAAACAATAAGAATTAGAACTCTGTGCATTATGCTCTGTATGTACATAGCGCACAGAGCGCTGATCCAACCAACTCTCACTGTAACTGTGGAACGCTCTCGGGAAAACACAAAACACAACACACACACACAAATATTGTATCATGCATGTAAACTTACTTTTGTTTAGTTTTTCTTGAAAGTTCGGTGGGGAGCAAAATTTGCGCTGCCTGCTTCTTAAATTTTCAGCTTTTCAGCTCTAGCTGGAAGAAAGCAGGCTGGAACCTAACTTTTAGGGCCTTGACGCAATCCTCCCGCACCAGAAGCAAAGCAGGGTCACTGTTAAAATAAATAAAAATATAAGATGTGCTCAACGGCCACAGCAAAGTCCTTTCATAAAAAACATTTAAAAATACTAACACTCCAGACCGAGCTGCAAATGCAGCTCTGCGTTGACGTCCCCATGCAGGTAGTCCGGCACCAGCAATTACTCCTTCTGCAGTTGGTACCCCACCTCTCCCTCTTCCTCTGCCTCCTCTTCCAGTCATCACTCAATATATTTTTGATTGAAAACACTTCATGTACTTTAAGAGGGCATTACCAGAGAAAGCCGGAAATACGTCATTTTCAAAAAAGTTTTTAGAAGTATTGACTCTTTTCCGCAAAAAATTATAAATGGATTTCGAAAGATTGTTTTTTTATCTAGCATAGTTATGTAATAAATTTTTAGAATTTTTTTTAATTTTTAGTATATTAAGGTTATTCCATAGGTCGTTGGCAGATTTGTTAAATTTTCAAAAAAGTTTTTGTATTATACCACACCCATTTCAAATAATGTAATCATGCAGTAAAATAAATCAATACATTATCTAGCAAAGTTATGTATTAGAATTTTAATTTTAGTTTCAATAAAATCATTAAAAAATATGTACGTACATGTGTTTCTTGACGAAAATTGGTCCATTTGTGTATTTATTTGCGCACTTACAAACTAATATATTTCAGATTTTTTTAACATTCTTATTAAATTTAGACATTATTGAAAAATGATAAATACTTATAATCAAAAAATAACTACAAAAAGTACAGTATTTTAATAGTTTTATCATCACGCCTTTCAGCATTTTTGGATGAAGGTATAAATTAAAGCTAATTTGGATTGAAATAAATTCGATATTGAGTTATAATTTAAAAAAGCTGGTACGGAGAATAATCAATCTTTCTCATTGTAACCGCCCTGCACGATCGGAAGAACAACTTTCGACGAAATGTGGATTTTCGTCCGCTGGCTGGTTAAACGCTCTTAAATGTTTAAATTTTGTTAAATACTCCACGCTAATATAAAATTTTAAAAAAATTATTTAAACCTGATTCATGGAGTGCTCTCTTTCCCTGGAGGGGTATTGCTGTTTTGTTTTTTCTCTCCAATCCGACAAGCGAGCGGCATCTCTGTTTCATTGTAGTTAATGTTATGATGTCTGGTGATTTAGCAGTTATTCGAATAAATTTCATACTGTAGTGTTTAGTGTCACTAAAAATTCAAAAAGAGTGCGCCAAACATCATTCTTATGATATAAATGTATTTAATTATTATTTTCACATAAATAAAACATCATTGTCATTTTTTACTTTTGACCTGATTAATAAGGAACATCTCTTTGCATTATTTCTTTTTGCTGAGGTAACGTTTGTAATTATTCATTTCAGTTTGATGTAGTCTCTCGTCATCAAACATATTTTTAGCTTTCTCACATAAAGAACACTTTTTTGGTATTTGAAAAACCAAAAAAGTGTTACATATTTTATGAAAATATTCAGGCTCACGATTCATTCAATGATTTTACATTTTCAGAATACATTTTAACCCTTCAGGCTAATTTGTTCGGTTTTCGGAACAACTCTAATAGACTGACAGTAGTCAAAGGTTTGGGTGATGTGGATGACTTTCTTGAAGCAATATCTGAAATTTGAAAGAATTTTCGATGAACCTGAAGAGGGATTGGCTATAGACTGTAATGTCATTTCTACCAGCTTACGCGTTCCAGCTTGTTGAGTCATCTGCACAAAAAAGTATTTTGTATTAGTTACTCTCGTAATACAATGATATTAAACCTCTTAAATGCCAGCGTATCCACATGGATATACAGATATGTCTTTAAAAAAAAACACTTCTCTTAATATAGCTAGCTCTTCTGGAAAAATTTACATAATGGTGGCTTATTATATACTATTATATATATATAAACACATTATCTGGTAAGACAGTACAATTTACAAAAACATAATTTTGCGAAAAACAAGTATGTTTTGAGGAAAATAAAATCAGATAGCGCACGGTGAAAAATTAAATAATTTGCATTACTACTCTTTATACTAATATTCAAACAAAAAGACTTACCGTGTAGAATTTCCGACACGTTTGCACTAGTTACCAGATGGATGCCAAATGACTAAACTGGAACATTCTCCACCATGGAGTGAGAAAGTAACCGACCACATTTTTGCTTACGCTATTAGACAATGTCGGCTGCGATGTTTTGCTAGACTACAAAATTTGTAAAGAAGTCTACATGCTCAAAGGACAGCTACTAAACAAGTGCCAGGCGTTAAAGATAGAACTGGAATATTTTTGTCACTGATGTATTGAACGGTTTTCATTAAAAATCGTGATTTAACAGCTTACGCTGTTCTGCGGATTATGGGTCGATATGGCCAAATCAGTAGAGCATCCAGCTTTGAAGCCCATTCGGAATTTTTTCTATTTCACATTAGCTCTACACAGGAGGTTCTGAGGAAAATAATTCCCCTCAAGGCCTATGTCATCTATGGGGATGCTGTGTGGAACGTCTTTTTAGGAAAGGAAAGAAAGGAGGTTCTCGGAAGGAAATAGGTATGGGGGGTGGGTAGGAATCTGGGTACCAGTGTGTCCAGGAGTGACGGATGTATGATTCCGGCTGGAGAGGATAAAAGATCTCCTTCAACCAGTCACTCTCGATCCTGCCCATCACCCACCAGGTGGGCAGACTTATCGGCCGCTATGACGTGGACACACCTCACCCCATGAACCCTCTTTATTGAGCTAGTCTTCCGTTAAATTCAAAATGACCTTTTCAAAGATTCTGCAATTGTTGTGGTATTGCCCTTTAATCAATGGATGATATCAGGTTCAAGGGGGGGGGGGGGGGTTTGGGATCGGTTATTATGGTTATTATTATCTTTCGGAAAGTGTCCGAGCCAGATCACGGCAGTGAAGAGAGGGAGGCGAGCAGCTAATCCAAAAAAAAATATAAAGATGTGTTTTATACACTACCCCTTGATCGTGTTGTGTTGTGGACTTTTGCGTGAATTCGCAGCGCAAGTTCCGCTGTTCGGCCACTCTTGAATTTTGTTCTGTTGTTCCAATCTTCGTAATTTTTTCTTTTCTCGTTAGCGATGACCCCTTTTTTATTTGGCACATTTTTGCAAAGGATTCTTGCACCTTTTGTGCAGCATTTTTTTTTTTTTTACTTTACTCCGCTTTACAAAATTTTACGAACGGTCACCCATTCCTATATTATAACAAGAAAAGTCGCCTGCAGAGCATAGCAGTAAAGATTAATTGTTATTTGTATTTTAATTAGGGGTCGTCCATTAATCACGTGATGTTTTTTTAGCAACTTTTTAACCCCCCTCTGGTGAGGTTTTGGACTAACCCCCCTCCCCCCCCCCCCCCCGAAATCACGTGTATTTTTTTAGTACTAAGCATTTTGAAATTTTGAGAACATTATCACGAAAAATAAATACACGTGATATCTCATTATACCCCCCCCCCCCCCCGTCGTGATATTTCGTGATCTTTTCCGAACCCCCCCCCCCCCCTTTCGAGTCTCACGTGATTAATGGACGACCCCTTACTGCTATTGATATTGAAAGGTTTTGTTGAGATGTTTGTATTACTAATGGGTATTTCACTATCTATCACTACTATGGTAAACTGTTGAGTAGCGTATAATATTACCTGTTTTACCACTTCAGAGTAACGCTAACAGCCATGTTAATTTAAGTTATTTGATGAATAGTTACTCAACAGTTTACTAGTTTAAATAAATTACGATCACGAGATACACGGACATGGGACATGAAATGCAAAGCAAATTAAATTGCCAGCGAGGAAGAAATCAAACACCCAGAAATCTCTTATGTACCAGGCTGTTTAACTTTATATAATATAACCAATCTTTATATATTATAACAAAATCTTGAAATTACTGAGAATGAAAATATGATAAATTCTCAGATTACAATTGAATAATTTTTAAATATTTAAAGATGTTTATGTTTGCTAAATAATGTTAATTTTAATTTATATGTTTAGAAAATTATTAGCTCATACTAGATTAGCTTCATCGTTGGCTATTATTTGTTTGTAAAGATGTCTGTGAAATGAAAATAAACAGTAAGCCATTATTGTATTTAAATGCTGCTTGTTATAATAATTTTTAATTAGAATATCTAGTGAAAAATATTATGGCTTTAACCCCCCCCCAATTTTCGCTTGAGATGTCTCAAACAAAATGACATTTTTTTACGAAAAATTTGTGTTATTACCGCTTCACAATTAAAGCTCTATAAATGAAACATTTCTGAATGTAGCCGTATAGTAAAAACTATTTTAGAAAGGTTACAAAACAAGCTTTCGAATTATTGTATTATAAATAAATATTAACTTTTGTAAATATTAAAATTTAGAATGCAAAAATTAAACAAATGTAAAAATGACACATGATATTTTTATATGAAAACGGTACTAAAATCACAGATTATGTAAACAACAATATTTATTCTATTGTATAAATGTATAATAAACACTTTTGTCACCTCGCTTTTTTATCATTTCATATAAAAATATTTAATAAAAATTAACAATGTCGAGCTGCCGGTCCGAAATTTGGCAGGAAAAATTATGTGTCAGATTGCGCGAATGACAGAATATTTTTGTTATGTATTTCTATGAACAACTTGAATAGGGATGTACAGCTTGTTCCACTATCGACCTTTTACTTTTTGTTTTAGGGATGTCACTAAAAGAATAACGGAGTTATAACGGTTTCTATGGAGACACACGCGTTGACGTATAAACATGCTTATTGTACTTGACTGCTGTCGTATTTCTAAAGTATTAATCTGCTTAAGTTGGTGACCGGTTAAAAAAATATGTTCACAAATGTTGATTCTGTATATATAGGTTTTATTATATATGTAGACCAACGGTTGTCAACCTTTATGAGCCTGCATATCCCTTGGCTCTTCTACAAATTTGTTGTACCCCGTACCTTCTATCTATCTATCTTTTGTGCACATGTAATGAAAGACTTGTTTCATTTGTAATTTGTTACTAATAACGTTTCTTGCGTGGTCACGCTGTTAAAATGCATTAAGATCTGACAACATTGCAAATGGTTTTAATTTCCTAGGAAACAATGTTGTTTTAATTCTTCTCCGCCAGGGGCATTATTGGCGCGCCTTCTCAACGGCACCGCGATGAACATAGCCCGGTGTGTTTTTTATGGCGGGGTGTCAGAAAAATTTGTTAGTGCCTAAATGTTGTGATTTTACTTATTAATTTCTATTGTAGTGACGAATTTACTCTTCTATTCACATGATTGATATATTTATTATGTTATGTGTGTGGTTTACATCAGTTTAATCGAGTTATTGTACAAACGCCGTACTTTCAAAGTTGGACTGTCAGAATATTGTTCTATAGAACTATAGATAGTTTTCTTAAAAGATAAAATTAACATTTTAAGATCTTTATTTTATGTGAATTTCATAAATGTGGTGTTTTTTTTAAATATTAATATCTAATACATGTGTATCTAAACTTATCAACGAAATTAACGTTTTAAAGTTGCTAGAAATCTGTTATAAAAGTCGGTATTATTTTTTTAGGTTAGTTTTTTGGCAATAAAAAAACTTTGAAATTTTTTATTATTTTTTTATTGTATGTACGAGGAAAAAGTGAGGTGGCAGTTTCGTTCCAAATTCATTATATAAAAGGTCAGTATTTTTCAAATTTTGTTTTTTTTATAAATTTCTGTACACTTTCATCAAATATGTTTGGGTAAGAAATTTTTTCCATTTTTTTCCGAGTTTGGATCTTAAATTATGGCAGTTTTTGAAAACTAAAGTGTATTTTAAATACACGAATCTAAAAGGTAATTTTGTCTAGTTTTCATAAATGGTATTGGTTTTTACGACACCTTCAAAAATAAGAAATATATAGAACATTCAAAATACTTAGGAAAAATTCCAAATTTCGTCCGAACATCAATCGTTAAAACAGAGATAAACTACCCCCCCAAGCCGTGGAAACCATGTGTATTTTTTTCCATGAAAAGTTTTTTAATTAGTAATGTTTTCACATCCGCGGCCGTTTGTCAATTGAATAAAATTTTCACTGGGTTTTTTAGTAAGGCTGTATAACTTTGAAAATTGTTCTAACTATTAAAAGCTACTAAAAATAAAAATATATGCTGGTATTTAAGTTAAAATAATTGGTAAAAAAGGGACTAGAGTTCCTTATTAATAGTTAGGATTTTTGAAAATTTTGTAATTTGTAGTAATATGTCAATATAATGTATTTTAATTTAATTGTAAATTTTACTTATACAAGTGTATTAAAAAAGAAATTTACCAATGATAATAAATACATGAATTTTATTGTTTGTTCAGTGTTTTTTTATTAACTTTTCCTATTTTTCTGCACTACATCAAAACCTAGACACCGAACCAAGAGCACTGCTTGAAATATTTATGCTTGGTGTCCGGAACTAGAATCTATAATCACATTGAGAGTCGATCTTATAGTATAACTTTTTTTGATTTGGATTTTCTAATAAATCGAATCCGAAGTATGAATATTTGTGGCCAAAAAAAAAACATCGCTATGGACAGAGATAGAAAAAATTGGTTTCTCCATGTTGAAGTAGATTCACTAGTTTCCCACTTGTCATACGAGTTTTCGGACACCGTGCATAGGCGCATCCTAGAAATGCTCTGGACTCTGTAACTTAGAAGTTCTTCTTTGAATGACCAAGAATTGTGAAAGAGTACCAGCGCTATTAAAAAAGAAAACTCTAATAAATGTGAACATATTTTATCCTTTTTCGTTATTTATTTTTGGGGTGTTATGCCGTGTTGCGCTACCTCCTTCTTTAGCCAAAATATTTATCCTGTTCATATTATATTTTAAGAGAAACAAAAGTACAAGATTATTCAATTGACTAACTGTCGTGGATATGGAACCAATCTTTTGTGGATATGGAATCAATTCCACATTTATCGCCATAATCGCCTGTCACATTTGTGTGATTGTCTATGGCTTGCAATTGCTTTTTCTACAGGCTGATGATGTGTTAGCTGCAGGGTTGCCAATGCATATGTTCTAAATTACATGCAATAAATGTTAAAATTCCCCAAATTGGGTAGAACAGAATAACAAATTCCCCGCAATTTCTCCTCAAGTTCCCCGCAATTTGGGGAATTCCCTGCAAATTGGCAAGCCTGGTAAGCTGTCAACGCTGTCGCCGACTTCGCAAATGGTGTACAACTTTAACAATACATTAAATAAATAAATTATCACGTATATTTATGCATTCGGGGTTTTAAACTAGTTGAAGTCGGCGACAGCGTTGACAGCTGACACATTCTCAAAGAAATTGCAAGCCATAGACAATCACACAAATGTGACAGGAGATTATGTATGGAATCAATTCCGTATCCACAAAAGATACAGAATCGCATTGCTGGTGTCTTCTCCTAGCGGATGTTAACTGTCATCAGACTGCAGCACAGATAAACTCAGCGGAACTGCATTCTCCCACCACTCACAAGTTTCTAAGAGTTCTGCAAATCTTGAACTAAGTGTCATTCTCATCTTGTCACAATTATGATTTTGGATGTAATTTTTTTTGTGTTCCTTTTTTGGCTCAAGATGGTGGACGTGTTCTACCTTCCGTACCTTTCCTTCAGTGTGGATCAGCTGTCAAATCAGATTAATTGTTACATATTATGGTATATACCTGAAGAATGTTTGAAAAATGAATTGTCATTGAGATAATGAAGTTTCTTTGATCCTTATTTTATAATGAAGAAGGAAAGTATTTAAGTACCCACCAAACTTGCAAATCTTATGATTTTTTTGGATGAATGTTTTGGTTCATTTTTTAAAATAATGGAAAATTAGAAAAATACTTTTCTAGATGCGATGTCTCCTGTTGACAGAACTACTAGTTATAAATTAACATACAGAGAAACCATTATTACATCGTTAATATACTGGTAAAAAACGTTTACACTAAAATGGCCATTTTGAGAAAACAAGCATTTAAGTTTTGCACAAACTTAAAACTTTTTTATCAAATTCACTTGCAGTTTGTTACACAACACAAACATCTATAGGATTTAGCCTGCGAGAGAATGAGGTAGTATAATCGGTCTCCTCTTTGTGCGGTGCTTCGTAGCCTATAGGTCTCTGTGTGCAGTGCTTCTAGCCTCCCCACTCTTGCCTTCTTTAGTTTTCTGAAGGTTTCGCTTCTACCGCATGTGAACTGCAAGTTTGTAATTTTAATTTTTAATTTTCTTTATTCATTGCTTTGGTGATTACATCATCAAGGATTTTTCTACCATACTCCAGTGTTGTATAAAACAGCCCGCCAGTACCATGAAACAGCCCGCTCTTAGTGTGTTCAGCCAGTTTATAGAGCATAAATAACTTCATAATACTATTGCATTATTATGTCAAATTTTCAACTTCATTTGCCAGTATGTCCACGTTTCAAAATTGTAATAAATCAGCAAGTAAAGGGGGTATTTCACAATCTCTGAGTAAACTCTTGAGTAACTAATTACAGGATTAACATGGTGGTTAAAATTGACATTTACTTGGCAGCGTTACTCAGCAGTGGTGAAACAAATATACAGTACTCAGCAATAATTTTTTTTTTTAAACATTCCCGGGAACACCTGAAAATATTTGAAAATCTCCTGCTTAACCGACCCCACAGAAAGTGGGAAATGTGAAAGGGGATTTAGAAGGCCGAGGAATTAATTGAAATCATGACGCCTGGGTGGGGAACAAGATGCAATGCCAACTCAGCCACTGACCTTTGCTGTGACCTATACCCTGCAACAAATGGTAACACTACTCATCAGGGGTGGTGTAAAATCCTCGAGTGTATGCACTTAAATGCACTCATTTCAAAAATTTTTTGCAATTTTTAAGTTAAGAAATAAATAAAAACAAGTTTATAACAATTCATGAGTTTTATTTTTCCGTGTCTAGTAATAAGTATTGCTACGTCCAGCCCTCGCCTTGCGAGACCACTCAAATACATAATGCTATTATGTACACTAATATATTACAACAAATAGAAATTACATACATTCGAGTCCTCTTTACCATGACTTGCCCAAATTTATTTTTAAATGTCACAAAGCGACAAACGATCAAATCGTTTGGGACAATCATTGTAAAGAGGACTCTAAAATGATACACATCCATAATGTATATATATATATATATACATATATTAAAAGAAGGGAAGAAAACACAAATAAATATAACATTTATACAATATAAGGGAAATGCTTTGAGACTTTGCACATAAAAAAAGTTTGGAAAGAAGTGTTTTTTTTAATATTATACCCTTTATTATCAGTAAAATAAATAAATAATCAATTGTCACAGACAAGTAATGAATGGTTGACTAAGTAGAGGTGTTCAGTCTATAGTGTGAATAGACTTCATCTATTTGGAAGAAAGTATTTATTTACAAAGGCAATCAATAAATTTATCTGCAGACTCAAACTTATTAACTAATTTCCCTTCGATTTTGTACCAAGTATTATTAACAGATTTTCCATGTTTATAACAATTTTTTTTTTTGTCTTCATTTTGTAATCTTCATAGATAAGGAAAAGAAAAGAATGCCCTTCCCAAAATCCAAATAACAATTTTGATTTTATAAACCAGCAGATTTTAGTGAGAATTAACTTTATACTTTGCAGTATGTATGACATAACTCCACATTTTTTCACTTGAATGATAAACATCCAGAATTTTTCTTGCAAAACAATTTGCTTCTTAAATCCAAAACAATTAGCAGAATTTTAGCTTACGAAAGAACATCTCTCCAAATGCAAGAACTAATTGTATTAGATAGGTTTGTCAGGCTATGGAATTCAGCCAGAGTTAACTAGTTACCTAGCTATGGCAACCTTCTTGTGGGGTTTAATTAGAGTTTTATTTGTTTTGTAAGGAAAAGCTTCACCATCAACAAGATCACAAGTATCAGCTAAAGGCACTGAAATGGATGGAATTCAATCAGTTAAGGCTAATTAACAATTGTATATAATCTTATTAAAAATATTGATATTTTGAGGCACGAGAAATAGAATAATAATTTTCGTGTGAAAATATTTGGCCGTTTAACATTCATATCATATGTGTGTATAACACACAAGGACTCCTTCATTTACAGAAAAATATTTAACAACTATAAATTATTTAACCATAAATAACTTCGGTGGGTTTAGAACAGAACAATATGCAGCTTCCTATCCACCTTCACCTTCACCTTCTGAACAATCCCTGCCCCTCCATTACCTTACTGAACACAATAGACATTTTATAACAAAAATGTGATATATTATTAAAATCGAACTAGAATAAAAATTTTACTTAAAATTAATGTTTGTTACAAATTGCAAACGTCCCCGTATCAAAATAATTTACATGTTTAGGGTTCAGCAGTATCACTTGTGTAACAATAGTCCAATATCGCCTCTAGCTTTACCGTTCTGTACTGTACTTGTCAGTTCATACTTCAGCCCAGTGTCTGTTTGGGAATGCGTGTGTAACACTTCTCTCGGTGTGGCCTCCGACTGTCACAACCACTTCAGGCAAATACTTCTAAACCAGACACCGTGTTGTGTTGTGTTTTGTGTGGTGGATGTGTGAAGGTGTTGTGGTGGGAATGCGCATGGGTGAATAACACTAACACTAGCTTCTGGCTCTTCTTCCAGTTCTGTTACAACTGCTAGTACTGCTACTGCTAGACCAGACACCGTGTGTATGTGGATGTGTATGTATGTAGGTGTTTGGGAATGCGTGTGTCCAGAAAAACAATTTAATCCTTAAAATCTATATGTACAATTCGTTCATTACGCAAATTCGAAATTTAGAATTGAACGGAACGTGCTTCTCGCGTACAGAATACCATACCTTTATGGCACAAATATAAGTTTTGTATTTCGATCGTAACAACGTTTGGTATATACTTTGTCATCAACTTGCGGATCGAGGACCCCGTCAGTATGAAACATTGTAGAATGGTAAATGGATGTCTACCAAAATAGCGTCAATATAAAAATACACCGATTGGCAGTTCACATCCACATCCAAGCGCGTATTTCTAATTACGATTGAACTCTCGGCGCTAGTTAAATATTATGCATCGTTCTTAAACAAAATGAGATTTTTCACATGTGCGTCCAAATGGTCGGCTGGCCGCCCCAAATTTGATAATTCACAGGAGGCAACTGTATTCCCTCACACTTGCACGCCCAGCACTCTGTCCACCACGTACTGGAACCTGCCGCCGCCGCTCTCAGCATCCGGGCCCTTCTCCGCCCCGGCACTGTGCGGCACCACTTCCCCATTAACTTGAATGTCTCTCCCTTGCGAGGGTTCCACCGAGGGTTCCGTCCCACACTCCTCCGGCATCTGAGATTTCTCCACCACGTTCTTGCAGCGGCCGCTCCTCCGCACCTGGTAGCCCTGGAGGTGGAAGGCATCCGACTCCTCGTCCAGCGGGGGCGAGGGACAGTCCAGGTGCGACAGCTCCTGACTGAGGCGGCCCATCTCCGACCTCTTGAGGGTGTCAGAGGAGTGCTCCGACAGCACGTCATCTTCACACGGCAGGACGGGGACATTGGATTGGTGGTGGGTGAAAAAGACCATCTTTTCTCTGCAACAAAAATTCACATTATTATTTTTAGAATATTGATAGAAATAAAAAAAATTGTTCCAATGAATTGACAGGAACCGGTTCTTTTTCTCCAAGACTAACCATTTCTTATCTTACAGAAATTTGACATGTTTTTTTTAAATATTTTAAAGTATACATATATTTCGGATTGTCAGTCCATACTTCGGCATTATTAGTGCATATTTTCATGGCCAATTTTGCCATTTTTATATTCGCCATGTGTTAATTTTCCTAAAGTTTACTGTTTGAAAACATGTTTAAAAAGGATGTTATGGATGCATACCTGAAGGTGATGAGGTCGGGTCGGCCGCGCGGGTTGCGCGTGCGTCGCAGGCGCACCAGGTCCCGCGCGGCACGTTGCACGGCTCTCGCTGCGCGCCGCTCACCCGGTCCCGCCGCCCCCGCGCGCTCGCACAGTCCCGCCAGCGCCGCATCTTCTGCCGCCCACAACGCCACCGCAGAATCGCCGCAC
The DNA here is from genome assembly GCA_917880885.1 of Limnephilus marmoratus. Classification (NCBI taxonomy): domain Eukaryota; kingdom Metazoa; phylum Arthropoda; class Insecta; order Trichoptera; family Limnephilidae; genus Limnephilus; species Limnephilus marmoratus. The sequence goes on along the minus strand of OU862931.1, from coordinate 16,309,862 downwards.
TCGCGCGCTACCTCCATCCTAAAACAAACAAGCCACACTGATTACAACAAGCCCGTTACATAACTCACACACTATTTGCTTCATTCACATTTATCTCGCAGCCTGCAGGACTAACTTGCCAATGATCCGAAGAGGGGAGGGCCACCCCTCTTTGTACAGATTGTGGTTGTTGATCTTGCCTTACTATTAGGAAATCATTAATTTCAATTTGTTTTCCGTGGTGTCTTTACTTTACTTTTATTTTTTACCCGTTTTCTTTATTTTCATATTTGTGACTTGTGCACATTGTTAAATATATTTGCTTATATTCGCTAAAAAACTTTAAAATGTTCAATTATATAATGTATTCAAAATAATAAATAATTGTATTGAATACAAAATAGTATCAGAAGCAAAATAGGAGTATTTTTAATAAAAGCTATTTAGGAGTGTTTCACATTCCAATTTGCTTAAATTTCTCATGCAGAACTGTCACTATTAAATTCATATGGAATATCGACTTGACAAGATGACGTATTATAAGATGTCAGGCAAGCTGTAACAGAGACAGAGCTCGTGCTAAGTGGGATTGATAGATTTAGACTCACTTCTGCTTGAGGTCCTTCAGGCCCTGTATCTCCGTCTGCAGCGTGCTGAGGCGCGTATGCTGCGCCCGCAGGTCCAGCTCCAGGTCCAGGCTTGTGCGGGGAGCACGGCCCCGTCCCGAGGAGCCCCGCGGGGGTGCGGGGGCGGTGGGGGCGCGACCCCAGCGCAGGGAGCGCCGAGCGGCCGCGTGCCGATCGAAGGGCAGTGCCGCGTGAGCGCCACGCCGGTATAGTGGCATAGACGAATCAGACTCGGAGCGGTTCAGCCTGCAAATTATTAAGTCATTAATAGTCGTAGGTAACAAAAAGAGAAGATTGTCAAATGTGTGGTCTGAGCGATGTAAAATATTCCTGCGTTAAATTAACTCAAATTTGCTTTGAAATTTACAAAATTGGAACTGATGATTCTTGCTAGTGAAAACCTATCTATAAAATCAGAAAATTATTTAATTAATAATTCTATATTTTCTTGCATACAAACTTGATGGAATATCAAGACTTGAAATCGGAACTGCTTATCACTGGGATTGTCAAAAAAGGAAATTCAATAACATATTTAATCAGAAAAGCCTTCCTTGACCTAACACCCGACATGATGTTAAAAATATACAAACATATTATGTGTACAACCTCTCCTGGAATATGCTTTCCAAATATTGACCCCATATATTTCATAGGATATCTTTAACGTTAAAAGAAAGAGCAACATGATAATGATACTTCCAAAATTTCATTTGGGCATTATAGTTGCCCTGTTATTCAAGAAATCTTCACCGCCAACAAAAATGTTAATCTTTCACTCAAAAAAATTAACAAAACACCTTTTGCAACCAATCTTAGGAAACAAGTCCTTGCAAATGGAGTAGTGGAAACATGGAACAAACTTCCATAACATGTCGGCGATGCTACTAATATAAACCAATTTAAAGCTCTTGGATTCTTATTTGGAGAGACGAAAGGATTACTATCTTTTTAGAATTTTAAAACAAAAAACTATGTAATAATTTCTAGACATTTTGTTTTGAAGAGTTCTTTCTCTCCCCCAAAATCACCCCTCCCATTACCCCCACTTATTAAATCTAACCATTTCTGTACTTGGGTAAATTTTTAAGTTAGTTTTAAGTTTGCTAGTGAATGACACGGATGTGTCGAAATCGGTAGCAGAAAAATTAAAATTTAAGTAACAAATGTATGTGGAAAGTATAATTCTTCAAAACAAAATTATATATACTTTTTTAAAAGTACATATTTTTAACATGTTCCAGAGTGGTAGATACTCTGGCGAAAGACCACCATTCGGAAACCAAACATAGCGTGTTTGGTAGTCAGATAAGAACAGTCAGGTACTTCTCCACCTTCCTCTACCCCATCTCCTTCCCATCTCCACTACTTTCAGCCTCAAAACATACCGCAATAGTAGTGCCCAAGTGTTGTAGTCCCAATAACTCCAGATTGTTGGAAGCAGTTGTGCGGTATTCACAGAGGGAATTGAGTAATGGGGAGGAGAAGGGGGTGGGATTGTAGAAGATGGAAGAACCATTCTATTTTGTCGTAGAACCACAGAAAAGGGTTAAGTACCTGCAGATGTAGTGGTTCTTGGCAAGCTGCGGGGTGGGCGAGAAGGTCTGCGATCGTTTGATGGCGAGTCGATCGTCAGCCGAGAGCAGCCGTCTGCCGCCGTCGGGACACACGACGCAACACTCGGTGTTGGTCTCCTTCTCCTCGGTGGCCGCCAGGCAGGGCACCGGGCAGGCCACCTCATCCTCTTCCAGGTACTGTTCCTCCTCTAGGATCTGCTGTATGTGCGGGTATTGCCCGGCGCCCAGCAGCAGCAGGGCATCCTCTGTCTCTTCGTGATCATGATCTTGTTCTGGGTCTTCGTCCTCGTCGTCTGATGACACCGGGCTGCCTACGGGCGCCGCCTCGCAACTCTCACCACCTACAATACAACACGTGATTAGATTGATTAGTGGCAGATTTATAGTTGGTTTAAACCTGGAATGAGCGCCAAGCAACTACACAATATGGATGAAAACTATTAATAGTAGTAAATAGATGCGCGAGCTAGAAGGACCATTAACCGTATTGTTTTTTATTTAAAGTATTTTATCTAAAAATTAGGTGGGCACATGTCAGATAGCACATGAGGTGCGGAGGGCGGAGAAAAATGCCTTATTGAATAACTTCCCCTTCTCAATATATGTAGATAGAAACACACTAAAGGAGCTAATAGAGGACTAAGAACTATTAACAGGACGGTTCCATGCCAACTCAGAATGCAACTAACTCAGAACCACCTCAGAAAGGTTATTAAAAGTTACGAAAAAATAATTTTAAAATAGCCGGTAACCCTAACCTAACTTAACCTATTTAAACAATTTTTAATATTTTTTTATCATTAACCTGTCATTTGCCGCTCGTGCGCCGGCGGGTCCTGATTTTGACACGCGATTTTGACCCTTATGTATAAAGAAAGTGTATGAAGAACACGGTCAGAATCGCTTGCTCTATTATCGCTCTTTACCATAGAGAAAACCGCAATTAGATTGGTGACTCCATATAATTTATATTAATGATTTACCGGAGCGCGGGAGCGTGCGCAGTTCTTGCGCATGCGCGGGAAAAATTCTTTGGTTTTGAACTTTGACCTTTCTATGTACGAAATTTCTCAAGGACGCTGTCAGAATCGCGGGACATTGGGTGTCATGGCTGCCGCTTTTTGCGAACGCTAATTGGTTACAACCAACCCCATTTACTCGCGGCATTCAACGAGTTAATGACCTTTCTGAGGTGGTTCTGTGTTGGTTTCATTCTGAGTTGGCCAGTCACCTACAGGACAATGCCACCTCAGGTGACACTTGTAGCTATTGTTTAATAGCTGTAGCTAAAGAGTGAAGAAACACTGATTTATCTATGGTACCAATGTGCCATCTTTGCAGGAAAAGGCTCAGATACGAGGTGGACCCAAAGACATTACCAAATATCCAAAGCAAAAACTGGTGAACTTTTTTAAAGGGCCTGATCAAATCAATGGGGTAAAAGATGAAGTACAGTACAAAAGTAATGGATCTTTTGGTCGAGTGCTTACAGGAACCATTCAGTCTGTACCTCTTTCCAAAAAGTTGTTGGTAAGGTCATCATGTCACGGATTTGTCCATATTGTCTGTGCCATCCTTACCGTTCTGCCACTTCTTAACATAATATCAGACCACAAGATGACATATTAAAAAAAAAACTCACCACTTTGGTTCCGGGTGAGCGTGCTGGTCTGCGAAGGAATGAGGGTCTCGTCGGAGCTCTCTTCGTGATCCGCCCCGGCTGCTGCTCCCTCCGGCTGCAAGGCCAGGATGTTGTACCAGCGTATTGACACGGCGTCACCGGCAAAGTCGGCTAGACTCACTTGCGCAAAACCCTGGACAAATCAACAAGATGCACAAGTCAGTATGGTTTCGTTGTATGGTCTCATTAAATCAATATTGGGGATAGTCTCAGAAGTAATTCGCTCTCGCCATAGGATAGTTTTTTCATGGCACCCCAGCGGTGGTACAGCGCCCTCAACAAGCTGACAAGCTCAGATTGCGTGCATACCCTCCGCGGTTTGCTTATAGTTGGCTAGTTTTCATCATGGACTCGGAGGATATATAAAAAAATGTGTTTTTATTTTAACTACTTTTTAAATCAAATAACACATCTGTTAATCTAAAACAAAAAGGATTCCCAGCCTGTTTTTTAAATACTATTGAATTTCGAGTTAATTTTCTTCAATGAATGCAAATCTTGGAAATAGAAATCAACCCACTTTCCGACATACAAACGGGCTGAAACTCAGCAGATAGACTCGTTGTCAGTGACAATGCATTCAATCAACTTTTTGTGTCTTTCACGCACACACACATGCACATAATTAGCGTGTGTGTGTGTGTGTGAGAGCCACTATATATTAACCCGTCTGCTGCACCTCACAATCCGGAAGCCTCGATTTCGAGTTTAAATTCTGAAACTGTCACTTTGGATCAAGATTGTAAAATATCTATGCAAGATAGCTTTCATATTTTAAAGACATTAAGAAGCCTTAATGTCGTTCTCTTTCTGGTCAAAAGAAAAATACATTTGTTTGCATGAGAGGAAGAGAGATATATAGCTTTTAAAATGTAAGGTCGCTCGGGACGTTTTTGGTCTTATGAAAGCATAACGCGATTACGTGTTTTGGGATGTATTTATTCCTAAACAAGCAGACGGGTTAATCTATTGGAAAATATCACAATATTATGAAAATTGGAAATAGGTATGTATTAAAAAAAAACCTTGTTTTTATGGGTTGATGTTTCAGTACATATTTTAGTCTTTTTTCTGTTGCGATGTTTCAATGATGTCACAAATCAACAATCTGAGCCATTTAAACTTTAATAATTTGAATAGTCCATGTTAATTGCCGATTTCTCAGCCAATTTTAGCTTTTTATCGTATTACGCTTGACAGCTGATCACAATTTGATATAAAGTTGAAAAGGGATGGTCGATTTTGAAATACCTCGACCAAAGTGCATAATATAATCTGATCAAAGTATGGTTAATAGATAAAAGTGTTTCCTACCAAACAGTGCTGCCTGCGACACGCCTGAAGTCTGAGGGTCTGCTGCTTCAGGAGAGGAGAGGGCAAGGGGAGGGGCAGGCGCAGGGGCGCTGGCAGGAGAGCTCCAGCCTCGCGTACGGCAGGTAACAGCACAGCTCGAATATAACTACAAACATAACAAATTATTTGTTAATTTTATATAAGTTAATTACACATGTCTGTATTACATTTTCTCTTGCGTAATGTGGCTCCTACAATCCAACTTGAATATACCAATTGGTTTCGAGCAGTGCATTATAATGTTTCATCCCTTTTAAGGATAAACTGTTTTGTCTGTTGGCTTTGTCCTTTTTTGGTAGGAGTCATCAGACCAAGATTGAAATCATAGACAATTGAAAGACTTTCACTTACACTGATTCATCGTCCTTGATGGCAAGCGCCTGGAGATTCCGGACTTTCTGCACTCCAACGTAGAGGGTTTGCTCCTCCAGGGAGTATTGCAACTTAATCTGCACCTGGGCTGTCAGTTCTGTAATACAACATGATACCACAGTCAGACACAATAACTCATCACACAGTCAACAGAATATCATGTGGTGGAGTTAGAAACACCGAGTATGCTTTACCAGCAGAAGAAGAGGGCTGAGCATCCCGCAATCTGCAAGAAGCTTCAAACACCCCCGAGTCTCCGGCCACCGACTCGTCGCTGACTGCTGCCGAAACTGACGGACTATTCGTACCTGAAAGCAAAATATTCATTATAAGAAAGTGGATAAACGGCCAAAAGTCTACAGATGGATATTTGCATCTAAGAACAATAATGTTAGAAACTTAGTTTACTTACAAAACGACAACGTACCGCTTGAGCTGGGCGTCCCCGACAGAGCTCCGGAAGTGGACTGAAGCAGTTCTTCTTGCTCCAGCGTAAGGGGGGGCGGGGTCTCCGATATCGGCGAAAGCGGAGGCTCGTTCCTCCCAGCGACCGAAGACTCGGAATTGGAGATATAGATCCTATTTGAAGCTTCTAATTCCTGCAGCTCAGCCAGGCGCTCTTCCAGATGCGTCCTGTCCAGGGTCTGCGGACGGAGCGCCAGGAGGTCGTAGGCCGGAGGGGGTGCGGCAGGAGGGGAGATTGGCGGGCTGACAGAGCTCAGGCTGCTTCGCGGGCTTAAGCTCGGCTGCGAACCCGAACAGGCTGCTAATCCTGATGACGAAGAGCCTCGGAGTAACCTGGAAGAGTCACACTATTAGAATGTGTTTTAACAGTGTAACATAACACATAAAGCCAATATATTGTATCTCCGCTTTTGGGTTCAAATTAGTTAGAACTAGACTCTATTTTATATGTGATAGTGTGGCAACTCTTATTACAACATTGCAAAGATATTTACTTTAACAGATATTGAAATTCAAACTTAGTTTATCTCGGTTTATGGAAATACAATATTTACATATGATAAGTTAGTATACGTGTGCAAGGAGGTGTTTGTTACCTTTCGACTCTTCTGTGAACATCCACCATGTCGATGGGCTTGTCCATGGGGGAGAGGTTGGAGATGCACTGGGGGCCCCCGTAGATGTCGGTAAAGCTGAGCCCCGAGCTCAAGGAGCCCTTGCTACTGGTCGTAGACAGGGAGCCCAGACTAGAACTGCTGGAAACAGATAAGGTGCTCGCCGACAGACTCTTCAGCTGCGACTCTAACGTGGTCATGGATCTCAAGGCGTCTCTCAGTTGCTGGAGTAGCGCTTGCTTCTGATCGTGCAACCGCAGGCGGTCCGTGATGCACCTGTTGGACATCTCCAGAGCGTTGTTGAGGTCTTGCTCCAGGCGCTTGCACTCGAGCTGGATGTCGGTCATCTCCTGCTTGGAGCGGGTGCGCGGGGTGATGCTCCTGAGTTCTCGCAACAGTTGTTCCTTCTCCTGGAAGAGAAGGAGTCTGTCCTTGTCGGACTCAGCCTGCCCCGGCTGCACCTTGTCCTCCAGGTCCGCCAGTTGTTGCTGGATGTGCTGGATCCGCTTCCTGGACTCGTCATACTGCAGCCGCATGCGGGCCATCTCGGCCAGGCGGGTCCCGATGGGCACCAGGTCCGCGCAGAGGTCCGTCTGGGAGGCCGTGCTGAGCTTCTCGTGGGGGAGGGCGAGGGCACCGAGGGCGGGAGGGGAGACCTCCCCCAGCTGCAGGCGGGTGAGGTCGTCCTTGAGCTTGGCCAGCGATTGCATGAGATCGGCCTTCTCCTTCTCTCCCGAGGTGAGCGACTTCTGTATGTTGCGCAGCTCGGTCATGACGGCCTGCGCCTCGGTGATGTTGTAGCAGCCCTGCTGGCTGTTGATCTTCTGCTCGACGGAGTGCAGTGTGTCCACGCCCTGCTGCGTGCAGGAGAGCTCTGCGCGCACCTGGCGCAGCTCGCGGCGCAAGCGGGCCACTCGCCCCCGGGCCAGGGCCACGTCGGAGCGCAGCAGCTCGGGGTCGTAGCGCGCGCTGCCCCCGCTGCCGGTGGAGCAGAGAGAGGTGCGGGAGGCTGCGAGGGCGGTCAGGGCGCTGCTAAGGTGCTTGTACTCGTCCTGCGCCAGCCACAGTCTCTGCTGCTTCACCTCGCACATCTCTTTCTTCGCCTGCAACAACACATACACATACATTACATGATGTATTCACCAGTTTCCCGCTTGTACAAGTTTCTGGACATTTAATTCACTAGGCATCCTGACAAAATATGTGCAAAATAATGGGGCCGACAGACCTAGCTATAAAAGTGCCAGCTTAATTTAGCTTAGCGTATTTCGGCATATTGCTTGCAATGGGAATGTATGGCGAGCGATATGCTGAAATATGCCAAGCCGAATAACGCTGGTGCTTTTATAGCTAGGTCTGTCGGCCCCATTATACAATTTTTTGACTTTATAATTAAAATATGTATTAATTAAATTTAATATCCAAGGTCACAGATGATTCTGCCTTCACTCATAGTATGTACTACTTAACCTTCCTCGCCCCCATCTCCCCATCCCAGTTCCCTTCAACCACATGCCCTCGTTATTATTGGGGATGCCAAAATCTCACATAAATGAATGGAGCAAATATCATGTTCATATATTCAAATATTATTTTTTTGAATAACATTATTCAAAAAAATAATATATTTATTCACTTATAAAAAGAAATAGCAACATTCCCGGATTTCGAATAACCTGATAATATTGTGTACATATGTATGTATTTAAATGCATCCTATTGTCATCATTCATCATTATAAACTGAAAATGTTGATTGTACAGTGATGGAGGATTTAACTAGCAGAGGAATTGAGTCTACGACGCTTTGATAGGAACCTGACACATTTGCCAACCAGCCAGTCAAACTATATCATCAAGATTGATAAATTTCTAGCACAAACATTAAAATGAGACGAGAAATAGAGATAAAATGAGATTATCTTTCTGAAAAAAATCATTACGAACGGAGCTATGAAGATATTTGAGACTGAATTTTTATAACCTAACAAGTATGTAACAAAAAAAATAAAATTAAAAATATTTTCTTTTATGTTCTTGTTATTTAGATGTCCTTTGTCTTAAAAAAATAAACGTTGTGAATGCCCAGCTGGATGTAAAAAAATAAAATAAAGAAATAATAATTAAATAATAATAATAAATAAATAATAATAATAGTTCAAAATTTCAATTTAAACAATAACACCTAAATTAAAAAGGTAAATAAACAATAAATAAACAAATATATAGGGGTTATCGTATCCCATAACCTTGTAAAAACTAAAAGATCACACGGATGGCATTTCTAAGGTGTCACTTACACTATAAAATACAATCATATTTTAATGAAAACGGGCACTTAAATGGAATGAAAACAATAATGGTGTGATCAAACGGTTTCTTTCATATTTATTTCATAATTATTTGATAGTCACTTTAATATTTCATAAGAAAGATTCGCTCTAATGTAATCGCTTATAAATCTTTGTTTTTATTTTTTACACATATTTAAAAAAAAAACCTAAGGACATATATTTTTTTAATTTTATCTATTGTTGAAAATGGTATGAACTAATGATATAATGAATGATAACATTTTGTCTGATCTCTTAACACTTTGTTGTTAATTCATATATTTTTATCATTTATTATTTTCTCTGTTTATCATTTTATTTTTAAATTTTATTATTTTGCTTTTACTTAACTGTTTTGCATGACCGATATTTGCGTGTGTTATTTTTATTAAATTGTGAAATTATTAACCCCGATACAGGCGAACCCTAGTGGGGTTAATAATTACATGCTAAAAATTTATGTTTACAAATTGTGAAGAAGCAATAAATAAATAAATAAATAAAAATAATAATATATGATCTATGTAGGTAGGTAAATGCCTACTACTTAAATAAATAAAATAAAATAAGCTGTTTCCAAAACATTTGTATGCTAAATGATTCGAATGTAAAATATAGTTTAATGATATATGTAAAATAATATATATAATAATATAATGAAATGATTTTGCATTATTTTTTTTGTTGTTGTATGACTACATAAATAATAAATAAATTTTAAATAAGTTTTTTTAAACATTAAAAATAGAAAGAACAATAAAATTATACATATAGATAAAAAAATAAAATGTTTAAATATAATATAATAGTATGCATATGAATGATATCAAAAAATTCCACAGAGCAATACCAGTTAGTGGGAATACTTCACTTTTTTTAAAGCAGTTAAAATTTACTCTTACATACTTTATTAAATTTGGAGAAAATAAAAATCCTTATTTACAGAAATACAATTCAAAAACGAAGTTAATGAAAGAATATAATTTTATTACACTGACCCAAGTTTTTATCACATTCCATTATGTATATGTATTATGCTGGAAGATGATATTATATTTTCACATCCAATCTCTAGTCTCGAACAAAGTCGGATGTGCTATATTGCAATTTTACAGTAGAGTTATGTTTTTAAAGTTTCTTTTCTGCATTTTTACTGTTTTTCAAGAAAAAAAAAAAAATTATCCAAAATTCCGAAAATACATACTTTTAACATCAACGAAAAAATTTAAATGAGCCAAAAAAACGATTTTCAATTTTTAGCAGATCCAACATTGTTCTTCGGAACCGTCGACTTATAGAATGGATTATAAATATTATGTCTTATAGAGTTACAGAGTGCATTATGTAATAAACTATAATATGTATATTACATAATGTTAAATATAACTATTAAATATCTTAGGATCGAAATTGTCGACAAACTTCACTGGGATTCATTCACACATTGATCGAACGCCAAAAAGCTAAGAAAACTATCTAATTCCTCAAAAAATTACGAAACATCTTGTCAACTAGGGATTTAAATGTCCCCTGCTCCAAAATCACTCCTTCCACAACCCTCACCTAATTAAATCTAATCATTTTTGTACTTGCATAGAATTTTAAAGTTAGTTTTAAGTAGTGTCGGCCGAAACCGAAACGGATTTTTTTTTTACACGTGTTAAACTTTACAAAACAAAATATCTAAAGAGAGTAGGTACTATGGTTTATGCAACTCTCACTTAGAATATGGAACAATGGGATTTTTTTTTTTTTTACAGTGAATAACCGCACAAGAATCTCAACTGCTCCCGTCTGGAGCCAGTGAGACTATGGCATCCCCAATTGGGGTATGTTGTGAGGCTGAAGGTAGTGGGGAGGGGAAGGAGGTGGGGAAGAGGAAGGTTGGGAAGTACCTGGCTATTCAGATCTGGTCACCAAACACGGCCAAAGCCATTTTCAAGCAACGTTTCAATTCTGAATGGTGGTCTTACACCAGGGCGATACTGATAGTATCTTCCACTCTGGAACATGCCGCAAATATACTGTATATTATTTTAAATGAATTAATTGTGAAATAACACAAATTAATCAAATAAAATTTATTTGCGCATGCCGGGTTCGAACCCGCGGCCTCCGGGCTGTGAGTCAAGATTCTTACCCACTGGACTACGGAGGTCGTCAAGGATGTCGGGATGGGGCTCAGCGGCATCAAAACATACATGTAAAACAACATCAACAAATGTTACGTTATTATTATTATCATTAACTGAAGACAACTCAGAATTGCATCGTAAAGACCATATTAAAGGTCGCCATACGGACGTCAACAACAAATAACAACAACAGTTTGATGTTCCAGGTATACAAAAAAATCTACACCAAAAACATTCTGTTTCATCACTTCAAAAAAGACACAGAGGCAAACACCTCACACACTCATAAAACCAGAGCCAAACAAACAGATATACTAAATATACCAAATTGTAATTCTTCATTTGGACAAAGAAGCTCTGAATTTTTAGCAGTAAAGGTATATAACAGTAACAAACAAATTAAATAATAAAAAAAAAACAACAACATTAAGTCTTGGTTTAAGGAACTATCGGAAAAATAACTCACTAGTAAAATATATGAAATATATTCCCCCTCAGTACAGGATCTCCTAGTGAGGAGGACTTTTTTTTGGAGGACCCACCACATGTACCCTGGTATAGGTAACAGATGGTTACCCCTTCAAGGCTCTTGCAAGGACTCGAATATAATCTACACCTACTTTACGTATATACCTAATGTGTTATCTTCTATAATAGTAACTAAAGAAAAAAATATATAATAAGCCACTTAAAATTTGAAGCATGAACAAATAAAGAGATATTATATAAAAATAAAACAAAACCAAATGACAGATACTTTTGGTAGGAAGGTAGTTAATTTCAAACGGTTTATTTAGTGTACTTATTTACTACGCATTGTACGCAACAGATAATAGAATAGGCAAATAGTGACGGTTGTATAGTTCGTAGTAAGCCAGGTACCATGATAGTAAAAGCAAGCCGAGAAGAATAGGTCCTCAGCAACAAAACGAGCCAGATAAAATATGACCATCGTAAAAAATATTTCCGATTGTAAAAAAAGAAGAAAAAAAGTCGACTTCACGTTTCGGGAGAAGGAGAATACCATCGTTAGACTGCGAAGAATGCAATAAATAAAGCGAATCGCACCTCCCCGACAGGTATGCGCGCAGTTTTTGTTCGCATTCCTCCCTCACAAAGGAACAATACAATAAAGGCCCGAAAATCCGAAAAGGTTTAGGCCAATATCTATCTATCCAACATGGCGCAGCACACCTGCCGCACTCATTAATTATCCTTTTCTCTTTATCTCTATCAACTTTTATTACTTTTAAGAAATAGGCAATTCGAAGTTCACATTGCAAAATGTGTGGCGGATATTAAAAGTTAATGTTTTATGAATGATTAATGATAAATAGGCAGAGTTCCTCGCGACTCGCTAAGAGGCTAAATATGTTTATTTGACGATTTATGGTTGATTGGATCCTATTAAATTATAGTCATCTCGTATGTAATTGGTTTGTTCAGTGAAATATCGAGCATTGGCATTGCCACAGTGCGATGATAAGAATAAAATAATAATTGGCGGTATATGTGTGTTTGCGGTGGTAGGTCGGTAATTATTGCAACGGTAAAAACCGGTAGGTAATCAAATTTACGCGCTAACAGCTTATCGCCGGGTTTCTGGAATTCTAGTTTTTCGAAAACGCTTATTTTGGAAGGTAAACAATATCACGCCACCGCGACCGGTCACACTCTGATTGATGGAGGATTCTTACTATTTCCATAACGGTGGAGTTGGAGCATTCCTCGTCCATCGCGTACACCGCTCCTTTATCCGAGTGACTTCTGGACAAAGGTAACGGATGGCCGGAGGATCCCCTCATCTCCTTCTGAAGGTACTGAGGGAAGGTGCCGCTGTAGAAGTTGACGTCGTTGTAGAAGCACAGATTGTTGGCGGAAGCGGATAGTATCCTGGTAGTGGCCGCGTTCTGGTCTCGGATCCCTCTGATGCTGTGTCTGACCGAAGTCAGGTTCTCGTAGTAAACTTCATCTTCCAAGTTCTGTCCCTCGGGGCCCAGTCTATCCCCGTACATGCGCGTCATCTCTTCTAGATTAGCGTACTGCGGTTTTTCCTCCACGACAAACTGCCTCACGTTTTGGTATTTAGGCTCCGCTTCCTTTAGTTCCTTGACATACAGACCTCGTCCGTAGTCCATGACGTCTCTCGATCCCTCCACCACGGAAATGCCATATTCGAGGGCGGAGATCTCGTACTCGAGGATGTTCTCCGCGATGGCGGCTTTGCGGAGAGTCGAGTCCGCGCCGTCCACGCTGTCCACGCTGTCCATGGGGGCGTGCTTCTTCTTGAAGCCATTGCTGGAGCCACTGCGGGAAGTGCTCACGGTCGTACCCACTCTGCTGGGCTTGCCGAAGCTCTGCATCGTTTTGCTGACGTCCTGGGTGAGAGCGCAGTTGCACAGCCCGACCCTTCCATCCAGACAGACCTTTCGGTTGGACGGCTCCTTGGCGGAGTTCTGGGCCTTGCAGGTGGCGCATTGGCACTCTCTCTTGGCGACAGTAAGGGGCTTCCTGTAGGTCAGATCTTTGACGCGGGAATACTGAGCTTTGCTCGTTTTGCTGCCTTTGCCGGCCTTGCAACTGCAGGGTTTGCCCGGAGCCCCGTTGCACCGAGCTTTGGCCTTGTTGAAATCGTTAACGCGACTCGTGGAATTCGTCATAGCCGCGTTCATGTTCCTGTACGGATTATTGTACGCGGAGTACATATTCTCGCCGGATACAGTAGAGCTCCTCGGTCTGATGTTGCAGCAGTGGCACTTGGTTTCGCACGGGCTCGACACAGCCTTCTGGATTCGACTCATGGTGGCCTGCTGCTTGTCATTAGCGTAGGTCGCCACGGGCTGCCATATACTAGAAGCGCCGGAGCTAAAGTAGCACCCGCAAGGGGCTCTGGAGCTGTCTTTCTTGTGGTTCATATCGTTGATCGGGGAGCATGCCACCCCAGGGACGGCAATGCCGTTACACATAGTGTTTTCGTAAATTCTATTTTTCATGTAAGGAACCAGTTCAATTTCGTTCGGGGTGGCTTTGGAGGGAGCGGGAGCGATTGAAGAGCAGCATTGAGACATTTCTCTGCAGTAGTGGTTAGTTGTGAACTTGTTCAGATTGGTATTCATATCTTTAATTTAACTGTGGCACATGTTAATTCACTGACACTGAGAGCACTCGGGGTCGGTGGTTGGACGCGGGTCCCACAGAACACTGTTGGCTGTTGGCTGGACCGAGACGGGATGCTGGCCGCTGGCTCAGTGGCTGCGTGCTAGGTGCAGGTGTGCGCGCGTCCGACTGGCGGCCGGAGAGGAATGCCAGCCGAAAGAATGCGCCCTCGGACCCGGGCCGCGGACCCGCAAGTGGCGGAGCCGAAACTACTCACAACACACATTCATCCACACAACAACTCGATAAATATTATTGTATTTTGGGTACAACAAATATAATCTTAAATCCCTACTTAGTTGATTTGATTTTACACCTCTAAAGCTCTTATAGAATGCTACCGATTTACACGTTAAGTCAATTGTTAAAAGTTCAGTAAGATGAAAAGCTTGTTTCACAAAAAAATCTTTAAGAACGAGATAAAAGTTCAGAAAAAGCTTTAGCAACCAAATGAAACATTTTAGATTAAGGTTAAATTTAATATAATTAAGCAGCTTTTGCTTAGAAATCAGTTAAATAACGTAGTTTTACCTGTAACCGGATAGAACAGCGATGAAACAGAACATTCTAAAATAATAGATTAGATTAGATTTTTTCTTCTTCACCTTTTTGTTTGCCATGAAATGTGTGATGTGTACTCTATCATGTAGGAAATGGATCACAATTCCTTCCTTAATCGTGGTGTAAGGTCGGAATAGTAGTTCATTGGCTTAAGTATGGTTAAAACGCCCTTAAACGGGGCTCAATGCCGACTCAACTATACCAACGCTGATCCGGCGCTTTAGAATCTAATAAGTAAGACGAGTAGAGTTTGATTACAACAAGAGGAATAGATCTGATATTTATTTGAGAATGCGGACGGTTCCGGCTGCGCCCATGGCCATTTCGGGTCTCGCCTCATCTCTCGCACGGCATCCCGCGTAGGGCCGCGGGGCTGAGGCGGGGCAAGGGAGGGGCTGCGCGGGGGGAGCGGTCCAGGTATAAAAAATTACTTTCATCGTAATAATATCAGAGAGACGAGACTTGAAACCTGCGACGGGTCGAGACGACCGCTGATAGATCCGTTGGGAGTTGGGACCTCTCCCTCTGTGTCATAAACGACCCGTGTAACGGAAAGAGGGGTCACAACTCACGACGGACCTCTCGGTGGTATTCTTAATTCTTACAGTCCAAAGGGCAAGGATCTATGGTGTACGCTGATTTGTCTATCGTTGAATTGTGTTCAATTATTATTTGACAGAAATCTTAACATTTTTGTACAACCGTAAGATGATAGTACGAACGAAGTTCATAAGATCAAAAAGTTAAAACACAAACCGCGATACAGATATCACCTGGCAGCGAAAATACTATTTTATTGCGTTCTGTGTTATTTCTTCTAACCTTTTAAATGGCTTTAACCGTGTTCTGTGACCAAATCTAAATAACCAGGCACTTGCCAACGTCTATCTTGTCCATCTTCTCTTTCCACTCCCTTTACTTGTGTGTGTTGTAAATAGCGTCCAACAAATTTACTGGGAAGACAGTTCAAAGAAAACGGTGGATGATCCACTGTAATAAATAACTAAAAGAACACAAAATCTAACTAAATATAATTATATAATATATTAAATAATCTAAACGTCACAAACGTGAAATTTATAAAACTGGGAAGACTTCGGTGGCTGGGTCATGTAGAGAGAATGACCGAGCATCAAGCACCAAAGTCCCTGCTGAACTCAAGACCGATAGGGCGAAGGAGCCTGGGAAGACCAAGATTAAGATGGAGCGACAACGTCCTCAAAGACATATCTATCTTGGAGCTTCTAAACTGGAGAGAGCTGGCACAAAATCAATGAGGTGGAGGAAGACTCTTGAGGAGGCCAAGACCCACCAGGGGTTGTAGAGCCAAGCGTGATGATGATGATTAAATATATTTATACATTATATTTAGTCCAGTTAACGACTGCTCAGACATCTACTAAAATCGTAATTTGAGTTGAGTATACCTACAGTTATATATAAAAGTGTACCCTGTTCTGGTACAGTACTCAGATTACTCATAAACACCACCAAATTACAATTTGGGAGGCGGGAATGGGTACCGCCGCCCCCGGAACCTTTATTGGATAACCAACACTTCTGCCATAGGTCACCCTAAGTGGTTCGCTACTTATGGTGATTTAGCAGGGGTGCCCGGGTTCATCGGGCGAGGTTTGTCTAGGTCTTGGAGGCGGATGACCTCTGACTGATGATACTGAACCCCAGATTTCTACCCATCCTTTAAACCTTTTTCTTTCATAGAACTCTCCTTCCTTTCCTTAAAAAAAACCCTCCACACAGCAACCCCTAAGATACCCGGCCCTGAGGGAATTCATTATCCTCAGGGCCTCCTGTGTGGATCTCACGAAAAAAAAATGAAAAAAATAAATAAATAAATAAAAAACAATTATAAAACAGAAAAAATTGTATTGAATTGAACAAAAAATTATGTTATGGGTTACTAGTACGAAATTTCAAAATTTCATACTAATGTACCGGACCGTTATGCTTCCTGGTGTATAAGTAATATTTAATTATTTTTTTTTAATGTCATGTATATTATCGTTCTGACTCACACAATGTTGTCATTTTTTGCCTCATCTATTTTTAAATTATAATATTATCATTATAATCTCTAATGATCTTTAAAAGGTACTTAGAGTCCTTTTATATTCATTTCGTATAAAAAATCACTTTCAAATATTTTCCAGTTTACATGATCTAATAAATTTCATAATTCTTGATATGGCATGAAACTCAGTTGAGGCTATTAAATTCTGAACTTCCGATGAGTTCGAGGTCATTAGTATTGTAACTCTCTGTCGTTCATATTTAATGCACTTCGATAATGTGTGCTCGACATTTATGGTGAGGGTTCGAATATTGCTTTTTTCATCATCTCAAAACTTAGTATTTGGAGATATCTGACTAATCAACTGGAGGATCGATACAACCGAAAACTGCCATAGTATTCCATTCTAACACATTAACTAGAGTGTATCTACCAGAAAGGTGGATAGTTACCTTTAGTATTGCTCTAGTGAAAGACGACAACTATTCAAAATCGAAACCTAGCTTTAAATGAGTGTTGCCGTGTATGGTGACAGATTTGAACAGCCAGGTCTTCCCAACCATCCTCTACCCCATCTCTTTTCCTTCCCCATTCCCCCTTTTCACAACATACCCCAATTAGGGACGCCATAGTTCCATGCAGTAATCACATAAAAAAAAACAACGTAAAAAGATTCGTTCCAACGGAGCTCTCAACAGCAGAACTAACTAGCTAACTAACCATCACTCCGTTTCCCCGCAGGGGTAAACAGAGAGGACGGACAGCCAAACAACTCTATCTTGGCACCCACTCCTTGCCTCGTTCACATTCATACATCGTCTCATACATGCTCTTCTATTATTCTGACTCTTGGCATGGCCTGACTCAAGTTTCTGATTCACTTGGTCGTGCCATGTCTCCCCCGGGTGTCCCCAACTTCTTCTACCATTCACATTTGCGTCATATATTCTCCTTACACTCCATTCCTCGTTCATTCACTCTATATGCCCAAACCCCCAAACCATCTGAGCGTCCCTTTCAACAGCCTGGACCAATCAAAATAAATTTTTAAAATCAATAAAAGCGAGCTGTGTTCACGTCTGGTGCCTGCCTGAAGAAAACTCAAAATTTCCTTACTTCTAAGGAATTGACCTAACATTAATTTTGGTACAAATACCCACAATAACAACACGACAAAATACACTATTGTACTGTAACATACACAAGCGCAACTACGTTGCTCATTCCCTGACACAGCGGTATCACACTATGGGAAACCAATAATTAGGTGATATTTACATATATGTTTTCATACCGCGACAAAATATCTTCCGACAAAATATCCTACGGACAAAACATCCCCCAACAAAATGTCTACTAAAACTTAACCTAATCTAACAAAAAATGCGACAAAAATAATACAGACATCCTGTAAACAAAATAAATTATTGTTAACTTTATTATTTTTGTCCCATTTTACTACTTTTGAACAATAATTTATTGTCTTTACAGGATATCTGCATTATTTTTGTCCATTTTTGTTAGGTTAGGTTAGGTTAGGTTAGGTTATGTTAGGTTAGGTTAGGTTAGGTTAGCTTTTAGTTAGTTAGTTAGTTAGGTTAAGTTTTAGTAGATATTTTGTTGGGGTATGTTTTGTCCATAGGATATTTTGTCGCAGGATGATAACGCGCAGTACCTACCGTATTTTGTAGAGCATTTAAAATATTTAAAAGTTAATTTGAACACTGTTTCTAAAGAGAAGTTGTATTTTTGAAAAATTACTTCATCACTGTGTTTTTTAAACAATTTCACTAGCGTTTCTGAGGCACAGGAGTCGAATACAAATTGGTGTGGACGATGCTAATATTGCAAGGAGCGTATGCCACGTTAGTATGGCGGTCTATCCTCTCTACCTAACCCTTCGGAGAAACGGCATAATAATTATTCAGTTAGTTAAATTCTAGTTGGTGGGAATAATTATCTTCGCGCCGGTTGTCTGATGATGAAGTATTGGCGTATGCAAAATGAGAATGGCGCCAGGAGAATCCAGGTATTCAGTCCAGTCTGGGGGATATTGCAGTCTCCAGCGAGACGAACAGTGAATCATCGCTCTACTTTATCGTGCCAGCCTCGAGATTAGTGACTAAACTAACCTAATTAACTGACTATCTGTCACGCCATGCATAATAACAGAAACAAGGGGACACTTTATCTAAAACTTGCGAACACCGCTGCAAAGGTTCTCCTAGTGAGGTGTTCACAAAACATTAATTTATTTTTAACGTCCTTTTAGGCGCTTTTGGCCCCGGTAACAATCTTATTTATTTAATCATAAATAATTTCCCTCCTTTCATATGACTCCAGATATTAATATGTACAGCCTGTATGTCGGACGAATATCTACAGCTCATATTATGTTGAACTAATCTACGAACTTCAGAGTGTTGACTAATATCTACAGAGCTAAGGTCGGACGAATATCTATGACGGTCCCGGTGTTGACTAATATCTACAGAGCGTAGGTTGAACTAATATCTACAGAGCTTAGGTTGGACTAATCAGCTAAATGTGTCCAATAGTCCGGTATTAGGGATTTTTACATACATACTTACATAAATTACGTTATTCCAATATGCTATACATAATTGCAAATCCAACCTCTGTCAGTGCTGTAGATATTCGTCAACACTTTGGTTCTCATAGATATTAGTCAGCAGTTTGAGCTGTAGATATTCGTCAACACTTTGGTTCTCATAGATATTAGTTCGATTTTTTCAGTTTTTGGAATTCCTGTAGATATTAGTAGACGCCTCTTTATTTTACCACCACAGTAAGCAAAAAACGTTGCTTGTGTCGTATTGGAGGATTTAGCCAGCCGAAGAATTGAATTGTTGTCTTATTGTTGTTGAAGTATATTTTTGTTTTAACTGTATTTGTGATTGATTCAATTTAAATCAAAATTAATTTTCGTAATAATTTGGAATTCCTTAATTTGATTTTAGGTGAAGAGTTGTACGGTGTACGCGCTGATAATGTGTTCCTGCTCTTTCACCCGCATTGATAACGCGTTATAATGTGCGAGAGAGACATTTAGAATGGTGTTGGAATCCAGCGCCAATAATAAAACTGTTTATCTCACTCTGGCGGTATGCAAGCACGTGGGGGCGAAAAAGAAGGGTTACAAAAGGCCCAAATTATATGAACGCAGATTCTTTAAGGCGCCTCATCCGCGCTCAAGAAGAAGATGGAGAGATATGTAATTACGAATGTTAGAGGAAAGCGCTAATATTCAAAGCGATAAAATCGATGCGAAAATCGTGAAAATGTTTAATAAAACGCGACTCGTTTAAAATAGAGCAAAAATTTTGTGGAAGGCGTCGCAAGTATCATTTAAAGAAACATTGTGAATTTTTTCACAACTATAACTTGTAAAATAACTGAAACAAACGTGTTTATAATAATTTTCGGAGCACATTTTGCGATTTTTTTCTATCGAGGGAATTTCATATAATTTGAAAGCGTGGAACGCGTCTAGATATTATCTTAAAAAGTAACATATATTTTTTTAAGTGCTTAAAAACTTTTTAAGGGAGATATGTAAGAAATAGGTAGAAATTTGGGTAGCGGCGGCTTAAGCAGCCCTTTCACGGGAGAGCATGTCCGCGAGCGAACGATGTATGGACGCATTTTTGTATGGATGTCCGCCGGACAATTTTATCCACACTTGCACACATGCTCGTGTAAACATCATGCTCGGACTGCTCGCCGCGAACATGCTCGCCCTCGAAGAGGCTATTTTAATAATCCGTAATTAAAATTATGATAAATCATTTCGTATTTCTTGGTCATTTATTATTTATTATTTTTGCACAATGGTTTCGACAAGATTATTTTTTAATAAAAATTGATATTTTTTAATATAAATTATATATTACAAGCAAGAAAAAGATTCGTAAAAAACTCTGTACAAGATTCCGAGAAATGTGCTGCCTCATTTAAATTGGGCTCGAGGAGAGTTGTAGTGCGTTCCTTTCCCTCTTGCGCCGAGCACGTGCGCCAGACAGAGAGCACTGACGCTCGAGGTTGCGGCTGCAGTGGGTGGAAGAGAGAGAGAGGGGAAGTAGTATGAAGGAATGTTACGAGTGGAACGCATTCCTGAGCAATGCACGTGTGTGCGTATAAACTGTATACATACACACTAGTGTGCGTGTGTGGAACGGGTTAACGTGCAGAACGCCGTAAGCGACAATACACAAAACTTTTTTTAAATAATTTTACACACATAATCATTAAATAAAATAAAGCCTAGGAATCATATACGGCGATAATCTCATATAATAATAATAACGCGTTTTAGTTACTTAGAATCGTGGGAAAATAATCGGAATTTCAGAGCCATCCCCGTAATTCCTTCCTAAATTCTGTAACATTAAATTTTTAAACTCTTATGCAAATTTGTTCAATTTTTACAGTTTATCCCACAAATCTGAACCTTTTTCACATCTGTAAATACATACATAAATATCAGATTTCATTAGTTAAATGTTAAATCCATGGGAACTTTAAAGTATTTTACGAAATCTCAACTTTAAAATATAATTTTTTTAGTATAAAATGAAGTCGCTCAAAATGTATGTGCGCGTTTATCTTTTAAACTATGCAACAGATTTTCATACGGTTTTCACTAATAGATAGAGTGATTCAAGAGAAAGGTTTATATGTATAATACATGCTTATTATAGTAGAGAAAAGCCGATAAATTCAAATATTCAATTCAGGCAGCGGGCAGCTGGCAAGCAAGTGATGTGGATTTTATGAAGGTTGGGTAATGGCGTTGTGTTTCGTTAGCCACAGTAACGTGTGGCCGGGTCTGCTAGTATATTATATTTTACTAATGTCAAAAAAACAAGACAAGATACCAAAAATGTGTTTCAATCTAGGTACTAGAGTCAAAATGTTCTCAGAGATGAAACCGGGTGGGAGTTGGGCTAGTTTATCTACAGTTTTACGATTGTAGATTGTAGTATACTCGTGAACGAAGAGGAAGGTGTACGGGAGGGAGTATAAAGAGGGAGTTCGGAGTACGGAGCGTCCTTGACAAAAGCGACCTTGTGTAACGGTCTACAAGGACTACAATACGCAGTACGCACCAATTTTTGAAGTGAAAACTTCTTTAGCACCGTTGTGTTTTGAAACTCGATAAAATGAAAAAGCGACACTAAAAAGAGACAAACACGTACATCTATCTGGGGGCCAAGTCTCTATCTTTTATTGTTTACTAACAGCCTGTTACTTAACATTAATTACGTCACAAACACGTATTTTGACCTTAACGCTATTTTTTGTAGTCTCTATTATTTCGTAATGCGGAATTTTGTGACGTAATTAATGTTAAGTAACAGGCTGTTAGTAAACAATAAAAGATAGAGACTTGGCCCCCTGTAGGGTTTACCTAGCCTGCGAGAGAATGTGATAGAATAATCGGCCTCCTCTTCGTGCGGTGTTTCGTAGCCTCCCACCTCTCGTCTATTTTAATTATCTGAAGGTTTCACTTTTAAATAGTATCCAATTCTTTTCTTTTCACTACATGTTTAGAGATGATTTTTCACAAAAACGGCGCTCTACAAATTATCCAAATATTCTTTATTATTATAAAGGGTGGTAAGGATGCACTTGACTTACTTTAACAGTGATTCCTAACATTATTTAGTGTAAAAAATGTATTTTAAATTTTGGTCTCCGGTAATTTTTTGATTTCTTCCTTTTTAATTTTTTTTCTAAAATCAAACAAAAAAAATCTTGTCGCCGCTGGTCACTCAGCAGAGTATCCACCCAACCCCTCACCCCGACCCTAACTTTCCAATACCTAAGGGAACGTACCCATACTACGTGACCCACTCATTGCAATTTTTAACCTCCCCCAATCTATCCCAAGGGTCTAGATTGGAAGAAAAACTGCTCACGTAATTAATGTATGCTCCCTTAGTAAACTTTAAAAATCATTATTCACATTTAGAACTGTCGAAAATGTAAACAAAAGAAATGCACTTTGTAAACATATTATTATTATTAGTTATTAAAATAAAATAATTTTGGCATCTACTTTACAGTCTGGTATGATTTATACTAATTAATCAGTTCCGATATTGAAAATTGAAAATTAGCTGAACTTGAATAATTTTACGCATTACGCAGGAATATTTCACATCACGCATGCTTGCATCGACAATCGAAAAAATTAGTATATTCAATAATAAAAAAATAAAAATGTAATGAGGTCTACTATCCGACCCCGCCACGTATGAAGGCGGTGTTAGCGAAATCCTCCTAATTTATCTTGCACGCTAGCGAAGGAAGCCGTCACCATGGAAACGTGGCGGCCATCTTTGCACGTGCGTGTAAATAATTATAACATAATACACATTTTTATTAATATATGGAAATTTAAAAAACTAGATTCCTGAGCGGGATTCGAACTCGCGACCGAGCCACCCGAGGGCAGCGCCTATCCACAGAGCCACGGCCGGTCTTATAAGTGTTGTCGATTTTACCATACAAATACACAGAAAAGGTTTGCGTCTGGGATAAAAATATACCAGAGAAATAATAAAAAAGGCGGGGCATTTTTATAATATTAATAATTACATTAATTTTTTTTCATTGCTACTGACCGGTTTCGCCCGAACTTTATTGCATTTATTTGGCCTACAAACTCAAAATGGCTCCGAATGACAAAACTGCCGTCACAATTATAATATAATTAAATAAAAATAACTAGCAGAGGTGAAAAAATTTCAAAATTACCAAAAACAAATAATTCACGTACAAAAATATGTATAAAACAAATTATAATTTTACAGTCTTGTCTAATCTTTTGTCAGTTTAATTTGATACATACAGGGTGTTAAGAAAAGTACTTGAAATACTCAGGTGGTTCCTAACATTTTTTGGAGTAAAAATGTAAATGATTTTTTTGATTAAAAATAAAAAAAAAAAACTTAGGAGATACCACCTTTACTTTTTATATTCTTTATGCCGTCCAGGTTTCATACGAACAGACATTTTTGATTTTTTTTTTTTCAAGTAAAGAGACATGTGGGAGTTTTTTTTGTTGTTTGATTTTGATAAAAAAAAAAGATATATATAAAAAAAGTCACCGGAGACCAAAATTTCATTAACATTTATTGCTCCAAATAATGTCAGGAATTATTGTTTAGAGTTAGTCAAGTACGTTCCTAAACAACCTGTACATATTTCAAAGCTCTTACTACTCCTTGGCGAGTTTGAAATAGGTGCGTTGTCTTAGCAAATCCAGACAGAAAGAGCTGTTCAAATTTCATGAGCAAATATCACCAAGAGTTTATGCCGTTTATGTAAAAATAAATCTTTATGATTACATTTGTATCATTTATGTGAGTTACGGAGCTATCAGCTGTATAATTTCCCTTCAAAATCAGAAAGCGCTATAGAGCGGAATGGGCAGAAAGGATCGATAAAATGTAAAAAAATAATAAAGTTGTTACTCCTATGACTATCAAAAGTAGAAATTCAGCGCCATTTTAATTTTTGACATTTGTGGGCTCCCCGGTTAGAGATAAAAAGACGCTGATTCCGGCAGATTTACTTTTGATCGAATTGTGACCTTCATGTATCACGAGTAGATCAAAAGCTAAAACGGGCCGAGAATCGGCATTCAAAGGGGACCTTACCCTTTCAAATGCTAAGCGTAAACGACGAATTGATAGTCATGAAACCACCAAATGTGACAATAGTTGAAAAATAGCCCATAACCTAATCAACGTAACCTATTTAAATTTTTTCATCACTTTTAATGACTTTTCAAAGGAGGTGAAGTTAAATTCATTCTGAGTTGTCCGGTCACTTATATGTTATATGGAAGGCATTTCCTTTGGGTATGGTTCGCTGGGCTGACATTATATTAAAAAATAATATGAGCAGTCTGCTACGTCTGTCCAATAAACAAAGGTAGGTTTCTTTTCGCCGTGGGGCAGGCAGCAGGCAGCAGGCAGCAGGCAGCCAGCAGCCTCGACTGGGTGCAGAAGCGCGCTGCTACCGTTCGCGGTATCGGGGCAGCCGTAGGTATCTGGTACCTGACTCTCGAGACGCTGGCCGCCATATCTCTGTTTGTTTATGTCCTCCTGGTGTTAGCCTTTGTATTTAGGATATTTGTATGATCGAATGTGACTTTTTACTGGGCAAATTAGGTCACATCATCATCATCATCATCGTGGTATTGCATCCCGGAATAGGATCTAGGATCCCCCAACTAGCTGTAATCCCTCACCATTCGCCATTCAACTCCTAAATTCTTCAATCCTTTTCCAACATCATCTTTGGTGTGCCTCTATCTAGTCCACTATCTTTGGGATCTACAGAATCTTACGACGGTCTCCTGCTCAATAATTAGGCCACCTGTTCTTTCAAAATATTGGATTATTATGGGTTGTTGATTTTAGAAATGCATGTGTTTTTCTGGTAAAATATAAGATGATTCTAAATTGCGAGGGATGCTTAGGCTTCAGTCCGTTTTCAATGCTGCGGCGAGAATGATTTTTGGTGAATCTAAGTACTGTCATATAACCCCACTTCTAAGGGATCGTCTTCATTGGCTTCGATGTCCTGAAAGAATAGAGTTCAAGATCTGCTTAATGACCTTCAAATCATTGCAAGGAATGGCGCCAGCCTATATATCGGAACTATGTGTCCGACAAAACTTAAGCGAGAGACAGCTTACTCTAAGGTCAGCAGATCTAGATGTTACTAATCGTCTAATCGAACTTTCTAGGTCAAATCGAGCTGTTTACTATGATCGCTCTTTTCATGTAACGGGCCCTCTCATTTGGAATAAACTTCCCTCAACTCTTACTAATATCCAGAATTTGGCTGAATTTAAACGGGCTTTAAAAACAAAATTATTTAAAAAATCATACCATTCATGAATCATAACATCTTTTAAATATACGTAATTATAATAAGCCATGTTATAAAGCTTCCCGTAATTGTTTGGTTTCGGTTTCCTCATAATTGTATTTTTATTTCATGTTTCGTATCCGAATTTATGGTAGAATATCTCTCATTTCTAAACGCAAACTTCCTTTCTGTTAGTATATTATATTTTAGTTTTAAAGTTCTTGTTTTGTCCTGTGTTACAATAGCACCGCTATCGTCTATTATTATTATTGTCCCGTGTGTGCTATAACAGCACTATCTTTGTTAATTTTGTTCTTCTGTCATTGTTTTTGTAAATACTGTATATTCTTTAGTTAATTTTGTTCTTCTGTCATTATTTTGTAAGTACTGTATATTCTTTAATTATTTTCTCAATATTATAAGGAGCACTGTAGGATTATTTTTAAATTTATTATAGTTAAGCGCACTTGAAGTGAAATGTCACAAAACTGCGCTATATAAATATAATGTTATTATATTATTATAACACATTAGTCATACCGTGTGAGGCTGTTCATACAAAAATAATCTACTATGTGTCCTTCGGTACATATGTAAGTTAAATGTTACGTCGAAAAGCTTGATTTTTGAAATTTTAGAAATCAAATGATCCAAGTTTTGTGGTTTCTCGTGCGTTGAAATAATATGTATAAAAGTTCCGTTTGACGAAAATAGTCTAGGACCTGTTGCATCATATTTCTGACTTCTGATAGTATAATATGTTTTATTTTGTACTTTCTTTTAGATTTAACTTCATATGACTGGTCAGTGGTTGAGTGGGCATAGCGCTTGGATCTCTGGATCCCATTCGGGCGTCGTGTGTTCAATTCCTCGGCTGGCTAAGTCCTCCATCACAACACAAGCAACATTTCGACTTTCTGTGGTGGTAGTAGGAGATTTTCAAACATTGTTGGGTCATTCGTAACCCGGGAATGTTTGTCTTTCTTTTAAAAAAAAAAAAAAAATTTCCTCGGTAATATTCTAACATAGGTATTTACTTATAATTCAAATAAGAAAACTTGTACAACGTGTCCTTAGAACGGGGTAAACCAGTAAGGACACATTTTTCTCTAAAAAACTGTAAAACAAAAAAAAAATGTAAATATTACTATAACAACAGTACGTATAATTCTACTATTTGGACACCATTAACTCACACTCATAACACATTATCCCAAAGAGATTATGCGTACATGCGTAACAATTATTTAATTGAATATATAGAATAATAATAAATTTTAGAAGCACAAAAGTGCCGACGCGGGAACCGCTACTAAACTTCACAATAGAAGTCAAAATTAATGGTATTTTGAAAGTTCGGTATTTGTGTTTTAAAGACAGAGATTACATGCGCGATAAATCCAAATATTACAGGCTTAAAAATATATAACACAACTCGGATACAATAAGCCACATGGACGGGAAAGGTTATAAATTTAAAAAACATGCATTTTTGACCAATCCATTGTTGCGCTCGACATTCTTGAGCCCTTTAGATATGGGCAATAAAAGCATTCTCTTCTCTCTCTGGGTCCATCTCCGTTTGTCTTCTCTCTCATTCCCTCCGGCTCTTTTTTACGGGCTGTTTTTTTACGGTTGTTTTCTGAAGCAGTCCAGCCACCGGTGTTACCCGCCCGAAGAGGAATTCTTTTATTTATTTATTTGCCAGCCGTTGTGTATGTGTATGTGTATGTGCCACTCTCGCACACACCCACGGCACCTTCACACAAATAAACGCACACACACACGAGCGCTGTCTGTTACACAAAACATTACACCTACACAAGCATTTAGTTACTCGTTTTCTGTCTCTGATATGACAACCCTTTCCCCTACAAAATGTATACATTTACAAACTTATATACTTATGCAATTTATAAAGAAAGATAAACCTTTCGATTTGGGAGGCTGGTATGGGTGCCGCCGACTCGGGAACCATTTATTGGATAATAAACACCTCTGCGATGATAGGTCATCCCAAGTGACCGCTACGTTTGGTGACTTAGCAAGGGTACCCAGGTTCACGGGGTGAGGTTTGTCTAGGTATTGGGGCCGGATGCATTTGCCCGCCTACCGCATGGCGGGCCGAATCGGGAGAGACCGGTTGAGGCAGACCTTTTGTCCTCTCCAGCCGAACTCTCTCGACCCGTTGCCTCCCGTCGCAGCGGGACGAATGGATTTATACGAACGTCACTCCTGGACACACTGACTCCCAGATTCTTACCCACCCTACACACCTTTATCCTTCCAGAACTTCCTTTCCCTAAAAAAAGACCTTCCACACCGCCCCCACAGGGCCTGCGGATTTTTTTTCCTCAGGCCCTCCTGTGTAGAGATAATGTAATTCTACTGTTAAGAGAAAATAGCTAGCAGAGAACTGAACCCGCGACGCCTGGTTAGGGTCCTGACATAATATTGGAACACTCGGTAATCGATTTCGACATTCTGGACAATTGAGAGATCCACATGTTTTCAAATGGAGTCATAGTATTACTAGCGGTGTTGAGAGGAAAAGCAATGAGTCTAAAAGGTAAAGAATGTTGAACTGGAAGAGTTGCAACAAAGAAGCAGGTTCGTTCATTATCTGCTCTTAGGACAGACTGCACAACATATTATGTGTGTAGACCTGCAGTAGACGTCAAACCTTGCAATTCCGTTTTACGAATACTAAAACAGGCAGTAAAAGCCAGTTGGGCGTTATTGTTGATAACAATAACTAATGCAGTTTATTTGATTGGATTCTAGGCGCCGAATGTTTAGTGCTGATTGCCGATTGCTGACCACCGCCGCGCCCCGTACGCAGGTGCAACTGACGTCACACCAACAGGTGATCTGGTCCCACGCAGGCGCCTACGTACAATAATAATATAACCATCGGCCCGTTGGATACTTGTACATACTCTTACTTGCTAGTCGGTACTTGCCTACCACGTGTACTTAGGCCCTACAACGTGCAATATCAACCTACGCCTGGTAAACACTGGTAATGGCTTTTCAACTATATTAAATGTCCATATGTGGAAAACACTTGATGTCAGGAATGCGAGCCAAACTACGCGATGAAGGTTTAACATTCAATTGGGAGGAGTTCCGCAAGGATCGCTTTATAGCCCTGTCTTTTTTACATGCTTCTTTTGTGAGACTGAGGAGAGGTTACAAAAGAGCATGCCTATACGCGGAAGAAAGATAAAGCATGGATTACCTAAGTGCCGTGACAGATTGTGCAGCGCTATATCCTCATAATTATAAATACTCGTACGTAGGTATAAAATATGCGAGAGCAAATAATTTGACCTAAATGGTGCCACGCCAAACCGCAATAATTATAACATTTGCGTAAAATTCGCATTTCTATGTGTCGGCGGGTTGCAGCAAGGTTCACCTATTGTTCTTGGTTCAATTAAATCTATTATTATTCATAATTATGTTACAGCGGAGGTCAATGTTGGAGCAATATCCATAACGATTTGTGAGATCTCACGCAGTTTACGGTGTTACAGTCATACACAGTTGAATTTTCTATAGAGTTCTACAAAGTTCTACACAGTCGTTCAGAGTTACAGGGTTCTACACAGTTCTACACAGCCGTACACAGTTACACAGAGAGAAACAATCATAACAAATTATTCGGGAATGCTGCCGGAGACCCACAACAACTGGAGGAAAACTCAACTCGACAAGCGTTCGACCAGTTGCGGTATCCTCATTTACATACGAGAGAACCATACATACACAACACGTACCTATACCATTCTAGTATGTATGGACAAATGGGCTTTTAAATCACTGACGACCTACGTGGCACAGCCGTAAGGGCCCCGGCTCTAGATCCAGAGGTCGAAACCATGTGTCATTTCATTAATAAATCGATGTATGTAAATGATGTAAATACAATTTGCACCACGTTCTATAGTCGTAGAACCCATACTTGATCTGGTGAAATACTACTACTCAGAAACGTTGCTTGACATGGCTTTAGCCGTGGTTAGGGACCAGATCTGAAAGCTAGTTTCTTTGCAACTTTTATCTTACACATGTACTTCCCTTCACCGCTCCCTTAAACCTCATAACATATATACACAAATTAGGGATGCTATAGTCCCACTGGCTCCGCTAGTTGTGAGGCTGAAGAGAGTGGAGAAAAGAAGGAAATGAGGAAGAGGAAGGTTTGGTATTGAAGTACCTGGCTATTCAGATCTGGTCACAAAACACGGCCAGGTTAAGCAAACTTTCTGAATAGAAGTATTTCAGCAGAGTATGGAAGATGATTTTTCATAAAAACGCAACTAAAATGACGTCAAGCATATAATGAGCACGTTGGATGAATCCCGTCTGAAAGTAGATGACACTCGTTCCTCGGACGGACGTCGAGCCGATACCAGATACCAGATACCACAGGCTGTCAGGCTCAGCAGCCCCGGGAAGTCTGAAGGCTCGCCAGCGCCAGTTTCATGAATGGACCGAGGCGGCAACACGTACGCCAAAACCGGTCTGGCCAGAGCGCCATCTTTATTTCGCGCTCGCCACAAGCCATACGAAGATCATCCAATCTCTGCAATATGTACAACTAGCTGAGCTGCCCGGCGTTGCCCGGCTTTACGCAGAGTTTTTCGGAATAAGATCTTCGGTCGCATCTAGGAATTGAAACCAGGACCTCAGCCTTGCCAGGGCTTTGCTCTGCCACTGAGCTAACTCGACCCCATCAGATCTACGGTCGCATCTAGGAATTGAACCCAGGACCTCAGCCTTGCCAGGGCTTTGCTCTGCCACTGAGCTAACTCGACCCCATCAGATCTACGGTCGCATCTAGGAATTGAAACCAGGACCTCAGCCTTGCCAGGGCTTTGCTCTGCCACTGAGCTAACTCGACCCCATCAGATCTTCGGTCGCATCTAGGAATTGAAACCAGGACCTCAGCCTTGCCAGGGCTTTGCTCTGCCACTGAGCTAACTCGACCCCATCAGATCTTCGGTCGCATCTAGGAATTGAAACCAGGACCTCAGCCTTGCCAGGGCTTTGCTCTGCCACTGAGCTAACTCGACCCCATCAGATCTTCGGTCGCATCTAGGAATTGAAACCAGGACCTCAGCCTTGCCAGGGCTTTGCTCTGCCACTGAGCTAACTCGACCCCATCAGATCTTCGGTCGCATCTAGGAATTGAAACCAGGACCTCAGCCTTGCCAGGGCTTTGCTCTGCCACTGAGCTAACTCGACCCCATCAGATCTTCGGTCGCATCTAGGAATTGAAACCAGGACCTCAGCCTTGCCAGGGCTTTGCTCTGCCACTGAGCTAACTCGACCCCATCAGATCTACGGTCGCATCTAGGAATTGAAACCAGGACCTCAGCCTTGCCAGGGCTTTGCTCTGCCACTGAGCTAACTCGACCCCATCAGATCTTCGGTCGCATCTAGGAATTGAAACCAGGACCTCAGCCTTGCCAGGGCTTTGCTCTGCCACTGAGTTAACTCGACCCCATCAGATCTACGGTCGCATCTAGGAATTGAACCCAGGACCTCAGCCTTGCCAGGGCTTTGCTCTGCCACTGAGCTAACTCGACCCCATCAGATCTACGGTCGCATCTAGGAATTGAAACCAGGACCTCAGCCTTGCCAGGGCTTTGCTCTGCCACTGAGTTAACTCGACCCCATCAGATCTACGGTCGCATCTAGGAATTGAACCCAGGACCTCAGCCTTGCCAGGGCTTTGCTCTGCCACTGAGCTAACTCGACCCCATCAGATCTTCGGTCGCATCTAGGAATTAAACCCAGGACCTCAGCCTTGCCGGAGCTTTGCTCTGCCACTGATCTAATTTTTTAAATTTATTTATTAATAAAATTCCTTTATTATTTATTTACAGTTTTTTTACGTTTTTAAATCAAGTCCCGTTAAACTGATTGATATACCCCTTATCCCCTTTGGTCATATTTAACGTTAGGTATTGTACTTCGTCCAAGAACTATCTACATTACCTTGATTTTCTTAACGCATATTTTATTGAATGCTCTATTTATGTTCGATTGCAAGATTCAACCCGAATTAAATGCAATCTAGATAGTGTCTTGGATAAATAAATCCATTTTTATTTTAATATGCGACATCTATCGACTTTTCTGTAAGTCTGGGATGATTTTTTTAAAGGACTTATTGAGTAAATGTGAAATAGAAAAATCAGAAAAACACAAACTTTGTTCTATAGATATATTATCGCGAAAGATACAAAGTGATAATAATAATAATTACATTGGGTATTCAATCAATATAATAATAATAATAAATTTGGATAACTTATATAGCGCTGTTTTTGCGAAAAATCGCCCAAGAGCGCTGTACAAATTAGCATGGATTTTACATTAGAATTTACTTAACTTAGGAGGCTAGATAATAACTCGTCTTGCAGCTATCAAGCGCATGGATTATTAGAATTCTAGCCCCCCGATAAATTAAATAAAATATCTTTTTATATGTACGTATTTCAATTTACTTAACTATGTAGGGGGCTAGATAACCATTTCGTCTTGCAGCTATCAAGCGCATGGATTGTTGGAATTCTAGCCCCCAAATAAGTTAAATAAAATATCTTTCTACATGTACGTATTTTAATTTACTTAACTATGTAGGAGGCTAGATAACAACTGGTCTTGCAGCTATCAAGCGCATGGATTATTGGAATTCTTGCCCCCCAATAATACATTTACCTTATGTATTCAGTAATGTATATCTATAGACCGGTTAGGGAACGTACCCATACTACGTGACCAAGTTTTTGCAATTTTTAACTCCCCCCCCCCCTCCCCCCGGTGACCAAAATCCTAAGCAAACCGCCGCTCATTTGTACCAAGCGTGACATTTTGAAGACCCCCCCCACCCCCCCGAAGAGGTCACGTAGTATGAGTACGTTCCCTTAGAAGAATGGTAAAAAGCGTCGGGTAACCAGTAGCCATCCAGGTGACGCAGGTTTCCTCTGCTAGCCATGACCTCCATTGTATAAGCAAAATTTTCCCTTTCTGATTGTTATGGTAGTACATAGAAGGAATTCAATTCTTTCAGGATATTCCTTAACTCTGAAATGCTTGACTTTTTTTCGGAAAAAGGAAGGTATGTAAATAAGTTTTTTTTTGTTATATGAACACCGCACAAGAGTCCCAATTGCTCCCGTCCAGAACCAGTGAGACTATGGCATCCCGAATTGGGGTATGTTGTGAGGCTGAAAGGTAGTGGGGAGGGGAAGAAGATGGGGAAGAGGACGGTGGGGAAGTACCTGGCTATTAAGATCTCGTCACCAAACACGGCTAAAGCCATTTCAAGCAACGTTTCAATTCTGAATGGTGGTCTACACAAGGGCGATACTAATAGTACTATCTTCCACTCTGGAACGTACCGCAAATATACTATATATTATTTTTAAATGAATTAATAATTAATTCATTTAAAAATAAATTATTATTGTGAAATAACACAAATTAACCAAATAAAATTTATTTGCCAGGCCGGGATTCGATCCCGCGACCTTCGGATTGCGAGTCAAGAGTCTTACCGCTAGACCACGCCGGCCGTCAAAGAATGTAAGTGGCATTAAGAATAGCTGTGTTATTTTGTTCGGATTGTTAATTTGTTGTGTTTATTTTAACAGTTATCTCCCTACGAAATACAAGTAAACGTTTCGGCAAGGTCACAAACAGATCACCTGCGAATCACCGTTTGACTCGATGTTCCTCATTGCGCACTCCATTCTTCGGATTCTCAGAATTCCCTAGAAAGCACCAACCTTATAGTGATGGGCACGATAGAAATAATTATGAATAATCGAATGTTTTGATCGAACGGGGGCGGATTCCTGATGACGATTATGATTTCGTTCGGAATTTTTCCCTAAAAGAAACAAAGGCGCCAAAATGTTGGTGCACAAAGAAAGCAACGATGTCCTCTGTGGAAACAAACTCTTTGCCGCTTGGCCAAGAGTTCGCTGGTTTATCGGTGATTGTTATCGACATTTTAATATTTATACCTCGTTCCGGACTCGAAGATGTAGTCAAATAGTTTACTGAACATATATACCTATGAATAATCAGGTGCTTACCAACTAACTCTACGGTTATCCTACACCTCCATCTTTGCTCTTCCAATAAAATGCGATTTTTTAAATTTTGAAGTAAAACTTCTTTACGCACGCTTGACTTGGGGAGTAAGCTGGTGAATGCATGACGAGAGCGTTATGAAAATGTGTGATCGGGCGAGGCGAACGGTTGGGCGAGGCGAACGGAAGTTGAGAGGGAGATGTAAATTAGTGAAGTTTTACTTCAGTCGTGTGGTCTAAAGCATACTTGTTTTTTGTTTTGTTTTTAAAGGTAGGTAAGTAAGTTATTTGAGAAAAGGCGATTAACGCGACGAAGCAGTTTCAATTTTAACTTTCAACAATGAGAACATTGGCCACTTCCAAAATTCAAAACAGGCAGTCGACGCGACGAAGCAATTTCAACCTAATCAAAATGAGAATACTGCCACTGCAGAAGAATTTCAAGGTCGTTTCGTAAAATACATCTCGATTAAAAATCACTTAATTTTCTCGACAAAAACAAAAGAGACGATTCCGCGAAGGACGCGCATTTTTTCGCCGGTCGCCTCAATAAAAATACCTGCGCCGTATTAACGGCGGCGGCCGGGAAGGACGCAGCCCGACCTTGGGACGGCGACCAGCTACCGCGGTACAATTTGGGCCGGGTGCCTCTATTACGCTGTGTGGCCGGCCCCTCTATACTCCAGATCCGCCGGGTAGAACTGCCCTAGGGCGATTCGTACAATTACTGGGAATTCACTAAACAATAACACGAGATGATGCTAAAATATTTAGGCGATTTAAAAATCTAATAATCGTGAAAGAAACAAGTGGAAGGGGTTAATGTAAAGGTAAAATAAGTAAATTAACGTTTATCATTATATTCAGCTGTCATCGGATAGCGGAGGCGTCTACTAATATCTACAGGAATTCCAAAAACTGAAAATATCGAACTAATATCTATGAGAATCAAAGTGTTGACGAATATCTACAGCACTGGCAGAGGTTGGATTTGCAATTGTGTATAGCATATTGGAATAACGTAATATTGCGTATGCAGTTTAAAAAACTTAATTTATGTAAGTATGTATGTAAAAAATCCCTAATATCGGACTATTGGACACATTTAGCTGATTAGTCCAACCTATGCTCTGTAGA
Source organism: Limnephilus marmoratus (assembly GCA_917880885.1). NCBI lineage: Eukaryota > Metazoa > Arthropoda > Insecta > Trichoptera > Limnephilidae > Limnephilus > Limnephilus marmoratus. The sequence continues at coordinate 16,274,818 of OU862931.1, read as the reverse complement.
TATTAGTTCAACCTAAGCTCTGTAGATATTAATCAACACTCTGAAGTTCGTAGATATTAGTTCAACATATGAGCTGTAGATATTCGTCAGACATACAGGCTGTAGATATTAGTATCTGGAGTCTCGGATAGCTGAAGTAACTACATTGCACACCAGAGAGTAAGTTCAGAGATTGAACTAACTAAAACTAACTAACCATCAGGGGTAGGCAGAGAGGACGGACCGCCAAACAACTCGATTGAACTTTCGGAGAATCTGGTTTTAAAGCTTGGAATAAACTACCTCATGAACTAATAGAACTCTTCAAAATAATATAATATAATAATCGTCAACATAACAATGGTGTACTTAAAATTTCCTGCGCATGTTAGACGGTAGACGATCGGGGTCGGGTGACAAGTGACAAAGCCTCGTGATCCCCGCTGCAAAAAGTTGAATATTCGCTGGCTCGCCAGGCGGTCACGCAGCGGCCGTACAAGGGCACGGCGCAACCTTCCTCGCGCATTCCACAGCCCAGAGCTTCCAACAGGCGGGCTCGCGGTATTGTCGTAATTTATTGATTATTATTATTACTTAGTAAAACAGAGGTCATATGCATACCGCTGATAGGTCCGTTTTCTATATCTGTCTTTTTCATAAACACATGTAACAAAAAAGAATCGTCGCAACGAAGCTCTTGTTACTGTCACTGACAGCCAAGATGACCACCGATCTTCTAAGGCCGTCCGCTAATGGAGAAACTGAAAAAAAACAGTTGGCGACTCAGTCGCTATCCACAGGAAAAGAACTTGTAAATTTCATTAGCGGTCCGCACGCAGGCAACTTGTTAAAGACGCGGTGACTAGCTGTGCTGGTCGCCGCGGCCGTCACGTTTCAGTTGCCTTGTTGATAGGTTGCCATGGTAACGCTCACGATCTGTCAAGTTTTTAACTAATTTGCGATACGTCAGATCAGAAAAATATTGCTCTTGTTCAGGAGGTTGATAATGAGTTGTTAATAATGAATATTATGAAAATTCGGAATTAAACAATACATTTTTGGAAATATCTTACAATTTGTGAAGATTTTAATGAAATTTCGTGAAAAATTTATCAATAATCATTGTGAAAATATTCGACAAATTATAAACAATGATTTGAGTGATATTATCTTGTAGAATAGATATTAGAAAACAAAGAGGTTTATCAAAACAAATCACGAATCTATACGTAAATGAATGCAAATTTGAAAGGACGGATGTTCACGAAATTCAAAAAAGCTAGAACAAAGGTAGTGGATCGGCCCAAAATCTCGGCAGCCCTTTCTACAATAACCAGGAAATTTTGTAAACTTGGTTCTCATATTGGGAACCAAGTTTAGAAATAAATAAAATAAATGTTTGAGCAATTTAATTAAATTGGAAAGGTGCAGGGAAAAGTCTTACTATGAATCATTTCGTTGACCGATGTAATCAGAAACACGAAAATGATAACATGACAGACAGACATACAAAATGACGCATCATGTTTATTCGAAGAAACAAACACGACAATGGGGAAAAAACATAAACAATATTAAAATTCATTGACAAATTACTGACACACACCGAGGATAAATATAGACTATGATAAGAATGGCCTTTTGAGATAGAGGGATAAAACATAAAATTATTATTTCATGATTAGAATAAAAACACCACACCAAAGCTAAAGTGGATGTCTTTTCCTGAATGTTCACATAAACATATAAAACACAGCGAAGTAACGCGCATACAATAACAACCGGTCGCGGTTTCCAAATGTCGACCAATTGAGACGTGGGAAGATCGGAATTTATTTGGTAAGAGATTAATATTTAAATAAATCCATTAATATGTGTGCACATTAAAACCTTGGTAGCAGGGACATGAGAACGAACCGCTCACTAGCGGCCTGCACTCCAATGTAAATGGGTTAATTCTTCGCCCCATCAACAATTAATTATTGGAGACTACGACCCGACCGGAGGGTGCTAATGATAGCTAGTAGTAGGGCTTTCAATAAATTAACCTCTACGTACGTTAACCGGTTTTCGATTATTTTATTTTCTACACCAAAGAAAACTGCATGTGAAAAAATCAAAATACATTTTTCATGAAAAACCCTACTAATCTTCCTTTTCATGTGTTATCATTTCTCATTTGATTGAGCCATACTTTCTAGGATGTGGACTTCTTCCACCCATCATCCTGTCTACAAGCTCATTTTTGGATTTCTTCAATCGTAATTCAGTCTGCTTTTGTTCTTCTTCTGATAGCTCCACCATTCACTATCGTGCATCTTCGTTGACACTATAATTCAGTTATGGACTGCTAGTTACGCTTCCATTATCAACTTTCACGATTGCCAATTATTCAAATTCTGTCAACTTCCCAACCCTTGTACAAAAACTAACGTCAACGAAAAACTAAACATCCCGCTGTCTCCTCGCAGGGGTTGGCAGAGAGGACGGACCGCCAAACAACTCGGTCTTGGCACACACTACTTGCTTCAGTCACATTCATAAATCATTTCATACATACTCTTCTGTTCTTGTGACTCTTGACATGACGCGACTCATCCAAGTATTTGGTTCACTTGATGGTGCCATGTCACCCTCGAACGTCCTGTGTACCATTCTAAACTAATGTGGATTAAAATAAACGCAAAACCGGTTTAAAAAAACCCTAGATGATCATCAATAAATTCATATTATAAATTCAAATCAGTTGAATTGCCAATTTAAGCAAGAACTAAGTAAGGACCATCGTAATATTATAATGTAATCTGTAACATCTTTCAAATTGATAACGCTTTAACATGCCGTTAGTTTTGGGCAACCCTGTTTCATACGGACAAAAAATACGTGTATTGATTAATCACAATAAAGTGCCGAATACATTACCTATTATTTGTTTGAAATTATACAAATTTAAAAAAAATGGCGACTGGCCATTTAGGGGCATATGAATTCGAAATCGAGGTTGAAAAATTCAGATCGATTAATAATTCCAAACCCAGAATTATACAGGGTGTTACAGATCGTAACCGACAGACTAATCAGGATTACTTCGAGTAAATCATATATATATTTATTTAATTAAATGAAGACAATATTAGCGAAACTCAATCGAAAATCTGGAGGCAAAAAATCAGAAAAAGATATTGGCACCTGAACTCAGGACCTTCAGCTTTCCGGGCCACAGCTCTACCAACTGAGCTAAGGTTTCTCTATCCGATTCGGTCATTTTTAACTGTATCATACTTCGACTAAGAACTACGAGTACCAACATTATCTTCATTTTCTTAATTACTTACAAAGTAAAAAAAAAAAAATATTGATTTAAGTATTTATTTTTACAATTTTTTAGAAAAGAATGTGTCCTTACGGGTACCCCGTTCTAAGGTCATATTGTACATGTTACATGTTTGAATTGTAAGTAAGTACCTATGTGAAAATATTATTAGAGAAAAATTATAAAGTTGTATCTAGTAGAAAGCACAATACAAGCATTAATCTTTTGTTACGTTGCAAAATTGTATCTATATTCTTCCACGTCTATAATCCATATCTTAATGCTTCTTTTGGAGTCAGTTATTTTTATAATGGTTTTTATTGCAAGAGCGAGTATATTAAATAATTTTATAGAAAAATATTGCATATTTGTTGTAGTTTTTGTTGTTCCAAACATTGTTCGGCTCATTGGTGATGTGTAAAAATATATATTTTATAGAAAAAAAGGTCTTAGACCAAAATGATATGTACCCATTCATATGTCTACGTATGTACCCTTTTTTAAATAAGCTCCTGAGATAGTTGGTGTATCACTGATAAGTCTGTCAGATACGTTCCGGTACACCCTGTATATTATATTTATATGATTATCGATCTAATCATCGAGATGTGCGTAAGTTATTATTTGTGAAACGACCTTTAGTGTGGGAGAGGAATTGAACGTTCTTCAAATAGAGCTAAAATAATATTAATTTGCTATAATTCGAAAAGCCAAATCTAATTCTGATAATATTAATACGGTAGCGTTTGTACAAATTTAAGAACCCGATTTCGAGTACATCTCTGACGCCGCGCCTTATGCAAAGCCATCTTCGTTATCGTCCAAGTTTGTTACAAAGCCATTGCCGGGTCGCGTATTTACAAAACCTATACCGATTCACTCGCGGTAACGACAATTTACATTTTAAATATACCTCTATATTGGTTATTTTTTATCACATTGCAAAAACAAAAATGGTTCTAAAATCTAGATAAAATAATCTTTCTGATGTATATTAGAAATTAATAATTTTATCTCTAAATATTTAAATTTTAATATTATTCCGATATATTATAAATATACCTCTATATTGATAATTTTTTATCACTTTGCAAAAACAAAAATTGTTCTAAAATCTAGATAAAATAATCTTTCCAATGTGTATATTAGAAATTAATAATTTTATTTCTAAATATTTAAATTTTGATGTTGAAAATTTTAAGCGACTGAAACGCGGTAGGGATTGTAAATACGCTGCCGGGTCGCCCGCCGCCCGCAGGGCCTAGCAGCAAAAATCAGCATGCGAGAGCGCGTAATACTCTCAGTATCGCCCCGGTGACAGACAACCAAAGACAACCAACAAAAAGGATTTATCGATAACTTATCGTCGTTCCCGAGAACGACTGCAGATCGCCAACAAAAAAAGAAGAGACTACTTTCGAATAAATTAAGCACACTTCGTCGTGGTGAACTATTCTTTGTTCGTTGACGATCTGCAGTCATGCTCGGAAACGATGACAAGTTACCGACATTATCGATAAAACCTTTATCGATCGACCATGCCAGATACCCAAGGACGTGCAGTTCATAAAAGTAGTGTACAGGTGCATACCATAAAAATAAATTTATTTTATTTAAATGAATTTATGAACACTTTTTCATTTTTTTTTAAATCTGATTAGTTCTAAATAGCCAGTAATCCCCAACCTTTTCCTTTCCCTTCTTATTTTCTGTTTAATTCTTATATGGTCACGTAAAAATACCAATGTACGATTACGCAATTTTCGCTCGAACTCTACCCAGCTAGCTCTCACGCATTCTCCGAATTCCAATGGTTTCACAATTTCAGCAAAATGGTAGAGAAGCGCAGATCGGATACAAACTTTTTACTATTACGCATTACGAATTTCTACCATTCTATAACATATTTCTCTTTAATACTTTAAGTTTTTAAGTTCCTAAAAAAGGTATGTTATTTTTGAAGATGTATCTATACATTTGTGGAGACGAAACAGTAATTATACGAAATTCTCTCGATAGAATAAAAATGCTATAAAAAGTATGCTCCGAAAATTATGAAAAAAAAACTTTTTTTTAAACTTTATGAGTAAAACCTCAAATTGATTTATTAATTATTATTAATATTAAACTGAATATGTATTTATAATCGAAAATCAGGAAACAGAAAAATCAGAAAAAGATATTTGTACCACTGGGACTCGAACCCAGGACCTTTCGCTTTCCGGGCAAATGTGCTAACCACTGCGCCAAGGTGTCGATATCTTAGATATTTCGACTAAGAACCACCCACATATCTTCATTTTCTTAACGTACATATATTTTATTGGCTGCTATCTTTATGTAGGTATATTATGTATGATTACAAGATTCAAACCCGAACTAAACGCTATCTAGATAGTGTCTGTATAAATCTTTATCCATTTTATTTAATATGCGACTTCTATTGACTTTTCTGTAAGTCTAGGTATCTAGGATGAATATTTTTTTACTGTACGAGTTTAACCTCAAATTGTAATATTTAATTAAATGAAGACAACATTAACGAAACTCAATCGAAAACCAGAAAAATCAGAAAAAGATATTTGTACCTCTGGGACTCGAACCTAGAACCTTTCGGTCATTTTGTTCTGTTATTTAAATGAAAATGATCACAGTGTATCATTAAATGCAAATTTGGCATTTGTCGAGAGGTTTTCTCCCTAATTTAAACGAGTCATGTTTTATTAAATATTTTCACAATATTCGCAAAAAAAACTTTTTTTTTTAAAAAGAAAGTTAAACATTCCCGGGTTACGAATAACCCGACATTATTTAAAAAATCTCCTACTACCACCACAGTATGAGGAAAATGATACTTGTTTCGTGATGGAGGACTTAGACAGTCGAGGATTCGAAAACGAGACGCCTGGGTGGGACCCAAACGCAATGTCAACTCGGCCACTGACCGGTCGTCGATAGTATCCAATATTACTTATTTAGACTTGTTTTCGTCTTGAAATGGAGTATCGATATGTTTGGTATGTACGTACGTATGTATGTATGTATGCATGTTGGTTGGTAGGTTGCACTGTGCGGAGTGGAAGAGATCGGAATTACACCACTCGTGTATTCAAAACGTGCTTTTCGGGTTTGAAACGCGTTTGCCGGCTTCCGGTAGCAATCTTGTACATACACCTAGCGGAGAGGGGATACGAAATAGAACAAATGTGTCGAGATGGACCGCAGCTACAAGATAACACAACCTCGATAGCAACTGAAAAAGTGAGAACGATCTCAATGTAACTAACAACGTAACGTTTTACCAACTAGGCCTCCAATCAGAAGTTTGGTCCTCCGCATCAGCGACGAAGTAAGGAGAATTATATACGTTGCAATGCCATTCAAAGAAATTGATTTATTCTCCCTGCATGTCCTTTCCCGTGCGTCTCCGTTCCCTTCCACCTTACCCGCCTTCCTCCTCCCTAGAAAATAGAAGTAGAAAATAGACTCCCTAGAATAAGAAGAACCCTGCTGTAGAAATGAGATCCCTGAGGCGCATGTGTGGTAAAACCATGTAGGATCGTGTGAGAAATGTGGAGATCCGCGAAGAATGCAAGACTGATATAAGCGTAATGAGTAAGATTAAAAAAGGGACGCTCAGATGGTTTGGGCATGTAGAGCGAATGAATGAGGAAAGGAGTGTAAGGAGAATATATTGACGCAAATGTGAATGGTAGAAGAAGTCGGGGACGCCCGAGGAAGACATGGCACGACCAAGTGAATCAGATACTTGAGTCGGGCCACGTGAAGAGTCGAAATAATAGAAGAGCATGTATGAGACGATGTACGAATGTGAACGAGGCAAGGAGTGTGTGCCAAGATCGAATTGTTTGGCGGTCCGTCCTCTCTGCCTACCCCTGCAGGAAAACGGCGTGATGCTTACTTAGTGGTTTAGGCGTGAAAGCGTAACAAACCAACACACGTACTGTCGCATTTATAATATTAGTATGGATGACGTGAAATTGAATAGTAGACCCTATGAAGACATGGCGCGAACAAGGGAATCAAATACTAGTCATGGAGGGCCTTTTTGAGGAGGGATCCTGCACTTCTAATCAAAGAAGGACCAAACTTTATTTCTGAAGAACATTCATCAGACAAGAAGTCGGGGACGCCCTAGAATCCCTAGAAAGATTACGTGAATCAAATACCTACTTGGGTAGGATCATGCCAAGAGTCAGTACAAGAGAAGAGTACGTATGAGTCGATGTATATGTACACAAGTGAATCTATGTAAGCAAGGAATGTAGATAAGAGATAAGAGCATGTATGAATGAAGGGAGTGCGTGCCAAGACATGGTTGCTTGCATTCCATCCTAGTACTATGCTCATGTCATATTCTGGTTTAACTTGAACAATAATTGCGCTATACACTGTCGCGATTTCCTTGCCAAGATGTCCGCCGAGCCTTTTTGCATCCCTTTTCCCGCCTCTATACACGCGACCGGAAACGGCTGCGACTCTTCTCACGGCGCGATCACCTCATCCGGCGGCCATCTTGGAATGTCATCCTGCACCCCCCCACCCCCTCCTAGTTCTTCCTCTCGCTGCACTCTCGACATTCCGCAAGTAAAGGGAGTTCAGAAAAACCAGGAGGATTGCTGGTGTGACTAAATTACGATAGACAATGTCTAACCGTAGAAAAACTGAGGAGATTAAAAATTGTTAAGATCACCTTTTGTACTGCATTCTTGTGCTGCCTTTCCCGTGGCCAGTTCCATGCCGTACTGCCTATGTCTATCTTACTTTATAATATAAGGGTTGTTATCAAAACTCTATTACGGACTGCTAACCTAGATTCTTTTGACAACGCATATTCATAAAGCATCATTGACGTCTTCAAACAGACATGTTTCTTCGCTCCAAAGTAACTAACTAACCATCATGCCGTTTCTCCGCAGGGGTAGGCAGAGAGGACGGATCGCCAAACAATTCGGTATTGGCACACGCTCTTTGCCTCACTCATATTCATACATCGTCTCATACAAACTCTTCTATTATTCTGACTTTTGACATGGCCCGTCTCAAGTATCTGATTCACTTGATCGTGTCGTGTCTTATATTCTTGCGTCTCATTTGCGTCATATATTCTTTTTACGCTACATTCTTCGTTCATTCGCTCTACGTGCCCAAACCATCTGAGGGTCCCTTTCTTAATCTTACTCATTATGAGTCATTATGCTTACATCAGCCTTACATTCTTTGCGGATATCCACATTTCTAACACGATCGTACATGGTTTTACCACACATACGCTTCAGGGATCTTATTTCAACAGCATTCAGTTTACTTTCATCCTTCCTCTGCAAGTTCCATGCATCACCGCCATACATCAAGGTAGGTACCAGGACTTCATTGTGGACTGCTAGCTTCGCTTCTTTTGACAGTTTTTTATTATCGCCAACGGCATTCAGACCTCCATTAAAAGAGTTACCGGCATTTACCCTTCTTTCAATATCTCTATCAGCCTTCACATCTCTCGTAAACATACTATCCAGTTAAACAAACTCATCCACCTGCTCCAAGTATTCATCATTCACAACTATATTGTTATATACCGTTTTCGTACTCTCTCTTTCAAACACCATGATTTTAGACTTAATTAAATATGTCGAAATTCTTGAACTCGGACCCCAAAAATGATTGAATAAGGGTTTCTCTACCATTAAATCCGAGATTCGGTGCGACGGATGTGTCAGAAACAAATATTAAATTCCGAAATAAATCCTACGGAAAGATCAGCCCTTGCAGCCATTCCCTCAATTTGGTGTACTGAACTGTTCTCTCACACCTAACAAAAATACATCTCTAATATCGAACACTTATAAAATATTGACAATTTTAAAAGAGCAAAAGGCTTAATTTAACAAAAAGTAGTAAATATCGGGGAAATAAATAAATAAATAATAAAAAAGGTTATCAGTGTTTTGTGTGCAACATCCATGCACCATAAAAATATAATGCCAAGGTGTTATGTAACACCTTTGCATACCTCAGGGCGCCTTGAATGTAATTTGGACGTGGTAACATTTTCATTACGTAATGCGTCATTCAACAATCAGCACGTACCTCTCTACCAATAATAATAGAGACCAACCAACTAACTAACAAACCTCTACTGACTACTTGAAAAATGTACAAACAAATAATAACAACGATATTAAATTTTATCTATCATTACAATATTTTAGAAAACCGCCTCCCACGACCTGTACTACTCCTACGCAGAAATAGTCGAGCGTTATGTAATAATAATTATGAAAAAGACTTAAGGAATACCACTGATAGATGCGTTGTAACCTTTCCTTTTTCTTACAAACGAGGCTAGTAAAATATAGAGCTAATTTCTCCTATTTCTTTCTGGCGGTCCTTCATCACTGACGATCTTGACCCCTACTCCAATTTCCATGGTAGACAAGACTCCTCCACTCCCTGCAATTCTGCACTGTTTGGAGAGTTGTGGACACCACGTAACGGACGCCAGTGATATTTGGTCAGTCCAGCGCATTGGTGACCTTCCTCTGATTCTTCTGCCTTCCACTTTCCACGAGTTTCTCCAAGTTAAGAGTGTTCAGTTTGGCGAGCAGCGTATCCAAAGTATCAATACGTTGTAGGCAGATAGTTGAAAGCCTATTGCGGATGCCATCTCTTCCAGAATGGATACATTCTTGGGTCCAGCTGCTCCAATGGAATCCTAAGCTCAATTAATTCTATCAATTCTCCTATATTGATCATCATAAGCGAGAAAGAGTTGCCTGTGAAATAATGAAGGACTTGGATAGGCAGAGATTTGGCATCCCTTGGATTTGATTGAATTTCCAGCCGCGGCAGGACCATAAAGAAAATAAACATATTGAAAATTTTGGTATAGGTTCTCTTTTTTCTCGTTCTCTTCATTCACGCGCTAATCTCTTTAGATTGTGACTGTGAAACTAATGTTTATCGAAACCATTTTTACAGAAAATAAATATCAGAAGAGAATGTTTTTTTTTCAGAAGGTAAACCTCGTTTACAAACATGGGCATGTATGTATACATTATAATAAATATATTTGATTACAATTTGGTAGATATCAGACCGCAGTCTAATCCGCTATGTGGGAATGTAATTAATTCGTTTTAATCATTAATTAATTCATTAAAACAACTAACCTCAGGTTATTTTAATTTGACTTCCAAATTTAGTGTTGGCCCTTGACAAACCGGTGGTATAGAATAACCACGGTCCTGCCATCGAGAGTTACGGTGTAACATCCCTGTTATCACGTCGATAGAGAGAAAGAGGGAAAGGTTACAGCAGAGCTATCAGCGGTATGCCTATACTTAAATATGTTTTGGAATCTATTCGAAGCAAGGAATATAAGCCAAAGTACATGATGTATTTATCATTTATGTTTGAATTCAATCGGAAGGAATTCCACAGGGAAAGCTTTATGGTCCTGTCGTAAAGTCTGTCTCATGCTACGTATGCGAATAATCACGTAATTGGCATAATTCTCGGCTGTTTTCTCCTGTAAATTCCAAAGTAAAGAATGCTAACCATAAACATACCTCGAACACGGATCTGCAAATAATAATTTTACAGATAGATAGCCGAGCGCATATTTTAACGCGACGGTTCGAAAGGTCACCGCAGAGTTGGACGATTACTTTTTTATCCGCGATTTTGTGTACAGAATACTGAATGCCTACGCGCTGGCCATGTGTAGCAATTACTATGGCATTCCAGCGCAAATATGAAAGGCGATTGCCGCAAACGAGAAACGAGAAACGAAAAAGGACGATTCATTGGCCTTCATCAGTCGCGAAATGGTTTAGAGAATTTGCCCCTTTGGCGAGGTGCCCGTTAGTAGAACGGACACTTGTGGCTTGGTGCGAGGTTTGTTAGTTTGTTGGTTGGTCGATAGAAAGGCTCCTCTGTGACGTCACAGCTCACGTAGTGTTGTTGAACTATTGGATAACATCCACGCACCGGAGGGTGACGACTGTGGACACTTTAAGAAATGAACATCGGAACAGCAGAAGCCTCAGGAAACAATCCAGATTGAAGATACTGTCACCCCTGATGAGAGACTATCCATCAGATTCGAAACAATACTCTAAACGGCTTAACTCATGTTTAGTGACCTGCCGAGCGATTTTAAATCTTTTGTAGAATCGTTCTGAGATAACGGACATCATCTCCTGTCAGATTTGTGTGATTCATTTGCTTTTTTCTATGTATAAAGTACATTAAATGAATAAATAATCGTGCATACTTGCAGGAATTCGTGTTTAAAACGATCTAAACTAAAATATGTGACTGAAAATATGTAAAAAATCACACAAATCTGACAGGAGATCACGTCAGTTATCTCGATAACGATCCCACAAAAGATATAGAATCGCTCTTCAGATCTGAATACTGAGGTACCTGCTTACACATCTCCTTCCCCTTTCAGCCTTCAGGCTCACAACTTTCCCCAAATGTGGATATCATTGTAGAGTCAGCCGACACTTCAGCCATAAAAACCAGAGAGGGCTTGTTCTTTTAGTCGAAAAGCGGGTTTTAATAATTAATTTGTTAAGTGGTTAAATAAACAATTGAAATGAATATCGATTAATAAGGGGGGTGGGGGTACGCATGAGCAACGCAGAGTTGAGCAAGCTCTACCTGAAGCCTGAAGCTAGTAAGAAACGACAGACGTCTGCCCGCGATGGCACTTCTCTCGGAGGCTTAATTTTTTAATTATCGTGGTATTTTAATTCCCATAGACGGCCGGCCACAGTGGCGCCACGACCAGCATTGCCATTCCTCAAACCAAACCGGTTTGTGATAATACTCTCAAACCTCATAAAGTGGGATGCACCTAGATTCTTAATGGGAAGAAATGCAACGTCAAATCTTTATTGACTAATTAGCAGATTTCATACTTTTTCGAATTGTTTTATCTGTCCTAACCTAACCTTGAAGAGAATTCCGATGGACATCTGAATTTGCACGTTACTCACAATGACTCAAAGCGAGTGGATTTTAAAGAGGACTACAAAATCAAATCTTTTATTCGTTTGAAATAATAGAGTGTACATCCACGAAGGAGCACACGAAGTATCAACAAAAACTGTTGGTAGAATTCAGCACAAATGTTAATTTTTGTATTTCCCGTAATGAGTATCTCGAATCTTTCTTTGAATACTACGCGATTATGACAGATCTAGCTAGGTAGATCCTAAATCTAATCGAGAGACTTACTAATAGGCCACTTGCATGGATTTCATAACGACTTGGAAAAAATCATGTGGATAGATCTTTTTACAAAAATTAAGAAAATGTTAGTAAAATTGTTTAGAAATGCACAGTTTTATTTATTTTTAAATAAATAAATCAATTATTTGGGCTCGTGACGTCACTGCATGAAAATGTCCCGTCTCCGAAAATGTTCCTATTAATTTTGTAAAATTCCACACTGATTTATTTTTTTATATGGCATCACTTTGATTTCAGGCGAATTTTTTAATTCGTTCACTAGATTTATTGTTTGTTCTCTGCGAACTTATCATTTGGTTTCACTTTTTGACAGGTATTCTGAAGAGAACCCCGTACATTTAATGATGTACGGGGTTCTCTTCAGAACGTGAAGATGATGTCGGTACGTGTTTTAGAGGTATAATGATTATGGTGCTGATTTTAAGAAAATAAAATTTTATAATATTCTTATTATTATTATAATTTACAAGTACAAGTATATTACATTGAATTTAGTAATATAGACGCTGTACATTATAATGATTTATGATCAATAAGATGGATCAAGGAAAAAAAATATTTATGAGATGTAATATTTTTGGTATGCCTCGTTATTCTCCTGTGCCATTCGTGTGGAAAACGTTCTTTTTTTTAAATGATTTTCGGCTATGTAATTATCGTTTTTTCACACCTTTAAAATTATGTCCCGTCTTTTCGGTTTATAAAAAATGGTCTGATTTTTCGGATTGAAATTTTCAAAAAATCCCCAGGGTTTCAAAAAACGATTTAAAAAAAAAACAAAAAATACAGAATGTCTTAGAATATTTGCCTAAACTGGATTTTTTTTTTTTAAATGTGATGCAATTGGCCTATTACTTAAAGATTGTAAGTATACATACATTTAATCTTGTCATAATCCAGGACAAGAGCGTATATAAGGGGGGGGGGGGGGGGGGTTAGCGGGTTGTGACACCCACCCTCCCCAAACGGCCTCAGTTTGCGTAAGAAAAACGAGAATAGTATATATACTCATATATTACATTCCTAGAAAACGCACAACATTATTTGCACCATCTCTTTTATCAATGTGATGTAAATAATAAGCAGTGTTAAGTAAAAGTCACAGAAAATTTTGTAATAAATTTTCCTACCCCCCCCATCCATTCTAACTTGCCTCTCTCAGGATCGAACCTTCCCCCCCCCCCCCCTTAGGGTCGAACCGCCCCTCACGTGAATGCTCTAGCTACGACTTTGAACCAGGAGAACCTTAAATAACCAAGCCTGTGAAAATGTCGGAAGTGCGAACAGATTTTACAGTTTTGTTTCGATTGTATATCGTTCTTCGTATTATTGTGATAAATTTTAAAATCTACGTTAAAATACATTATTAGCGAAAGTCAATCGAAAATCTGGAAACAGAAAAATCAGAAAAAGACATTGGCACCTCTGACTCAGGACCTTTGGCTTTCCAGACCGCGGTTCTACCAACTGAATTAAGGTGTCCTATCCGATGTATCATACTTCGACTAAGAACTACCAACTTGATCTTCATTTTCTTAACGCTCATTTTATTGGCTGCTATCTTTATGTATGAAAAAAAAACTTTTTTGTCGACGTGATGAAGCAATTTTAACCGCATACATAAATTGACAACGAGTTCTTACCTGAAGCGCATCCTGTGCGGTGGTGAGGTAGTCCCGCAGCATGGCCTCCTGCACCCCGAGCCATTCTAGCCGCGGGTCCTCCAACTGCGTCACCTCTGCAAAAAGACACACATTACTTGCTTATAAATATTATTAAAACATCCATTTATTTTGCTTTCATCAATATCACTTCGTTAAATGTTCAAATAATAAGTAAAAAAAAGATTAAAACATTAAAAAATAAATAAAAACGAAAAGTGGCACTGCCACCTCAAGAGACACAAGCAGATGTTGGGAATGGAAAGGACCAATAACCATAGGAAATGTAAAGATGACGAAGGAACATTCATTAAATTATGATGTCAAAATCAAATTATGGATCTGATGGAAAGAATGCTGAAATATTTAGGTAGTTGAATACCGTGATGCGTTGGAATCAGGAGACATCACCAAATGAAAACCCTAAAGTTAACGTTCTGAGAAGTTGCTGGGATACAGTCAAACCAAAAAGATGGAAGATAGCAATGGGTCTATGGTCTTTATGAAAGCTGTGCAGGCCGTCTGGGAGACAGTATGAATATTGGAAACCTGCCTATTTATTTATTGATGAATTTAGTAAAAAAAAAAACACGAAGAATACGTAGTGATCCGAACATTCCTGTTTACAACGATAAATAATTAATAATAATAATGAAGATAAACGTCATTCACTTCAACTTGTACCGTGCGAATCTATGCATTATACATTATCTGATAGGGGAGAGTGTATTGTTCTCGTAACGCGGGTTCCCAGGTTCCCACGAGCCTATAGTCAGCCTGCGGTACAGAGTACCCTGTGTGGAATGCCGCACAAACCATGACTATATGCCAACCAACGGTCATCGCCTAGTACGCATCCCACATTATAAGAATCTTCGTGTTGACTTTGGGCTTAGTTTTATCCACTTTGGGCTGCAGAACAGCTGTTTCAGATGGTAAGATGGAGTCTTTTTACTTCCCTTTGGTTCTTCTTCAATAAAACGATCGTTTACATGGGTAAAATTAGATTAAAGAGCCTCAATAAATCCGCATTGGCCGTTCGCGCATTCGTCCCTCCGTCACTCGCAAAGATGTCAGAGAATGTCACTCGACTCTCTTGCATGGTTCTGCCGTTGACTGCTCAGTTTTTTAGGTTGTTTTAGCGAAAAAATTAAAAGGTTACAGCGGAGCTATCAGCAGTTAGACTGAAATTGGTCCATCAAATGATGGCAGATGACCCATGAAGCAAGCGTCTAGATAATATGAATTTAACCAATTCAAGTCCATAAAATCGGGTTCAATTCGCACGGCTGAAAGTATACGCCGATGAAACGATTTACAACAACCAAATGCCCATTGGTGAACTTATAATCTTATACCTGACCTTGTATAAGACCACAGAAATTTAACATAAAATAGTACAAAGAAATTAGCAATTACTATTTGCGACCAAGAAATCCTACAATAGATATTGATACCCGAAACAACCTGTGATGACAAGCAGATTTAAAAATGACGCAGCAGGTGTATCCATGAAGCCTGAACCTTGTTCAATATGCCAGTATGCGCAATGAGTGTCAGGAGGCATGCGGTGGCCAATAAGGGGCCGCCAGTAAGACGCGCGCTGCATACCAAACAGAACAGTTTAGTCCACTCACAGCTGCGGAGTTTCCCAAATCAAATAATGCAGACGGCCAAATAATTTAGATGAGGTATGCGTACAGTTCATGAATTAATGGTGGTATCTGTTTGCAAATGGATATAAAACCTAGTCTTCTTGTTCATCATAAAACAACATAATTCCTCAAATTTCACACCATTTTGTGCCCAAAGGGCGTGAACTGGAGTTTATATGAGCTACTACTGCAGCTGAAACAGTTGATGTATATAAAAGTGTGGTGGAATTCGTTGCAAATCATCGTCTAGTTAATTGTTGACGAAACATAACTACACACTTAAGTAGGTAATTCACTTGCACGCTCACCCCAAACTCTACAACATAAGTAAGCAGCGTTAAATGCTTTGATTTTTAGATTAAATTCGCTGTTGTGCTGCTGATTAAGTTAGGCACGCTGGTGATCGTAACCTTGTTTTTTCTCTTATTTTCGTTATTTGTTGTTTCGTTACTTGTTTTTTCTCTCTCTTTCTCATGAACGATTAGAAAGAGAGGTGTCAACGGAGCACTGCTCAACAGGCAGGACCCTTATTTAATAAAGAAATAAAAAATAATTATAACTTTTAAACTGACCTAATAATGCCTTGACGTATTAAATCAACCTGCGAAAGTGTTTACAGCAGTTTACGATAATATTGGACTGTTTGACATCCTTCAGCCGTTCTATGATCGCCGTCAAAGGCGTTCACGCAATGCTAATATCCGCACACTTCCTGCCCTGCATACTAACAAGAGAGTCAGCTAGGCATTTGTATTAATTGCCAGTTTACAGCTTCGAAAACATTCCTTCCCTTCCCATGTCCTTCCCTTTCCGCTTTCTGCAGCCTCGCAAAATATCCTAAAATTGGGGACGATATCGATCTTTCAGTTGATTAGTCAGATATTTCCATTTGAGATAATGATGAAAGCTAAATTCGAATGTTCACCAAAAATCAAATAATATTTATACGTATCAGTGTTTTACAAATTAAATCTTCTATCTATCTATCTATATATGAATCGCCGAAATGTATGTACGCGCATAACTTCCGAACGACTGCACCAAATTGGATAATTCTTTTTTTTGTGTTCGTTATTGTCAGGACAAGGTTTGTATAAAACTACTGGTGAGCTCTGACATTATGAAATTTGTATAAAAAAATTGCAAAAGGTGTCACGCGAGATGTTTGAAAACTGAATGTACCGGGAATGAATGTATGGAATGCATGAGACTGGAGGGGGATGGGAGGGGGAAGGGGGAGGGGGAAGGGGGAGGGGGAAAGGAACAGGGTTCGCGGGTTGCGGGGAGGGGAACCTGGGAAGGAGGGGGGAAACTCAGAGGGGGGTTTGCGAGACGGGGGAAGGGGGGGAGTGGAGTGGGGAGAGGGAAGGTGGAGGAGGCGGAGTGGAAACGCGAGAGGGGAAGAAGACGCGGGAGAGGCTAGGGGGGGGGGGGGGGGGAGGGGAACGGAACGAATGGGAAAGGACACGCAGGGAGAAACAATTTCTTTATTAAATGGCATAGCAACGCATGCCGGGTACCAGCTAGTCTTTTATATGATATGAATCGCCGAAATGTATGTACGCGCATAACTTCCGAACGACTGCATCAAATTGATTTTTTTTTTTATTTAGTTCGTTATTGTTAGGCAAGGTTTGTACAAAACTACTGGCGAGCTCTAGCATTATGAAATTTGAAAAAAAAAATTGCAATAGGTGGCACGCGAGCTGTTTGAAAACTGAATGTACCGGGACTGAATGTATGAAATGCGTGAGAGTGGAGGGGGATGAGAGAGTGGGGAGAGGGAAGGTGGAGTAGGCGGAGTGGGAACGAGAGAGCGGAAGGGGACGCGGAGAGGAAGGGGAGGCGGTAGGGGAACGGGAGGAATGGGAAAAGACACGCAGGGAGAAACAATTTCTTCATTAAATGGCATAGCAACGCATGCCGGGTACCAGCTAGTATGCGATAAAATTACACCGGGAAGCACAACGGTCCAGTACATTAGTATGAAATTTGGAACTACTATCCTAGTACTGACCCGGAAAACATCAATATTTTGTTTTTCTGGTACATAATTGATTTGGTAGTGTGTATGAGCAATTATTCTACCAGATAATGGGTAGGTACAGTTTTACATATAACTGCAAACACAAATTTCATTTTTAGAAATGTCAGAAGTCATGGTGTTTGAAAGAGAGAGTACGAAAACAATGTGCAATATAGTTGTGAATGATGAATACTTGGAGCAGGTGGATGAGTTTGTGTACCTGGGTAGTATGTTTACGAGAGATGGGAAGGCTGATAGAGATATTGAAAGAAGGGTAAATGCAGGTAACACCATTAATGGAGGACTGAATGCCGTTGGCGCTAATAAAAAACTGTCAAAAGCAGCGAAGCTAGCAGTCCACAATAGAGTCCTGGTACCTGCCCTAATGTATGGCAGTGAGGCATGGAACTGGCAGAGGAAGGATGAAAGTAAACTGAATGCTGTTGAAATGAGATCCCTAACGCGAATGTGTCGTAAGTCGTAAAACCATGTATGATCGTGTGAGAAATGTGGATATCCGCAAAGAATGCAAGGGACCCTCAGATGGTTTGGGCATGTATAGCGAATGAAAGAAGAAAATAGTGTGAGAAAAATATGTGACGCAAATGTGAATGGAAGAAGTCGGGGACGCCCGAGGAAGAAATGGCACGATCAAGTGAATCAGATACTTGAATCGAGCCATGTCAAAAGTCAGAATAATAGAAGAGTATGTATAAATGTGAGTGAGGCAAAGACTGTGTGCCAAGACTCTCTGCCTACCCCTGCGGGAAACGGCGTGATGGTTAGTTGGTTAGTTAGTCAGAATATTTTGGGGTGTCAGACTGACAATCAACTGGACGATAGATATATTGTGCGGTAACTACATAAACAAAGATAAAACAGGCATTACCTCAAAATCATGAATAGGTAGTAATTTTTTAATTACACGAAATATAATTCTTGATTTTGTAGGTAAAGAAAAACATTGAACATATCTTAGCCTCAATTTTGATTGGGCAAATTATTTGTGTTATATTTTTCAAAAACTTATATATTACAATATATTACATAGCATTCATGAAAAAATGATTGGAACCGACGCGTTTCTTCCTACAACTTCGGAAACAGTAAAAATTGTCAGACAATCAATGTCTCTGATATTGATTTGACAATTTTTGGATTTTTTCTACTTTGATCATAAAAAGCTGATTGTACCCAATGTGATAATTGTGATAAAGGACTAACTCAAAGTGAAATTGCCAAAATTTCATGACGCTAGAGTTTTTGCTGCTACAAAAAAGAGATTTTCTATTTTGTAGTTGATGTGACACATTACGAAAATATGTAACAAATAAGAAATCGCGTAAAATTCCCTAACGATTGCTTTATTTAATATAATTAGTTCATCGTTTTCTCGCAAAGGTAAAAAACCGCAAAGAAAAACAAATTACATGTTTTCCGTATACATCTGGTCGCCACCCGTATGAAATTCCAACGGCCAAAGAATGCGGCAAGAAAAACCGCTTCGTATTCATTTTAATAAAATATCCTCATTATGTCTGTCAACGACAAAATCATAAATACTTTTCACTTCTGAGATTAAAGGGTTTATCTATACCTAGTATAAGACATTTAGCAGTTACTATTATTCGCCTAAAACATTTATGTTTCACCCCATTTGCAGTAATCTAATTTTCTGATATCTTAAACCTCCAGAAATTTGGCGTATTTTTCAAATATTTCCGCTTTACAATAAAATTTAAATAAATGGAATATTTCTGAACAAATCCGAAAACTGTTTTTAAAGGAAAAAATTAAATAAATACGCATTCAAATTTTGTAATTCGAAATAAAAGTATAATTTTTTAAATAAAAAAGTTTTAAAAATGGCTCACCTCACGTTATTTCTAATTAAAATAACTGATAAAGAAAACAAATATATCATAAACGTTATTATTACCTCACTTTTTTATCGTTCCATACAAAAATAAGTCATTCAAAATTGCCAAAGTTTCTTTTTTTTTCAAATTGCGTTTCAAAACTTTGGTTTCTTAAAGGTGTACATTTTACCTTTTTTGTGGTATTTTTTTAGATTTGAATACAAAGCGTGGTGTTTTGCCTCTCTAACACTGTTAAAAACATATTTCTAACTATGATAGTAGGGGAGTTGCGATTTGCATGAGACCTATTGTGAGCTGGGACAAATTTGGTCTCCTGTGATTAAATGGGATAATTTATGTAGATAATTCGTTAAGAAGCTCCCACAAATAACTCCAATATTTTTTTTTTCTTTTTACATTATATTCGATGTAAAGATGATAATAGGCCCTGAAGGAAATTATTTTTCTCAGGGCCTCCTGTGTGGAGCTCATGAAAAAAAATCGACTATTTATTGTTTGTAAAAAAAAGAAACCGCTTTTACAAAACAAACATATACAGACTTAATTTAACAAGTGATTCGTGACATTATTTGGAGTAAAAAATGTAAATGAAATTTTGGTCAAAAAAATCAGTAGGTATTGGACAGGTAAGGCTGGGATGTGGGGTTGTGCGGTTACTCGGCTGAATGACCAATGATGACACGTGGAAGTTTTTTTTTGTATGATTTAAAAAAAAAGTTAAGTTAAAGTCACTGGAGACCAAAATTAATTTCTCATTTTTTACTCCTAATTATGTCAGGAATAACTGGTAAGGTAAGTAAGAACAAGCACGTCCCTTAACACCTGTATACATTGGAGATTAAAAACCAAACATACTCTTATTTCGTATGCTAAAGTTAGGATAGGAGTTATATTTTGTCAATTAATAATAGGATAAGGATAGGAGATGCTCTCGATACATTCTAAACTCCTTCAATAATTTATGATCGATAGAATAATGTATTTATCAATTTTCATCTGTCCCACCTTCTGCCATCCCCGATTCCTTCAAGCCTCACAACATACTTAAAATAAACTATGGGGTTTGCCATAATCACACTGGCTCCAGGCAGTGTAAAAGTAATAATTAAAACAATAACGAAAACTATTTAAAATAAAATAACATTCGATGATGAGGCCGGATTCGCGAAGGGAGATATTATTATGGCCAAATTCACAAAGGGGTCAATAAAAACATCGCGAGTGCTGTATGAATTTCAAAAGTGAAACATTCACGTCACTCGCGAACTTAAATATGACCTGCGAAGTATTCGCTCAAAGGAATTCGCCCGGCCATCCAGGCTGTCCTTCGTGCACCAAGGATTCTACAACTGTGGGAACAACAGCGGGACCATTGAATTATTATTAACTAGCTCAAGTCTTCAAGTTTTCGAAATCAAATGTAGACAGCAGTGGCGGCCAGCCCTAAGGTGCGACGGTGCAACGCACTCCCAAAATTTCTGCCAATCTAAAAATTCCCATGCACCGAAAAACATACTATATTTCCGACACGCCTCATCACAAATCACAATACACACTTTGGTTATAAAGCATACATAATGTAGGTGTCTATGTATACCCGCTCGCGTAACAGATACTGAGATAACAGAAGCAGAACATTTTGTTCCATTTTCAGGTCGGGAGTGCATTTGCCAAAGCGATCACAGAATCGAGGAGAATCCTTACACAATCACAGAATCGTAGGTAGGTATAATCCTTTGCAAATTTAAGTAACCCGTGGACGGCGACCCGGGAATTTCCACCATGTCAAAAGGACTGTTTGTTCAGTAGCATCTTAATTGGGGACGCGGTCGTGTCATTTTATTATTGATATTGTGTGTTTAAATGATCTACTCTTTTTTAGTCAATGTTCCGCTCAGCATCAACCATTTCTTATCTCTACAGCATACCAACCAACATAAACAATGAGACCCGTTGTGACAGGTCGCAGGTCAATACGCCATTGTTATTAGTTTTTTGGAGAGTTGGGAAGAGTAAAAAATGAGTTTCATTATTAATGTTCATTTTATAAAAAAAATGCGCTGAACTTTGAAAAACGATTAGAAATTAAAAATAGTGGCCCGCCACGACCCATTTTAAATATTAAACAAGAGTGCAAGTTAAAAACAAAAGAGACAACGGAGAATCGACCTAACCTACAAATAGGTAAGATTTTTTTCATAATCAAATTCATTTTAATTAGAGTAGGTATATATAGAAGATTTTTAGCGCACTACCGATTTTTGTGAGCACCAGCCGCCACTGGTAGACAGTGACCTTCCTCTTGTTTTGAAGGTCACATGTGCAAAATTTCACCAGCCCCGGCATAAAACTGTAGATTTGCATACAAATCAAATCCACACCACTCTATTGGTGAAAACCGCATGAAAATCCGTTCAGTAGTTTTTGAGTTTATCGAACAGACGGACGCGGCGGAGGACTTCGGTTTATTTTTTATGTCCGGGTTAAATCTTCCCCACAGGAAAAACTAAACCCTTAAACACACTTTTCCACTAATGATCATTGGTCAATCGACGCCATGCAAGTGCACTATATTAGTATAATAAATACAAAATAAAACAAGAACAACATGTCAACCTACCAGAGACCAAATGGTAAAATAATTCACCCACTCCAGATATTTTCATATCAGAGGGTTCGGCTCGGTGGAACTTCTAATTGGACCTATAAATCCTACTGATCCCTCAATATAAATATTTAAAAAAATCTTTTGTAATCCTACATGTATTTAAAATGACTGATTTTTGCATTTTTATGTATAAATTCTTTGACAAATCTAATATGCCTAAATTTTGAATCAGAGAGCTAGGGTAGCCAGTAGCCGAAACAACAAATGGTAATATATTTATAGTCCGAGAATGCCAAATTCTTTTAATATTATTATTACAGGTATCATAACCAGACTTGAGTAGAACTCGAGGGTTCTATGGTAAAACCGAGAATTGAAGAACAATGAAGAAAAGGAACAAGCAAACAAACCTAATATATTTATTGAAGTGAAAGCTTCTTTAGCACCGTTGTGATTTGAAACTCGATGAAACGAAAAATAGCGACACGAAAAAGAAACAAAAACATACATCTATAGGATTTAGCCTGCGAGAGAATGAGATAGTATAATCGGTTTCTTCTTTATGTGGTGCTTTGTAGCCTCCCCACTCTTTTCTACTTTAATTTTCTGAAGGTTTCACTTCTACAGCGTTTGAATTGCACACTCTGATTTTTTATTTTATTTTATCATCTTCTGTTTTGTGGTATTATGTAATCCGGTTACCGAATACAGTACTTAACAATTGTATACTTGACTCATTTGTGAATTAAATTCGCTTATCACTTAATCACAATGATTTTGATAATGTAACGGGGATTATTATGTGACATAATAATCTTTAAGTACTCGAAAAGAAGACATTCCTCAAAAATAAATTATATTAAAACCACTAATCGATAAAATAAAAAGAAAAAAAGTGACTTGAAACCAAGTATTTTCTTTTCATTTATTTCGCATTGAAACGTTGCTTTAAATGGCATTCGCCGTGCTTATTGATCAGGTCTGAATAGCCAGGAACCACCCAACCTTACTCCTACTCTCCCCGTTCCATTCGGTCTCACAACATACTGCAATTAGAGGAAACTTTCTCCGGACAATTGGGATTCTTGTGACGTATTAACATTAAAAACATCAATACGCCAAAAGCTAAACAATGACGTAGGGTGATTAGAAGAATTCAAATTTCGTCAAAAGACAGACTTGCGATTGTACCCTTGCAACCGTACAGGGCGGTCCCGATGAGAAAGATTAATTATTCTCCGTACCAACATTTTTAAATAATAACTCAATATCGGTTTTATTTCAATAAGAATTGGCTTTGTTATGCACCTATATTCAAAAATGCTTAAACGTGTGATGATAAAACTCTTAAAATGATGTACTTTTTGTATTTATTTTTTGATGATAAGTATTTATAAGTTTTAAATAACGTCTAAGAAAATAAAAATGTTAAAAAACTGATATATGTTAGTTTGTAACACCGTAAATAAATAGACCAACTGAAGTATTTTATCCCAAAACACGTGCTCCGATCATTTTTTTAAAGATTTTATTTGAACTAAAATTAAAATTCTGAAAAGTAGCTTTCCTAGATAATTTATTGATTTATTTTACTGCATGATTATATGAAATGAAATATGTGTTCTATAATACAAAATTTTGTTTGAAAATCTGCCAACGACCTACGGTACAACCTTATTATACTAAAAATAAACATTTTTTCTAAAAATTTCAAAGTACCTTTGCTAGATAAAAGAACATTCTTTCGAAATCGATTTATACTTTTTTGTGGAAAAAAGTCAATATGTCTCGAATTTTATTTTAAAATAACACATTTTCGGTTGTGTCTGGTTATTCCCTCTTAAGCCAATTTAGTTTTTCACTAAAATACTCAAATATACAAGGCTAATGCAGTGTTGAACTGAAAGGCAAAAGAATTGAGAAAGAATAATCAGTGATTTCCGTTGTAGCCAAAGAGTAAAGAATGGTCATAGCTTTTCTTTCTGTTACATGCGTCATTTATGCGTAACGGGTAAATGTTACTACGCCTATAACAGCACTAGAATGTTTGCTGTTGGTAGTCCGGAAAATATAGTTTGGGAAGCGCCACTATTCTATATCCGCGATACTAGGAAAGGAGTTATTTATTCCCACCGCGCTGGCTGCATTCCCCAAAAGCGCTACCGACCGCAACCAACTCGGGGATGAAACGCGGGAACGAAAGCCATTGCAATAAAGTCATTGAAATAAATTGAAAAAATGGAATCCACATCACACCAAATAACAGGTAAAGCAAAACCGATGACAGATTCGTTGTAATCTCTCCCACTTATTCAAAAACGATGAATATATAGATCAGAAAGATGTTGCAATAATGACAGGATCATAATAAAAAAGAACCTTTGAACCTCATCACAAAAGCTCCCCGAATCTTCTTGTAGTTTGCCTAAAAAACTCGCTAATTGTAATAAAAAACTTACACAAAACAGGTATTTATAGAAGTTACACGATGTAAAACAGTTTTGATTTATGGGATAAACTGCCAATAATGAAGATCCAAATTGACATAAAGAAAATATAAATATCTACTTTTATGTAATTTGGGCTAGTTCTGAAAAAGGATTTTAACTTTATTAGATGGGTTATGTTGACAATGGTAGTCATTGCCAATGCAGTTGTCAATGGATTAAAAAAAGCCAGGAATGTTTTAATCCGAAAATGAAACAGAAGATTATAATAAATTATATTTTTTTAGGAATTGGATAGTTCAGGTGTCTTGTTGTAGGTATTGAAATTGCAATTTTCTGACTCAAATTTAATGTGTAGAATACTGGAAGGTTCAAATTGAATCATCATTTTGACAACAGTGATGATTTTCAGTCGCAGTGTCGTATTATTTGATTAATAAAATCAAGAGGAAATGACGCGTTTCGAAAGGGAAATGGATATAATAATCCGAGTTCTAGTGAAAAACGAATCGTACCGCGAAGTGCCTAAGTACGTACGAGTATGTATGATAATTTGTATAGATTGTACGATGTATGTTTGTATGGGATGCTGCGAGCAGATGATATGCGCTGTGGAATGTGCAACGCACAAAAGATTCGCGGAAAACTAAATCTGTATTTCGCCCTATTTATAGAAATCTGCGCGCTTTTGTGTGGCGGTGTTACGCAAACTGAGAAATTATAAGCGTGAAACATCTCCTATGAGCGGAAAAAAGGATAACTAAATAAGCGAATTATTTATTTTACGTACTCAACAATTCCAAGTATATCTCACCTTCTTGTGTGTGATAAGAAATCGAAACATCTCGAATTTTACTCTAACTTGACTCAAATTGATTTCGGGCCAAAAACCGTTATGTTCGTCTTTTCTGGACAATAACACGAAAAAACTGTCACCGTTCCTATAAGGAACAGAGCGTCCTGCTTATCAAGAGTAAACCTTAAAGCTTCGGATGGATGAGAGCCGAAAAGTAGCAGCGAATCTGCGACAAAATGAGTGAGGCCTGTGTCCAAAGCTGGACGACAGAAGAGGCTCATGAAGGAGAAGTCAAGTCAAGTTTAAGGAGACATTGGAGCAATCTACAGTCATTTTAGACGCAGGAGTTCTCTTTTGGTGTGATCATTACACCAGGGGTGTGGAACGCGTGATCTGAGGACAGGAAGGAGGAAGGAGGTTAGAATTCAATCAGCCGGTATACACGGCAACTAGGAGTCTTAAAAATAATTCAGGATATACAGGGATCAGATAATGAATATTCTTTTTCGGTATTCAATGTTGCCTTCATACCTTCATTCAATGTTGAACACAAATATAGAAATCTATAAAATAGTACAGATGTAAAAAAGACACGAGGGGCTTTTTTACTTACAATATGAACACTGACCGGGCACAAGCTACATGACCCGATTTCTCTTTGCAGGAGGATACAATGCGGATCAATTTCAAGAAGATTGATTAAATTCAATTGTTTAACTTTAGGCGTAAAGAGTAAAGAGGTGTGCAAAAACTATAATTCAATTAATGTTACAGTGGGCCGCTATGGGGATCGCGTTGGCGAGATATCCGGCTTAACGCGTTTGTAGAGCGCTATTTTATTGTAATCATATCGATTACAATGTAATAATGATGGTTTAATTTTCATGAGGGGTAAGCTACAATGAACAGGCATTTATAAATGAAGTTAGGAATTCACACTGACCTAGGACTGGCAGTGTGCCTATATAACATTTATGATTAAAAGCCAGAGTGCTCACAAGCGATCTAGGCAACTTCTCAATGTGGTAGAAAGTAGGGCTATCATTATTAACAACCATGGACACATGCAGCTGTTGGAAGTGGAAAGCACCAATAGTTGCAGGAACTGCGCAGAGAATGAAGAAACGAAGATTCTTCTACGACAATTTCCCACCGCGATTAGAAGAAGGTTCAAACATCATTAGAAGAAGGTTCAATGATAACCCTGGTGAACTTCATTAAAGGGATTAGGCCTATTGTCAAATGAATGAGAGGAAGTAATTCGTAACATGCGAGTGATTGTCTCAATTATCAAAAAATCGGCGGGAAATGTGAAGAGAATGAAAAAACATCACTTAGGAATTAGGAAGACACATTGTGAAACATAGAGACACGACAACCTTGGTGAACTTTATCAAAAGAACTGGACTATTGTTAAGGTAACAGAGTAAACTCTATAAGACAAGTAAAAAGGTTGAAGAAACACTGATTCACCCAAGGTGCCAATGTTTCGCCTCCATTGGAAGAAGGCTCAAATGCCTAGTGGAACCAGGAGACATTACCAAATACCCAATGATAGACCTAGTGAACTTTATCAAAGAAACTGGACTACTGTTAAAGGAATAAAGATTAACATGGGAGATAGCATAATGGGCATCATGTGCATATCCATGAACTTGCACACGATTTGTTATAAAAAGAAAAGCAAAGACAAACCCCTTCATCTACTTGAGCATATCTCAATTTTGGGATACGAACATTAATTTCCAGTTTTCGTTTAAGTGATTAGAGATGATATTGATCGTCCAATTGATTAGGCAGACATCTCCGAAAAATCTAAATTTAAGTTGGGTATGCAGTTATATGCAAAAGTTTACCATCTATCTGGTACAGAACTCAAGATTAACTAACTAACCATTACGCTGTAGACAGAGAGGACGGACTGCCAAAACAACTCGGTCTTGGCACACACTCTTTGCCTCATTCACATTCATACATCGTCTCATACATACTCCTCTTTTATTCTGACTCTTGACATGGCCCGTCTCAAGTATGTGATTCACTTGATGGTGCCATGTCTTCCTCGGGCGTACTCAAGATCAACCATATTGTGAATTAAACAGAATATTAATGTTGTCAATTGTCATAGTAATGTACCGGACCGTTATGCCTCCCGGTGTTATTTTATAGCTTATTTAAACGTAGAACACAGACACGTGTAAAGAAAATTTGATTTATGGTGAGCATTTGAATATTGCTTTTCTCATTATCTTAACTAATACTTAGGATTTGAAGGTAGATGTCTGACCAATCAAGTGGACGACCGATGTGTGTAGTGTTTTGCCGGGCTGCGTTGATTCCGGGGTGAAGATTGCCCTAATGATAGAAGAGGGTACCAGAAGAAGAAAAGGTAAGATGAGAAAGATAACGATCGAAGTCTTATACCAGCTAATAGCTGGTAAGACGCGAGAAGCAACTAAGATCAATGGCTGTGAGTGTAATGACGGTGTTGTGACTATGTTTGTTGAGTAGGTACTTACGGTTGACATGGTTGATGTAGTAAGCCCCGATGTGTGGATCGTACGCCTCCTCCCAGCCGAGGGGGAGTTCATTGCCGATGCAGTCGGCAAACGTCTGTGGCTTCGTAAATCTGCAACAACAAACAACACAGATTTTAGATAGAGTCAACAAAAATCAACCATCAAAGCTAAATTGTAGTCAGTTGTATTTTAATTGTGTTTTTTATTTTATTTTCAAAGCACTATAGCTCATGATGGAAATGACAATAGGTCATAAAATAGTTACTTTGATCCAGAATTTCCGGACAGAAAAAAATCAGAGTGTGCAATTTAGACGAGGTAGAAGTGACACCTTCAGAAAATTAAAGTAGGCAAGAGTGGGGAGGCTACGAAACACCGCTCAAAGAGGAGACCGATTAGTCTATCTCATTCTCTCGCAGGCTAAATCCTGTTTATGTTTTTCTGTTGTTGTTTTTCTCTTTTTTCACAATGGTGCTAAACAATTTTTCATCTAAAAAATCAGAGTGTGCAGTTCACACGCGGTAGAAGTGACACCTTCAGAAAACTAAAGTAGGCAAGAGTGGGGAGGTTACCAAGCCCCGCACAAAGAGGAGACAGATTAGTCTGACTCATTCTCTCTCAGGTTAAATCCTGTAGGTGTATGTGTCTGCCTCTTTTTAGTGTCGCTATTTTTCGTTTCATCGAGTTTCAAATCACAACGGTGCTGAAGAAGTTTTCACTTCAAAAGCTTTGCAAGTTTCGTGACGCCGTAGTTCACCGTTCGAGAGTTGCTTTACATCAATCGGTGTCAATAAAATATTATCAAAATAATAACAAGGTTCTAGGGACTATGGCAAAAACCATTTCTCCAAAACAATTTCACCATGGAAACTAAATAGGTTTTCAAAAACTTTAACTAATAGGTAATTGTGATCTACAAAACGAAACGTAAAAACCAAATAAGTAGCAATATTTTTTTATAGTACAATAAAAAACGTAAACATGGAAACTGCCATAAAGTACAATATGCCTAAGTACCTCTATAAAATAATTGATATTATTCCGAATGAATTCGTTTCTGGGTCAAGGTCCATCTTATCGAGAGGAAATAACATTCCGAGTGGAATGGCTAATTAATATTTTTAGACGAATTTAGTACTAGGACAAAAACACTTGAGATTGTTAAAATATTTAGGAGGTGATTAGAATGATTGGGTGATTCGGATTAGGCGTACTTAAAATAAAAATAATAAAATTGATTAGCTGAAGAGGAATTTGGTTTTAAAATGATAACGAGGGGTAAAGATAAATACTTGCGAGCAGTAAATTTAATACAATCAGTATAGCTCCCGTGAAAAACAGTTCGGAATAAAAAATTGCTTGAAATGACTTCGGATCTGATGCGTCTTGAAAAGACGCATCAGATCTGAATAGCCCATTCGCATAACTCCATTCACGGTAGGGGTATCACTAAAAGATAGGATTAAAAGTTCGCATTCGTGGTAGCCTGGGTGTCACGGAATTAAACAGTAAGCTGGAGGAACGACAGTTGAGATGGTATGGGCACATAGGACGGAGACCACCACAGTGAAGCAGGCAATGTCTAGGGAGCTTCATCGACATACATCCAGAGGAAGACCAAAGAACTCCTGGATGACTCAATGCTCCAAAATTTTACAGAGAAACGGCCTGGATGAAGACGATACCCAGAAGCGAAGAAGATACTCGTATATGTAGCCTGAGAACGAGAAGAGCCGACCCCAACAGCCTACCTGGGCAATGAGTTGGGGCAGTGCATAACTCCACTCATCCTCACAAAATTCCCAAAATTAAATATGCCATAGTTTTACTAGCTCCGACTAGTTACGCGGTTTTCTCACTAAAATATGCTAAAACACATATTTCGGTCTTTTTTTAAATAAACGACAACCATTCCGAAATTACGAAAATCCTAACAATATTTGAAAAAACTCCTACTACTATCATTATAAGCGAAAGATTTGTTTGAGCAATGACGGAGGACTTAACTAGTAGAGGAGTTATTGAACCCACGACATTTGGATGGGCACCCTACGCATTTGTCTACTCATCTAACCTCATGTTTAGTTTGTTTGCGCGGTTCCGTTGCCATGGAAATGGAAATCGTTTACCTATACGCATCCGAGCGAACCCCGGCACTCGCGGTTACCCGCGCTTTTTTAAAGTATAATTTTAACTTTGCGCATTTTTATGATCTTACGTGAGAACTATCGAGACTCCCTTCCACCTCCTTGTAAGAAAAAATAAGACATGGTCGACCTCCCTCCCCCCCTAAATCGTCTTACGTAATAAACGAATGGCCCCTTATCAATAGACGTGGTAAATAAAAATATGTTTCGCCAATATTTTATTTATTTTCTACATCTCTACATATCATAAATTAAAGTCCTCCGCCGCGTCTGTCTGTTCGCGATAAAGTCAAAAACTACTGAACGTATTTTCATGCGGTTTTCACCAATAGATAGAGTGATTCCTGAAGGTTTAGGTATATAATTTGTCAAGGTTTTTTTGTGAATTGGTCGGTTTGAATTTGATTTGTATCCATGCAAATTAACAGATGGCGGTGTGAATTAAAAGATTGGGTAAGCATCCAGTACATGGTGTTGTGTTTCGTTAGCCTCAGCAACATACCACTGTTTAATTATATTTGTAATGAAATTACTAAATGACTATTGAATGAGAATTATTATTTTTGCCTCTCTCCAGTCGGGCAAATTATTACTTCCTTTTCACAGTAAACCCACAATAAAACGCATCAAATATTTTAATTATCGGATTTTGTGATACGCACCTTCCGATATCTCTGTGCAAACAACGGTGACAAGATATGAAAATTCCTCTAGATAAAATAAGCACCTCATAATTTAATATGGATAAGGCGAATTCGGAGCCAGTCCGTCTAATCCATTCTTTATTTTATGGTCTAATCGTGATAATAAATGGCAAAATAAATATATAATATGAAACATTATACAAATATGAAATGTTTCGGTGGAGAAATGCGGAAATTAGAACCAGCGAACGGAAGCGTGTAGACGCCCTCGAAATGAGCTGCTGCTTTTCCCCTCGAAAAAATGTTCAGGTTTCCACGGACTTAAATTAATTATTGGACAGTCAGACACACAAATTACCTATATCAGGGATGGCGAACCTTTACGTACGAACGTACCATTTTTCTAAAGAAATGTTTAATGAGGTCATAGACGTGCCATCAAATAATTTTGACTTTGTGATTATTGGGAAAATAATAATAATTAATTCTTACTATCAATAAAAACTCTTTATTTAGTACAAAAAATAGGAACATTTAGCATTATAGGTGTAATTTAAATTAAAGTAAAATTAGTGTGACTTCTGTTGTTGCAGGTTTAGATGACAAATAACATATGTTAGGGTTGTAAGATATTACTTTTAGCAGAATGCATGCTGAACTGAAGTCATCTGTCAAACTCTCTATAACCAAGTCTTTAATGTTATTCATCTCTGAAAATAATGATTCGCAGGCATAGGTTGATGAAAATATTGTTAAAATAGCATGAGCCAGCTTCTTCAAACAATTAAATGTGTCTGATAACGCATTTCATATTTCCAAAATTTTGTTATTAGGATTTTCACTTATATTACCTGTCAATTTTTCTGTTTCAATTAATTCTAATCTCTTCTTGTTTCAACAATTTTTTGAATCCGTATTGAACTAAACTGGAAATCAATCAGCTGCATTTCAAATTCATCAATTTCCAACCAATCGAATGGGGAAAAATTCAGTTTATCAAATGACGTCACATCACTTCACACTTTTTTCGTAGTGCATAATAAATTTTATGATCACTGATCACGTGATCACCGACGTGTCCAAAATATTATGTCGCGTGCCATTGGTTATATCCATATTTATATCTATAGTTATATCCTGACATATATTTACTCTCAAGGAGCTAGGCATCAACAATAGACTGTCAACGTATACCTGCAGAATACCGTAAGGATTTTTAGACACGTTGCTCGCTTAAGAGGGCATTACCAGAGAAAGCCGGAAATACGTCATTTTCAAAAAAGTTTTTAGACGTATTGACTCTTTTCCACAAAAAATTATAAATGGATTTCGAAAGATTGTTCTTTTATCTAGCATAGTTATGTAATAAATTTTTAGATTTTTTTTAAATTTTTAGTGTAATAAGGTTATTCCATAGGTCGTTGGCAGATTTGTTAAATTTTCAAAAAAGTTTTTGTATTATACCACACCCATTTCAAATAATGTAATCATGCAGTAAAATAAATCAATACATTATCTAGCAAAGTTATGTATTAGAATTTTAATTTTAGTTTCAATAAAATCATTAAAAAATATGTACGTACATGTGTTTCTTGACGAAAATTGGTCCATTTGTGTATTTATTTGCGCACTTACAAACTAATATATTTCAGATTTTTTTAACATTTATTAAATTTAAATTTATTAAATAATGAAATAATTTTACTTTGTATAAACCACTTATTTGATGTGCAAATCCGACCAGTTTCGGAACAAACGTTCCTTCGTCAGGGAAAGCTTATACTAAAAACTAAACTAAAACTAAACTAAACTAAACTAAACTTAACGAAACTGGTCGGATTTGCACATCAAATAAGTGGTTTATACAAAGTAAAATTATTTCATTATTCTATAATGGATAACCACAAAGTAATAGCTACATTCAAAAATATTAAATTTATTAAATTTAAATTTTTTTTTTAAATTTTATTAAATTTAGACATTATTGAAAAACGATAAATACTTATAATCAAAAAATAATTACAAAAAGTACATTATTTTAATAGTTTTATCATCACGCCTTTCAGCATTTTTAGATGAAGGTATAAATTAAAGCTAATTTGGATTGAAATAAATTCGATATTGAGTTATAATTTAAAAAAGCTGGTACGGAGAATAATCAATCTTTCTCATTGTAACCGCCCTGCACGATCGGAAGAACAACTTTCGACGAAATGTGGATTTTCGTCCGCTGGCTGGTTAAACGCTCTTAACTGAGAACTCAAATCTGGAGAAACTCATGTTCACCGGTAAAGTGTTTGAGAGGAAAAGCAGAGGAAGATCCCTGATTCGTTGGGCTGATCAAATATCACTATGACCGGAACGTTATTTTCTGCGGCTCTCCACGCAGCGCAGGATCGCATGCATGAGAAAGGACATTTAATAAAAAGAACACATCCCAAAACTATATTCTAATTCGATCAACGTTTGTAAAATAAGTTAAGACAAAAGCAATTTTCCACTGACGTTGTGTAAGGACATCACTAGAAGTATTTCAACAAACTTGTGTGCGTTGGGGTAAACTCTATTTAAAAGCGTTCATTTACAAAAACCTTACTAAAAATGTACCGGTGTTAGCCCAGTTTTAAGTTATAATCTTTCACTCTTTCAGAGATACTACAACGGGCTATCTAGTGGCATTATTTGATGTTTATCACATAGATTATTACATTCATAAATTATAGCTAAAATTTTAAATTTTACTGTTCCTCCTATAAGTGTACTATGTATTAATATTTCAAACTACTAAACACATAACCTAACGTAATTTCATATATTTATGATGTAAATCTTTTGTAATTCCTCCATCATGTTATCAGGTATATGTTACACTTTTCAATACTATCAACTTACTTATCTCATACTCTGTAAATCTGAATGTATGAAATATTACCAGGTTAATTCGGTAAATCCGATTATAATATAGGTATGCTACCAGATTACCTTTTCTACTTTGTCACAAAAAATGTATGCGTACTTATATTTATATATATTATATACATTTTCTTTATTACACAGCTTAGTTTCAGAGAAAAATGATTTTTTTTTTGTATTTGTTATGTAATTATGTATCTACATTTCAGGAATAATATTAATATGAACTAAACATGTCAATTTGTCTGTCCTGGAACGGGAAACTTTCCTAGTTGGACAGGCAAAGCTTTTAAAATTATAATTTGTACTTTCTTTTGTATCGATAATAAATAAATAAATAAAAAAAAATAAAAAAAATTATCAAAGATAGAATCTTATTTTATACAACCTGCTTGTTTCTCTGCTGATATATTGAATCAATGAAACGATTACAAGGGGAAATCCTTTTAATTCTTGAATTTTATAAGTATCTCCGCATTGAAGCGACCAGTTTAAATTAAATTTTTTATACGTATTAAATAAAATAATTATTTTTTATGGGTATCCATTTGTATCCCAAAAAGTTGTACGATTTGGGCTCTATAACGCTCTGATCGTAAATCGAAAGTAGAAATCATTAAAATACACCCACAACATAATATAATACAGGGTGTCCCAAAAGAAAGTTTATATTTAATAGATCGATTTAAAAAGTAGGTTAAAAGGGTTCTCTCAAAAAAATGTTTGTTAAATACTAAATTACACAATTTGGGAATTTATTTCTTAAAAATAATAGCGCCCAAATGTAAATCCTCGCGTTCGCGGCATTAATTTAATCGAAGAGTAAAATTTCTCATGACAGCTCGGCAGGCAGGTAATGGCTGCCATTTCGTGACGGATATTTTCTTTTAATTGCATCAGGGGAAGTCGAATATTTGGTGTACACTTTAGATTTGAGATAACCTCACAGGAAAAAATCCATGGGGATTAAGTCAGGACCACGAGGAGGCCAATTTATGTCACCTCTCCTGGAGATCAATTTGCCAGGGAAAATTTCGGCAGAGACGTATCGGACGTATGTAATGTTGCTCCGTCTTGCTGGAACCATGTTATTTGGTTACAGCCAGTAAGTTTGTAGGGTGCAGCATTAGGTATTTGTGCAAAATGCTGTGTAACGATGATCTATGCACATTTAAAGCATAAATGCGCGCTTCCGAATCGAAAAGTTTGAGTCGTCACGAAAAGACTGATACACACTATCTACGTTTTCTACCGTTCTCGATGACCTTGGTCGCCCGGATTTTGGTTTTGCCAGCGTTGTACCGATCTCTTCAAACTTTTTGACCCATTTTCGAATGAGAGGAATGCTTGACGCATCATTGAGTTGACGAAAACCGCAAATATTGCAGAATCTTCTACGCGCTACGCTCCCGAGAAATGCTTCATAGCGACTAAATTCCCAAAAGCCAGACTACCGATTGACATACCCCCCGCGCCCCTCGGAAAAGTTGCGTTCACACAGAAAGCAAAACAAATATAAACTTTCTTTTGGGACACCGTGTATGTGAAAATGTTTCTGTCAGCGTTTTGGACTGGCAAGAAACATGAATGGAGTATGTAAATCCACTATAATAATGTGGTGGTCGAGTGGGAGGAAGGAGCCAGGAGGTCGGGGGTCAAAATTCCGACGGAGTAAATTATTTATATTTATACATAATTAATTCAATTTATTCCGTTATCTGAGTAGGCAGTCGTATAAATTCGCCTGTTCCCCGTTTCGTACATCGTTTCAGGCAATGCAACTGAAGTTTATTGAAAGACGAATTGAATCCACAGGAATAATAGAAGTCTACAGCATACCATTCATGAATCTTAACTCCTTTTCAATATATACTCTAATAATAAGCCATGTTTCTCAAGTTTCCGATAATTGTATGGTTTCGGTTTCCTCCTTACTTTATGTTTAATGTCCTTTTATATTAAGAATGCATCTTATTTCTAAATGTAAACTGCCTGCTGTTTTATATTATATTTTAATTTTAATGATTCTTGTTTAATGGTACCGTTATGTTTATCACCATTATCTATTGCCCTGTACCAAAACAGCACTATTATTGCTAATTTTGTTCTCTTGGCATTGCTTGGTATACTGTAGTGTATATTCTTTGTTTTATATTATTTGATCAATATTTTATAAGGACTCATAAGGAATACTGTAGGATTAATTTTAAGTTTATTAAAGTTAACGCACTTGAAGTGAAATATCACAAAACTGCCCTAAGCAAATATTTCGTTATTATTAATAATTATTATATATTTGCAATTTCTGATAGCCGGGTAGTTTTAAAGTTATTTGACTATTGTTATTATTTAATTTCATTTTTAACTAGCAGACCCGGCCACACGTTGCTGTGGCTAACGAAACACAGCGCAAATTACCCGACCTTTATAAAATCCACACTACCCGCTGCCTGTATTGAATATTTGAATTTCTCAGCTGTTCTCTACTATAATAAGTATGTATTATACATATAAACCTTCCTCTTGAATCACTCTATCTATTGGTGAAAATCGCATGAAAATCCGTTGCGTAGTTTAAAAGATCTATGCGCACATACATTTTGAGCGACTTCATTTTATACTATGTAATGATTTGCAATTTCTGATAGCCGAGTAGTTTTAAGGTTATTTGACTATTGTTATTACATAATTTTATTATTAACAATACGGTATACATTTTAAGAGCTTTTAACCAGCCAGCGGACGAAAATCCACATTTCGTCAAAAGTTGTTCTTACGATCGTGCAGGGCGGTTACAACGAGAAAGATTAATTATTCTCCGTACCAGCTTTTTTAAATTATAACTGAATATCGAATTTATTTCAATTCAAATTAGCTTTAATTTATACCTTCATCCAAAAATGCTGAAAGGCGTGATGATAAAACTATTAAAATAATGTACTTTTTAATTTTTTGATTATAAGTATTTATCATTTTTCAATAATGTCTAAATTTAATAAGAATGTTAAAAAAATCTGAAATATATTAGTTTGTAAGTGCGCAAATAAATACACAAATGGACCAATTTTCGTCAAGAAACACATGTACGTACATATTTTTTAATGATTTTATTGAAACTAAAATAAAATTCTAAAACATGCGTTTGCTAGATAATGTATTGATTTATTTTACTGCATGATTATATTATTTGAAATGGGTGTGGTATAATACAAAATCTTTTTTGAAAATTTAACAAATCTGCCAACGACCTTATGGAATAACCTTATTATACTAAAAATTAAAAAAAAATCTCAAAATTTATTACATGCGAATGCTAGATAAAAGAACAGTCTTTCGAAATCTATTTATAATTTTTTGTGAAAAAGAGTCAATACGTATAAAATCTGATTTGAAAATGACATATTTCTGGTTTTCTCTGGTAATGCCCTCTTAAGCCAGGGATTCCCGAACTTTTTCGACAACGTAATCTAAAGAGTCGCTTGGAACCCTAATTTGAAGAAATGAAACATTTTTACCACATCCCAAATAAATACAAAAATAAACGTAGAATATTTTTGAAATATTTGTATGAATATCATTAGTGTCCTAAGATATCCAAAGAAAAAAATATATTATTTTATCCATATATTGAATATTTTTAAGACACAATTTCAATAATCCAACAATGGCTTGGAAAAAACTCTTATCTTGAGATATTTAATAATTTCATCATAATCTTCTACACACGGGTCCACTACGGAAAATACTGCAATGCGTTGAAATGAGATTAGATATTAACGTCAATAATCGCTAAATTATCGGCGTGACTAATTCAAACATTCTACGCTAAATTCTACACTTCAAGTGGATTCATTGGGACTTCCGAACTAAATTAAAAAGGTAACAAATCAAATTCTTGGGAACGATCAGTCTAATAAATTGGCCTGTATGTCAAAAAAGTGGTTCTTAGACACTTTAACCAAAATTTTCTGGGAAATTATGCTATGAGTTATGATTTAAAACATCAAGTTAAGATATTTTAATCTGATCTGATAACAGTAGGCATATATATTTAACGTGTGGGATATTCAGAAATTTGTGTAGGTTCGTCTTATCTTGAGTAGTTGAATTGAACAAATAAGAACGATATTCGACGAGGCACAGAACCTAAAAATGCCTTTACAGGGTGTGACAGCACCTACTCGATAGATTTTAACCAGCGATTTCTGAGCATATAGATTAAAAAAATACATGTCGTTTTGCTATCCGATAATATTGTTTTTATATTTAATACAACAACAAAATCACCCATCATGATCCCACCCCTACACGTCACGACGGGACCACGTGATAAATGCGCTGTTTCGTGTTAACGTGCTGAGGAAACGAGATGTAGTGCTTATCACGCGACCCGGCGCAATGCTCTATCCGGCTACTCAGTTGCGACGTGTGATGGAAAAATACTTTTATTCTCTTTAATTGAAAAAATTTTTTTAAATAAGCTCAGGAATAAAATAACAGATTAAAATAATTCAGATAAGCGCTGTTACACCCTGTATAGGCAAATAAAGTTACCGATTGCGTGTTTCATTTTTTTGCAATTATGTATGTAAGTCTTACGCATCGGGCACACCCAGTAGCTTTCTATACAAACGCATGCACTTAGTCGAAATAAAACTGGATAAAATTAAAAAGCTGCCAAAATAAGAGTTTTGAGAGTCAGGAATTAGAAAATGCAAATTCTCACATTCTTCATAGCAAAATTTCAATTGCGGTTGTTCGACCATGTACTTAGATTAGAATGTCAGAAGCTATCTCACAAAGAGACCCCAAATTTTATAATTAAACCAATCATTTAGTACATCTCTAACAAGTAAATTTGGCATCCCTCAAGGTACGGTCCTCGGACCATTATTATTTCTAATATATGTGAAGGACGTTTTCCAACGGGAAATTAATCTCTTATGCTGATGATACTGCATTGTTAATAAGAGTTCAAACATGGGAACTAGTTGACAAGTACTAATTAACAAACTAGTTAACAAATGAAGATATTAATATCTTAAAATCATGGGTTTGATAATAACATTAATAACCTACTGACTTCCACTGAAAATCAATAATACTAATTTTGGTTGTCTGACTACCTAACTCTGGCTCAACGAATTCTACAACTCATTTTCAAAATTGAAACTGATTGTAATAAGGCGATAAAGTACACCTACCCATAATTAAAAATTTTAAACAGAAAATTATTTTAATTGCCATTTTCAAAAATGAAACTGATTTGTCGAGAATTGGAGCTAACTGTGATTTTTCAGGGGTCTGCCGTTAGCACCAATAAAAAGTTCTAAGTGTAATTCCAGAAGGAAGACGTCCAGGCAATAAATCCACCTTTAAATACGACCATGAATATGCATAAATTTGAATAATTGAATAGGCAATATTGTAATGTTTTGCTCCACTTAATTGGACACAGATTAATGTCGTCTTCTCATTAACGACTTTGAATCAATTCAATGTTTTTTCTTCACCTGTGGTAGCGATTTGTCTTTGGGACCTGTTACAGGTCCGATAAACCGCACAGTGGTAAAGGTGGACAAATTGCTACAAGTTACTTGTTCCGATGTTTGATTTATGTCTTCTCCGTAAGACCGGCAGCACATTGCGTGGGAATTCGAGCTATCGGACATTACATTAGACAGAAGCGAGTTGAGCTCACACACCACCAAAGTCACTCAACCTACATACTACTTTTTCTTGCATGCGACCAACAAATTGATTTTATTTCATATTTAAAAACTGCAGTCGTGTCACGCTTGTTTTAACCACTAATTTTATGCAGAAAAATGTTAAATTAGAATAATATGATATTTAAACTATATAATTAAATTTATAATCTATTTAAAATATTAACGCCTTTTGGCTTTTATATAATATAACATAGTGTATAGCAACAACATGAAAAATAAAGCTATATTGAGTTTGTAAAACAGAAAGAAATAGTTGAGAAAGACATATGTAGATATTTACATAACAAAACGAAAATAAATGCAACGATATATAAATATTACAATATTGTAACAATGAAAAAATACATTTGTATATAATACAAGCAAATAACTTATCTTAAAGAGGATAAATGATTTATTATTTCATACTTATATTTTATCAGCGACACATTCCATAAATCTATGCGCGAAAACATATTACCTAAGTTTTGTATTCTGTGAAGTGGTATATTGAAATGGGACATGGTCGTAGTATTGCCACAATAAAACGGTAGTACTGACCTTTTGTTTCTGGCTGGCACATTAAAATTTATGAGCGCTAAGACTTATATGAATATTTGGAACAATCGGAACGGACATGCAACTAAAGGGAGGTGAGCTCACACACCACCCAAGTCACTCAAAATAGGGACTTCTTCTTGCATGTGACTAATCAACGTACGTCAATGGACTAATCAGCTGGTTTTATTTAATGTTTGTAAAAAGTATTTAATATTGTGGCTTGCTACAATTAGCTACAAAATGTGACGTTTTAACCACTAAATTTATATATCCTATTATTATTATAAAGGCGAAAGTTTGTTTGGATGTATGTTTGTTATTCTTTTATGCAAAAAATGATTTCACTAATAGAAATCTACATTATTTGTGAGTACTATAGGCTGTATACATTGGTAAGCTCTGGCGTTATGAAATTATTTATTAGACGTTTACGTCTAAGTAATTGTTTGACGTGCGCTGTCATGTCGTTATTTGTTTAGGTTACTATGGAGATCCCTTTGATAGAAATTCAAATATGCATAAAATACTAATCTTATAAATGTCTATAGTCATATTATAAATGCGAAACTGCGCGTGTTTGATTGTTACGTTTTAATAGATAGCACGCGAGCTGTTTGAAAAATGAATAATTATGTTGGGGGAGGGGGAGTGGGGATAGGGAAAGTGGAGGAGGCGGAGTGGGAACCCCCTAATACTAAACGAGCGAAGCCGGGGGCAAAAGAATAAAATAATGAATTACAATATGGTATTTGAATGACGGAACGAATATTCGACTAAAGCGACTGAGGTCACACACCACCCAAGTCACTCAAAGAAGGTACTTCTTACATGCGACTCATAATTTGGTTTTGATTCATGTTTGCAATAAAGAGTTATATTGCGGCTTGCTATAATTAGATTAAATTAAACAAAATGCGATGCTTTAACCAATAAAATTACGCAATAAAATGTTGAATTAAAATACGATTTTTTTTTATTATTTAATTTCATAATATAATCTATACGTACACTTGAGAGATAAACCAATCTGCGCCCGAATAAAGCTCAATTTTTCTTTACTTCTGAAAAAATTGATAAACCATTTTGAAATATGCTTCGAAATTTTTCTTGAACTCATTGGTCTGTCTATGGCCTAGGGGTCTAAGCCACCAAGTCACGTGCAAACTGGCGATATCGGTTTTCTTCTCAAGAGCCGTAAAAACGACCCGTTCCACACGTTGAAGTGTGGGCTTTATTAATGCTTTCTCAAGTTTTCTTCTTATATAAAACCCTTCGTTTATTATTATTATTCTATAATATAAAAATGAATCGCTAAATGTGTTGGTAAGCGCAAATCTTGAGATCAGCTGAACCGATTTCGCTAATTCTTTTTTTAGAATATTCCTTGAAGTACGAGGATGGTTCTTACGGAGAGAAAAATTAAGAAAATTGGGCAGAAAATTGGATAATTTCAGAAAACATGAGCACGTTTGACAGTTCGCGTGTTTGAGAATGACATTTTGCAAAACATAGATTGTTCAATCAGGATTCTATTTTTGAAAATCATTAATAAATTTATTTAAAGTACTCCCCTAATAGTCTGAATCGAATCAAGAATTTTAGATATTTTAAATAGGTACCTATGTTAGGTACCAAATTTAATATACATGAGAAATGGAAATTTGATTAAAAATTGTAAAAGGTGGCACGCGGGCTATTTAAAAACTGAATGTACTGGGATTGAATATATGGAACGCGGGAGGAGGGTTGGCGGGACGAGGGAGCGGGAAAGGGAAGACTGAAGGCGGGGAAGGTGGAAGGGGAAAGCGGGAGGGGAAGGGGACGTCTGAGGGGAGAGGGGGGTTCGTGGGACGGGGGAAGGGAGGGAGTGGAGTGGGGAGAGGGAAGGTGGAGGTGACGGAGTGGGAACGCGAGAGGGTAAGAGGACGCAGGAGAAGAAGGGGAGGCGGAAGAAGAACGGGAAAAACGGGAAAGGACACTCAGGAAGAAACCATTTCTTTATTAAATGGTATAGCAACGCATGCCGGGACCAGCTAGTTTATTATAAAATAATAATTACGTATATACAAGACGAATTTAATAAGATTTAAAGTAAAGCATGTCAATTGCATCTTGCACAATCAGTGCTGATAATAAATGAGTC
Organism: Limnephilus marmoratus; assembly: GCA_917880885.1. Classification (NCBI taxonomy): domain Eukaryota; kingdom Metazoa; phylum Arthropoda; class Insecta; order Trichoptera; family Limnephilidae; genus Limnephilus; species Limnephilus marmoratus. The sequence goes on along the minus strand of OU862931.1, from coordinate 16,232,530 downwards.
GGTCAAAATGCGCATTTATATGCAAAGGTCAATATCAATAACACCGACTGAATTCTTCGAGGGAGTAGGTTGTGTACCACATTTCACTAAGTGCCCTTCGACTGGCGCCGAAGCCCACGCTTTGGTTTGCTCCAGTCATCCGGAGTCCGGACCAATAATTAAATAAGTGTGCTACAGACCTAAGCGAATTAATAGACTGGTTTAACATATTATTAAAATAAAATACATAAATTGTAACAATTACTTATAAGGAAAGAGGCTTAATTTTATTTATAGTTAAAAATGCGTTAATGGTGCACTTTTTAACGATTACAAACTGTGATTTGTAAATATGTTCTTTATGAACATGTGTTTTAAGCGTCGAAGACACAGGGCGAGTTTACAAGCTACTATCTACTAAGTTTAAAAGCGGGTAAATCGGCGAGTGAGATTGTCATGATGACACACAAAACTGTCCACTCGCTCAGAAGCGTAGGAAACTGAGGTTGCTGCTAGCGCTAGTAACAAGAATAACGACGCCTGCGTGAACTAATTCTTCAGATGTTTGACAGTCGAAATCAGCTGTTTATCGGAAGCCATGTTGGAAACATAAATAAACCAATCACGAGCAAGCGTGTAGGCGAGTAAAGTTGAGGACCTTTTTTTTCATAGATTGTCAACAATCTGCTAGTTTACTAACAGGTAGTGAATTTCCCAGATAGTAGCTTTTAAACTCGCCCTGTCTGTGTCATCGACGCTGTAAGTGCCAAACGTAAATTAAACGTAACATAATTATAAATCTGATCGTTTGTATTTGGCGGTAATTTAATTATTTTAAGGAAATACTCTTTGCAAGTTGTGCTGTAAAATGTTAAGATGAATTGTTTGTTTGAGTCCTTAAGTAACCAATATGAATAAACAGTTTCGTAATTTTTAATACCTCAACGACAACAACGCCGAGGGATCGAATCCCGGAGTGGGCAAATAAATTATATTTGATTATATTGTGTAATTCAAATTTTTTTTTTAAATAATATGTAGTATATTTGCGGCAAGTGACACTCTCAGTATCGCCCTGGTGTAAGACCACCATTCTGAATTAAAACTTGCTTGAAATGGCTTTAGCCGTGTTTTGTTACCAGATCTGAATAGCCAGGTACTTCCCCTTCCTCTTATCCATCTCCTTCCCCTCACCACTACCTTCAACCTCACAACATACCCCAATTGGAGATGCCATAGTCTCACTAGCTCCAGACCAAATAAAACCGATCTTGAGCTTCGTGTGGTGGAAATCTCTTTTTACACCAAGAAAGACTGAGAGCATACGACGGACCTATCAGCGTACGCCTATAATAATATGTAGGTGGCGTGCGTGTCCTATCACCTGTGATGTGTTCTCTCTACGAACACGACATGTTCCGATGTATACACCATAGTACAATGCGTAGCAATCACATGCGTCACGAACTCTGCGTTATTTGTAGTTCGATTGTGTCCCAGAAACAGGGTTACCAGACGGGTTTTTTTTTATATTAGCTCCACAACGGAGGCAAATAATTTTTCAATTTCCCTCAGGGCCTATGTCATCTTTGGGGATGCTGTGTGGAGGGTTTTTTTTTAAGGAAAGGAAGGAGAAGGAATTCTAGAAAGGAAAAAGATAAGAGGGGTGGGTAGTAATTTGGAAGTCAATAGAGTGACGGGCTTATGAATCCATCCATTCCACTGCGGTGCAGGGCGATGCGATGGGTCGAGAGCAGTGGCGGCTCGTGACTTTTGGGTGTGTTAGAGTGCTGGTATTAGAAAAAATGGCATTATTGATGTTGCTGTAGCCGAAAAAAAAAATTTTTTTTTAATTAATTTTTTTCATATGAAATATTTCAGTTTGGCCGTGTGCCGAAATTTGTCTGAAATTTATTCATACAAAACATCGATTTTTTGAAAAAAAATTTTTTTTGCCTACGGCAACATCCATAATGCCATTTTTTTAATATTAGCACCCAAAAGTCACGAGCCACCACTGGTCGAGAGTCCGGCTAGACAGGTCTAGGTTAGGCCTACCTCAACCAATCTCTCCCGATCCAGCCCTATCTAACCTCGCCCTGTGAAACCAGGCACCCTTGCTAAGTCACCAAAACATAGGTGTTGGTTATCCAATAAATGTGTTATGAAGCAATTCTTAAAAATGTATTATTCCGTCAAGTACTTTAAAAAAATGATAATGTTGGCGACACTCTCAGGATTTTTGGTGTCTAGGCGAGGCGCGAGAGGGCGTTGTTCCGGTTCCGCACACTTTGATTTCGAAGCGACAAGAGCGGCCCGCTTTGGAATCGACGAGTCACACATTGCGAGTAAAATGAGCTAATTGTACGAAAAAGAATTTAAGAAAGTATACGCGGGCGACAATGGATTTTTAGTGAATTCTTATTAATGGTTTTCAAAGAAAAACCCTCAAAAATCGCGAGTGAGATCGTGTTTAATCGAGTCGGGAATAATTCGGCGGCATGTTATTGTGGCCGGGGCTCACAAAGAGTAATCGGGAGTGAGCAGAGCCATCCTGTCGGTAACAAGTAGTGTACGCTGGCAATAATCATTTTCCCGCGGCCGACAATCCCGTGGTGCTCGCCATTTTTGGAGAACTCGCGCCATTGTTATAATGATATGGTATTTTTGTTTCATATCATAGTGTTTCCATACAAACGAAGTATTGAAAATCTGTAAGGCGCAGATGCCAATCAAATACTTCATCTCCGGTTCCCGGTGCGGAGGTACCCATACCCGCCTCCCAACTAATTATAAAAGTACATAAAATTTTTCCATTTTTAAATAAATTATCTTCCTTTTTTTTTACATGAGCTCCACACAGGAGGCCCTGAGGAAAATAATTTCCCTCAGGGTCTATGTCATCTTTGGGGATGCTGTGTGGAGGGGTTTTGGGGGAAAGGAAGGAGAGGAGAGTTCTGGGAAGGAAAGGGGTTTAAGGGGTGGGTAGGAATCTGGGGTTCAGTGTGTCCTGGTCATCTGCCTCCAGTACCTAGACAAACCTCACCCCATTAACCCGGGCACCCCTGCTAAATCACCAAACATAGCGAACCACTTGGGGTGACCTATGGCAGAGGTGTTGGTTATCCAATAAAGGTTCCCGGGGCGGCGGTACCCAATCTGGCCTCCCAAATTGCATTTTATTTCAAATCAAAGATTCTCCTCTTTTTTTGGTTTTTTTCGATCTGGTGACCCTACCCAGCTTGGAGCCAAGACAACTCTCTAAATATTTATGTTTGTGCAAGAGAGGTCAAAGTGTGTCCCAAGCAGTAGACAAGGGAACACGTAGCGAGTTGTATCGGATTATAAAATTATGTTTGTGAACAATGAAACACGCGCCTTGCGTTACAGGTGGTTATAACCTACTTAGTTTGCAACGTAATTCTGAGAAAAAAAACACAAACAATTCCATGGATACGGGACCAGACCTCGCTGGTTCAAAACCGATAAATTTACATGGCCTTTTTTCAGAATTTAATCAAAATTACAATACAGTAATCCATTTTTTTTATTTATTAAATGTAAACATAGGAAGGTACTCGTAGTATGTCATAATTTTTGTATTCAAATTATGTCCTCTGCGTGCAAACTGTATCTAAATTTCTCTAAATCAACAATAATAAAGTGTTAATCTCAAGAGACCCCCCAGGTAAGTATGATCCTGTATTTTTTCTGCCTGCACAGATTATAAATAAAACAATATAGTACAATAATTGTAACTGTTAGATTGTCTAGATTTTTGCGAGAAAAAACATAGCAAAAAAGTGTTAGCACAAATTTTTAAATGTTTTACGATCATTTAAAAAAAACTTAGTTTGCCATATTATACAATAAAATCATAAGCGAAAAGGGTTCGTAAGTAGGAATATTTGAGCTTTTTTGAGGCCAGGTTTTATAGGCCTGTTATTTTATTTTTTCTGCGCTCATAAAAATACTTGAAAAAAAAAAACGATTATTTCAAAGGACAATATACGTTCTACACACAGTATTTAATTAAAGTATCTAAAATATTTATTAGTGATACAATTTTCAAACCAAAAACTCACGATTTTGTATTACTTGGTACTTCGCAGAGATTAGCGTTAGGGAAAGTACCCATACTACGTGACCGGTTCAAGGGGGGGGGTCTTCAAAATACCACGCTTGGTACAAATTAGCGGCGAGGGGCTTAGGTTTTTAGCCACCAGGGGGGGGTTAAAAATTGCAAAAAGTTGGTCACGTAGTATGGGTACGTTCCCTTATATATAATATTTATACATTATGTATAAAGACGGTTTATAACGCAAATAAAACAATTAATAGGAAAGAGTGAGAGGTTTCAACCAATCTACCGATGCGCTCATAGGCAATAGAAATGGAGGTAGATATGGCACGAAAGCGTGTCGTATGTCGCCGAGCTACGACCAAACTGTACTGACTATCAACTGATTACGCGTAGATGCGAGTTGCGGCAGTATCATGGGTGAAAGATGCAGGTGACACTTTGGTGCGCGAGGTTTCACACTAATAATGGTTCATGACCATTTCCCATGTCATTATCTATGGTTGTTATCTATCTTTCTGTAGCATACCTCATTAGCGAAAGACTGAGAGGTTACAACCGAACTATCTGCGGCATGCCTAACAATCCTGAAGAATACACCAGTCGCGCGTCGGAAACGGCATTAGTTGAGTTGGTTGGTTGACAGAGTGCAGAGAGCAAGCAGCAGACAGGTCGGAGCAGTGAGCAGTCCTGAAATAGAGGGCGGCAGCCTAGACAGGGCGGGGGCGGGCGGCGGGCTCGGGAGACACTTGGGCGGCCGCCTACGAACACTGAACAGCCATACACGCTAGTATTGGTATTGACTTCGATCTCTTACAGAGCGACACTATTCATAAAATCTATATATATAATGTAGGTACCTACCTAAAGCGTTTGATAGCAAAATCCCATTGAAATAATACATTTCTTGATTAATACTGTGGGTACGACATGTCCTAGCCTAAACGCTGATATTGAACTATTTTTAAATTATATATTTTGATAATCATTGAAAAATATGAAAACATTGAAAATACCTACACACAGTTTTCCATTGAGCTTTATTGTATAATGTGGAAAATATAACCCTGCAAAATTTTATTAAAAATAGCATATTTTTTTATGTAATTCCTTGTGTGGTCGACGCGCAAAACAATTTCAACCCCAGCAATGGAGATTATTACGACCGCCCCTCCCAAACATCAAAGTTATCATATCAGAATACCTGTAATACACAAATTGTCTTCATCTAAAATTATTTCCATTCTTTTTTAAAAATCAATCTTTCTCAAGTTATTTTTTTGTTCCATTATGTTTTATATTTTTGTTCCAATCAAATTCCTGATCAAATTTCAGTTTCTCGCGAATTATTATCATTTTTGTTCTACTAAAGCGCTTTTGGTTACTTATACACATTTGCTATTGGGTTTCAGCTATCAACGGAATGCCTTCTCATAACATATTCCAAGTCACAGAGTTTAGATTCAGCTCATTTCAAAGTATGTTCTCCATGACTTGGTGTGCACGCATCACGCATGGCACCAAGGGGGGAATGATCAGACCATTAGACCGATGGAAAATTTCACGGTGATGGCGTGAAAACGAAGAGGCAGAGCAATGAACCGATTTCCCTTGTTCTAGAAAGTGAAAATGCATTTTTCAATCGCTTATCGTTACAAAATCACTGAACAAAAATGATCGATGATGTTATCGAAGCGCGGATTAAGTAGAAGATATAAAAGAAACATGAACATAATCAAGAAAATATGAACACTATTTTTCGCTAAATTCGAATAAGATTTCTCTGCATCATTTAGGATGTTGTGAAGAGCGTTTTTTTACGATAGGAAGGTGTAAACATGGACGATCTTGAAGAGACTAACGTTGTAGAAGGGACGAACACACAAAAGCACCGATAGGAAGGTGTAAACATGGACGATCTTGAAGAGACTAACGTTGTAGAAAGGACGAACACATAAAAACACCGAAGACCTTGAAGAGACTAACGTTGTAGAAAGGACGAACACTTAAAAGCACCGAAAGTAAGGTGTAAACACCGAAGATCTTGAAGAGACTAACCATGTAGAAAGGACGAACACACAAAAGCACCGAAAGTAAGATGTAAACACGGGAGATCTTGAAGAGACTAACGTTGTAAAAAGGACGAATACATAAAAGCACCGAAAGTAAGGTGTAAACACGGAAGATCTTGAAAAGACTAACGTTGTAGAAAGGACGAACACATAAAAGCATCGAAAGTAAGGTGTAAACACGGAAGATCTTGAAGAGATTGACGTTGTAGAAAGGACGAACACACAAAAGCAGGCAGGTCAATCCATAGTTGGGCTTATGTTAGCCATTTACAAATGTTGAACACGCTTTACAGTATCTACCGGCTGTAAACCGATGCCCAACAAATCAAAATAATACCAAGTTTAAATTAATTTTGGTGGATTCCATTCGGTTTTCTTTGCGTTGCATTATAAATCTAATATCAATGCAGAATGCAGGTATACAATTTCTGCCGAGTCAGGTTAAGCTTTTTTAGTAGAAAGCAAGAAACAGTGGAACGGTGTGAACATCACATTAGGGCAGAGTTTCCCAAACTGTGTTCCGCGGAACCCTAGGGTTCCGCCGAACCTGTACAGGGGTTCCGCGACAATTTGTCGGAAGAATTTAATTTATTATATTATACACATATTCATATTTCAACAATGCTGATATTATTCTCATTTAAATGAATTCTGGGCGAGTTTGTCAGAAGAGTACTCCAATTTATCAAAACAAGCTATTGTTGTTATACTTCCGTTTTCTACGAGCTATTTATTCGAAGCGGGATTTTCTAATTATGCTGCAACCAAGTCAAAGTGCATGAACAGGTTCGAGAGGCCACACCAGATATTAGAATACAACTTACCAATATTGTGCCTGATATCAAGAAGGTATGCAATTCAAGGACTCAAAATCATCAAAGTCATTAATTAGGTGTTTTGTTTATCAAATTTTTTGTTGTTGTTTATAATAATTTTTTGTTTATGTTCCAATTTTTTGTTGCTTATATTCAATTTTTTTGTTATTTATATTCCATTTTTAATTTTTTATATTTCATTTTTGTTTTTGTTTATTTTCCATTTTTTGTTTATATCCATTTTATGTTATAAATTATTATTATTAGGAATTACCCAATCTAATAAATGTGCCAAGTGTTCCGTTAAAATTTACGGGTTTGTAAAGTGTTCCATTGCAGAAAAAGTTTGGGAAACCCTGCATTAGGGAATGACACCGTGTCACCAAAGTCTTAAAATTTTTCAACCTCGTGATTATATACCACGATGAGATGATTTACAGCAGAGGTTTAAATTTACCTTTGGGCCTCCTGCGTGGAGTTGATCAAAATATAAAATAAATTAGGAGAGACAAGTGATTTACAACGCATTAAAATAAGATGCGTGGTAAAAAACAAGAACATAAAACCGCAATGTTAGACAATGAGAAGGAATGCGCGAGGGTGGACAGATTTACGACCCAAACAACGCGCATTGCGCATGCCGTGTGTGTTGCATGACAGGAGGAAAAACTATGTGAAATATGCGGAAATGCGGACAAAGAAATGTCGCTTTCTATATAGCTGATATACAATACAGCCACCATGGCGACAATAAAAGGCCACGTGGACGTGAAATGTCAAAATGGGCATTAGCGATGAGTTTGTGTGGCAGGTAAACAAAATGATATTTCGTGGAATGCGCAGAAAATTGCTCTCATAAAAAATGACAAAATTATTGAAACTTTATGGCAATGAAACATATTGGATTTTGACATATTATTTAGTTTTTTGGGTGTGTTATTCAGTGCTACACGTTAAGATGGCGAAAAAGGAGGGCGCTGTCGTCAGTGACATTACGATGGTAGGTATGGTTGCCAGATTAAAATATAAAGATATAGCGTTAGTTCATGTTTGCGCCACCGCCAACTTTTACGAGATAATTATTTGTGTTGATGTTTCCATAGTAACACGATACAGAGTATCTAAAAATGGTTTTAATAGGCAGCGACCAAGGTTCCTAGAATGGGAAATTTACATTAAGTACTATTTAGGAAAATTTTTAAAAAAAGATAGTTTTTTGGGACAAAAGACAGAGTGTCTATGGATTCTTATACGAATGTTATGCGCCTGTAGAGGGTACTTTTAATAAAACATTAAGAATATTTATTATATTTATTGTTAGATTATGGCCCTACTAAGACATTTTAAGACCCGGTAGTAAAGGCTCAAAAAGAAGAAGGGGAGGTATGTAATTGTAATTACGAATATTAGAGGGGGCGCGCTAATTTTAAAAACTATATTATTTTAGCGAAAATTATGAAAATGTTTAATAAAATACGACTTCTTTAAAATAGAGCAAACATCTTGTGGGAAATGTCTTAAAGAGCATTTAATGAAACACTGTGAATTTTTTCATACAAAACTTGTCAAATAACAGAAAGAAACGTGTTTATAATAATTTTGGGAGCATAGCTTGGCGATTTTTTTCTGTCGAGGGAATTCATATAATTACCATTTCGGCGTGGCAAATGTATAGATATTATCTTCAAAAATAACATATATTTTATTTCGAAATTTAAAAATTTAACAATTATTATAAGCAATAATTGTCAGCCTGAAACACTCATTTACATTGAAAAATCTTCCGAAAAAAAAATGATACTGGCCGCCAACGGGACTTGAACCCGTGTCCTTCTGATTGCCGGTCGGATGCTCTGACCACTGAGCTATGGCGGCTTATCAAATACCCGCCAAATAATTCAATATATACTAGTGTTTCATTCAACAATTACTGCTTATTATATTTTTTCCACCTGAAAATAACCAACTTTATTTTTGCGAGAGAGACATTGTTAGTGTTAAATTCCTCGCTAGGTGGCGTCGAGACAGTGGTCAGAGCATCCGACCGGCAATCAGAAGGACACGGGTTCAAGTCCCGTTGGCGGCAAGTATCTTTTCTCGGAAGATTTTTCAACGTAAACGAGTGTTTCAGGCTGACAATTATTACTTATAATAATTGTTACCCTTTGTGCTATGCATAAAAATCTTGTCTAAACGTTAGTTTATAAATTTAAAAAAAAATAATAAAAATTTAAAGTGTTCAAGAGAAATATTTTATTAGACGGTAGAAATTAGGAATGCCGCGGTTTAATGTGCGGTGCGGTACCATAAAAATTGATACAATAAGAAATTGTCGTATAATAGTAATTTATCATCGTTCAGTCAGATAAGGAAATATTGGTCACCTTCGTTTGTCGGGAGTTCACTCACATGTAGTAAATTTGTTTACGACTGTTTTTATATGATGTGATAAGATTACTACAAACAATCTACTACTATGTAATCTTGTAAACAAATTCTTAGGGGATTTAGTAACCTAAAACAAATACCGTACAAGGGAGGAGATGGAAAGAGGGAGGTATTTTTCTAGTGTATAACAAATTTTTGTAAAATAAAAGTTATTATAATATATTTATTTGTAAAATGTAGATGGTGCATTAAATCGTAAACCGTCCATACTCGAATGCCTCTGTGAATAACCCAAGCTAAGCTATTCTAGGATCGCATTCATCCTATCTCCACCGGCGAGTATTTAACCTTTGGAGAGATCGCTTGCCCCAAACACGTTGCTGAAAGGTGATACAATCTCAATTTGGATTATTTACATATTTCTACATCCAGAGATGTACAATACAAGCCCAAGTATGCGGGGTACAAAAGTGTGAGGAGATCTTGGATAACTGGTTACACAACGACAGAATCAAAACAAAAGACTTAATGGAATTTGAATTTCGATTTTTTAACATATTTCTCTATCCAGAGAGATACAATGCAAGTCCAAATATGCGTGGTACAAAGTGCGGAGATTTTGTACAAAATGGAATTATTTACATATTTCTCTATCCAGAGATATATAATGCAAGTCTAAATATGCGTGGTACAAAGTGACGAGATTTTGGAATACGGCACTACGACAGAATCAAAACAAAAGACACGTCATGTAATTTGAATTTGGAACTATTTATACATTTCTCCATCCAGAAAGATACAATGCAAGTCCAAGTGTGGTACAAAATGCCCAGATTTTGGAATACGAATTACTTCGACAGAATCGAAACAAGACACGCCATGGAATATGAATTTGGAACTATTTACACATTTCTCTATCCAGAGAGATACAATGCAAATCTAAGTATGATACAAAGTGTGGAGATTTTTGGAATACGGCACTACGACAAAATCAAAACAAAGAAACGTAATGAATTTGAATTTGGAACTATTTACAAAGTGCGCAGATTTTGGATTACTTCGACAGAATCAAAACAAAAGACGAGTCATGGCATTTGAATTTTGAACTACTTACATATTTCTACATCCAGAGAGATACAATGCAAGTCCAAGTATGCGTGGTACAAAGTGCGGAGATTTTGGATTACGGATTATTTCGACAATATCAAGACAGTATCAAGAATTTGAATTTGGAATCATTTACATACCTATTACACGTGTCTACAGAGATATAATTGAAGCTCAGGTATGCTGGGTACAAAGTGTGGAGATTTAGGATTACTCCAACAGTAGGTATCAAAACAATGTGTAGGTACCTACCTAAATAACAGACTTGAAAAACATTCAACTCGAGCCGCATTCCAATGATAATGATAATTTTAGGAGTGATATTGAAATTACCTACTTTTTATTTATGAATGGCAGAGCTGCTGTTCGCTATAAATTTTATTTCTTCGATAATATTTACGAGATTAAAATTCACGTATGTACATTATTTTTTTTCTCTATTTAGAGAACGATCGTGATATTATTTTGAAATTTCTAAATCACTTACATTGTGGAAGAAACGTGAACTCATTGGCTCTGGGATACAGGTGTTACAGAAGGAATAGTAAGCTTTTTGAAACATAGTACTTTTACAACTTGTTTCTGGGTGAAGGTCTCATATTATAGCATCGCCCTACCGAAAGACTTCCATTCAGAATTGAAACGTTACTCGAAATGGGTTTAGCTATGTTTAGTGATTAGTTCAGTAGTTCCCAACCACCCTCTGTCACCGCTTCCTTTAGTCTCACAAACTAAGCTTCCCCGCAGGGGTAGGCAGAGAGGACGGACCGCCATACAACTCGATCTTGACACACACTCCTTGCCTCGTTCACATTCATGCATCGTCTCATACATGCTCTTCTATTATTCCGACTCTTGACATGACCCGACCCAAGTATCTGATTCACTTGGTCGTGCCATGTCTTCCTCGGGCGTCCCCGACTTCTTCTACCATTCACATTTGCGTCATAAATCATTCCTTTCCTCGTTCATTCGCTCTACATGCCCAAACCATCTGGGCGTCCCTTTCTTAGACTAAAATTCCCCAAATTATGGCGTAGCTAGGGGCGGGGGCTGCTAGACCCTGGTGACACCGATGGGGGGTGACACCCGACCGAGTGTCACCCCCTCCAAGAACACAATCTGAAGCTCTATGACTCTCCGTGGAGTGGCCCGAAACGGGAGAATTTTGTGTCTAACTTCTTAAATTATTTTTTAAGAAGTCGAAATTTGCAACGAAATTTGAAAATGAGATGGGGGTGACACCCCCTTATCTTTTATTCGATTGCAAGTAATGGGATACTGAAAGTGGGAAGGTACCTAAAATAACATTTATTAAATCAGATACGATTCTTCTCTACCCATAAATAAGTCCACAGTCTTCCATTCAACGTGTACGCTTATTATTATCTAATAGTGCGGGAACTCCTTAAAAATTCCAATGGCATTTCTAAGATCCACGCATGCGCACGATCGCAGGAAAAAAACCTACTTTCATCCAATCGGAGGAGATTCTATGATGGAGATAGCGATTCCCAACGAATAGTAATACTCCATTGTTCTGGTTGGGTATAAAAAGTTCACGATGGAATTTTAAAAGTTGGCTTTAAGGAAATAACGCCGGAAATTCTCATCGTAAAACTGCAAATATTCTAAACATAATCGTCTTGAATATGAAATACAGAAGAAATGGCCGCTTTATGCAACGGTCACTGCGTATAATTTAATAACAGTTCGGTAGATATTAAGCAAATAAATCTCTTTAAAACATTTTTAAGAGCGTTTAACCAGCCTGCGGCCGAAAATCCACTTTCTTCGAAACTTGTTCTTACGATCATGCAGGGGGGTTACAATGAGAAAGATTAATTATTCTGCGTGCCAGTTTTTTTTAAATTATAACTCAATATCGATTTTATTTCATTCCAAATTTTCGTTAATGTATATCCACATCCAAAAATGTTGAAAGGCGTGATGATAAAACTATTAAAATAATGTAATTTTTGTAATTATTTTTTGATTACAAGTATTTATCATTTTTCGATAATGTCTATGTTAAATAAGAATGTTAAAAAAATCTGAAATACATTAGTTTGTAAGTGCGCAAATAAATACACAAACGGACCAATTTTCGTCAAGAAACACAAGTGCGTATTTTTAATGATTTTATTTAAACTAAAATTAAAATTCTAAAACATGCGATACCCAGATAATGTATTGATTTATTTTACTGCATGATTATATGTATGATTTGAAATGGGTGTGGAATAATACAAAATCTTTTTAGAAAATTTAACAAATCTACCAACGACCTATGTAACCTTATTATACTAAAAATAAACATTTTTTCTCAAAATTTAAAATATGCGAATGCTAGATAAAAGAACAATCTATCGAAATCCATTTATAATTGTCTGTGTAATAGAGTCAATACGTCTAAAATCTGATTTAAAAATGACATATTTCTGGTTTTCTCTGGTAATACCCTCTTAAGGCTCACCCGAATTTCTACCGATTTCTTACATTTCACGTCACGTTAAGTTTTAAAGCTCTTAAAAAATATATATGCTATTCTTGAAGTTAATATCTAGACATTCCCCGCGCCGAAACGAAAATTATATAAAATTCCTTCGATAGAAAAAAATCGCAAAGTATGCTCCAAAAATTATCATAAACACGTTTGTTTCATTTTTGTTATTTGTTTTTGGGGTGTTATGCCGTCTGTGCCTTCCGTTTGTTTCAGTTATTTTACAACTTATATGTATAAAAAAATTCACAGTGTTTCTTTAAATGCTGTTTAAGAAAACCCCAGCGAGATTTTTGCTCTATTTTAAACGAGTCGTGTTTTATTAAACATTTTCACAATTTTCGCATCGATTTTGTCGCTTTAAATCCTAGCGCGCTAACATTCATAATTTCATATCAGAAGATGGAGATCTTCTTCTTTTTGAGCCCGGTTGCGGCGCCTTAACGATATTAATATTAATTTCATAAAAAAATAATGGTAGATATTCTCGGTATCCGTGCGTGTTAAAGCCCACCATTCCACCATTTAGAAACAAAGCGTTGCTTGAAATGGCTTTAGCTGTGTTTAGTAACTAGACGTGAAAAGCAAAACACTTCTAAACCTTCCCCTTCTACATCACCTTCATTTCCCCACTATTTTCAGCCTCACAACAGAACAAAACTGGGAATAAAAGTCGCACGCCACTAGCTGTCTCTACTTTTGTGTAGTGTTTACATTTACAAAAAAAAAACAAATTAAATAAGAAATTAGTGTATAAAAAGATAATATGTATTTTAATATAATGAGAACTGAGAGAATAACACATTTTCACACCTTGAGGGTTGAGCTGTCAGAATATAATCAACCTTTAGAATGCGGTGTTCCACGCCGCAACCTTCCCTCGCACTTCCAAGGTTACAAATTTCCAACTACAGTACTGTCAACTGTTACGCGCATTGTCGGCATGTACTCAACCAACCAACTTGTTGACCAATCCGGTGCATGTTATAATGCGCTTACCAAATAATGCAAACCAAAGAGTTATATTATATGGATAAACTATTAAACAAATCGTCACTGTTCAATGACATTTTGATTTTGACTGACTTGCTGATTTAGTACAGTGATTAATTTTTACTTAATACTGACGCTGAAAGCACTGATATTTTATTAACCTAGACATTTTTAGATACGGTAATATTCGTGGTTTGGTTTTGAAGTGAAAACTTCCTTAGCATCGTTGTGATTTGAAACTCGATGAAACGAAAAAGCGACACTAAAAAAAGACAAACACATACATCTAGAGGATTTAGCCTGCGAGAGAATGAGATAGAATAATTAGTCTCCTCTTTTTGCGTTGCCTTAAAACTTAAATTTGGAAACAATAAGTTTTCGATAACTTTTTTTCATGTTAGGTTGACTACCATAAATTTTAATTGTTTTTCAGAATATTATGCATATTTGGACATTGTATTTATTGATCGTGGCGTCAAAGATCAGTCGTAATTACCGTTCACCGTTTATATATTTCAATCAGGACATTAAAAACTAAATCTTCAGAATTATAGGTAGGTACCACTAAACAAAAGAAGGAAAAAAAAACTTTCGTAAGCAAGGCAATTTGACAGAACAAAGCATTTTATAGGCCTATATTAGGCAAACGGAGAGATGTATATATATTTTTTTAAGTTCTGGTTCTACTTGCAGTATTTTATAAAAGAACTAGCAGATCCGGCCACACGTTGCTGTGGCTAACGAAACACAACGCCATTACATTACCCAATCTTCATAAAATCCACACCACCCGCTTGCCAGCTGCCCGCTGCCTGAATTGAATATTTGAATTTATCGGCTTTTCTCTACTATAATAAGCATGTATTATACATATAAACTAATTAACTCGCCACTAATTATACATATAAACATTCAATCACTCTATTGGTGAAAACCGTATGAAAATCCGTTGCGTAGTTTAAAAGATTAACGCGCAAATACATTTTGAGCGACTTCATTTTATACTATGTAATAATGACGATGATGATGATGATCTAGAATAATTAGTATAATATTGAAAATGAACAACTGATTTTGATTTGAAGCAATGCCGTTTTTATAATTATTGTGTAATTCCAATGTTGTAGATTAATATCACCATTACAATGGTTGCATGCAGTAGGTGATATATCATATATTTAATTAGCAATAATTGCGAACAACACAATCAAAAAATCAGATAGTGAGAAAAGTGATTGATTTGGAAAGCACGAATAAGACGATAAGTTATGGGCTATTTTTCTTTTTTTTTCATCTTTTAATCGCTTTTCAAAGAGGTGTTGAGTTGACTTGAATCTGAGTTGGCATGGAACCGATTGAAAAATATTTTTTGGTTCATAGAAAAAAAATATTACCGGACAGCAAAAATGAAATCTTTTTTTTTTACTCCAAATATGTTCAGGAATCGGTGGTAAAAACCTTTGCGTACGTGCTGTTACACCTTGTATAATATAGAGTCCAAAATGCCATCTACATTTTCCTTCCAAATAAATTCAGAAATCGCTGGTAAGTATGTCGGTACGTTCTGATACACCCTTTCATTATGACTCCCAGAAAATGTATAAAAGGGTTCCATGACAATTTCAACACTCTTTTGAAAAATCATAAATAGCCCATAACCTAAAGTAACCTATTTAATTTTTTTATCACAAGAGCAAACACACACAATCAATTACAAGTACCATATATCAAATCAAATTTTGCAAAAAAACATGAATCTTACTTGGCACCATATATATTTAATAAGTTTGTAGCCCAAACAAAGACCTACGTCGCATCTAATAATTTGAATTGGGTTTTCAAAAGATTTTTAAACTGGTTGAATGTCAAAGAAAGAAGAGAGATAAGTAATATTCTTAATATCTAATATTATATTTTTTCTATTTTCTACTCTGTTTTTAAATTCTGATTTTCCTCTTATTTTATTATTATTATTTTTACTATAATATATATTTTTATTTTTTTTTATTTTTACCACTTATTTGTTTTTATGTAATTAGAAATTGTTAGTTACCAGCCTCAGAACAGACTCTTTGTCTAGTGAGGAGGGTAAGGAAAAAAAATCATGTTGTACATAACTAATAATAAATAAACGCCCGGGTTGCCGGCACTGAAACTTGAAACTTGAAACTTGAACTTGAAATGACTTTTCAAAGGAAGTGTTGAAGTTGATGAAAAGAAAGATGGTTCATTAAATTGTAATATTTTTTTAAATAAAAAATAATAAAGAAGAAGTGGTGATCCTTGAGGAATATGGCGGCGGTGCGCAGAGCCAACTGTAAGGTCGTCACTCGGCCATAAGACATTCCGTCACATTTTAGCAGTGCAGTTGCGCAATAAAGAAACTCGGACATGCGCGGCGTAGCAGCGTTTGGACGCCATGTAACGACAAATGTATTTTACGTATCGCCATCGGACCGGCTGCAACCGCAGAACCACATCTGACCAAAGTCAATCAACTCGAAATAAACCAGCTACGTCTGTTAGATACTCTCAGTATCGCCCTGGTGAAAGACCACCATTCAGAATCGTTTGGTTGGAAAATATCTTATTCTCAGGAAATCCATTTGTAAGCAGCAACAAAAACATTTTTAACAATGAGCTCAGGCTTTGGGCAATTTGCACAGCACTTTCTGTCTGGAATTTCTAACTAAATTCAACTATTTTGAGCTTGCAACATGATCTTAATCACGAGATATAGAACTTAGAAATATTGATGTACAGAAAAACATTTTAAAGAGCGCACACCGATGGTTCAAATTGCTTTGAAATAGTTTGGAAAACCCGCCCGCAGTCCCCTCTCATCACGCAATAGTTCTGCAACACAACACCACTACACAAGCAAGAATTTACTCAAATGACTACTATAATTAGATAATGACAGTCGATTCGCCCTTAAATTATTCAAACTGAAATAAATAATAAATTTGTGGAGTTGTGCAAATTTGAATTACCCTTAAATAATTCCAACTTTAATTTAAAAAAGGACAATAATAAATTTGTGCAGTTGAATTCGAATCACCCTTAATCGATTCAAACTTGAATTTAAAAAAAGAACTGCAATAAATTTATGCGGTCCTACAAATTCGAATCATCCTTAAATAATTTAAGCTTGGATTTAAAAATAGAACAATAATATATTTAAGGAATCTTACAAGTTCGAGTCACCTCTGAATTTAAAAAAAAGAACGATAATAAATTTATGGAGTTGTACAAATTCGAGTCACCCTTAAATAATTCAAACTTCAAATTAAAATGGAGTTGAACAAATAGGGATGGGAGCACAATCGAATTTCGAAGGTTTGTTTGCTCTGACTGTCACCCTGAGCCAAACGCAATGCCAATTCGGCCAATTTATACTTTGCCAGTATGGGTAGAGCTCCTTTATTGCATTGTTTACTATTACACGCGTGACCTCCCATTGTGCTGCGCCGAATCGACTACTGCCGATTACCGACTACAGCTTGTTGCAAACTCGACTACCGCCGATGAGCCTCTTGCATGAATTTTCAGCTCCAGGAAAAAAGTTTTTAAATAACATTCAAATAGGTATGTACGTGTCATCAACGTCACTAAAATATCATTTTTTTGTTACTCATGCTCATTACTCATTACAGAAAGATGATTTTTTTTATGACATTATTTTAAAACTGACGGTGAATTAACGAGAGACTACAAAGTACCGCACAAAGAGGAGATCGATTAAACTCTCTCATTCTCTAGCAGGCTAAATCCTACAGATGAAGGTGTTTATCTCTTTCTAGCGTCGCTATTTTTCGTTTCATCGAGTTTCAAATCACAACGGTGCTAAAGAGATTTTCACTTCAAAAATGATTAAATAGAAAATAATAAACAATACATGATTGATAGTTTTGGTTTAATTATATTGTAAGGTTAATTTGATTGTAAAAGTTTCAAGGGTATATAAGCAGAAAATGTCAATACCTCTTAGGGAGGGCATTTTAAGATTTGCAGATATGCCCTAGCAAGGAGTTTTGTGCGTATTTCGATTTGAAATGTTGTATATAAAATAAAGTCTTCGATCTAATATTTCGTTCAGGGCAACAAAATGCAACCCTTTCTAATAGGGAAATTAAATTTATTTATTACATTAGATACATTTATACAGCAAAAATAACATAATAATAATATTTCAAAATAACTATAAATATTAAAAATGTATACAAGTGTTATTATGTCTTGTATGTCTATATTAGTTCCTAGCTAGGCAGATTGCCCATTCTAAGGAACCAAATGCTGGTGAAAAATGCCAAAAATGTATTCTGTAAAAATCAATGTTGTTTTTTTTTTGTAGATTAAATATATACTAAGTTTTTACTAATTGTGCCGTTAATAGTTGTTAACCATGTAAAATTTTTAGTGACATTATTTAATAATTTTTCAGACTCAACCCTAACTAAAGCCAATCAAACATTTAGTTATTATTGAACCGATGCATGTCATTTTGCATGTTTTAATATTTAATTCTGGGGGGATTTTATTATACAATTTCGATCCCAGATATGTATATATGTCTTTTCATACTTTGCCAAATTGCTCCCTGGGACAACGAGATGTTTTCTGGAGTAACTTCTTGTGATATATTATTTATTATCAATTTGATTAGATTTTCTAGATTTTTGTGTACGTGGATAATAACCCTTTTTATGTAGTTTTGAACATCAAGTACATTAAATTTTTTTTGTAGAGCTGATCGCTAGAAAACCTGTAGGGTTTACGCATAATGACTCTAATTACGGATTTCTGGGCCTTTACAAGTGGATCTAAAATTGCTCTACCGGACGCTGTTTAGGGGCCATTCATTTATTACGTAAGACGATTTAGGGGGGAGGGGGGTCGACCATGTCTTATTTTTTCTTACAAGGGGGTGGGAGGGAGTCTCGATAGTTCTTACGTAAGATCACAAAAATGCGCAAAGTTAAAAGTATACTTTGCAAAAGCGCGGGCAACCACGTGAGTGCTGAGGTTCGCAGGGATGCGTATAGGTAAACGATTGCCATTTCCACGGCAACGGACCCGCGCAAACAAACATTAAAACGAACCAAACGTGTATTCATTTTTCCTTTAGATCTAACGTAAATAATATTAATATTTGGCTGATTTATAAAGCGCCGTTTTCGTGAAAAATCACATCAAGGGCGCTGAGGAATGAACGTAATAAATATTAAACAGGAGGGAAGGAGGTCGAAAACTAGCAAAATTCGTCTTACGTAATAAATGAATGGCCCCTTAGTGGTCTGTTTTGACGTGGAACCCCAAAAATCAATTACGATAACATGCAACTGGCTCATTGGCGACGGACCTCTGGCCGGTGGCACTATGACATAAGAGCCGAGGAATTCACAATATCACAATCGACTATTATTATTATTCTTATTATTGCTTTACTGCGATGTGATTCATTTGTTGAGGATAAATTGGCGTGTTTTTTGCCCGCCGGACGACATTCCTCAGCGTTTTCCAAAGGTTTTTTTTGTTATTCAGTCAGTCCTGGCAGAGATGATTTGTGGGTTCTGCTTTTTGTTGGCTTTGTTGGTACACGGTGTATTATCCGTTTTCATAACTTATCACGCACGTATATTATTAATAAAAGAAAGAATTTTCTTGAACACAATAGAATAGGTAAATAGTGGTAACTATTTAAACGAGCAGTATTGTTTGGTCACCAAACTTGTTTGCTTATCAAATGGATTTTTCAATATGGAAGTTGCGAGTTGGAATATGCGAGCTGGAAGTTGCTGCGTTGACCTATTTTCAATTTGGGAGACGGTGTGGGTACTCCGCCCCGGGAACCATTTATTAGATAACCGACACCTCTGCCATAGGTCAACCCAAGTGGTTCGCCTAAATAGGGCGAATCACTTAGGTTGACCTATGAGGTGCGGTGACCTATGTTGACCTTGGAGGTGGGGTGACCTATAAGGTAAGTAGTACACCTACGAGTGAATTAGCAGGGGTGCCCGGGTTCATGAGGTAAAATTTGTCTAGGTCTTGGCGGCGTATGTTTTTGTTCACCTAGTGCGTGGCAGGCTTGATCGAGAGACTAGTTGAGGGAGGCCTTTTGACCTATCTAGAGTATCTAGACGGACTCTGTCGGCCCGTCACCTTGCATTGCAGTTGGAAGGATGAATTCACTCTTTAGACACACTGACCCCAGATTCCTAACCACCGTTCATACCGTATTCCTTTCCAGATATACCTCTCCTCCATTTCCTTGAAAAGACCCTCCACACAGCATCCTCTAAGATGACACAGCCAGGAGGGAAATTATTTTCCTCGGGGCCTCCTGTGTGGAGTTTATGTAAAAAAAAAATAACCAGCTAAAACAACTGAGTCCACCGTTCGAGAGTTTTTTTTAGTGAAAACAAGAAACAGGTTTATAAGAAACAGGTATATAGTTAAGATAAAAAATACAAGAGATAAGATAACTAAAATTATGTCGCTGGTAGCTCCGTCACAACCCTTCCCTCTCTCATAAAAGACTAATGTTACAATGCGAAAGGTTACAAATTACTACAAAGCTCTCAGTGGCTAAAATAATAGAAATAGTTGTCCATTAGTCACTAGAAAATAATCGATAATTTATTCGAATTGGAAACAACAAATTGTTTGTAGGTAAATAACGCGAAATCTGCTCGAATTTCCGTTTATTTGGCTTACTTTCATTTCGATCAAATGATCCGAATCAAGGAAATAATATAGGTTTTTTTAATATGAATACTTCACAAGAGTCTCAGCTGGTCCCGTCTGGAGCCAGTGAGACTATGGCATCCCCAATTGGGGCATGTTTTGAGGTTGGAGGGGAGGCGTCTACTAATATCTACAGGAATTACAAAAACTAAAAAAAATCGAACTAATATCTATGCAAACCAAAGTGTTGACGAATATCTACAGCTCAAACTGCTCCACATATTGTATCTCCACATATTGTAGCTCCACATATTGTATCTGTATTTCCCGCTAAGCACTTGCATACTGCTTGCTAACAACGTATGCAGGGACATTGGAGGTCTAGTTTCATTTTCAAATATAGAGTCGTTTTTACCAAAAAAATTAGAGTCCTTGCAAGAGCCTTGAAGGGGTAACCATCTGTTACCTATACCAGGGCGGGTAAGTGGTGGGTCCTCCAAAAGCTCAAACTGCTGACTAATATCTATGAGAACCAAAGTGTTGACGAATATCTACAGCACTGGCAGAGGTTGAATTTGCAATTATGTATAGCATATTAAAATAACGTAATATTGCGTATGCAGTTTAAAAAACTTAATTTAAGTAAGTATGTATGTAAAAATCCCTAATATCGGACTATTGGGCACAGTCCAACCTACGCTCTGTAGATATTAGTTCAACCTACGGCCTGTGGATATTAGTCAACACTGAGACCGTCATAGATATTCGTCCCAACTTAGCTCTGTAGATATTAGTCAACACTCTGAAGTTCGTAGACATTAGTTGGAGGTAGTGAGGAGAGGAAGGAGATGTGGAAGAGAAAGGTGGGGAGTACCTGGCTATTCAGAACTGGTCACCAAACACGGCTAAATTTCAAGCAACATTTCAATTCTGAATGTTGGTCTTACACCAGGGCGATAATGTACTACATATTATTTTCAATTAATTAATTGTGAAATACACAAATTAATCAAATTAAATTTATTTGCCCACGCCGGGATTCGATCCCGCGACTTTCGGATTGCGAGTCAAGAGCCTTATCACTAGACCACGCCGGTCGTTTCTATAATGTATCTAATAATGTTATTCTGTAATGAACGTGTGAATGAAGAAGCCTTGTATAAAACATATATTATGGTTTGTATATCCGGTGTCTCTTCGGTATCACCTGTCATCCTTGATCATACGTTGTGTTGGTTACAGTTTATTGACTAATGTTCCGCCATCCCAATATCTGATATAAAAGGCACAGATATTAGAGTATCCACGATTGGATGGGTTACATTAGCGAGTCTGATTATGTATTCAGTAATACATTCATCATGGAATCTGGAGAACGCAGTCAGTCCTTAGAGGGTTAGTCATAGGTATTACTCGGAATGGCTAACCTCATTGAATACATTTAAACATATCCGCAGTCCTCTGCATGCCAATTAAAAAATATATTGCAAAAATTTCAAAATAAGGCCATCCGGCTACGGCCAGTCCTAAGAATCCAAAAACTGGTGAGGGTTTCTCAATTACATCGATATTCGGAAGTTTCATCTCAAATATATGTATACTGGAATGGACTTAATATTTTGTTAATGTGAATATAGCACCAACTGCTCCCGATTGTCCGGAGCCAGTAGGATTGCGGCATCCTCAATTGGGATTATGTTTTTAGGCTGAATGGAGTGGGGAAAAGAACCAAGATGAAGTCTGGGAAGTACTATTCAGATTTGGTAACCAAACACAGCAAAAGCCATCTCAAGCGATACATTTCAAGCCTCGCGAAATACTTCTGTGCGGGCGTAACGCAAATGAATAGTGAACACTGGTGAAAATTTTAATCCTGCAGCCATTCCAGCGTATTGCAATAGTATGTAATATTTTCCCAAAACAAAAAAATAAGAGCACTAAAATCAACAAGTAATAATAATTCACAATTTTGAAAGATCGGAGGCCTAAGTGGTGTGGTATACTCTAGTTCTAGATGCCAATTTATCAAAAAAAACGTTTTTAAAAAAGTGACCAGCGACAATGACGCGCTGCTTTTGACTTTCGGCGCGGCATGAATGAAAAAGACTCCAAGCGAAATGGGTTAAGAACATTGTTAAGAGATCTCGCGAATAAAGCGTTTGAATGTAAATCTGACTATTAAAACCTGTTATCTGTTAGAAGAAAAAACACGTCGACGTTTAAAATGCCCACTCGTGACGAGGTAATTCAATCCGCATACAATTTAATTAGCCATTATATACAGGAATGTCACCCGACTGGCCTAAAACTACTACAGAAATAAAATAATAATAAAAAATCACTAAAATACTAAAACTCGCAGATTGAAGAGTTGCTAATTAACTTGACTTGGCGTTTAACGCTCCACGCAGAATGTTTCGATGACTGTTCTGTTATTCCAGAGTACAATTAATTATTTATTATTATGGATAGTTAATCAAATCCGAGGACATGCTAATTAAAATTCCAGACATTTCTCGACATCAAAGAGGAAAGATGTTGCCGAGTGTTTGTCCTTTGGCGACCTCTGATCGGAAGGAATGCAAATGCTTTCCCATAATATTAAACAAGAGAGGTATAATAGACTACACACACAAAGACAGCAACCTTCAGCACTAACCTTAGTTATTATTTATTTAACATAACTTATCATTTTTACATTCCAGTCTTTAAAATAGTTTCGAAAAACGCCACCTTTTTGTAGTATGCTGTTTTTGGTTTTACAACTCTTATAGATGATTGATAACTGAACAAAATGGGATCTAGCTTTGACGAAAGACACAGTCTCAAAACGACACCATGTTTGCCACATATTAATGAAGCAAAATCCTAAAAACTAGCAGCTGGAATACACACTTTTTCAACATACCGAGAATCGGCCAAAGCCAATTTGTATTCAACGACTCGGCGAGCTAGTGACGGGCGCTTTTACAAAATGTATCTAAAGTCCCAATCTGAAAAAGAGATCCCAAGAGAAGATACCCAGAGTGTTAGAACTTAAATAACTTGTTCAAGTTTAAATGTTGGGAACAGTAGCTGGGAGTAGCTAGCAGGTAGCAGGTAGCAGCCACCATCCGCCATGACAGAGGAGGAATAATTAATAAACTTGATTTCAGAGCTGATAAGGAGAGAATAGTCTGAGATAGGAGGCAAGAGACGAACCTATGGGAGCATTGTAAGAACGCTGCACTAGTTAGTGGCAGTGGACTGGTACATGTGGCAGTGAGAAAAACCGTAATATCTATGTAATATCGCGGGGAACACGGATAGTCTGTAGTTAGTTACCTGCACCTAGTTGGAAGCAACTATGTGCCGGCGTGTATGTGTACCAGCGCACTTGTACAGCAACATAGGCTCTATAAGGGAATTCTCACATTTGCATTTTTCTCAGGGAAAAGCAGTCGGACGGGTTCGACTGTCCCCCTCTCCCCTCCCCGCTCCAAACTCCTCGCAGCCGTCAGCGGAGAATGCCTCTACGAGCTGAGGCTTCTATCGCCATCATCGTCGTAGAAGACTGCCATGTTCCGTATCATGACTGTGATGCAAACGTATCAGACTGACAGCAGAAGCATTGCAGAAGATTGATCCGTTTCTCGACAAAAGCATCGATGTAGAAGACTGTTCCATATCACGACAAAAGCATCATTGTAGAATAATGTTACGCATCATGACAAAAGTATCATTGTAGAAGATTGTTCCGTATCACGACAAAAGCTTCACTGTAGGGGAATGTTAAAAATCATGACAAAAGTACCATTGTAGAAGATTGTTCCGTAACATGACTAAAGTATCAATGTAGAAGATTGTTCCAAGCATTGTTGTAGGAGATTGATACGCACCATAACAAAACTGTCATTGTAGAATCCGTATAGTCCGTATCAAGACTGAGATGTAAAGAGGTGTAAAATTTCCATCTATATTAAATCGGAAGTTCGGGTCATCATTTAGAGACATAATTAATTAAATAAATCACGTTTTTCTTTCAAGGCCATGGTATAAGCCTGCACTGATATAAGCTTTGTACTAATTTGGAATTGGCAAGGGTTTTTTTAGAAACAAACTCCTCGGATAGTTTCGGATGGGTGAGGACGACAAGGCAACTAAAGCTGGACTCCAGAAGGCCAGAAAAGGGAAGAAAGCACATGGTGCAGCAAACCATTTTCTTAAAAATCGTATAAAATATCGACATTGATTCGAATCATTTGAAACAATTGGGAGATTGTGAGCAATTGACACATTCTTATTCAAAAGGAATGAGGTATTTACTACAGCGACGATATTGGTTGCTAAAACTCAAGTGTGAAGTAATTCGAAAACATCCGTTCTCTTTTTTATCTTCTGCAACAAATAGGTAGGTAGGTATATCGATCTCTTAGCTTCCGAATCTTTTATGAAGACTTCTACGCAAAAGTCCTCCAAAAACTGGGATCAAAACTTCCAGAGAGTGTTTGTAAATGTTTTTTCCATCTATGAGGTGAAATTAATTTAGCGCTGTACGTACCGGTCGGGCAGACATTGCGACATGCGAAAAATTCCTAAAATAATGTACATATTTGATTAATCAATTCCACTACATTAGCGGCTGTGTACCAGTCCAAGAATGTGAGGCTCGGCGCGAGAAAAAAATCAGAGAAGCACACGCCACTTAGCAAATAAAACCTTTTTTACAGAACCGGTTGAATTTTTGAGGCGTTTGTTTTGGTAGGTTTTTTTTGTTAGGTGGATCTATTTTACTATTCGTTTTGACGGATTGTGCGGACCGTTCCGTGGCTCGGCGTGGAAAATAAACAATACGAGCAAAATGCAGGACGCCTTGAAAGTTCACAGACACATTCACAAATAAACACATGTAGTACGTATATTTGTCTCTAAGGTGCGTTTTTCAACGCAGGTTACGACAACACATACACAATGTATATTAATCTTTTTTAATGTGACTACTGCCCGGAGCCAGTGAGATTATAGCACCCCTAATTCGAGGTATGTACGTAGAAAGAATGCTAGATAATACGACGCCAAAAGTTGTGACTGTGTGGTTGCCCAAAGTAGACTGAGGATGGTGGATAGACTGCGTGGAAGAGAATCGCAGCAGAATGGGAAGAACTGAGGACTGGATCCGAATGGCGAAAGACTTTTTAAATGTCATTTAAATGGTGCAAATGATTTAGTTCAACGATCTAAAGAAAACAGCGCATATCAAAGGTCTCCTTGGAAATGTAATCTTTAGTAAATAAATCTTTTTGCTCTAAATAAGCTCAGGAATCTCTGGATAAAGTCGGAAACGTCGTAGTATAATAAACTAGGTATACCCTGTGCACGGCTTACCAAAAATTTTAATCAAGAAAATAATACGAATTCAAGCTGAAGTACCCGGGTATTAAATCTGATTAAATTCTATGTAGATCTCAGCCCTCAGCTTTCTGCATGATCATATCACCTTCACCTTCACAGCCCGCGACATTGTAAATAACAAATTGTGTAAAAAATGTAAGTAAATACTGACTTGTAAGGGGCCATTAATTTATTACGTAAGACGATTTAGGGGGGGAGGGGGGGTCGACCATGTCTTATTTTTTCTTACAAGGGGGTGGGAGTATCGATAGTTCTTACGAAAGACAAAAATGCGCAAAGTTAAAATTATACTTTGAAAAAGCGCGGGCAACCGCGCGAGTGCCGAGGTTCGCTCGGATGCGAATAGGTAAACGATTTCCATTTTCATGGCAACGGACCCGCGCAAACAAACATTAAAACAAACCAAACGTGTATTCATTTTTAGATTTTTACGTAATAAATATTAAACAGGGGGGAGGGGGTCGGCCTATTTTTATTTTTTCTTATAATATGGGGGGAGGGGGTCAAAAACTAGCAAAATTCGTTTTACGTAATAAATGAATGGCCTCTAAGCTTTTAAGGTCATTTCATAAAAATTCTCCAGTCCTAAAGAGTCCTAAATTCTCCAGTCATTCAAAATAAATATTATCTCTGCTTTTACCACTAATCTTCTCATAAATGCAAAATCAACAGTAATGGAGGGAAGCAAAGTGTTTTTTAATATAGTGTCATTTGCGCGTAAAAGTCGTATCTTCTTCGAGAAAAAACTTTCTAATAAAAGTGTGTTTATCAAAAGTGACCGGCCAGGTAATGTTTTCTGTATTTGTAAATAACAGAATTAGATAGAGTCTAAGAACTCACAATAAATTGTAAAGTGCCTTGAGGTGATTTTTCACAAAAACGACTCTCTACAAATTAATCAATTATTAATGACGGACACTGCAACGCTGTCCAAAGCGTTTGCTAATAATAATAATAATAATTGGATAATTTATAAAGCGCCGTTTTTGTGAAAAATCACCTCAAGGGCGCTGTACAATTTATTAGGAATGCTTAAGTTCTAACTGATTTTACTATTTACAAATTGCTAAATAAGGAGGAAGCGCAAAACTACGTAATAGGTAACTCAAAAATTAATAAAGCCGTGTAAATCTAAAATCGTATACAAATTTAATAATGTTAAACAAATCTCGACTACGATCAAACAGCCGTTCCTTCTAGCCTGCTCGATGCGATGTGTACAGTATGTATATACACTGTATAGGTAGTTGGTTGGTCGGCTGGCTACATAGGTATAGACCGGTATAGAGTTAGTATGGGCGCGGGGTTCCATAGGTGAACGCTTAACAGGTGTTTGTGAGTTGCGCACCACTACACGCTCACGCTGATACGCCCGCATTCCGATCTGCACACACACACGGCTATTTGTGTTTACGACTGAATCTACGAATAGGGGACCATAGACAAACGCGGTTCGGGCTTATTATTTTTCCCAACGCAACGCGGGGAACTAACTACATCAGAAATACTACGTAAGAACTGACAACTGATTTTTGTGGAATTTCCAACTCTTTTTGAATAAAGAATGAAAACTTAATATCTCGGGAATATACTTCAGAAAGTGAATTGGTAGGTACCTACCTAGCTCTTTTTGAATACAGAATGAAATTCTATACATTTATAAAAGCAGAACTTTAACTACGCAGGAACTGAAAGCTGGTTAGGAGTTTAACTAAATGTTTTTGAATAATGACGTTATTCACAAATAAAATAAAATTTAAAATGGAAACTTAAAATAGTAATCGGTAATGTTAATATATATATTATAATAATAGTAACAGTGTATTTGTATGACCTCGAGGGAGCTTTACAATAAATAACCGAATATAAAATAATGATTTTGAAAACACAATTTGGCTGCTTAACTGACTAGGTACCTACCTACCTACTAATTTTGTGGAATTTATCCAACGCTTTTTAAATAAATAATGAAAAATTAAACTGTTAGTTCATAACCTTTTATATTTTGTTTCAGAATAACTGTGCAATAAAATATCATATGTGAAATTTATCTAAATCTTTTCGAATAAAGCATGAACTTTTAACGTTACAAAGAAGATCAGATTATTAATAAAATATGAAAACCATCACAGTTGAATTGAACGCACGCAGCAAACTCTCGGAGTTATGTACCCAGGCTGCCTACAATATAATAAACGACCACAAAATTATGTGGTAATTTATTACGGACTTTTGAGTAAGGAATGAAATTTGTAGGTATTATTTCCCTCGCAAACAAGCCATAGATAAAGATCTACGGTAGATACCTAGGTAGGTACTTCGATCTATTGAATTATTCAAATTAAGAACACCGAGTTCACGATTCCCCGAAAGACGAATGCTTTTGTTGATGGATGAAAATTAACATATTTTTTCTTAGAAGTTGATGACGGCTCATGGACGTTCATACTGTATTAGATTCCGGGGCCTTTGAGAAATGCACAATGACAAAAAAGCCAAATAATAACAATAATCAGAAAACGGGCAGCAAAATCTGGCAGAAACGATTCACATTAGTCCACCAGAAAACAATAAAAAAGGAATTTAAAAAGTTTGAAGGTCAAATAAAGGAATTTCTTAGCAAGTGTTTCTTAGCATTGGTATGTAGGTATATTTATTTTATACGTGAAACCAATTCAAGAATGTGTTAAACATAGTTATATTTCAAGAGTTCTCTATTTAGATTAACCCCCCGCCAATAAACGTGTTTTAAATTTTACACAACTGATAAACAACCATTTACCTACCCTGTATAGGCACATGGTTGTCTATCAGTTGTATGAAATTTAAAATACTTTATTAGCAAGGGTCTTCTGTTTTAATTATGTTACTCGTAAATGTTTTTCAACTTCCATTGAATTTAATTTATGTGATTTTCTATATTGTAATAAAAAGGCAACCCTGCAAGATGCATGTCTTCATAACTTATGTGACTGGTATGAACGCAGTTCCGGAGGAACAAGAAAAAAAACCTTTGAGCATAATAAGATGTTATTTTCGTGTACAATAACGATATTGAATACATAATCTAAATGTTAAGATGTTTACAATATAGAAAACATATATTAAAGATATATACAGTGTTACATTAACTATTAAATTATTATTGACCATATAACTACATTATTATGGTCTACCCGTTGTAAAATAGCTACTAATGTAATAGACCAATTACTATTGTGCATGTGGAGAAAGCCATAACGGTAATAGATTCGTCAGATGACGGTTGTTGCATTAAAATGCTGCTAAATGACACTGCAAGATGACCACAACGTAACTAAAATATTGATATTTGCCCCCAACATTGAACAGTAGGCACTTTAATGGGGGCTAAAAGGTTTTGAGATTTACAAAAAATGGACCTTCGCAACGAAAAAAGTCGGTAGTGCAAATTGATAACTTAGTCTACAGTCTACATTTTATTGTTTTCGAGCACAAGAAATAAAGCGTTGTTTTCATATTATACTTCCATTATATATTTCACTGGAAAGATCTAAAGTTACCCATTTGTTCATTGGGACTAATTTTCGAAATATGCAAAAAAATACTCAGAAAGACGTAAAGCATTGCACTGACAGTTCTGCTATAAATGTACCACTGGTAACTGTTGTAGCATCTCCCTCTTTCTCATAAACGACACGTGTAACGGAAAGAGGACCACAGACTTCGTCTTATCTGCTTTAGGTAGTACACAATAAACAAGGTAGGTATGTGTTTTTATTGCAATTTAATATAATTAAAAAAAAATAGTTTGTCAAAAACAGCAAGAGACTGGTTTCCTCGACCATTTAGCAGTAGTTGGGTAGGTACCTACGCAAGACTGCCAACTTTCGTTTTTCAATTTGTACATTTTGAAAATCGAACTGTGCGGTCCGGCGGAATGCGGTCCGCGTAATTATCAACGCACACCGCTAGTTATTTGTTTTGTCCAGGGCACCGGGCACCCCGGGCCGAACAACAAAAAGGGGCACATGAACAACTAAACGTACGCCGTACGTCGGCCGTACGCACAGCGGCGTATGTCAAGGACGTGGGTAGGTACTGCACCTACCCAGCTAGCTGTCAGTGCGGTGTGTAATGTTGACACGGATAACTTTGCAGGCAGCCCGAAGAGGATCCAAAGACACCGAAAAGTTGCTTGAAATGGTACTGGTCAGGTTTAGTGATGGTGATGAGTACCTAGACATCGGATTATAGAATATGCACCAAAAATGCCGGTATATGTTATACATTCAAGCATGCACTAAACCTAAAATGTCAAAATTTGATCTAACATTGCTAAAATAAGCACCAACAATATAAAAAGAGACGATAAAAATATGATAATGTCCAAAAAAATGTGGTGCACATATTATAAAATGTCCGCAAAGTTATACAAATTACTTGTAAAGCTCTATTTTGAAGAATAAAATGGGTTAAATTTGCATTCTTAACGAAAAAGGGTTCAAAACAGGCTAATATGCACTAACGATAAAACAGGCTTAAATACGCATTCATTATAATAAATATGCACTAACGACTAAAAAGGCTCTAATAAACATACATGACGAAAAATGGTTAAATACGCACTAACGACTAATTGGTTCTAATAAACATACCTACATGACGAAAAATGGTTAAATACGCACTAATGACTAAAAAGGCTCTAATAAGCATTCATGACGAAAAATGGTTCAAATATGCACTAACGATAAAAAGGCATGTTTGCATTCACAAAGACTAAAAAAAACTCAAATGTGTATTCATGGCGGAAAGGGGTACAAATACGCACTAATGACTAAAAAGGCTCTCTAATATGCATTCACGACGAAAAAGGATTAAAATACGCACTAACGACTAAAAAGGCTCAAATATGCATTCACGACGAAAAAGGGTTAAAATACGGACTAACGCCTAAAAAGGCTCAAATATGC
Organism: Limnephilus marmoratus; assembly: GCA_917880885.1. Classification (NCBI taxonomy): domain Eukaryota; kingdom Metazoa; phylum Arthropoda; class Insecta; order Trichoptera; family Limnephilidae; genus Limnephilus; species Limnephilus marmoratus. The sequence goes on along the minus strand of OU862931.1, from coordinate 16,201,559 downwards.
ATTCATGACGACAAAGGGGACAAATATGCATACAATCCGATGTCTAGTGATCAGATTTGAATAACCAAGCACTTACCTACATGCCAACCTTTTTCTTTCCTACTTTCATCTGCCTCACAACATACCCCAAATGGTGATGCCAAAGATTATTGGAATTATTGTAGGGAATCAAATTAACAAAAAATGGGGATATGGTTACATTGACAAAATGAATTCAAATAGTTAGGAGGGTAGGTACTAATGAAACGTCCTTCTAGACTAGATAACGAATCAGAATACAATGTCAAGGATCAGAGATAATAATTATCACAGAGATTAAAACTGTAATCAGTACAATCAACTCACTGATCGTATTATAAATGGATACATAATTATTTCATTATAAATAATAAGAATAACTATCCTGCTCCGAGGAATGCCTGTTCCAACGCGGAATTCAATGGAAAAACAATGCGACGCTAAGCAGATTGAGAATTTCCAAGTAAATTTCTCAGATGCCTAGAAAAATAATTACTTCACAAAATTCCTGAAAATAGCTCACATCATGGCGGCCATTGTTTATACTTCGTTACGTGGAAATCCATTTTTATCTGTAATGCTTTCGATCTTTCGAACGGACGATAAAAAAAAAATGTTACAAATAATTCGGAATCGCCGCTCTATTCACCCCTTTTTACCTTAACATTTTTATAGCTCAATTATTTTCAAACATCACCTTCCTATAATTGGTTCTAAGTTTGCAGAACTAACTTGCCAATGGTCCCAATGGTCATACAAGTCGGGATAGCTGTCTTCTTGTTAAATAGCATCACTTCGAATATCTAGAAAAATAACCTGAAAATAATCAGCCCAACGATGTTTTATGAAATATGATCTAATCTAAAGCATTTATGTCAGGGATTCCATGACAGTTGATCCCCGACAGTTGGTCCCCTGGACTAATGACTACAACATCACTTCAAAATCATTTTGGCCGGGAAAATTTAAAAACAATTGCAAAGCTGTAGAAAAAGAAAGGTACCTACCTAATCAATTGATAATAGCATTTGGATAGTATGCATTATTTAATAAATTATTAAATTAAGTAAGTATTTAAATAGTCTATCTATATCTATAAATAGGTATAATTAAATCATTATTTCAATGTATCAAAGAATACCTACCTCTATCTACCTAGATAACTTCTGTAAGTAAGCTGTTATAAAACGGTTTGTTTACATTGCCAAAAACGATAAAAAACGCACATTTATATATTTTTAAATTAATGTTAATTATTTCGTAGCATAATTATGTGCCACTTGTAATCATATAATAATCGTGATGATTCAATTACCCGACCATTTTTCCAACGAAAGATAAATATTATTAAATGATAAGAATGGAATGTCATGACGCTGATAGTGCGAAATCTCGCCATGTTTTTATTCTTCGATATTAAAGTGTTGAATTATTTCTCACTTTCACTTGTAAAAATTACCTAGGTACATTAAAATTATTAAGCCTATTATAATATCGTTGAATTCATACGACGTTGTCGTATTTCGAAAAGCTTCTAAATTTAAAACTTTTTTTTTCGACAAGGTACCTACCTAGGTAGGTAACCTATGTCAACGAACAATGTCGTACAAATATGTGCAAATCGATAACATAGCATTATGTGTCTACATTTGAGAGTAAGATTAACAGGAAGCATTGTTATGATATTTGCAAATTATATAAAACTAGGTAATTATTTCAACTTTAAAGACTAAAAATAAATACAAATAAAAACAGTAGGTACATAAACTGAACTTTTTACCAATTTGCTAGGAAATTGTAGGAAAATGTATTTGTCCTAATTGGATAATATGACAGATAAATTAATAGATGGATAGGAAATTCATAATCTGGTCTCAACGTCTAAGTATACAATAAATAAAAAAAAAACAATGCCCTATTAATCCATCGCCCAATCTACATAAATCAAACTTATAGGTAGGTACCTAATAATTCATTAAAAACAATAATATGTACATAAAATCTGTGTTACATGTAGGTAGGTACCTACCTACTGTCATTGTCATTTTAAAAATATGGTTCGAGGTTGGAGGAGCAACAGGTTCGCATATAAATAATTATGTCATGTGGGTAAGACAGAATATTATTATTTATGGGCAGCACTAGTGAAAGTTTGACATGTGGCTTTTGCAATGTCCGTCCTCAATAATAATTATTGATGTCCTTATTCATTTATAAACATTTGGAGACTTTCTTTCTGTGCCAGACGAATGCGATATTTGCACGATTTTTTTTAATTTAAAGGTTTGTTGATAATGTTTATAGATATTATAATGAATAGCGACAATTATTAACGTACATTGCCTGTCAGACAATTACAATGTCAGATGTGCAAATTGGTACCTAAATTTACAACAAAGTTGCCATAACAAATGTTTAAAATTAAATAAATAGGGGTGTTCATGGAATGTATCAAAACAACACTATTTTTGCTTAAAAAATATCATTGTAGACACATAATTAAACAGCTCGAATTCAAAATTTTCGATTTGCAAATTCAGCTTTGTTCGTTGGGACAGTCGACATTATTATAATATACGTTGTCAATATTATTCAAGGTTGCTTTGATAATTGGCGAAAATAAGTTAGAATGTGAGCTAGAGAAAAAGCTAGCACGGTGATGTAGCGAATAACTTGAAAGCGAATACATATTTAGCCGTATTGAATTATATTGTTCATCAGCAAAAAATGTAGCTAGAGCTCTATTTACACATTGAATTCCAATCGCTGAATATATCGCAATGTAGTCTTAGCAAACACATACCTACCAAGTGTTATTTCTAAAGAATACCGTGTCAACAGTGAACGAATTGACTCACGCGAAACCGACCATTAAATAATAAACATTGACATTCCTGGAGCCATTAGCTCGTGAATTTTTTTGATGAGTCAATTACATTTATTGGGCAATATCCGAGCGGCCGCCACATCCAGTAACAGAAGTTGGTAACTTGACTGGTAAAAGTGTGGAATGCAGCAGAACAGAGCAGAGAGCACAGCACACAGCCCTGATGTCGGTTGGTTGGGACTCGATCAGAAGTCGAGGCAGCTAGCAGCAGCGGTAGCGGCATTGAGGAATGCGCCCGCCCGTGTTTACAGAACTCAATATTCCTATTTATCGCTACGAAAATACGAGGCAAGAATGTTGTGTGAAATCGACGGTCCTAACTCGCGTGCTTTCAGAGCGAGGGCAGCACCTCCGCTGCAACTCGGGGTTTGTTTTTTGATTTTACACATAAACAATAGCGGATTGGCCTGGGGAATGACACAACAGGAAAACAAGGGCAGTCGGGGCTCCCCCCTGAGGGCTCAGGGCCCCTGGGAGCCCGATTCGGCCGCCAGATACACAAAACATGTCTGGAATGTGACGTGGGGCCCCGCGGGGTGAACACACTGAACCTACCTGTCTCTCGGGTCGATCCACGTAGTTTTCTTGCTGTTGTGGTCGATAAAATACAGTTTTCCATCGTAGTCCCTCGCGAAATCCCAACCGTCGGGTAAGGGTATCTCACCATTTCTTCTCCTTGGCATATTTCACTGATTAAATCCATTCAAACCGAATAGGAACTGGCACACGCGAAACTAGCTATACGGCCATGTTGACGGAATAGCTCATTATAGTGCGTGACGTCACGGCGCTCGGCCAATCGCGCGGCGGGGCCGGCGGAGGAATGTCGGCGCTCTATTCCCTGTGCGCGGTGCGAGCGAGCGAGCGACAAGCGAGCAAGAAGTCCGCGCGGTGAACGGCGACCGGTGCGCGCGGCCATGTATCGGCGACTGCCTTTGCTTTGCTTTTGCCATTACTCCGGCTCCAAACGGACCGATCTCCTACTCCTAGCTCTGTACTGTACTGCCTACTGCCTTCTATACTAAACTCCTATCTGCATTATCTGCTCTGCTCTGCTCTGCATGCTAGCAAGCCGAGGGTGCCCAACCTCATGTGTTGCATGTTCTCATGGGGACACATGTGATGTGTGTAGTCATGATAACCAAACTAAATACACAACAAATCACAAATCACAGAAATGCGACGTGGACGTGTATCGTGATCCAAAAGTGTGACCATTCTTTGCTTAAATTTGAAATACAGAAACGTGCTTCTGAAACTTATTTATGTGCCAACTATTAACTAGCCTATTTTTTTTTCAAAACTACTTACCGGAATAATTTATCTTGCAGTTCGATAACTTCGGGTTGAAAGTACTTTATATTTATTTTTATTATGAAAGCTGGTCGAGGGCCGCGGGCCAGTCGAATACGTAAAGTCTTGGTCCGCGGGCCTTGGGTTGGGCACCCTTGCTATATGCTAAGTACATTTTGACAAGCATAACTTTGCTAGTGTAAATTTGTGTAAAATATGTCAATTTTTACCACCACTTATTTGCCAAATATCTCTGAAAAGTAGGAAACTTCCTCACATTCTCATATTCAGTTCGATAGATGGCAGTAGTCAACACAAATAATATAATAAAAATATTTATTATACTAGAAGACTTGGGGGATTAGGGACTTAGGGGAGATTAGGGGACACCCGAGGAAAACATGGCATGTCAAGAATCAGAATAACAGAAGAGTGTGCATGAGACGATGTATGAATGTGAATGAGGTAAGATAATACTATGCCAAGACCGAGTTGTTCGGCGGTCCGCCCTCTCTGCCTATACCTGCGGAAACCGCATGCTAGTTAGTTTAATTATTTATGAAAATTTAAAACTCGATTCCTCCAAAGTCCCAAACATTATTTAGTCATTGGTCCCAACCAACAATGTCAGACGTGCAAATTGGAAAATTCAGAACTTTCTTCTTATTTAAAGTTTAGTGCCTACACACGGACATTTGAATTTGGATGTCTATGTGCCTACATGTTTTATTACCGTTTTGAGAAAAATAAATTATATTCAATAGCTTTGTTTCGATAAAATTATTATATCATGAATTACTATTTATTTTATTGACGAAGAAGATAACAATAATAATCTAAAGAGACACATAAAAAAAGAAAAAGATAATGGTCGCAACTGGGACTCGGAACTATTTATTTATTTCATTGCAAAATTACAGCAACTAAACGGCTCAGGCAAAGTACCAATTTGCTCATCTGATATGGTTAGTTTGAACGATCAAATTCATTAAATTATCATTTTTATCAGGATAAAATACAATGTTGTTATGACAAACCAAGTTGACCTAACATTAAATAGGTACTTATGCAATATGTTACAAAATAAGACAGATTTTGCAACAAACACGGTAATGCGATGAGAATGTACTTATAACTGCACCCATGGGGAGAAAAAACGTGAAAGAATAATATTTAAATATTGATGTCGAAATTTTCCATACCAAATAGTTATTTTTGGGTTATCTTGTGAATCTAATCGGTTGCACAATTAGATTTGAGGCGACCAACGCATTCTTACTTAGGACATTGATATCCTTGCGAAAAGTCACTGAGGAACAGCGTTTGACTTGGTTACAACTAACTTATTTTTTGGGTCAATAAATGATTTCGTAAAGCTGGATAGATCGAATTTTATTTTATAAAGTCGAATATTTAACAATTTTGAAACATGCCGGATGCAAGCCATGCATCATGCCTACTGTGTTCGCTTCAACACCCCTTGCATTACACATATGGGGATGGTTTGTAGACCAATTTTCAACAAAAAACAAAATAATAAAAAATAAAACTTTTTCCCAATTTAAATAACCGCGGGAATCCGAAAGCTATGAAAGTAGGTACTTTTATCATTGCATTCCCAGTGGCCATAAAATATCTAAACCATAGAAAAATCAAAACATTTACCATAGAAACATTTAATACGTCATAGACTGTCATCGTTCTGTCATTGGACACGTAAATTTGTCAAAAAACACTGTTTATTTTATTGAAACTATTTCGGAAAATACATATTGTTAAAGATGACGACTTCGGACAGTGAAAACTTCGAAAGTGCTGATGAAGACCTGGATGTAAATACAAATAAACCCACCTACAAAAAAACAACTGAAGAAAAAGGCAATGTTGACGAATCATCTGTCAAATCAACATTGTCTGCAAAGGATGATGAGAATAATATGGTTAAGAAAACACGTACAGAGTCGACGGACGACGATTTTAGAGAACCCAGTGCAGGGGAAGCATCTAATCGAGAGAAAAAGAAAGAACGACCTGTAAGACAGCCGGTCGAAAGAAAACCCAAACAAGCGATGAAATTGGGAGTAAAACTCGCTGAAAAATCTCAGGTTGGCGCGACAAAACCTGCTGAACAGTCGACAAGTGAAATAAAGAAAGTGGCTACTGTTGAAAAACCACAAGAAGAACCAGAAGCATCTGGCGCACCTAAAAAAGTGGCAATTGTACAAAAAGCAGAGGAGGATTTGTCGGATAATGACTGGAACGATTTCGATCTAGATCCTAAGTCGGAAGATTCTAAGAAGTCCGACGATTATTTGGCTGTTAAATCTGCCTCCCTCAATGTAAAACCAGAGAAAGACAACGAAGAAGACGGCTGGGATGATGGATTTGAGGATTGGGGAGAGGAGGATCCGAAAGACCATGTAAGTAAAAATAATGGTAAATTTTCGGGATTAGTGTCCATGGTTATTACGAATAATTTTTAGAAAAAAATTTTAGATTCGCCTTAATCACTATAAAAGGAAACTTTTTGCATCACGGCCGGCGGAAAATAATGCATTTTAATTTTCAATTGCGTTAAATAAAATTTCACTTCGCGAACCGATACTATGACAGCCCGGCGGCCATTTCGTCGCTGTTATGTTGGTATCCCTGATACAAACAAGAGCTAGATACGATTGTAGCCGACTTCGTGGGTTACATGATAAGGCGCGTAATTATGAAAAACAGAATTATAATGTTCACAAACCTCTATTCGTATATATTTAGAATGGTTTGTTTGGCAAAGCAGGGTTTGGTAGCGGGCTTGTGTATATTATCTTTGCTTTAAAAAACAGCCTACATTTTTAAATGGTTTGTCTGGCAAAGCAGGGTTTGTCTAGCGGGCTTGTGTATGTTATCTTTACTTTAAAAAACAGCCTACGTTTTTTAATGGTTTGTCTGGCAAAGCAGGGTTCGTCTAGCGGGATTGTGTATGTTATCTTTACTTTAAAAAACATCCCAGGTTTTTAATGGTTTGTTTGGCAAAGCAGGGTTTATATCTACCTCTTGTTTGTATCAGGGATACCAACATAACAGTGACGCAATGGCCGCCGGGCTGTCATAGTATTGGTTCGCGAAGTGAAATTTTGTTTAACGCAATTGAAAATTAAAATGCATTATTTTCCGCCGGCCGTGATGCAAAAAGTTTCCTTTTATAGTGATTAAGGCGAATCTAAAGCTTTTTTCTAAAAATTATTCGTAATAACCGTGGACACCAATCCCGAAAAATTACCAAAATAATATATATTTTGAAAACTAGGTTCTAACTTCATGGTGGAACTTGTACAAATATCAGTAATTATTCAGTAATCCGCCACACTCTTAACAGAAGGACGCAGGTTCAAGTCTCGTCGGCGGCATGTGTCTTTTCTCGGGAGATTTTTTCAATGTAGATGAGTGTTTCAGGCTAATAATTATTGCTTATAATAAGTGTTACTGGGAAACAATTAAAAAAATTCAAGTTAAAATAATTATATTTACATAGTCTTATATTGTACCTAAATAACACTACGCGTAAAATTGGACGAAATTCATATTGAAACACTACACGGAGGCGTGGACATGCTTTCAAACATGGCGCTGTCGGTATTCAGTCGACCACCGCCACCGAAGGACTTATGTTCTGCCCTAGTCGGATAGCTGCGGTGTGTGTGTATCGAAGTTTTGTTGTAAGAGTTGCCATGGAAAATATAGCTGGAGGTATCTACATAAATATATAAAATTTTCAGATTATATAAAATGTTTTTAGTGTGTATAGTTTTTAAGGGTCACAAAATGGTGTTTTTTAAAGAGATTTTTTAACAATCTTTGACCTTTACGAGAGTGCATCTTTTTTCGTTCAAATTGGCGTGTTGTCTCACGCACATTTTATTAATTGCGCGTTAGTTTTGAACTATAAAAACACTGTTTCGGCGCCAACTCGAACCAACACATTTCTTCAGACTGATTCGTGGAAGGTTCGAAAACTCGGCTATCATGGAGAGCATTAGTTTCTATGTTCCCAATGGTTATCTCCGTCACCGACAGCATAGACTGTTTTATCTCCCGGCTTGCACAACTAACTTGCCAATGGTTATGCCAGTCGGGAGAGCTGTCTTGTTGTTAAATAGAATCACTTCAGATATCGATATGTTTAATATCAATGAAGCACAATTCAGACAAAAAGCTTTGTTGTTGTTAGTGTGATTGTGCTTCATTGAAATATAAATTACTTAAACCTGTTTAATTTTTAAATTAATACTCTTTTAAAACGCATTGAAATTTTATTTTGTAATGTTTTAAAATTAATAAAGAATTGAATTGAACTCTTTAACAAAACTCTCTTTTTAGGGAGCCATCTACGAATTGATCACAGAGAGCTGTTCAACTTTTTACGGGCTAGAAAGACTTTTGCATCCGAATTCACTTAGATCCTAAAGAATATTATAGGATTACGTCATCCGGAAGTTTATTTAAAAAAAATTGTTCATGGAATATGAATTCAGCGGTCGCACAAGCTATAACTTCATTTACACTTGCACTCACCATGTGATGGAAGAGTTGTAAATATTTTCTGCGCAAACATAGCTTATGGCTACAAGATGAAATTATTATCAAAAACATCGACCTACCCAGCTCTAGTAATCTTTCAGAGCCAGACAAGTCGGCCGGGCGACCGGCAAAAGCTTTCAAATTAAGTAGCGAAAAATTAGATTAGTTTATTAAAGACTGTTCTTTGGAAGAAATTTCTTTTGCAACAGAAATGAAATTGCGATCATCGGGAAAAAGAGATGCAGCAAGGTATTGAAAGCCATTACATATTCTCCAATACGAGCTACAAGAAGTACAAGAGTTTTTAACTTTTCATACAAAAAAAAGATTTCATCTTTTTCTCCAGAAGAGGCATTAGCCATGATGGTGTCAGCAAAACTTACCAGATATTAATACCTAATGCTCCGACAAGGGGCCAAAGAAAAGGGGCCAAAAACCAAAAGCCGTCTTACAACAAAATTATTGAACAAAAGCAAGCTTGTTATCCTCACGAAGATTCTGTCATAATAACCGAAAGATCAGCGGAGATAAAACTTCAGGCTTTAGTTGACTTAACAGTTACGCAACTATGTCAAGTTTTATCTGAGGTTTTAACAGCATTCAACAATTCATGCAATTCCATACTTCAGATGGTTTGTAAGTGGGAAAGCAATGGGAGTGGCGGACAAAGTCGGTGTAAGCAGAGAACATCTGGATCTAGCTCAGAAATTGAAATAGATGACTCCAATGTACTGGCTATATCTTTGGTGCCACTTCAGTTGTACGGAGAAGTACAGAGAACAAATTTGTTGTTATTTGGCAAAATCCGCAAACGGCATCCACTCCCATGGGACTGCAATTATATCTGATGACTGGTCGGTGGTTGAGTGGGCATAGCGCTTGGGTCCCACCCGAGCGTCGCGTGTTCGATTCCTCGGCTGGCTAAGTCCTCCATCACAACACAAGCAACATTTTCGGCTTTCTGTGGTGGTAGTAGGAGATTTTCAAACATTGTTGGGTTATTCGTAACCCGGGAATGTTTGTCTTTCTTTTAAAAAAAAAATAAAAAAAAAAAAAAAAAAAAAGAATCTACAATTTTACTTCCCATTGGTAAACTATCGGAAGAGGTACAGGAATCACGACACAAAGAATTTAAAAAATTCAGAGAATGTTATTCTCGTAAATCATCGAGGTGCAACACAAATGAAGATGTTTTGCACAATTTGTTGATTTCATTGGAACGGTCATCTCAAATGTGAGACCCTTTCCTCGCAAAAATATAGCATCACCGAATAAAGAGGTATTAGATTTACTGAAAGTCCCCGAGTGAGGAAAATGAATAATTATGACCCAAACTACTCATTTGATACCGAAAAACAGCGCATTGTCTTTTATTCATATACAAAGCATACTTATATTATGTAGTTCCAATGCGAACCTCAATAAAAATAATATTCTTACAAATATTTGAAAATATTTATTACGAGTATTATTATCTATTATAATATTGTCATATGTTTCATAAATCCATTATTTAATATGTACGTACCATATACCCTAGGTATCATATATAATGCTAAATAACATGTGTTTAATAAAAAACACATAAACTTTTATTTAAAACCATGAAATAATTGTTTCCCGCTAGAATCGTTAAATAACTCACTGTGCGCTGGTGCTCAACGGATTCAATTTTAACACTTGAGAAGTTAACCGGCATGAATTATTGAAATGACACTTCTTTTAAACTTAAGGCTCTGCAACCGGGCCCGAAAAGAAGAAGAAGATGGAGAGATATCCTCTTCTTTCTTTTATTCATTAATGATATAGGCAAGACCATTAACTGCTCAAAATATCTCCTCTTCGCTGACGATATTAAACTTTTCAGAGCAATTAAAAGTCATATAGATTCCATTCTTCTGCAGAGATTCTCTTGTCAAATCGGTCGGAATTGAATAATTTACCATTCAGCATCCAGAAATGCAGTGTCGTCACATTTACAAGATCACAAGACACATTTTTATTCCCATACCATATTAATAAAATTATACTAACACGCAAAAACGAGATTCGAGACCTTGGCGTGATTTTTGAAGCAAATCTCTCTTCCAAATCTCACATATCAGACATTATCTCCCGCGCCAACAAAATGCTCGGATTTGTTCTTCGTAATGCGAGATCATTTACTAATGGAATTGCAATAAGAAGAACATATGAAGCACTTGTCCGCAGCATCCTGGAATACAGCTCCATTATTTGGGCACCCTCTGAACAAAACCATATCCTAGAAATAGAAAAAGTACAAAAAAGGTTTATGCATTTTTTTTTTTTTTTTTTTTTTACATGAGCTCCACACAGGAGGCCCTGAGGAAAATAATTTTCCTCAGGGCCTATGTCATCTTTGGGGATGCTGTGTGTAGGGTTTTTTTAAGGAAAGGAAGGAGAGGAGAGTTCTGGGAAGGAAAAGGGTTTAAGGGGTGGGTAGGAATCTGGGGTTCAGTATGTCCTGGTCATCCGCCTCCAAGACCTAGACAAACCTCACCCCATGAACCCGGGCACCCCTGCTAAATCACCAAACGTAGCGAACCACTTGGGGTGATCTGTGGCAGAGGTGTTGGTTATCCAATAAAGGTTCCCGGGGCGGCGGTACCCATTCCCGCCTCCCAAATTGAAATTACCTGTATATGAGGGAATATACATACTACCCATTCCTGTATCCATCGTTGTTCTAAACAGGAATGCTCGATCTTAATACCTTAGAAGCCCGCCGAAAAATATTTTTGGGGAAACATTTTTTTAAGCTGATCTCCGGTACTGTACCGAATCCACCTATGTTGAAGGAGATTAACCTATATGTCCCTAACGCGTATACTCGTGGGAGATCCCACACACTTTTTTATGCTCCGAAAGCGAGAACTTCTTCCTTTCAGAATGCCCCATTAAATAGAGCAATTCAACTGCTTAACGATTCTGCATTGAGCATTGACATCTTCAATGTTACTTATAGAGAGTTCAGTAACTATCTTTTGACATATTATGTCTCAATATAGTGAAACTGTCCCCTTGGCCTTTTTTTCTCTTATATTTTGTAATCTTCTCCGTAATAATTTGGTGTATAACTGTTTTATGGAGAACCTGAAAAAATAAATAAATAAATACGAAATTACGAATGTTAGAGGAGAGCTATAACATTTACGGCGACAAAATCGATGCGAAAATTGCGAAAATATTTAATAAAACACGACTCGTTTAAAATAGAGCAAAAATCTCGCCGGCATTATCTTAAATAGCATTTAAAGAAACGCTGTGATTTTTTTCATACATATAACTTGTAAAATAACTGAAACAAACGTGTTAATAATAATTTTTGGAGCATACTTTGCGATTTTTTTCTATCGAGGGAATTTTATATAATTTGCGTTTCGGCGCGAGCAAAGTCTAGATATTATCTTCAAGAATAACATATATCTTTTTAAGAGCTTTAACTCGTTGAATGCCGCGAGTAAATGGGGTTGGTTGTAACCAATTAGCGTTCGCAAAAAGCGGCAGCCATGACACCCAATGTCCGGCGATTCTGACAGCGTCCTTGAGAAATTTCGTACATAGAAAGGTCAAAGTTGAAGACTCAAAGAATTTTTCCCGCGCATGCTCAAGAACTGCGCACGTTCCCGCGCTCCGGTAAATCATTAATATAAATTATATGGAGTCACCAATCTAATTGCGGTTTTCTCTATGGTAAAGAGCGATAATAGAGCAAGCGATTCTGACCGTGTTCTTCATACACTTTCTTTATACATAAGGGTCAAAATCGCGTGTCAAAATTAGGGATGTTACGGAACTCCGTAACCGTAACCGAAACTATCGGATATCCGAATGAAAATGGATATCGGAATGAAAAAATATCCGTAACCGTAACCGAAACCGATATAAAAGTTTCGGATAGTTTCGGATAAAGGCAGAGTCTAAATGATAGGTTTTTGTTTATTTTGCCCGGCCGAGCCGTCACTTGTCGAGCCGTCACTAGCGTCTCTTGCAATTTGCATTGTTTATGATTTATTTTGTGATTGTGGGTGAAAACACACTAAAACTTATTATTTACGAGTACCTACATACTTACTAATATAAAGCTGCAAAATTACTTTTTGTCAAGTATAATTTACCTTTGCTCAATTTTGACTATTAGAACTACAATTAAGGTTAAAGTTTAATAATAATAATAATTGGATGATTTATATAGCGCCGTTTTTGTGAAAAATCACCTCAAGGGTGCTTTATTAATAAACACTTTGAAATGGTTTCATTACTGACAAAATTCATTGAGAACCGTTTTTGTGTATGTACTTAGAATACAGGGAAAGTGTATCAAGGTTTTATTACAATATTATTTTTGGTTACTATAATTTTGTTTTTGTATTTTTAAGTACATACCTTCGGAGGTTCCTACATAGCTACGTAGCACTTAAAGTGGCTATAATAATAGTAATTTATTTGACTGATTGTAAAAATAAATCGTAATATATACTAGAAATAAAAGTCAACTCTTGCTATTTGTATTTTACTTTTATGATTTTAAAATTCTAACATCCGTAACCGAAATTATCCGAAACTAGCGGATAATCCGAAATAATTTCGTATCCGTATCCGAAACCGGTATAATGTTATTCCTATATCCGTATCCATATCCAGTTCCGAAATTTCATATCCATAACATCCCTAGTCAAAATCAGGACACGCCGGCGCACGAGCGGCAAATGAGTGGTTAAAACTTACCGTGTTTAAGGAAACTATGTAATAAATCGGTACAAATCCGGGTTGCGGGCCCTTAATATATTTTATTTTTATTTATTTCATTATTTACATTTGATTACAGTAAAGACGTATTGCCCATCTCACTAGGTGTGAAACGCCTGTGTTGAGATGGCAATTTATTATAGCATATTTATTAATTACTATAAGAAACAACTCCTCGGGCTGAGATGGGGTGGGCATGTACAGAGAATGCCGAATACATGCGTCCCAAAAAGAATTTTGACTGGACACCCAGGTGGAAAGAGAAAAGTGGGAAGACCCAGACTGAGGTGGGAAGACGAAGTAAGAGGGGATGCAGCACAGCTTCTCCAGGTACCAAATTGGAAGTCAGCCGCTGAGGACAGGAGGAGTTGGAGGCGACTGTTGCAGGAGGCCAAAGCTCGATATGGGCTGTAGTGCCATCGAAGAAGAAGAATAAGAAACAACTAGTTACTTCAGGGGAGATACAATATGCATTTACATTCTAATTTTATTAAAATTTGTAATCTTAATTTTAATTAATCGTAATTTCTGAATTTCAGTTGCTTCAAATGGCTAGTGTTGTTTTGATATACAATCTGAACATCTTATTTATTTTCTTGGAAAATTATATTAATGCAACTTTAAACCGCTTCTTATGCATAGTTAGCAATTTATTTTGTGTGGGTTTAGTCTTTATAGATTAAGATATTTTTCATAGACGACATTGTTCATAATTCACAAGAAATTTTAATTCATTATTCACAAGGACAGCAAATTCAATTCACAAGGATAGTTGTAATGATTTCATTGTTGTACACTCCACAAGCAGTTGGAAGAATCATAAAAATATGTTATTATTTGATTCATCACTTTTCATTCTGTGTGACTAACTGCATTATTGATATTGATGAACTTACCTAAGTATGCTACCCTTCTGCAATTAATTCTTTATCTAGTCACTATCTGTGGTGTACCTTGACGACACTGTTGTACCCTGTTCCTTTTTTTTCATTAACCCGGCGATACTCGCTACCGGGTAAAAAATACCACAGAGTACAAAAAATTGGTTCTATTTTTTTTTCTACGCGTTCTGGCAACCCAAGATTCTAAGTACCTTCAAACCGATAGTTCACACACCCTCACCCCACGGGGGGGTCAGTTCACACACGGCGCTTGTTAATGACAGACGTGTAAAGTGAGTATGGGTAAAAAATACCCGGTAGCGACGATCCTTGTTCCATTATTTTTCGATATTTTTATGACTATGTTTTTGGTTTTCAAGCTGTAATAAAATGAGTATTCCTCAAAGTGATAGTACAATAGAAGAGCTGCTTCAAGAAGAAGACAGCGGAGAAGAAAATGTGTCAGAAATAGAAGATTTTGATGAGAATAGTGAACACGAAAGTGAAACTGAAAAGGAAGCTGATAGTTCAGGCGCGCCCTCAAATTCAGAAAATGTTTTTGACCGTCTACCTTCAGATTCAAAAGTTGGTTTGCGAATTGTGCTCCAAAAAGATATGCCGCGAGCATACAACCCCAATATGTGAGGATTGCTATGATAGAGTGAAGTAGTTTCGTTTTTAGCAAAATATTTGAAACAGTTTGTTTATTGTTGATTATCTCAATGTTCACTCAGTATAAAGGTATCATTATTTTTTAGTATTTTAGGAGTGTATCTAGTTTATTTTCGATACCGATCTCAATTTTGCCAAATTTGTAAGAAAAAAAATATATTATTGTTGATTTTCGTAAGATTACTAAGAAAAAAATTCATTTTTTGATTATTTTTTAGGATAAACTCAAATACCAATAAATAAACACTAAAACTTGCATTTTTAGTTTTATTTATGAACAATAGTACCAATAACACAAATACATTGTCAAACATGGAAACTCAAGCGTATTTTTGAAAATAACGGCAATTAAACTCTGTGGTATTAATTACCCGGTAGCGAGTGTTCATGTTCGTAAATACCTAGCGAGTACCGCCGGGTTAAGAATGCATATAACAGAAAGAGAGCTTACATCAGAGCATTCAGTGGCAGGACCGTGTTATCATTCATTTTCCATATTATCTTTATTTGGTTTGGAATCAGCAGATAATAACCAAAGCCTTTTTTTTAATGTGACTACCACATAAGATTCACAATTAACCGAAGTCAGTTGGACTATGGCTACCCCGATCAAGCTGTGTTGTGAGGCTGAAAGGAGTGGGGGAGGGAAAGAGATGGGAAAGAGGAAGGTTGGGAATTACTTAGCTATTCACTTAACATATCGAAAGCCATTTCAAGCAAAGTTTTGATTCTGAATGGTGGTCTTTCACCTGGTGTATACTGAGAGTTTCTACAACTCGGAAACGTACCGTCAACGTACTGTACACGAGTCATGGAGTTGCAAATCCCTCTCACAGAAACACAGCATCCTCAAAGATGACGCAGGATCTGTGGGAAAATATTTTTCCAACTGTGTGGAGTTAATGTAAAAAAGACGATCTGGATATCCAGGTACCTACTACCCAACCTTCCTCTCCTGCTTCAGTCCCCTTCCCACCCCTTTCAAAAATAAAAAAAAATAAACAGTTTTTCATGACTATCTCAAAATCACGAAAAAATTCCAGATTGTGTTGTGCAACTCCATGACTCACACAATGTTATTTTATTTTATTTTTTTTTTTAAAAGAAAGGCAAACATTCCCGGGTTACGAATAAAACAACAATGTTTGAAAATCTCCTACTACCACCACAGAAAGCCGAAAATGTTGCTTGTGTTGGGATGGAGAACTTAGCCAGCCGAGGAATCGAACACGGAACGCCTGGGTGGGACCCAAACGCGATGCCCACTCAACCACTGACCGGCGTATATGTTTATACGCCGTTATGTTTATATAATACATTTTTAAAATAATTTATGTTAAATAACACACTAAATTTCCCGTTACATTGTTTATGAAAGTTTTAAATTCCTCAGCGGCATGACGGTATTTCTGATTCCGTACTATTTTTTGTACTTTACAACCAACGAGTATATACAAGTGCAATAATTCTTTTTCCAGATTTCATCGAACAGCGGCGTCCAACACAGTGACACAGAGTACAAGGCCTTAGCAGACAGGCTTAGTTCGCTGGGACAGGGGGACACCACCCCCGGGGGCAGTGGCGGTGGCTGGGGGGGTTGGGGCGGGTGGGGGGCCAACCTGCTGACCAGCGGAGTGTCTCAACTCACTTCTCATGTGTCTCAGGTTGGTGAACAAAATATCTTCTTTTACTAATAAACTATTTATGCATTTATCATAAATAGGGAAAATCTTCTTAGTTTGAAAGTCCAAAAATTTATTTAAAAATGGTCAAATAATAATTTTTACCAACTCAACTCTCGACATATTTTTTGACTCCCTGCCATCATTTAAGAAAACATTAGTGGTAACTTAATCAATGCGCGCACCCACAACGCTCCACTAACTAACACAATTTAGATGTGTACATACATGTTCACATACATACATACATGCTCGTATTCACCACATTTTTTTTTATATATCGTTTATCTATGCTGAGTGTTAAGGGTCGTACTTAACACCCTGTATACATTATTTGGAGTAAAAAGTGTAAATAAAATTTTGGTCTCCGGTGACATTTTTGATGTTATTTTTTTTTTTTTTTTTTTTCTACTAAAACATAAAAAAATGGTAGTTGTTGAACAGTTGGAGGCGGGGTAAGGGGTTCGTCGGACACCCGGCTGAGTGATCAGTGACGACATGCAGAAGAATTTTTTTTTTTGTTTGATTTTGAAGAAAAATTTTTTGAAAAAAAAAAAAGTCATCAAAAAAAGTCACTGGAGACCAAAATTTCATTTACATTTTTATACTCCAAATAATGTCAGGAATCACTGGTTAAAGTAAGTCAAGTACGTCCCTTAACACCCTGTATAATCACTCCAGATATATCATAGAAACAAGTCATTGGTACCGACTCTCGTACCAATCAATGACTTATAAAACCTTGTATCCTGTTTTATTTATTTATGTAAGTACTGTATGTTTCGAAAATATTAAAAAATAAAAATAAATAAATTACTAATTGTCTGAAACATTCTGTCCTATCAGCTGTCCCAGTTTTTTTGTGATAATTAATAACTCTTAGAATCGTGAACTTGTGTGTAGGATGGCCTAGAGACCAATGTCCTCTCCATTCTGTTGTCCTCTGTTGCTAGAAACCTAATTGCTAGCCTACCTCAGTTCGGTGCATGGGGCGGCAAACCTATACACTAAAGACATCTCTTGGATAACTTTATAAACTCTACAAGCTACTAGCACTTGAGCCATCTATGCTAGCTTGAACTATTACATTTACAGCATAAGCTGCTTTTGTAAAATCCACCAATTACATTATTCTTGCGTTTCAGGGTTTCACAACAGTTTCAAACGTGATTGAATCAGGAATGGGGGCACCGGACCCTGAGGAGTTGGTACGGATACAGAGAGCGTCCAGGGAAAAGATCGAGAAGGAACTGAAGGAGGAACAATCAAAAACAGAAAGTAACCAGCAAGATAACACCAGTAGTGAAAATATCAAGGAAGATTCAACCAAATCTGTTCAACAGCAAAGATCAACTGAAGAAGTCGATGATTCAAATGGTCTCGGTGTTTTCAAGTTCGGAAAACTGGTTTCCAGTGTGACGAAGCTCGTTGAGACTACAGGTATATAAATTCACAATATTTTTTTAAATAGTAACTTCTCCCTGGAAACCCCAAGGGAAACCCTTTCCCCATGTCATCTTAGGGGATTTTTTTAATAATATGTGTTTGTATTTATTTTTGTATATTCTCTTTCACATTTTCATTTAGATTTTATTAGTATTATCTTCTTCAAAGATATATTTTATTGTATCGATGATTATTGTTATGCAGTTATAGTCATATGTAGCAATAGTAATATTGCAGTAAATTAAACAAAGAATCTAAATTAGTTATATTATATCAATTAGAGCATACTGAAGACAGAACTTTTAGAATTTTTGGAAAATACTCAGTAGTACCGGAGATAACATTAGCCATCAAAGCGTGTGACATCATGTTACGTGCGCGGCAGTACTGCAGGAGTTATCGAAAAATTAATTTTACTGTCGTTATTAACTCTATATAATATTCTTTCATAAAAATAAAAATAAATTGGAGATGACCTCATTCATTCCAGGTACCGCTGTGGTTTCGGGAGGTCTCGACACCCTCGAGGAGATCGGCAAAAGGACCATGAGGGTGATACAGGGAGATGAGCCGGGGGGGAGGGTGCAGCTGTCAACCTTGCTGAGGGAAGCCAAGGACCGAGTGGACGAAGGACCTCCCAAGACAGAGGACGAAGACAGAAACAGGAATAAAAAAGCACCGAGATTTGAAGCGCTGTTTGATGATTTTCAAGGTTCGTATTATTATTGCAAGAAATGAAGGTTAAATTTCAAATTGTCCTATAGGCACAAAACACCACCCTTTCATGTCATTTGGCACCAGCCTAGATCTTTAAAGAAAACATTAGGAAATGATTTAAAGAGATTCAGTTTATTTTCACCCGACTCAAAACGGACCAGGCGCGGATCCACCGTTGTGGGCACGGTGGGCATGCCCACAACCCTAATAGACAAATGAATTATAACGTCACACTTTCACGGTTTATTGAGATCGATAGGCTGATGATAATAAACGCTATGCCATAATAAAAAAATAAAAAAAAGCATGAATCGTGCATAATTCGGAACGCAGCAAAGAGCCATAGACGATATTCTGACACGTTATGTCACATTTTTGACAACATATTGTCTGTTTCTCTTTGGCACATGAATAGATACTTGTTTTGGAAAGAAGAGATGACTATCTATGATCGACTATGGCCGGGTCGCCGGGTGCATAGATCGTTTGTGCTGTCAAACTTAGGTAACCTTACCTATCTAAAAAAGTTTACTTTTTAAATTGCTCTGATTGTTTTTCCGACATAATATGTATTGTTGCATCATGGTAAGTTGTTTTTATGAAATTATTTCTATTTTACCGCTCTAATGCAAAGCCCTACGCTATGTATCATCATTTGTAACTAACTAACTAATCTTAAACCATCACCCATCACGCCGTTTCCCCGAAGGGGTACGCAGAGAGGACAGACCTCCTTGCATCATTTGTAACTTTGTTTAATAATAAAACAAAAAGTTACATATGATTATATGATGTAACAAAACATTTATTGTATTGTTTTTTTATTTATTTTTATTTGTGTGGTGTGGGTACCAAAAAGTTTGTTTTCTTGGGAGGTTTTGTAGCATATACTAATTGATAAGGGGGCGTTCAAGTATTACGTAACGCAAATTTGAAGATTTTTGACCCTCCATCCCACCATGTAACGTGCTGTGAATTTTCTCTGTACCCCCCACCCCCGTCTATCTCCCTAAACGTTACGTAACACCCAAGCAACTGTTTTTAATTAAATTCACAATTTAGTTGCGCAAAGTACTGGAAAGTCGCTTATTCTTGTTTTCAAACGCGTTTGCGGTAATAAATAACACAAGAGATTTCTATTTCGCAATAGATGCTTATATTGGGTACATTTTTTAGATTTAAAATTATTTTCGTTATTTGTTTTTGGGGTGTTATGCCGTGTTTCGCTACCTCCTTTAGCCAACGTTTCGGATAGCATTATTATCAGGGCAGATCCGGCAGATGTGTTAATTGCATTCCCGACATCCGTATAGCGAAATAGTGTTATTAATTCATGTATAAAAATTTTGAAATTATTATTATTGTATATATCAAACGTGAAGAAACAGAGGGGATCACGCACAAATAAATTTGATATTGAAAGCCTAAAAGTACCAGAAACAGCAGAAAAGTTCATTACAACCATAAATCATAAGTTGGATGACATCAGCGACCATGTGGAACAACATGATATTAACTCATACTGGGATGATGTTAAGTCTGTGATTACCAATGCAGCTGACGAAGTTCTGGGAAGCAGGCAAACACAACCAAGAGAATTATGGTTCGATGCAGAATGCCAACAAGCAACCAATGTGAAGAATGACGCATATCTAAGAATGCAACAGCGACATCGTACACGGCAAGCAGAGTTGGAATACAGAGAACTAAGAAAGCATGAGAAAAAACTGCACAGAAGGAAGAAACGAGTATTTCTCGAGAACCAAATCAAGGAAGTGGAACTAGCCAAGGCCCAAAACAGAAGTCGACTTTTCTATCAGAAGGTAAACCATCAAAGAAAAGAATACAAGCCCAGAATTACAATGTGCTACGACAGCGAGGGAAATATTTTGAATGAAAAGTCAAGAATTCTGAATAGATGGGTGGAATATTTTGATGCTCTGCTAAACGGAAGTGTAGATGAGAGTGTGGGTGAAAATTTGACAAGGGATGGAAACATCACTGATGGTGGTACTAATGATGATGACAATGTCGAGCCGCCACCAACATTAGAAGAAGTAGTGGGTGCCATTAAAAGTCTACATAACAATAAATCACCTGGAACTGACAACATCTCTGCAGAGTTATTCAAATATGGCGGAGAGAACCTTCAAGTCCATATATATAATATCATTAAATCCATCTGGTGCTCTGAGACTCTGCCAAGTGAATGGAACTGTGGAATAATTTGCCCTCTTCACAAGAAAGGAGACCCTATGAACTGCTCTAACTATAGGGGCATAACGCTGCTGAATATCTCATACAAGATCCTATCAAATGTACTGTGTGGTAGGCTTATGAAATATTCGGATGGCATAATTGGCCAATATCAAACTGGGTTCCGTAAGGGGAAATCTACAACTGATCAAATCTTTTCACTGAGACAGATACTGGAAAAAACAATAGAATTTAATGTTGATACATACCATCTCTTCATAGATTTTAAGGCTGCCTATGACACGGTAAATAGAGAAAGACTGTACAGAGCCTTGGATGAATTTAATATCCCAAGAAAACTGGTAAACTTAGTAAGGCTCACAATGTCTAATGTTGGGTGCCGAGTCAGAATACAACAGGATCTGTCAGACACCCTAAAGACCTTCAATGGACTAAGACAAGGAGATGCACTTGCCTGCATTTTATTCAATTTAGCGCTGGAAAAGGCCATCCGAAATGCAGGTATACAAACCACAGGCCATATTTTTAACAAGTCTGTTCAGCTCCTTGCTTATGCTGACGATATAGATATCATCGCACGCTCAGAATATGAACTAAAATCGGCGTTTAAAAGCTTAGCTACGTCGGCAAGGAACATGGGATTGGTCATCAACGAGGGGAAGACAAAATATATGCCCGTACATGGACGCCAGAAACCACCAAGTATACAGATAGATAATTATACATTTGAAACTGTCAACGAGTTTGTATATCTCGGTACTATGGTGACAAATGACAACAATGTATCCAGCGAAATCAAAAGAAGAATAGTAGCTGCAAATCGATACTACTTTGGGCTACAGAAGCATATGAAATCTCGCCACCTTACCAGAAGAACTAAAGTCCTGCTTTACAAGACCCTTATACGACCTGTTCTTATGTATGGTTCGGAATGCTGGACAATCAGTAAGGGTGATGAAGGAGCCCTAGAAAGTTTTGAAAGGAAGGTGCTGCGAAGGATTTACGGCCCAGTCTGTGATAATGGAGAATGGCGTATCAGATACAACCAGGAGCTATACGATCTTTACGAGGACCCTAATATCTCCAAGGAAATCAAAACTGGAAGACTCAGGTGGGCTGGACATATCCAGAGAATGAGCGAAGGAGATATTCCAAAGCGAATTATGGATGGTGCACCTGGGGGTCGGAGAAGAGTTGGAAGACCAAAGCTTCGATGGCTGGATGGAGTGGTGAAGGATGCAAGCACCATCGGCATCCGAAACTGGCGCAACGCAGCACAACACCGACAGTCATGGAGGCAGCTCTGCTGGAGGCCAAGACCCGACCTGGGTTGTAGAGCCACAGATGATGATGATGATGATTATTATTGTATTCCTTCCGGATCTCCACAATTTGACATTGTCTTATCTTTAATATACCTACATGGATTTACAACACATTCTTATTTTACATTAGATCCACTGAGGAGGCCCTGAGGAAAATAGTTTTTCTAAGGCTGCCGTGTGAAACAACGCTTTACTCCAATATGATTCATAAGCTGACTCGTAGTGTTGTGAAACCTTTTTCATGACCCGAATTCAATTATACAAGTTCTCAAAAAGAAGATTTTAAAATCCACAGTATGATTCGCAGAAGTGAAAAACCTTTTCATGCCCTGACTGAAACTATTCGTGTCCTCAAAATGGATATCTAAGAAGTCACTTGCTGACTCGTAGTGAAGAAAAACCCCTTTCATGTTCCGACTGCAACTATTTATGCGCTACAAAACGGTATCTAAAAATTCACATGTGCTACAATGGGATTTCTAAAAAGTCATATATTTACCCACAGTAAAAAAAACCTACATCTGAAAATGTTTATAGTATCTTTACGTTTTTAAGGAATTTGGTCAATTTGAACACTGAAAAACTTCAAAAACAGAAATTCAAAATAGTTCATTGGGGCTTGCTGACAATAGTGTTGCTGGCTGACAATAGTGTTGCTAAAATATGTTATACCTACGTATGGCCAGTTCTTTATGAAAAGTCTAGGTTTAGTTTATATATTGTATACCTATCTATGTGTAATATTATTTCATTTTAGCAGTAAACTTAGGGGCCGTTCAAGTAACGCACTTGGGGGGGGTGAGGGGGGGTCTTGTAAAACGTTACGGTGCGTTACTGGGGGGGGGGGGGGGGTTCGAAAAACGAGTTACTTAACATGTTTTTCTTTATTTAAATAAAAAAACTAGGGAATTAAAATCTTCCAATTAGGCAACCCTTTTCGTTTAGGGGGTGTTCAAGTATTTCGTAAAGCAAATACAAGTTCTCAAAGGGAAGATTTAAAAATCCACAGTTTGATTTACAGAAGAGAAAAACCTTTTTCGTGTCCTGATTGCAACAACTTTAGTCCTCTAAAGGAATATCTAAGAAGTCGCTTGCTGACTCATAGTGAAGAAAAACCTTTTTTATGTTCCGACTGCAACTATTCATGTACTTCGAAGAGAAATCTAAAAATGACAAGCTTACCCTCAATAGAGAAACACCGTTTTCATGTCCTGAGTGTAAGTATTCCACTTCTTGAAAAAAAATACTAAAACGGCACTTGCTTACTACTCACCGTGATGAAAAACCTTTTTCTTGTCCCTACTGTGACTATTCATGCGCTACACAACGGTATCCAAAAATTCACATGCTTACCCATACTGGTCAAAAACCTTTTTCATGTCCCGAATGCAATTATTCATGTTGTACAAAGGAACTTCTTAGAAATCATTTGCTTATTCAAAGTGACAAAACCTTTTACATGTTAAAAATCCACTGAATGATTCACAGAGGAGAAAAACCTTTTTCATGTCCTGACTGCAAATATTCGTGTTCTCAATAGTGATATCTAAGAAGTCACTTGCTGACTCAACTCAAAGTAAAGAAAAATCTTTTTCATGTTCCGATTGCATCTATTCATGTGCTACGAAGAGAAATCTAAAAATACAAATGTTTACCCACAGTGGAGAAAAACCTATTTCATGTCCTGACTGCAATTATTCTTCTTTTTCTTTTTCTTGTCCCGACTGCGTCTATTCAGGCGCTACAAAACGGAATCTAAAAATTCACATTTTTACCTACACTGGACAAAAACCATTTTCATGTTCCGACTGCAATTATTCATGTTGAACAAAGGAACTTCTTAGAAATCATTTGCTTACTCACAGTGATATAAAACCTCTTCCATGTTTCTACTGCAAATATTCATGTTCTACAAAGAGGCACCAAAAAATCACACGTTTGCAGGCAAAACCATTTTCTTCTCCCGAATGCAGTTATTTAAGTTCTCGAAAGGGAGATTAAAAAATCCACAGCGCAATTCACAGTGGAGAAAAACCTTTTCATGTTCTGAGTGTAACTATACATGTACTACGAAAATTATTTTTATTATTATATTATTATTTTATTTGAGCAGTAAACTAACCTATGTGTAATAACTAAAAAGCATTGTTCTAACTAAACATTTACAGCCTTACTAAAAAACCCAGTGAAAATTTTATTCAATTGACAAACGGCCGCGGATGTGAAAACATTACTAATTAAAAATTTGTTCATTGAAAGAAATACACATGGTTTCCACGGCCTGAGAGGGTAGTTTATCTCTGTTTTAACCTTTAATGTCCGAACGATATTTGTATTTTTTCCGTAGTATTTTGAATGTTCTATATGTTTCTTATTTTTGAAGGTGTCGTAAAAACAAATACCATTTATGAAAACTAGATAAAATTACCTTTTAAATTTGTATATTTGAAATACAGTTTAGTTTTCAAAAACTGACATATTTTAAGATTCAAACTCGGAAATAAATGGAAAAAAATTTCTTACCAAAGTTTTTTTGACTAAAATGTAGAGAAATTAAGAAAAAAACAAAATTTCAAAAACACAGTACTTTTATGTAATAAATTTGGAAGGAAACTATCACCTCACTTTTTCCTCGGGCATACAATAAAAAAATAATAAAAAATTTCAAAGTTTTTTTTATTGCTAAAAAACTAACCTAAAAATTATACCGTCTTTTAAATCAGATTTCTTGCATCTCTAAAGACGTTAATTACTTTGATGCATTTACGCACATATGTATTAGATAATATTATTTAAAAAAAAACACCACTGTCATAAAATTATCATAAAATAAAACCTTTAAATGTAAATTTGAATTCTAGTGTATCACTTCAATTTTCAAAGTACGATTATTGTTTTATAACTTGACTAAAACGTATGAAAAACCACACAACACACGGTAAATATATCAATGATATAAATATAAGAGTAAATTATTCATATTAATAGAAATTAACCATCACATAAGTAATATTGGACACACAGAAATCATTTCGCGCTTCCAGCGTCTTTTTCGACCGCGAACACGAATGCGCAGGCGCCGCGCCGCCGCGCCACCTAGCGGTTATGAAGAAAAACAAACAATTTAGTACTTAAATATGCGTGGTTGCCGGATTTACAGTACGTTTTAAGACCAAATCTTATTGGTAATGTTATCGTGTTTTAGTGTATTTTTGTTTTATTCATGTTGCTGCAGCAACACGGGTAATCGGGCGTGCTGTGTTTTTTTTTTAGTAAGGCTGTTAAAGTTTAACATTCATATATTATGTTCCATGAATGAAAAATTATTTTTCATTTTTTCTTTTTCTGTTTTTTTCAAATTTTGTTGGCATTTTTTTGGTTGCGCTACGCTAGCAAGTCAGCGTGAGAGCACTTTAACATGACTGACTACAACAATTTGTGTTTATGCGTATTTCGTGTTTAAAACACTAACGAATACTGACAACGAAAATAAAGTAAAAATCACGCACAAAACAGTCAAGGGGTTCCCTGTACAACATAAATGAAAAGGGTTGCCAACTTGGAATACACATAAACACAAATTTCTGTAGTCAGGGTTTTTAAATTGAGTTAAAAGTTTTTATAATGTCCTGAAAAGCGGGAGATTTGCATCATCAGCTGTTATTGGCCTATACAGGTTCTCATGCTGACTTTCCAGCATGAGAACCAAGGAAAATAGCAAAAGAAAAAATAAAAAAAATAATGAAAATTTTATGGAACATAACATTATGAATGATGTTATACGAGAGTTTTTGGTTAGAAAAACGCTTTTTAGTTATTACACACAGGTTAGTTTACTGCTTAAATATAATAATATATATATAGATATTTTTCGTAGTACATGCCTTGTCACACTCAGAACATGAAAATGGTTTTTCTCCACTGTGAATCGCACTGTGCATTTTTAAATCTCCTTTTGAGAACTTGAATAACTGCACTCGGAAGAGGAAGATGGTTTTGTCTGCTGTAGGTAAACATGTGATTTTTTGGTGCCTCTTTTTAGAATATGAATAGTCGCAGTAGAAACATGTAAGAGGTTTTATATCACTGTAGGTCAGTATATCATTTCTAAGAAGTTCCTTTGTACAACATAAATAATTGCAGTCGGGACATGAAAAAGGTTTTTCATCCGTGCCAGTTAGCATGTGCCGTTTAAGTTTTTTTTTTCGAGAAGAAGAATAGTTGCAGTCAAGACATGAAATGGTAAACATGTGATTTTTAGATTTCCCTTCGTAGTACTTGAATTATCGTAGTAGTAGTTTCCACTGTGGGTAAACATGTGATTTTTAGATTTCTCTTCGTAGTACTTGAATAGTTGCAGTCGGAACATGAAAAAGGTTTTTCCCCACTATGAGTCGAGTCAGCAAGTGACTTCTTAAATATCCCTTTTCAGAACACGAATAGTTGCAGTCAGAACATGAAAAAGGTTTTTCTCTTCTGTGAATCATACGGCGAATTTTTAAATTGTCCTTTTGAGAACTTGTATAACTTTATTCCGGACAGGAAAATGGTTTTTGTCTGCTGTGCGTAAACATGTGATTTTTTGGCGCCTCTTTGTAGAACATGAATAGTTACAATGGAAACATGTAAAAGGTTTTATTGCACTTGGAGTAAGCAAATTATTTCTAAGAAGTTACTTCATACAACATGACTAATTGCAGTCGGGACATGTAAAAGGTTTTAGTCCGGTGTGGATAAGCATGTAAAATTTTTGGATACCGTTGTGTAGCACATGAATAGTCGCAGTCAGGACAAGAAAAAGGTTTTTCGTCACTGTGAGTTAGCAAGTGCCGTTTTAGTTACTTTTTTCGAGAAGAGGAATAGTTGTAGTCAGTACATGAAAAAGGTCTTTCTCCGCTGTGGGTAAACATGTGATTTTTAGATTTCTCTTCGTAATACGTGAGTAGTTGCAGTCAGAACACGAAAAAGGTATTTCTCCACTATGATTCAGCGAGTGACTTAGATATCCATTTTGAGGACACGAATAGTTTCAGTCAGGGCATGAAAAGGTTTTTCACTTCTGCGAATCATACTGTGGATTTTTAAATCTTCCCCTTTGAGAACTTGTATAACTGCATTCGGAACATGAAAGAGGTTTTATTCCACTATGAGTCAGTTTGTGAATCATAGTGGAGTAAAGTGTTGCTCCACAGGGAAACAATAGGAAAATTACTTTCTTAGGGCCTCCTCAGTGCAGCTAATGTAAAAAAAGTACGTGTTGTAAAACCGTGTAGGTATAAAATAGATCAGTGTTAAATTGTGGAAATCCGGAAGAAATACAATGCCGATAAAAATTATAATAATTTTCAATTTATTTAATAAATAACAATTTGAATTAATAAAATGAACAATATACGAATGTATCGCGAGTTTTATTTATTTGTTTCCGTAAACGCGATTAAATCAAGAAAAAGGGTATTTAAGTGACGTTGGGCAACTTAATGGTGACTTTCAGGTAAAATTTGTCACTTGGATGTTACGTAACGTTTTAGGGGGGGGGGGGGGGGGGGGGGGGGGGGGGGGGGGGGGGGTAAAGGAAAATGTTATGGCACGTTACATGGGGGAGAGGGGGGGACCAAAATCTTCAAAAATTGCGTTACGTAATACTTGAACGCCCCCTGACTTCCTCCAATGATTATTTCCATTCCTAAGGCCAAAGTCCTGTAACTAATCAATTTCAAAAGTCGTTTGTGAGTCATGATTGTTCATGAGCGAGTTCGTTCCGACTTTTTCCAAATTCCGACTCGTAACCTCGCACTTGGCCGATTTTCGGGTGGCTGTGCCCACAACCTTTTTCCAGGGCTGGATCTGCGCCTGAAACGGACGGGTGTTATAAGTTTGACTGCCGTCTGAGTGTCTGTCTGTGGCATTGTAGCTCCTAAACGAATGTACCGATTATGATGAGGTTTTTTTTTTTGTTTGAAAGCTGGCGTGATCGAGATAGTTTTTAGCTACAAATCATGAAAATCCGTTCAGGCGTTTCAAGGTCATCAGCTCATTTTTGTGTCGGGGGTTACTTAAAATTTTGAAATTTTTTACTTATTATACCTGACCCAACTATTTTACATTGTTTAATCTAATGAGAATCCACAAAATATTAAACTAAATGAAAAGGTTGTCATAACATGTGGTTTTGACATGGATAAAATCAATGCAGCATTTACTTTTTAAAATTATTAATACAAGTACACGCCAAACTTAAATGCTGACCTGCCGAGCGATTCTATATCTTTTGTAGGATGTATTTTATGAGAACTCCTGTCAGATTTGTGTGATTTTCTATGGCTGTCAATTGCTTTTTCTGTGGGTATCAGGCCAGCTTCGCCGATTTGTGATAGCTCACAGTTGAAATCTAACATCGGCCCATAGAAAAAGCAAATAACAGCCATAGAAAATCACACAATCTGACAGAAGATCTCACAAAAAAGATCCCACAAAATATATAGATATGATCCATTCTCACACAGGTACAGTAACTTTACTAACTTTACAATGACTGTAAGCGAAAGAAAAAGATGCATAAAACATATTGCGTCAGAGAAAGATGTGGGCGGGAAGACTATTGGGAATTTCTGTATCAAAATCAGGTAGGAATTAAAGTTTGGCGTGTACTATACATATTTTTATTACCTCAGTTAACAAATGACAATTTTATTTGTGCAATGTTTATTTCCAATTAAATGTGTTCAGGAAAAAACTAGTTCCAAATCAAACTTTCTTTGTAGTTCGTTTTGCAGGTATTTAATAAATAATGATCTTTTGGAGGTTATCCACCACTTACCCGCCCTGGTATAAGTAACACATGGCTACTCCTTCAAGGCTCTCGCAAAGACTCTTAATTTTTTTGAATGAACAAATTTTTATTTAATTTTTAACGAATCTAGACCTCCAGTGTCCCTACGTTGTTAGTAAGCAGTATGCAAGTGCTTAGCGGGAAATCAAGATACAATAAGTGTTAGTATGACTATAGACAAGATTGGTGATAGTCTATAAATAATAAATAACGATATGTTGATTACAGGGTTGGTTCACTTGGAAGCTTTGGAAATGCTCTCTAGACAATGTGATATGAAGATAAAGACCTTGTTGAATAAAGCCAATGGGACTGAGCTGATTGAATTGAAGGAAACACTTAATCAAGTCAAAGGTAACTTTATTTTCTCACTATATCAACTTTAACCTCTTCGCCGCTATGGGTACTTCTACGTGTGCGAGTAAATCCTGCCTTCAGCGCCATGCTACTTCATAGAAAATGTATGATGAATATCATAAAATGCTGTGTTGTTATCCTATAAACCTCAGGAATGCGGTGAAAAGGTTAAAGATCATAAATGTTATAAAAAAATTATATCATAAGGCTTATTTGGTTTATTGTTTGTTATAGAAATCTGTGAATTGCCTGACCCCGATGATGAAGATGATGATGGTGATGGAAAACTCGATGTTGAAACCTTCAGAGCCAAGCTGCAAGAGGCTACCAAAGACCTGGGAGTTCCTCTGACGTTTGAGGCCATTTTGAAGTAATGCCTCTTTTCATGCCTTTTTCTTCTTCTCTTTTTTAAAATGCTAATACCGCACAATAGTCCCAGCTGTCCAGAGCAAGAGTTTTGTCAGTTTTGTCTTCCACGAAGAGTTAATTTTTTTTTTACTTAACTTAGCATTTTAGTATTGACGGTCTTTTCAATGCAATTTATCTATCCTCTCGGCGCATTTGGACCCGTGCTTTAAAAAAACTTCACATATGCGACAGCCGCGTACGGCGCTTTAGTGAAACTTCACATATGTGACATGCTGCGTACGCGTACGGGTTAGCCGCTGATGGATTACATGTGTGACAGCTACACAAATCAGATTAAGAAGTCCATATTATAATATACTAGCAGACCCGGCCACATGTTGCTGTGGCTAATGAAACACAAAGCCATTTACTGACAATGCCATTACCCAACCTTTATAACGAACGCCATCTCTTAATTTGCGTACATATGAAATCCACACCGCCCGCTTGTCAGCCTGCTGGCCCGCGTATATTTCAACCAATTTACAAATTATATACCTAAACTTTCCTCATGAATCACTCTATCTATTGGTGAAAACCACATGAAAATTAGTTGCGTAGTTTAACTTTTTACCCGCGTTGATCTACCCCGTTTTTTCAATACCCATACGCGGTATGTATATGTCATATTTCAAGTACCACGAGGCACGAGGACACATTCACTTGATTATAGATGTTTTTTACGAAAAAAAATTTTACTTTCGAAATATGCCTGAATATGTCAGCATCGTGATAGTTACACGAATATCCTAGCGAGCGGGAAAAAATACTGTAACCTAGTAGCACTGTTATATCGGCAGTCGAAGTTAGCGTAACAAGGGCTGATACGGGCGCGTGTGAGGCATGGCTTTTGCCGTATCAACTGTTCTTACGATCGCGTGGAAAAGGTTAAAAGATCTAAGCATACAGACAGCGGGAGCGACTTTGCTTTATACTATGTAAAGATGTTTGTAAAATCCATGGGCTTTGTTGGAGCATTGTTTGTGAGGAAGAGGGAGTGATGACAATGGAGATATTAGCGATAATACTTATTACAAATTTACCGTGACTTTATTTTAAATCATCAGGTGTTGGGAGGAAATTCTCGTTGAAAGCAGCCAGCCCTTGAAACCAGAGAGCGATTCAACAGAAGCCGAGATATCGGTGGAGACACCCGATATGGGAGAGACTGCGGAGAAGTTGTCTCACTCAGCCATCAGCAACTTGGCCCGGTGCTCCGCCCTCTCAGTCCAACTGCTGCACAAGTCCACGGCGCTGCTGAGTGTGAGGGAGAGGAGATCAACAGCAGATGAAGCAGACGGCTTGACACAGTATGAATTTATAATATAACTTTAAAGATGACCGTATGGCCCTGTCAAAAATTAGTCCTCCATCACGACACAAGCCTAATGGATAAGATTACGAAACAGACGCTTAGTTGCTTTGGATATGTAGAACGGATGTGCAAAGAAAAGAATGTAAGGAGAATAATAAAATATGACCTGGAAGTGAATGAAGAAGTCTTGGATGCCTGAAGAAGACATGGCACAATGAAGTGAATCAAATACTTGAGTTGGGCCGTGTCGAGAGTCGGAATATCAGAAGAGATTATGATAATACAAATCCCAGTTCATGAATTTTTTTTGTTGTAACATGTGCCATATGAACCAGTGCACTGTAAATATAACTAAATGTTAGCATGGTGAAAAAGGTGAAAATTCTTCCAAAACAGTTTTTTTCGGGGATACGTATTTTTCTTTAACTTAAAATTTATTGACTGCACAAATCTAGAATTTTTTCCATTTTTGCAAAAATTTAATATTTCGCCACCCACGAACTGTCACACCAATGCAGTATGCTGTAATGCTCCAACATTTGACATTTTTATTCATCTGAAGGATGCGACTTTTCAAAAATAAATTGTATAATAATCTTTTTTATTTTTTTTTTGTTCATATGAAGCGGATACTTTGTGATGTGACATTATTAATTTAAAATAAAACAATAACTTTGTAAACACCAGTTGTTTATAAAGTATAATAATAATCTGTCATTTTGAGTATTTATCAATCCATCCTTGTAGATGAGATAAGTAATTTAATATTTGTGTAAAATTTTGAGTAAAAAGGGACTAACTTTACAATTATTTTAAAGGCTTACCGCAGTGCTCTCCTCCCACATTGGCGAGGTGGCAGCAGTATACTCGCAGAAACTACATCAAATGGCTCAGCTCTGCAATAACCAAGAGACAGTCAATGAATTCATCACTAATATATTCTTAGAGGTAAGTTGGACATTAACACTTATTCAATGGTTGGAAACTTCCCTAGCAAATCTCTTAGCAATTGAGTTATTGCAGGTGTCTTGTTGTATGTTTGCATATATTTGCATACAGAGTAAATGATACAAAATACCAAATGGGTGAATGAAATCAAAAATGGAGAACCCTTTGGTAGATTCCTCTATTTTAACCTTCCTGACCTCAGAGCTCTGATCTAATCTCTGTGATTGTGCCAAACATGTCATGGCACTGATCTGTCACAGTAAACTTTAATTTATCATAATATAAAAGACAATGACATAGGAAACACTGCAAAACGTTATTGTAAAACTAGTATCATTGATCCCTTCTGCATCCAAACACAGCTAGAAGAATTGTCAACGCGTGCCCAATATTTGAACATGCCTGTTGTTTACTACATGAGATTGGGTTGTTTTCGTTTCGTTTTTTTGTTTAATTACCCTCTGTTGTGTGAAGAGGAGGGAACTAAATCCCCCACCCCTCCTGAGAGGTAGCATCGGACTTGGTTGAATTTCAGAACCCGTCTTTGATTGGATGTCTGACGCCTCGCCTTACGCGCCGTGTCAATTTCAAGCAACGCTACCGTTGAAATTCGGTTTTTAATTCAAGAATCTGTCAAAAGATGTCGTTACTTCCGTCAGCAGCTCGCTGTGGATGTTTCCCCCCTAGGTATGTGCCACAGATTTATAGAATTTAAGTATCTTTCCAGATATGGAAAGATTGACGGCAATACTTGACGAGTTGTGAATAATAGTATCACGCGGCAATATACATATGACGTTATTGCGTGTCTCGGTTACTTTGTCACGGTTACTTTGTCTCGGTGACTAACTGTCTCTGGATCACAGTGGATCCGAGGAACTGGCTATTTTTGGAACCAGTTCCTATCGGATTTATAAAATGGTCACCAACACTCAAACTGGGTGAAGCCTAACTAAAAGCCGCCCGCAGGGCCTAGCAGCAAAAACCTGTAGAGAAGGTCTTTAACTGCTGGTTATAATGAATATATCTATTTAGTAACCAAGTAGGTACACAACTTGGCAACTAAGCCAGTTTGAGATCTTTCCCAACCTTACATTTCCTTTTGTTTATCTGATTTATTTTCTTGTTTGTAATAATTTAATTAAATATTTTACAGGCCAGAAAGGGAAGTTCCTACTTGCAAGATGCCTTCCTCTTGACTATCCCAATCCTGCAGGTGGGGGCCACTTAACAATAAACCATCAGTATTTTTAAATGCCGTACTTTCGAAATCTACAGAATGTGAGAATGCTTTTTGTAAATCTTTCAGTGATGAAAAAAAAACTTTATTACATAATTTATGCACATTTTTAGATAAAATCTATTTGAATCTTTATTAACTAAAATTTATCGCAGTCATAATTCTTTTTGTTTGTTTTTTAAAATTTGTACAAAATAAATAAATAATTATGTATCTAATTTTATATTCCTGTCTTGCCCATTATTATTATTGTGAGAGAGGTTTTAGGGTGGCACACCTGTTTCCGGCCATACAAGAGCGAGACAGGTGATCCCGCATATAAAAGGAGATGCAGGCCTCTCCTCACCCTCTTTTTCCAACCGCCAACACGTTAGTTAGGACGTATTTATAGCCATTACTTATAATAAATATCCATATCGCCAATACGCGCATTATTTATAAATAACCTCGCCTACACTCGAGTCTGTATTTAACAGTGGCGCAGCCTACGGTACACGATTCTGACAATACGGCAGATCGCGTAAAGAATCGACGCGCAAAAAAATTTGGCACAAAAATTTGGCAAAAATACGCGGTAACATTATTATTTCGGGTCGGTAAGAAAGGCCGGACCGAAATTATTCCAACACTTCACTGCAAGGAGTGAAGTGCAAGAAGACACTGGAGCCAGCCAGCTTTTCGGAAGGGGGAAGCACGGGAGGTCCAGCGTCAATCGACATCTCTGAGGGTCAAGGATCGGAGATCCAGGTCGCAGGAGTGATCTGGGGTAGCCATCGGTGTTACTGTGTGACGGGTCTGGAAGGAGCCATCAATTCACAGGGTCAAGGAGCAGTTTCCGGAGCAGGGTCCAGGGAGCAGACGGCAGAAGAAGAAGCCTCATTGGGAAGTTTTTGTTTTTTCTGTTTTCTTTCTCTCTATTTGGGTACCTTCTGGGCATTGGGAACATGGAGTCTCGAGGATTGGAGTCCTTCAGTTTGCGTGACGGGAACTGGGAGAACTTCAAGGTCCGCCTCGGACAATTTCTCCTCGTGAATGATGAAAAGTTTGCATCGGATGATAAAAAAAGGGCTATTTTCCTGAATGCATTGAAAGATGATTGTTTTTCCTTATTGGTTAATTTGTGCATTCCTAAAAAGGTAACAGATATTAAGTTAGAAGATTTGATATCTAAACTTGATGAGTATTGTTGTTCAACGAAATGTTTTTTTGAAGAGAGATCTAAGTTTTACAGTGCTAAACAAAGAAATGACGAATCAATCCGTGAGTTTGCAGTGCGGTTAAAGTCTCTTTCTACTAATTGCAAATTTGGGAATAGTTTATCAGTAAATTTAAGGGATTTCTTTGTTTTGGGTTGTAAACCAGGAAAGGTAAGGGAAAAATTATTTCTCGAGGGTGAATTATACTCGTTCGAAAAATGTTTACAAGTCGCCGAGTGCATTGACCTCGTAGCTTCAACTCAAGCGCAGTCCCGAGTTGATAATACGGTTTACGCTAATGTACAGCTCAAGGCCGGTCGACTCTCTTTTAATAATTCGCGTGTGAAAGACAGAGACGTGAAGCGTTTCGGGCATAGCAACAGGGCACGGTCACAGTCGCCAGCGAACGCTGTGAAACAAAATTGTACCGTTTGTGGTCACAATAATCACATCGCGACGGAATGTAGATATAAAAATTATTTATGTAAAATTTGCAGTACGAAGGGTCATCTCGCAAAACAGTGCAAGCGTTCCTCAACACGTAAGAGTGTGAATACTTTGTTGTCGGACACAAAGTTGGGTGAAGTTAATAGTGTCGAACCATTTTTTATTGAAGTTTCACTAGACGGGATCAAGAGTAAATTCATGGTAGATTCTGGAGCATCTTGTTGCGTAATTTCCAAGGAGTGTTATTTCAGTAAATTCAGTAGAATCAAGCTAGTGCACGAAGACATTAGTCTACGGGGTTTTGACAATACGCTCGTGGAAGTGGTAGGTACAATTACGCCACAAGTGGAATTTAACGGTCAGTGTCACAATTTGAAATTTGTTGTTGTCACAAGTGCTTCGTTATCGATAGTGGGGCGTGATTTTATGAATCTTTTTAACGTCGGGATTAACGGAATCGTAAACAGTATAAAACAGAATACTTTGAAGCAGCGATTAGTAAAAAAATTCCCGGAAGTTTTTACGGATAAACTAGGAAAATTTAATAAGTACGAAGTGAATTTAACTTTAAAAGAGACCGCTATTCCGATATTTCGTAATCACAGAGTTATGCCGTTCGCTTTGAAAGAAAAAGTCGAAAGGGAGTTAGATAGTTTACTGTCAGACGGTATTATAGAACAAGTCCAGTTTAGTGAGTTTGCAAGTCCAATTGTTCCGGTAATTAAGAAAAACGGTAGTATTAGATTATGTGGTGATTATAAATCGACAGTGAATAATCAGTTATTAGTTGACAAATATCCATTACCTAGGATAGAGGAGCTATTAACGAAAGTAAATGGTGGGAAAGTTTTTGCAAAAATCGATCTTAAATCGGCGTATAGTCAATTTGTTTTAAAAAAGGAGTGTAGGCGTTTTACAACAATCAATACCCATTTAGGATTGTTTCAGTATAAGCGGTTAGTGTACGGGTTATCTCCCGCGCCAGCTATATTTGCAAAGGCAATGGCAAATTGTTTGTCAGGATTACAGAACATGACGTTTTATTTGGATGATATTATCGTGATAGGGGAAGACGAAGACGATTTAGAGAAAAACGTATGTGTCGTGTTAGAAAGGTTGAAACATTGTAATCTAACAGTGAATAGTGACAAGTGTGAATTCAATTTAAAAGTTATTGAGTTTTTAGGTTATAAAATAAGTGAACAAGGGATTCAACCGTGTGAACGGAATAAAGAAGCCATTTTAAATGCACCAGCACCTAGTGATTTAAATAATTTAAGAAGTTTATTAGGTATGATTAGTTATTATCGTAATTTTATTCCAAATATGGCAAATATATTGTCACCATTATACGAATTACTTAAAAAAGATGTTAAGTTTCAATGGGGTACGGAACAAGAAAATAGTTTTGCGATAATTAAAAGAATATTAACTTCGGATAGGATTTTAACGCATTTTGACGAAAATATACCTGTGAAACTTGTCACAGATGGTAGTTTTAATGGGGTAGCAGCAACATTACTTCATAGGTTTCAAAATGGCGTAGAAAGACCGATTGGGTTCGCAAGCAGAACTTTAACTAAAGCGGAAAAGAATTATTCTATTCTAGATATTGAAGCAACAGCAATTATTTTTGGAATTAAGAAGTTTTATCAATATTTGTACGGCAGAGAATTTATTTTAGCTGTGGATAATCAGCCGTTAGTGAGAATTTTAGGTGAAAATAAAGAAGTACCTAAGATTGCCGCGTCAAGGTTACAGAGATATGCTATTATGTTAGGTTCGTTTAATTTTAAAATTGAATATGTAAAATCGAAAAATAATTGTTCAGACTTTCTGAGCAGGTGTCCGATTGAAAAGGTTAGCTGTGAAGATGAGATAGAGTCTGATTACATTAATTATTTCGAGAATAATGGGTTTAATTTGTCTTTAGACGTGATAAAAAGCGAAACCGAAAAGGATGATGTGTTAGGTCAAGTAAAAAATTTTCTTATCGAAGGTTGGCCAGCATCAGTAAAAAAGGCACAAAGTGGTAACTTTATTAGAATTTTTTGGGAAAAAAGGTTAGAATTGTCTTTGATAAATGGGTGTGTTTTATATCAACATAGGGTTGTTGTACCTGAGTCTTTAAGACAAGAGGTTTTAAAGATGTTACATAGATCTCACTTAGGGGTTTTTAAGACTAAAGGTATTGCAAAAAGCTTTGTCTGGTGGCCAAAAATTAATCAAGATTTGGAGAAAATAACGGAAAATTGTAGAGATTGTTTAGAAATTAAACCAGAATCACAAAAGAGTTCTTTAGCAGTGTGGCCATATGAACCTGAAGTATGGTTCAGGGTACATATTGATCATGGTAGTTTGTATAACAAAAATTTTTTAGTGGTGGTAGACTCTTCTTCAAAGTGGATTGAGTGTCTGGAAGTAAACAGTCTGTCTTCAAAAGAAAATATCGAAATACTTCATAGATTATTTTCGCAATTTGGTTTTCCTGCAACTTTAGTTAGTGATAATGGTACGTGTTTTTGTTCTGAGGATTTTGAAAATTTTTGTAAGAAAAATGGGATAGAACATATCACTAGTCCAGTCAATCACCCTAGTAGCAACGGGCAAGCTGAAGCTACAGTAAAGACTTGTAAAAATTTCCTTAAAAAAATTTGTAAACATAATGGATTTCCTTCAGATTATAAAGAAAAGTTAGGTAACTTTTTAGCAGACTATAGGAATACAGTTCACGCAACAACAGGATGTGAGCCATCTGTATTATTAATGGGTAGAAAAATTAGAACAGTATTTGACTCTCTGATTCCAAGGAAAATTGAGGATAGAACGGGTAGTTCAGGTTCTACTCGACGAAACAAAGTAATAAAAAAGGTTACTCAGAGCCAAAACAATCAGAAAAGACAATATAAGGGTAGAGTTAAATCAGGTTTTAATATAGGTCAGAAAGTAATGACTAGAGATTTCAGATCTCAGGGTAATAGGTTATGGGTCCCTGGGGTTATTGTGGATAAAAAAGGTAGTAAAATATATTTCATAAAAATTAACAAGTCTAATATGGTGTGGAAAAGACATTTAGACCAGCTAAAGGAATTACATGTTTCATGGCAGGAGGAAGATAACCAGGAATTCGCGTCTGACACGTTGGAATTGTCGACGGACGAATTAGATCTCTCCGGTATGTTACGTAATAGAAGTGTCTCTAATTCTGTTTCTCCATGTTTCAGGTCTAACCCATGGCAAGGAAGGCTTCGGCCCAGGTGACAGCACTTCGCAGTCGAAATGGACAGAAATGGACAGAAGGGAAACAGAAAGAACAAAAACAAATGTTTTGTTAATTTTAAATGTAATGTGTTAATTTTAAATGTGAAATATGAAATATAAAATATATTGTATGAAATATGTAGCTATAGGTATCACTTATGTAGCCAGGATTCTCCCGTTTAAGTAGGGGAGGATGTGAGAGAGGTTTTAGGGTGGCACACCTGTTTCCGGCCATACAAGAGCGAGACAGGTGATCCCGCATATAAAAGGAGATGCAGGCCTCTCCTCACCCTCTTTTTCCAACCGCCAACACGTTAGTTAGGACGTATTTATAGCCATTACTTATAATAAATATCCATATCGCCAATACGCGCATTATTTATAAATAACCTCGCCTACACTCGAGTCTGTATTTAACAATTATTATTGATACATAGAAGGTCTGCACTGTACCCATTACGGCCCATTGTACCCATTACAGCCCATTGTATCTATTGTGGCCCGTCTCCCATATTTTACCTTATTCTTTTGACAATAGCCCAGTCCCTTTAACCCTTCCTTGCCGGTGCTGTCAACTGATTTGACCTGTCTATATTCTTTCAATATCTCTGTAAATATTCTAAATACAGAGTTCATGTTTAAGACGTTCCTCAACAATACATAGAATTGGATAAAATAATAAAAATAAACAAGTATTTATCGAACATAACAGAAAAAATTGTTTTAAAAAAAAATATGGAAAAATTTGTTAATATATTCGTATTTCTGCAAGCGTTGATAACTTGTTGAGTGTTGCAGTAGTGAGAGAGATATATAGTTTCACACACCATGCCATGATTCAAGATAATCAGTGAATGTAAACTAGTCTGCTGTAATGAAGATATCATGTGTTTTTTGAGTGGCCAATGTTTTTTCCTTGTTTTCAGCACCAATACATAATATTTTACTTATGCCTGTGTGTAAATATATACTATTAATAAAATGATTTACATAACGATCGCCCAGTTGATTTCAAAAGCAATTTCGAAAAAAGTTGTTAATCCTTTTTACTCCTACCATCATGTAGAAACACCTCCCGAAGTTAATGGACTTTTCACCCGGACACCCTGTATATTAAGCACGCTATAAAATAACACTGGGAAGCATAACGGTCAGGTACATTAGTATGACAATTTAAAATTTTCTAATCACCCATAAAACTTCGATTTTTGGTTTAGTTTTTCTGCATGATGGTGTTTAGGAGTAATCTGAGTATTGTAGGTCAATGATTGTACTAGATTGAAGGTACACTCAGTGGCTTGGCGTAGCTAGCATGGGTGGCACCCGGGGCGGATAGGGCGGGTAGGTCGGATAACGTGGTTTCACCCCCCCATTTAAGTTGACAAACACAAATTTCGACTTCATAAAAAATTGGTCCATCCTGGGGGGAGGGGTAACTGCTTACTTAACTCAAATTTCGATATTTCAGAGTTATCTTGACTGAACAACTGGACGATCGATGTGTTATAATAAATGTGAAATATTCATTTTTTTCCAAATAAAAAATCATGAATGTAATTTATTATTCATAATTGTATGTTTTCCAAATAAAAAATTCTAAATGTACACAGCAGTGGAACTCTAAAGACTTTCTAGTGCCATAAGGAAGGGTTAATAAACATCACCAGAATTTTCATTAAGTATTTGGGGATGTCTCCTTGCTCCACAACATGGTATTCAGTTCCTTATAGGTATCTGAGCCTTCTTCCCATCAAGGGGGGAATTATCCGCCATTTTTTCCAGTGCTAGAAAAAGATAAGTAAGATTTAACACTAACATTAGCTTACGTGCCCGTTAGCCCACTCTCTTTCTTTATAAGTTTGCATGTATATAGAATCTATATTATAGATACTATAAAAAATTTGCAATAAATAAGTCAAATATTTAAAAAAAGGTTTTTATCAATTGAGGAGCTGGACGCAATAACAATCTAATCTGTTTTTGGTATTTCAAATCCCTCCTTTATCTACTGTGTAAATATAACTTTTGTAGGTTTTGCACAGAAGTGTAAAACCTACATGCAAAAGTTTGAACACTAGTTACAAGTAAATACTATGCATTTCAAAAAACTTTGAACGCTTTTTATTTAAATTTCATCATAAGTTGTTGTTATTGCATCCCGCTCCTCAATTTAAGCATATCAATTTTCATCATAAGTTGTTGTTATTGCATCCAGCTGCTCAATTGAGGCATATCAATTTTCATCATAAGTTGTTGTTACTGCATTCAATAACAACAACTCAATTGAGGCGTATTACTGTCTAATCATAAGTTGTTATTGCATCCAGCTCCTCAATTGAAGCATATTAATTTTCATCGTGAGTTGTTGTTATTGATCCAGCATCCAGCTCCTCAATTGAGGCATATTAATTTTCATCATAAGTTATTATTAAATTCAGCTGCTCAATTGAGGCATATTAATTTTCACACTTTGAATAAAACACGATTTTGTGTAAATGTTTAATTCACAATCTAAAATTTTACATTGTATCACATTAACACGGTCGAATTAATAAATTATTGTATTATAAAAAACTCTCTTATTTCCTATGGACGGATGTTCTTATATATTATGTCATTATTATATTTTTAAAGCAAACTACAAATGGAATGTTCAATTAACTTTATTTTTAGATTTTCAGGGTAAAATCTTTTTGCGGAATATTTATGGAAGAAAATGATTATTGAGTTACAATGATGTAGAAAATGGAGTTCTGTTTAAAATCTTTACGAAATTGGTTATATTTGTAATATAAATGGAATATGTGGAAAGTCTGTATTTGAAGTAAAAACACATTACTACAACTTATTAACTTTTTCCACGCGATCGTAACAACAGTTGATACGGCAAAAGCCATGCCTCACACGCGCCCGTATCAGCCCTTGTTACGCTAACTTCGACTGCCGATATCACAGCGCTACCATGTCACAGTATTTTTTCCCGCTCGCTAGGATATTCGTGTAACTATCATGATGCTGACATCTTCAGGCATACTTCGAAAGTAAAATTGTATTTCGTAAAAAAACATAATCAAGTGAATGTGTCCTCGTGCCTTTGAATGAAGAGTTCACAATTTACTCCACAGATGGCGCTAGTAGTTTGCGCACGCGCATCCATGCGATTCTGACTGACCAAATTGGACAAGCGTCGATAACATTTATTATCGAGATCGCGCGTATTCGCACACGTTTGTTTATGTTGTGAAACTGTGATTTTGAATTTACATAAAAATTTTATTAATTTTAGTGTCATCAGAAGTTTTAGAACTTGTTTATACGAATTAATAATAATAAGTGATTGAGGTACCACTTGTGTCTATCAACGCAGTGTTCTGAGTACAAGCACGCGGATAAATGGCGCCGTCTTTAAGATAATATGGGTACGTTTTTTACGTTTTTTATTTTTTATAAACATCTAGGAGTGTTTACAGACGACGATTTGGTTTCAAATTGTAGATAATAATCTCATCTGTTTATATAGTATGATAAATCATGCCATAATATGCTTTAATTTGACATAAAATTGGATGGATAGGTATTTGAAATATGACATATACATGTACCGCGTATGGGTTGTGAAAAAACGGAGTAGTTCAACGCGGGGAAAAGGTTAATGCCACCTGTATAAAAGGCCCATACGGTGAAAGTCAAGATGGTTGCCGATCTTGTAAAACACAATGGTGGAGGGCCAGTTCTACCAGGGATTTGCAGTGTATTAATATTG
Source organism: Limnephilus marmoratus (assembly GCA_917880885.1). Taxonomy (NCBI): domain Eukaryota; kingdom Metazoa; phylum Arthropoda; class Insecta; order Trichoptera; family Limnephilidae; genus Limnephilus; species Limnephilus marmoratus. The sequence goes on along the minus strand of OU862931.1, from coordinate 16,159,315 downwards.
ATTTGTCTTCTATACTTTGCTTCTTGAAATAAAAATCATAAATTAAAAATTTACATTACTGTTTCATGAAATGCACACATAATACAGGGTGCGGCAGCATAACTTCCTTTTATCAAAACTTAATAAAACCCATCGTATGAATCAGATATTTTTTATTTGCTTTTTATAATGTAGGCACATACCTAAAGTTTTGTTTTACTTAATTTTGAAGATCAAACCATTTACATGTCCACGTTCAACACGTCCCCCATTCTCCATACACTGAGTAAACCAATTTCTGGCGTTTGTCATGACTCTTGCCAGCATATTAGACGTTATCCTGACAATTTCTTCCTGGATGTTGGTCTTCAAATCTTGTAGGGTTCTTGGACAGTTCACATAAACGCGGGATTTCAAAAAACCCATTAAAAAATCACAAGGGGACAAATCGGGAGAGCGGGCCGGTTACTCCAAATCGCCCCTAATTGAGATGAGGTGCTCTGGGAAGTGTTCCCTCAAAACAGCCATCAATGCTCGATGATCTAATGGAACAAGGGACTCCAGTTCTTCTTCTTGTCACACTTGTAGTTGGTCTGAATGTAGTGACCCATATAACAATTGATTTCCGGTCCGGGACAGGCTAAATTAAAGCGAAAGGCGCGCTGGGTTGCGATCACAGAACATCCGTTCAAAAAGTAGGCCTCATCGGCAAACCTACGCTCCTCACTGTTCCAACGCATGATGGCGATTAAACTGTGTCGGGACAAAACTTTAAAGTTCCGCCTATCGAACGAGATCACTAGCGCTCCGCTACGACATCAACCGACTGAATGGCGCGCATTTAAAAAAGGAAGTTATGCTACCGCACCCTGTAGTTATTGATATATTATAAAATAATAAAGAGGTTTATGTTAAATGAAGACTTTGTTTTTAAAACTCTAATTCAAAAATGTCTATAAAACACACGGCACATTTTGTTTCTTGCACAAATAAATAATTATCATAACAATATTCAACTTTAAAATCAGTGATGCTTTATACCTAACACACAACATAACCTTGCTACGCACAAAGAAAGTCACTCTAAAAAACTTCATAATCATTTTTCAACCAATTTAAAATATTAGCAAATGTCTTTCTACGAACTTAAGAATCAGTATTCTAGAAGGTGGTTAGATAGCTCGGTGGGCAGAATGTCCAACTACGGCCCTCTGTTCATAGAGATACTTACAATCTACGTAATTGTGACGAAACCACAAGTACCCTTCTGATATACTACTTTTTAATGCTAGTCTTCGTACACGGCGCTATCCGAAATATACTGAACTTGATCATTTTTCACGTGCAGCTGTGGAGTTAACACGCTGTCAAACGATGACACATGACTTTTTTTCCAACATATATCCATGCCTTCTCCGCTAAATCCTTTCTTACGTATTCTGGTAACATATAGTTATATAAACATGCATTTTTCCACTTTCAGAACAAATCTAACATTACTTTCATGTTCCGACGCCATTTCTGTCAAATGTCAAACGAATAAGTATCAGACACAAATGATGCGACGCGTCACTTGCGATCAGCACTGTCGGTATTGTGATACTGATTGGAAACCGACAGCCACCGCGTAGCGCCGTGAACGGGCACCAGCAAAATCGTACGGGGGTACTTACGATCGGCGCGTATGATACGCTCACGAGGATCGAGTATCTTGTAAGTATCTCCGTGAACGGAGGCACTACCAGTCACGGGGGCAGAGTTTGATACTCACGGAGGGTACTGACTTATTCTCTTTTCAAAACAAGCTGTACTTAGGATGGGAGGTTTTAACTACATCACATAATGATGACCATCAATTCGGTAATGCACGTTTTCATCCTGCGACAAAATATCCCCGTCAAAATGTACAAAACATCCTCCAACAAAATATCTACTAAAACCTAACCTAACTTTAACGGATTTCTGCATTATTTTTGTCCCATTTTACTATTTTTGAACAATAATTTATTGTCTTTACAGGATGTCTGTATTATTTTTGTCCCATTTTTTAGTTAGGTTAGGTTTTAATAGATATTTTGTTGCGAGATTTTTTGATTTGGAATTGACATTTGAACGGCCCCATGTGCCGATTTTTTAATAAATTGTGATCAGCTGCCTAGCATAACTGTTACGTTTGTAGGCTGATTTTTCTATTGTCATAATTTAATCAAAAGTTTAACAGGCATAAATTAAAATGGCACTTTTTGTCAATTTTATGGTCATCAAATGTGACAGAGTCTGGAACGCCACAACCTTCTGAAAACATCTTTATTATAAATCTTAGGAATTATAGCTTTATTATTGTTACATAATATTATTTGACACCAAGGGTCTGAACTTGTTTTTGTTTATGCGTCGCTAGTGCCCGGCAGTTTGCCGAGTTCGGTTCTGATGGCCTGCAGCAGTGGTAGAGCTGGGTCTCTGGGAGACAGTGACGCAGGATCGTGCCCGCTCATCACCGGGATTATTCCTGCTCCCGGGCGGCGTTGGGCCCCTGCACTGGTTGACCTGGACTGAAGAATAAAATGGAATTTAAAAATCCGGATTAAAAAAACACCGGTGTCAAAAGAAACAGATGATAAAAGAAACCATTGTCAAAAGAAAACTGGTGTCTTAAGAAACCAATATCAAAAGAAACAGGTGACAAAAGAAATCGATGTCAAAAGAAAACTATTGTCTTAAGAAACCTGTGTCAAAAGAAACTGGTGACAAAAGATGCCGATGTCGAAAGAAAACCGGTCTTATGAAACCTGTGTCAAAAGAAACCAGTGTCAAAAAAAATAGGTGACATGAGAAACAGGTGTCAAAAGAAGCCGATGTCGAAAGAAAACCGGTGTCTTCTATCAAAAGAAACCGGTGTCAAAAGAAACTGGTGACAAAAAAAAAACTGGTGTCAAAAGAATCAGGTGACAAAAGAAACCAGTGTCAAAAGAAAACTGGTGTCTTAAGTAACCGATGACAAAATAAAACCGGTGTCTTAACCCCTCCACAACTTAAGCAGATATATGCGTTAAAAATACGACAGCAGTCAAGTACAATAAGCGTGTTTATATGTCAGCGCGTGTGTCTCCATAGAAATCGTTCTAACTCCGTTATTGTTTTAGTTACATCCCTAAAACAAAAAGTAAAAGGTCGATCGTATTACAAGCTGTACATCCCTATCAAGTTGTCCATAGAAATACATAATAAGAATATGCTGTCAGTCGCGCGGTTGACACAAATATTTACCCGTCCAAATTTACTACCGGCGGCTCGACCGCGCTCGACATTGTTAATTTTTATTAAATATTTTTATATGAAATGATAAAAAAGTGAGGTGACAAAAGTGTTTATTACACATTTATACAATAGAATAAGTATTTTTGTTTACATAATCTGTGATTTTAGTACCGTTTTCACATAAAAACATCACGTGAGTCATTTTTACCTATTTTTAATGTTTGCATTCTAAATTTTAATATTTACAAATGTTAATATTTATTTGTAATACAATAATTTGAAAGCTTATTTTGTAACCTTTCTAAAACAGTTTTTACTATTCGGCTACGTTCAGAAATGTTTCATTTATAGAGCTTTAATTGTGAAGTGGTAATAACAAAAAGTTTTCGTAAAATATCATTTCGTTTGAGACATTCGGCTTAAATGGCGATTTTCGGAGGGGTTAAGAAACCTGTGTCAAAAGAAACTGGTGTCAAAAGAAACTGTTGCAAAAGAAACTGTTGCAAAAGAAACTGGTTAGGCACAAGAAATTGGAAGGAGATATGCATTCAGGACTGGAGGCATTATCTAGAATAAATTTCTAGGTGCATTGGTCATTGAACCTCTGTAAATGCTGTAGCGCCGATCATTATAAGGGGGCATACATTAATTACGCTAATTAGCAATTTTTCTTCCAATCTAGACTAGCGATGTGTCGGTTCTGCTGGAATGGGTTCTTGTACTCGGGTCCTTTGCGGGAAGCGGTTCCCACTACTACTCCTTTTTAAAATCAACTACTCCAAGAGAACCCGGTCGCGGAACTCGGGCTCGGTCCCAAACACGAAACTCGGAGTCGGACCGGGAACCCAAATGCCTCCACCGGCCGGCGTCCCCATGTTCGCGCTCCGCTCAACTCACGGGTCGCAATTCGCGGGAGTGGCTCCCGGGACCTGCTCCAAGGACTCAAGTAATTTTAAAAGAAAGCATGTCTCGGAGGCCTCCGGCAAAATGCAGAACTTACCCATCTCTAATCTAGACCCCCCCCACCCCTTGGTGAGATAAATTTGGTCTACTTCTTATATTCTTTTCAAGTAACGTGATATTTTGCTGGACTCCCCCCCTTTTGAGCTCACGTAATTAATGTATGCCCCCTAATAATCAAAAATTTATATTTTCTGTTCCTTTCGAAAGCAGATACAGCTTGATGCACTCAACTTTACAGTCGGTGGAATCACTAGATTGTGTAGATTTTGTGATTACAAAAAATTTAAGGATTTTAAAAAAAGATCCATTTGTTCATCAGTGCCTACTTTGGCCGCTTTCAAAGTTAAGTGTGTCAAGCTTCTAGTTTGTTTTTTAAACAAATATAAGGAACAGACATTATTATGTTGATTTTAGATAGCCAAATTGGTATCATTGCATTAGAGCTCTTTAATGAGAGCAAGAAATGTTAGATTTTTTTGATATTTTGTATAAACCACTGTTTGTATAACTGGAAAAGTATTTCATGGCAACTTAAACAGTTTTGATGCAAAGTTACCAATCTGCCCATCTGAAATCGTTTATTGGAACAGTTAATGTATTTTCAAATGATAAATCTCTCACCATTGGCGCCATGGTGGTGGAGCCCCAGGCAGTTCCTTGCCTCGGAAGGGGAGGGCGTGGAGGCAAGGCGGTCAGAGGACGTTCTGATCTCAACTCAGATGCATGCACTCCTACTGGGTAATTCCTATAAAATGAAAACACCTGTCACAATAAAGTATGTCATAATGTACATATGTGATAATGTTTTTCTGGCTTGGCATCCCGATTTTGGGAATTTCTGAAGCAAGAAGTGGGGAAGGGATCACTCCCCTCCCAACATCCTCGGAGAAGGGAAGAGGAGGGTTACGAAGTACCTGGCTATAAACTGAAGCCATTTCAAACAGTAAAATTTCAACAAGATGTCAGTGAAAATATTGCGACGGAGAAGATTGGAGACAGCTTAAGCCTTCTTTGGTCCCTCATCATTCGCCTCCGTTCTCAGCTCTTCCTGCCTTTTTCTAATCCTCTTTCACTCAGTCTATCCACCTCTTCCTCAGACTGCCTCTATCGGTTTTGTTATTCGACATTCTTTCAACATATCCAGCCCATTGTAATCTTCGACCTACAAATCACGCAACGGACTGATGGTGATAACTAGAGGTGCCATGAATAATGATTTGCCGAATACCGAATATTCTCGGCCGAAGCGCCGAATATTCGGCGACACTTAGTACATTTCACGGGTGACAGGTTTGGACCTGCATCATTGAAGTGCGTGCGGTCAACTAGGCCCACTAGGCCATAGGCATATTTGTTTCATTTGCGAGTGGGTTATGTCACAATACGCATTATTATTATATTCTTTCATTAAACAGTGTGACTTATAGTGTGTATATCTTAAAAAATATCACTGTTCGCGAAAAGCTTTATGAAATGGCACCATTTAATAAAAAATCACCTATTTGGGAATATTGTGAAATTTGTGGTGAAGGCAATAAATATTTATAGGTACTTCTGCGTTTTTGTCCAAGATTTGGTATTCAGTATTCGGCCGAATACCGAATAGTAAAAAAAGTAGCCGAATAGGCCGAATACCGAATAGTAGCCGAATATTCAAAGCATCTCTAGTGATAACTTACCCTTCTTTGGTAGAATGCCTTCTGGCCGTATCTAAGTCCAGTGGACTTGGCATTTGATCAGGCCTGGGAAGGTTCCTCACCACCTCCTCCGGCCGGGAGGACCCGGTGGATTTGGGAGTGTTTGCTCCACTTCCAAATAAACTGAAAGCATCGTCCACTAGTTCACTGAAGCGTTGTCGCATCTTGGAGATGTTGGCGCCGCTGGTTGGGTCTGATTCGTTTCTGGGGTCCATGTTGCTGTCTGGAATATTAAAAGAAAAATAATTAGTAAATGCATAAAATTGAAATTTCAGTATTATCCTTTACACCATTGCCATAAGTCACTCCAAGTGGTTCGTTACATTTGGTGACTTAGCAGGGGTGCCCGAATTAAGGTTATTCAGGTCGTGGTGATGAATACGTCTACCCACCAACTGTGTAGCGTACCGGATCGGGAGGGGCCAGTCGAGGGATTTGATCTCTCCAGCCGGACTCCCTTCAAAGATGACGTAGGCCCTGAGGAATTCGTTTTCCTCGGACCTCCTGTCTTATTAGATTCTTATATGTCGGTTTGGCATTGGTATAGATTTTGGTTAAGCCTGGTTTAACACCGTTTAAAGGCCATTTTAGCCACACTTGCTAGTAATAAACAAAGAATTACCTTTAATTCTTTGTTTATGCATATCCCAGACCATAGGACTCACGACTCCCGGATCCTTGTCTAAGCTGCCTAGTCGAATTAGTCCCGAAGTGTTCTTCATGATGCTCGGCAAACTCTTCCTCTGCTCGCCCTCTCTTTGGTTGCCACTGTCCCCCTTGGCAACTTTAGTCTGCTGATTGAAGACTGATGGGTCGTGGGGTCGGTGATAGGAGTCGGCTTTAGTCTGGTGGACTGGTGAATCCATATCCAAATGTCTCACGCAGAGGGGCTCCAATACTTTGGACAGAGGTTCCACTGCATTGCTTCTAAAATATATAAAAATAAATATATTTTTTTTAAATACATCAAATTATGGGTTCTCTTCTCTCTAAAAATTACTCATTCGGTGATGTTTAGATTTTAAACAATCACTTACATCTAGAACATTAACATTAACTGCCACCCACCAAAAGGGCGTAAGTTACAAATTGCAACTTTTTTCAGTGGAACGGAAAGATGAAAAAAAAATTACTTTTTAATTTAAAGAAATTAAATATTACATAATATTAGGCGCCTGTAAGTATCATGTAAAATTTTGTTTTTAATTCTTAGTTTTCCCATCTTTATCTACCCAAAGCTGATTTGATTATTTTGTTTAACCACTCGGACCCATAAGCTTGTTTTCATGATAATTTATTGTTGCCAGAAACACGTACGACGTAGGAAGCGTACCTAACTTATTTACATTATGCTCTTGTGAACTCTTCGTGACATTTATTAATCGCTTCTGTGCCAAGAGCGAGATTTCTTGCATTCTTAGCCGTGCCCAGCAGGCCGGCCATGGTAAGTCATTTAAATATCCTTTCAAGGTGTAATGTTTAATTCATAAAAATAAGATTTAAAAATTATTTATTTTGATTAAAAATTCATGGCCTGCTGTTCACAGCTACACTCCTACATACTGGCATTTAAAAGGTTAATAGAAGAATATACAATAATAAATGGACAGTACCTACCTAATTTAAATAGAAAAATTACTAAACTTGTTTTCAACCACTTTATTTATAACACCAATTAGTCAACTAGTTTTGGTTATAACTTATAACTTATAACTAACTTTCATCAGGACCATAATTAGATAAACTAACAGTACATATATATAAACTGGTTGACTATTGTTTGTTATAAATAAAGTGGTTTAAAACTAAGTAATTTTTCATTTAAATTATAAAGTCAAGCTAAAAAGATTTAGCTTTTTCAAAACTTACTTTAGGTGAATGTTTACTCTCTTTTTTTTAATGACGGATGTAGTTTTAAAAGTATGTAATGCTTTGGTAAATGTAAACTCAACTCTTTACAACATTCCTTACCTAGGAAAGGACTTTACAGATGGCATGGACAGATAGGACGTAGGGCTGACCACCCCTCGTGGCCGTCGCACAGCCACGCTGCTGCAGGAGGAAGAGGAAGAGGCGTGGCTGGTGGCCCCCGGGGAGGCGGGGGAAGGGGGTCCGGAGACCAGGAACCTCTGCAGCGAGCCGTCGCCCCGAATGTCCTCGGGGCTCACGGCGCGGGGGCTGTAGTCTGCTATTCCAACTGGAATGATTGTCACAACAAAATTCAATAACTTCGCCCAGAGGCTGGTGCATGAGCCGTTCCCAACTAGCATTGTTTAAATATTTGAACATTGATGAGTAGGCCCGAATATATTGCTGGGAGAAAGTTGGGAGTAGGGAGGAGTGGGGGAAGAAGAAGGTCATTAGGTTACTAGTTAGTCAGATCTGAGGGGTTATTCCAGTTAATAAGATATTGTCTAATCTTAAAATTAAAGTTTACGTAAAAGTCGTTTATAATTTTAACCCCTCAGGCTAATTTCTTCGCCTTTGGGAACAACTCTTATAGGTTCCATACGAACCATGATGAGAAATATGATCTAAATGGTGTTAGACAGAGAAAACACCACGTTTTATATTAAAACCTAAAAGAAAACCACAAAATAATTAAAATATACTTCTTTATAAAACCAAACTTACCAACCGCATTTGAAGAAGTGAGGCGAAAATAATGTTTATAATGCATCTGTCTATTAAAATATGTATATGTTATTTTTTTTTCCTTTGTCAGTAATTTTAGTTGAAGTCAGTTTTAAAACTTTTTTGTGTTTGCATACAAAATTTTTATATTTCAAAAACTATATGTTAATTGACTCTATGTTCTATATGTTAAGGTTAAGGACAATTCCTTAGCCATAAGTATCAGGGGGAATCACTAAATTCACTAACACCATTATTATTTTGTATTGAATGCTTTTTTTTGGCAATGGAAGACTTAGCTTTGCAAAGTGGTAAAAAAAATTAAGCTAGTACCTACCTTTTTTAGATCTTATCCTTCTATGCTTAGTTTTATTCTTCTTGTTGACAATGGCATACTCGTTCTGCATCTGTTGCTCAAACACTCTCTGTCTCTGCCTCAAGGTGGCATTCATCTGGGACAGATCTGAGCCACTTGAAGTACTGGAATTAAAACCAACATATAAGGAAATAGGCTGGAAATAGTACCACGCTTACCTTTGCGTGCTGTCCGCCATGGTGGCTCGTCGACGTCGCTCGAGTACAGTCATCTTCAAGTGTGAACAAGAATGAACCCATTTTTGAAATAAACTTTTTTTTTACATTATCTCCACACAGGAGTAGTGTTGGGTGGAATACGACATTAGGATGAGTTTGTATGAGGTACTCAAATACTGGAATGAGAAGTTGAGGTGTCCCACCTCGATTGTCGCGTCCCACCTCCCACCCCAATTGAGGTGAGGTGTTACAATATTTTTGGTATCCCGGTAGGAGGAGGGTGGTGGGTGGCTTCAGAATTCTAAAGAAAATTTGGTACTAGTATTTTTACTGTTTTACGGCCAATAGTGATATTATAAATATTGTGGATTTGTATTGTTTAGATAAAATGATTTTCGTATTATACATAAGCCACCTTACTCATAATCGAAGAATAAGATAATACCACGGTAATACGAATGGGTTAGGTGAAATTTGTACGACAGCTTCACCTAACACGTTCGCATTACCGTGGTATTATCTTATTCTGCGATTATGAGTAAGGCGGAAGTGGTATAATATATTATGTAAGTGCATGTGTAACACAGCCGCACTTTGTTTCAATATTCATCTTATGATTGTATACACACAGGACCGTCAGTTCACGAGGTCAGCACTGTACCGAGCGCAGTTACCGATTTCGTTACAAATAGTGAGCACTTCAGTCGACCGACAGACATAGCGCTGGTGTGGCGACTTGCGCGCCGCTGACCAACAGTTTTCTACTAGAGGTCTTCATTCATTCACTTACATATTACCGTACGCGACTATTTCCAGCCATAATATATATTATAAATATTATGAAGCCCGGTACTGTTACTAGTATACATATTAAGATAAAAGAGTTTCACTGATGCAAAATATGCCAATATCTGAAGCGATTAGGTTCAACAGGTTGCTTTAGCATCATGACCATTGACAAATATGTTATGCAGGCAGAGTGATAAAAGTGAAAGTCCTTCTTAATCGATAACTAGTGAAGTCAAGAAAACTGGGGAAATTTGTAAAATGAAAGCGTAGTGTGATAAGGACCAACTGTACCTAGTTGTTGTGAAGGTGAATGATTGAAGATAATAATTAATGTATTTATTAAATTATGTCACAAACTAAATTTACAATTATTATTAAAGAAGAAGGTAACTCATTTATGATTGATACATAAAGTTAAAGAACAATGTTCATTCGGATATTGCTCACATAAGCGATTTCCCCTGTGTCAATAAATAATGCCGACTAAGTCATTTGCATGGTTTATTGCGCCGGGCATTTAACTCCTTCATCAATACATGTGTGTGTAATCATACCTGGCCGAGCTCTCAGCTGAGCTAACCCTGTTAACGAGGTAGTGAGGCCCGCGTACATAGCGACGTGCCGGGCTGACGTAACGGTCCTCAGTCACCTGCGTGCCCTTCTGCTTCCCCGGTGAAACCACGCTCACCAACTGAAACAATATATTAAGAAAAATAAAAAGTGGCTTTCTTAAAATTATTTCTTCAGTATTAAAAAACAAGAATGCTATAAAAATAAGTTGAATGACATTGAAAATCTTTAAAAAAAAATTCATAGTTCAATAATCTGTAGAAAAATAAAGAAAAAACTGTTTCCCGTTATGTTTGGACAAAAACATGCTAAATAAAAAAAAAAGTTATTACCAATACCAATATTTCCAATGTCGAATGAGCAAGTGACAGGTGACAGGACATATAGGACATGACAGCAAGTGACAGGACATATATGCGGTGACCAAGTTTCGTACAAGTAGATAACGAGAGACATTTCCTGTGACCCAGCCTATATACATATATCGACACGCTGCTCGAGTAGCATAAAGTGTTATGCCGACAAATCAGCGTACCCCACTGTGAACATGTTAATCTTTTTTACTTCCAGGTTGGGTTTTAGTTTTCTTCATTATACTGGCGTTTTAGGTGGAATTACAAAGTTGTTATTATGATCAGTGATCGGTCAGTGGCTGAGTTGGCATCACCCGGGCGTCGCTTGTTCGATTCCTCGGCTAAGTCCATCACCACACAAGCAATATTTTCCGTTTACTGTGGTGGTGGTAGGAGAATTTCAAATATTGTCGGGTTATTCGTAACCTGGGAATGTTTGTCTTTCGTTAATTTAAATTAAAAAAAAAAAATAATTGTGTTCAGAGATGATTTACTACGAAATGAATTGAGCTATCTATCCATTCTGGAAGAGCTAGACAGACATTGTCTGCCTACAACATATCCTGTGATACTTTGAATACATCGCTCTACAAACTGAGGACTCAAACCTGGAGAAGCTCATGGTCACAGGTAAAGTGTTTCGCAAGAGAAGCAGCGAAAGATCAAAGATCAGTGTTGAAGTGATCAAGTACCACAGTCCAGAAACGTTGGTGATCGCAGCTTTCTTTGTGGCACAGAATCAATGAAACAACGACTTAAGAAGAACAGCTTAAAATACAGGTACGAATGGTATTAAGATATGCATGCATACTTTCCCATCCTTTTCCCCCTGGTACGCCATATTCTCCTTGCACGTGGTGTTGTCAGCAGTGCGGCTGGCCTCGCGCAGCACTCGGCTGCCCCCCGAGCCCTTGCGGCGCCTCCCGAGGTGGCAGGCTAGGAAGGCGGCGGCCACCAGCAGCAGGATGCAGGCCAGGATTATGCTGCCCACAATGAGCCATGTGTCCTGCATGCTGCTAGCGCGGGCTGCGCCATTGAGGTGCTCGGGTAACTTGAGATATGCTGAAAATAAGATAATAACAGAAATGTTTTATTACTAGTGACTAGCAAAATATATTCGGGGTATTTAGATATGTACCTGACTAACAATTTTTGACTTTATTTGGAGTAAAATGTTAACGAAATTTTGGTCTCCGGTGATACAAGTCATCCTTATCTTCTTATCTCCTTGTGTGGAAGAAAATTTTATCAACAGGAAATTTACCCTTTGGCACTGGAGACAAGAATTGTTTTTTGTAATGATGTGCGACGAAGTGAAAACACATTTTTTTGTAATATAATAAAATGACCGGTCAGTGGTTGAGTGGGCATAGCGCTTGGGTCCCACCCGGGCGTCGCGTGTTCGATTCCTCGGCTGGCTAAGTCCTCCATTACAACACAAGCAACATTTTCGGCTTTCTGTGGTGGTAGTAGAACATTTTCAAACACTGGGTTATTCGTAACCCAGGAATGTTTGTCTTTCTTTTAAAAAAAAAAGTACATTTTTTACACATTAAACATAATTAAATATCCCAACACTGACTGAAACTATAGTAGGTTATAATTTTGGACAATACATACTTTAATGGTTGGGGGTGTGGTGAGTATTACATAAAAAAAATCATTTAAATGTATATATTATTTTCATATACATATATATATATATATATATATACATCCCGCTATCATTGCTGCGTCTTCTAATGGTCCACTTTCATTCAATCCTGCGTCCGACCGTCATTCTGCGTCCGGTATACGGACGCAGGATTGAACACATGTAATTTCAAGTTTTCCCCACTCCTGTACCCTCGTACAGTCCAAAAACGAAAATAAGCCAGACGCGGTATTGGTACCTAAATCAACTGAAATATGCTATTTTAGTTCAGTGCTTTGTCACCGAGCGGCGAGCCGCGGCGCTGCAGTAGACCAGCGTATATTTTTATCAAAATATACTTTTTGATTGGCTTTTATTGACTAGCGTATCGCAACTCCTACATTTGGCAACATCGCTTTTTAACAGCGTTTCTTCTGTTCTCTGCGAAAACAAAGCAATCATACTTAAATATCGCACATTGCTGCGTAAGATTACATTGAAATTCAGCTTCATTACCTATTCAAAATTGGCGCCAAATATGATTCCAATAAGGATGGATCTTTGTCAAACGTGTGTAATTAATATTTCAATTTCACCAAGACAATGTTGCAACAATATCGTCGTTGTTTACGCATTAAATAATAGTTATTTTGCAGATCTTGAATTGGCCAAAGCTGCATTTTTTTAAAGTTATGATTTTTCTTCTTACTCGCATAGTGAATTGAAATTCATTGTTAAACTAATATTCAATCACAGCATCCATGCTTATATCTAAAAATAAAGACGAAATTGCCTAAACTAATTTACTAGAAGTGGAATTTTTCTTTTGGTTTCGTTTAGTTCTTCTGACTTTTCAATTTCAATTTGAGAGGCACACATGGGTACCGCCGCCCCGGAAACCATTTATTGGATAACCAACACTTTTGCCGTATGTCACCCCAAGTGATTCGCTACATTTGGTGACTTAGCAGGGGTGCCCGAGTTTATGGGGTAAGGTTTGCCCGGGTCTTGGCGTTAGATGCTTCTGCCCACCATATGCATGGCAGGCCGGAACGGGAGAGAATGGTTGAGGGAACCATTCTCTCTGACTTCTGAATTCTTCAGCCGTTTTTTCTCGGAACATCGCCTTGCACCGAAGTGGGAGGGATGGACTCATACATCCGTCACTCCTGGACACACTAACCCCCAGATTTACCTACCCAACCTTCATTCGCTTTTCTTGCCCAGAACTTCCTTTCCTAAAAAGACACGCATCCCCAAAAATGTCAGTGCTAATGTAAAATGCATATTACTAAACTGAAAATGTCCAGATCTTCAGAGACTACAATTACACATTTATGAAAAAGCCGGAGGAAAATTAAAAAAAAACTACCAAGAATTTGGCGATATTAACCAACAAAAAATATAGATTACTATTTTTACTAACGCCGACCGGTTTCGGAACGACCGTTTCTTCCTCATGGCAAACATATAATGACTTGACAATTACAAAACAGTGGGTTGATACAATGTATTATTACTAAGGGTGGGGGCGTGTTTTGTGGTATTTCATAATGTATGAATTCATTAAAAATAATATGTAGTAGGTACTTATTTGCAGCTTGTTCTAGAGTAGTAAATATGCCCGAGGAAGACACGGCATGATCATGTTAAACAAATTCTTGAGTCAGGCCAAGCCAAAAGTTAGAAAAACATAAGAGCGATTATGAATGTGAATTGTAAATGAGGAAAAGAAATATATGCCAATACCTAGTTGTTTGGCGGTCTCTGCCTACTCCTGCGGGGAAACGTTAGGAGGCTTGATGGTTAGTTAGTTATTGCTTAACACTATTTATTACTATCTTATTAATATCTTTTTATCTTTTATTTTTAATTCTGTCTACTTATTATTTATTTTAATTTTATGTTTATTTTTTGTTATTTGTGTGATGAATTTTGTTTTCATTTTATGTTTTAATTAGGTACTTACCTAATATTGAAACTTTTTTTCTTTTATAGTTGTTTATGTAATATGGCAGACTGGGATTGCACTACCCTCCCAGTCCTGCTGGAATAAAAACTTAAATAAAAAATAAATAAAATAAAAAAATTACTTTTACCGTTTTATGCTTTCCCTTTTTTGTGTTTTCCTTTTTTCGTCCTAAAAGAATATAATGCATATTTTTGTTTTAACGTCCATAAAATAACCTTAAAATTGTTTCTATAAACGCTTTTTTATGTAAATTCCTCACAAGAGCCTCAGCTTCTCCCGTCTGGAGCCAGTGAGACTATGGCATCCCCGATTTGAGGTATGTTGTGAGGATAAAGCTAGTGGGGAGGGGAAGGAGATGGTGAATAGAAAGGTGGGCTTGCTTTACAGCTTGGCTTTTCAGATCTAGTCACCAAACACGGCTAAAGCCATATCAATTAATTTATTTTGAATGGTGGTCTTACACAAGGGCGATACTGAGAGTATCTGCCACTCTGGAACGTGCCGCAAATATACTATATATATTATTGTTAAGGAATTAATTGTGAAATAACACAAATTCGTAAAATAAAATGTATTTGCCCACGCCCGGATTGATCCCGCTACCTTTATTGCGAGTCAAGAGCCTTACCCCCAGACCACGCCGTTGTCGCTACTTACTTTACTTATTTACTTTATTTAAAAAAAAATATTAACATGCATTTTTGCTCATCTTTTATTATTTTTTTTTTCATTAACTCCACACAGGAGGCCCTGAGGAAAATAATTTCCCTCTAATTGTCATCTGGGATGCTGTGTGGAGGGTCTTTTCGAGAAGAGGAAGGAATGAATATTTGTCTTGAAGAGACTCATGTTGTAAGAAGGAGAAACACAGAGGCCGGCAAATCATTCCATAGCCGCGCTGTTGAACATAAGAACGAGTCGAAGAAGCGACTCGTTCTCGTGTGACAAATGTCAATCGTGTACAAATGTAGGGCACACGTTTGGCGTGTTTCCCGACTATGCACCGGTGCCGAAAGGGTCAATTATGCAAATCCTTCGAAGCCACTTCCATTGTAATACCGGTAGAACAAGGATAGCATTCCCACCCGATGCCTGTGCTCTAAAGATTGCAACCCGTCTGTTAAGATGGGAGAATCTATCAAACGGGCCGCCCGTTTTTGCCCAGAGTCGAGGGTATTTTTCAGGTATTTTGGAGCTTCAGACCAGAGGTGGCTGCCAAATTCAACCGTGGGGCACACACGTGATTTGTACAGGTTTAGCAGTTGTATACTATTAAAGTATCTGCGGGCCCTGTAAAGTAACGCCCAGTTTTTGAGAGGTTTTATACCCTTTTAACATTTTTATAAGCTTTTACGCCTTTTTTATGATAAAAAAAGAGATCATTTGGGTTCCTATATTGAAAAATTTTTTTGAAATTTTATACAATGTTAATTTAATTTTATGTAACTAATTCAATTTTATTTATCTTTAAGCAAAAGCAAAATAATGTCAATCTTATTGTGACACGAGAATTCCATGAATGTAATGGTTGACTGTTGAATGTTCAATGACTCATAGAAAAATAAACAATAAAAATTAAATAACTTGATTAAGATAAATAATTATCACATAATGTGCATCAATTGTGGTTCGGAAAGAATTAAGAACGATTTACGAGGCAGTTTGTTTATATGGATACGTATGAACACTTGAGATGTAGGTTAAGTTATGAATGCATCAGCTGTCCCGAGGACGCTTATCACATAATAGTCGAACATTTTATTTATTGTGGTTTGGACTTTTTTGTTTCAAGTTACGATTAGTCGACGCCGATAAAAATGATATGGTGTTTTGGTGTTTTCTTCACTTCGGTCCATGGCCGAGTTTGGATCCCACTCAGGAGTTGTATGTTCAGTTCATCTGTGGCTAAATCCTCCATCTCGACACAAGCAATAATTTCTGCTTACTATTTTTCGTTTCATCGATTTTCAAATCACAACGGTCCTAAAGAAGTTTTTACTTTAAAAATCGTAATGTGAGAAAGAGCTTGGACCCAAATTAAAAAGGGAAGGTTATCTTTATATTGATATTGTGCACTTAATATCGTATTTTATTATGCTAGTGCATTGCACTATAATTTGCAAAGGGATAATACTTTGCCTAATAATATCTATTAGAGGTGGGTATGGGTACCGCCGCCCAGGGAATCATTTATTGGATAACCAACACCTCTGCCATAGGTCACCCTAAGTGGTACGCTACGTTTGGTGACTTGGTAGGGGTGCCCGGGTTCATAGGGTGAGGTTTATCCGAGTCTTGTTAGCGGATGCGCCTGCCCACCAGCTGCATGGCAGGCCGGATCGCGAGAGAATGATTGAGGGAGTTCCTTTAACTTCTCCAGCCGTACTCTCTGGGAATATCACGTTACGCCGCAGTGGGAGGCATGGATTCATACGTCCGTCATTCCTGGACACACTAAACCCCGATTCCTACTCATCCCTAATATCCTTTTCATTTCCAAAACTTCCACTCCTTCCTTTCCCTAAAAAGACCCTCCATACAACATCTCCAAAGATGACATAGGCCCCGATGGAATTCTTTTTTCCTCAGAGCCTTCTGTATGGAGCTAATGTAAAAAAGTAAGATATTTTCAAATATTGTCTGGTTATTCGTAACCAGGGAATGTTTGTCTTTCTTAAAATTAAAAAAATATATCCTTACCTATGTTTTTATTTTTAACTTTATGAGCCCTCAAATTATAACATTTAAATATGAATATGTTGATATTTCGATCAACATATTAAAATCTTGCTATCTTTTTTGATCAACATACCATGTTGATCGAAAAATCCTCAAAGATGTAACGAAAAATCCTCAAACATGTAAAAAATAATTCAATGAATACAGAAAACTTTTATAAAATATATATTTAAATGAAGACAATATTAGCGAAACTCATTTGAAAATCTGGAAACAGAAAAATCAGAAAAAGATATTGGCAATATCGTATAATACGAGTAGGTAAAGTATATTTTCGGCACGTTCCAGAGCGGAAGATACTCTCAGTATCGCCCTGGTATATAGTTGCTTGCAATGGCTTTAGCGTGTTTGGTGACCAGATCAGAATAGCCAGGTACTTTCCCACCTTCCTCTTTCCCATCTCCTTCCCATCCTCACTACCTTCAGCCTCACAGCATACTCCAATTGGAGATGCCATAGTCTCACTGGACCAGACGGGAATAGTTCGAGACTCTTGCGCGGTGCTCTTGAAAAAAAAAGTGAAATCACTTCCATATTGCAGATCACGATTCCTTTAAATTTTCTAGATTATCCTTGTACCAATTCTCAGCATCTCCTTTCTTTCGTTGTACAATATAAATACATTTACTGTATATTTTAAATACTGTTTTAGCCTTCCAATCTTTAAAACATTTTTGGAATTTCGGAAAGGTTCCCATTTCCAAATTTACTCCCTTCTATACCCTACCGCTACTATGTCACCTTTGCAATCCCACCCTCTGCCATCCCTCGTCCTCCATCCCTTACCCTCACCCTCTCATGTGTGTCCTTTCCCATGCGCCCTCGTTACACTCTCGCGACCCTCACTCCTCTTGCGTTCCTTTCCACCTTCCCATTTTCCCTGCTTTCTCCCCTTCCGCGAACTCCTCCCTCGTTGATATTCCCAATCCCAAATTTCCCCTTCCCCTTCCCCTCCCTCCATCACTCCTTGAAGCGAAACTAAATGAAAAACATACATTTCAAACAACTCGCACGCCACTGTGTTGGTTATCCAATAAATGGTTGCCGGGGTAGCGGTACTCATACCGCCTCCCAAATTGACTCTTTCCGAAGTCTGCGGTTTCTTTATAAATAGGTCACATAATATTTCTACTGATTATCGTGTTGTAGTAATAATTAGCCATTTATATCTAGAGTGCATTCTTTAAAATTAACACGAAAAAACTGTTTTTGATGAGAAAACAATACAAGATTCCACTGCACTGATATAGTCATAATATGGTAATCACTGTCGTAATCAAAATGGAGAGAAGAGGAAGCATAGGAAGATCCCAGCAATATACATCTAGTTACTAAAAGTAACAAATAAAACACTTCAAGCAACGTTTTAATTCGGAATGATAAGTCTCAAAAAAATCTCATACCAATTTAATAAATTTTACGTGGGCATTACCGCCGGGTTGATTAGAGTCCGCGACGTATGGGCCAGTCATCTTGGCGCCTTCATATTCTATAAATACCTATACAGTCGTCTAACCAAAAACTTGAACAAATAAGCGGCAACGTTGCAAGACCTCGGTTTGTCGTTAACATGAAAATGAATATATAATTGGACGCTATATTGTGGACCAAATTAACGAAAATATACGCAGGATGCACCACTGCATTGAATATGAAAGGAGTTCAGATTGGTGGAACAGTAAAGGGCGTTTTTATCGTTTTGTATATTTTTAAATTAATGTTTTTTAAAAATTTAAATACCTAACTACAATCAAACACTGAAAAGATAGTATATACTTTAGTTAGAACTATGTAAAATCAAGTCCTTCAGATAGACGCAGAAATGTCGATCTGATGAAAGGACGCAGAAATGATAGCGGGATGTATATATATATATATATATATATATATATCGGTTTAAAACAAATTCCGTTTTTTCAAATGGGTTCCTAGTTTTCGCCTGCATGAAGTGTGTTAATAAGATTTATAAGTGAATATAATATGCAGATAGAGCCAACTGCGTAAGGGGCAGAAAAACGACAAAAAAGCTTACGCTCTGCTTTGGTGGTGATGGGATATCCAAGTTCAGCAACAACTTCTGCATCGGCCAACAGCTTCATATCCTTAGCTGCTGTTCTTGCCGGCACCGGCCTTCCTCCCACAGACACCCAGTATACCACCTTCAATTCCTCGCTACCCTCCTGAAACCATTACCAGTATTTATATTTCTATTTCAAAACTGCTCATCTGTCATAAAAAATCTATCTAAGTTTCAAATATTAAAACACCATACATTGTAAAAAGTTAACGAAATCATTATGCACAGCAATCATCCCAGACTGTTGATCGGTCAGCATATTTTTCCCAAAGTACTCACGACTTTAGGGGGCATACATTAATTACGTGAGCAGTTATTCTTCCAATCTAGACCCCTCCCCCCCGTGATGAGATAAATTTGGGCCACTTCGTATATTCTTTTCAAGTAACATGGGATTTTGCTGGACCCCTCCTCCCCCTTTTGAGCTCACGTAATTAATGTATGCCCCCTTAAATCTCTAGTTATAAAATTATAATTATATTACCTTTGTGATATTCTGCAAGAAGACCTCAACCATCGGCTGGCCATTTTTAGATGTGTCTCTCTTAACAACTTCACTGGATACATTCCCTTCAGTGCTTCTATTGCTGGCCAAACCATCGGCTGACTTCTCCCAACCCTCCACTAAGCGCTTCACTCTCAACACACTAGATGGCGTTGATTCTAAATACTTTGTCACATACTCAAACGGAACGTCCACAGAATAATCTAGATCGCTGTTTGTCGATATCGAACTGTCTTCAATGTCTTCGAAGATTTCTTCTACTTGAGGTAAGGTACTGAACTCAGTGTTTAAACCTATATTACTGGTGGCCGTATATATATTGAAAGTGTTATCACTTTTGTTATGAGTTTCAATGGTAGAATTATTGTTTTCATCGAAATGATGCACCGATATTTGATGTTTCTTTCTTGTTCCTGGAGCTGGTGTGGGTATTATTCCTAAGTGCCTTTCTTGCTGCCTGTAATTGGAAATGTATATTTTATCCTTTTTACTATTTTATTTCATCCTGACGGACCTCTCAGTGAAAAAAAATCTGGCAAATACATTATTAAGATACAATAAACACACTTCCTCAAAGAGCCGAAGATACTTAATAAAGTTATAATAATACTTGTAAAGTATAAAACAGTAAAAATGTATTTATTGTGGGAAACCAGAGTTGTGTTTTCAATTCTAAGCGATTTATAGCTTAGATATTCGATTGAATTTTAGGTTTTGTAATAATTTTACAAGAATTTGGCCGCTAGTGTGCGGGTCCATTAACTTAATTATTTTTAGATAAATTTAATAAACTCAACAGCTTGAATGTGATTAAAGTGTTGAATATTTATTAGTGTTCCAATATAACAAGTTGGTAACTACATAAAGATCACCCTGTTTGAAGTTTGTTTCTGGAGCCATCAAACAAGGTATCTAATATTGACCAAACATCACTTGGGAAGTACTTTACCAAGAAGTGGATGTAGGCCACTTTGTTTGGGAACTATGAAATTAGCAACTCAAATATTGAAGCACAGTCTTTTGAGTTGTTTGGTACGTGAAGTATGTAGGACAAGATGTTTGGATAAATCATTGATTTTTGAGCTTATTTAGGTACTTACCTATTTTAGAATACATATTACTCAATGTAAGTATTTATGCTACGGACACACATGCTCATTGGAAGCCAAAGAGCATGCTACTAATGAGCAATGGATGAGGGTCAGTGACGTTGCTAATATTGGGCATGCTCATTTGAAGCCAAATGAGCATCCTCACAAATCAACAGCCGTTTGTGAGCATGCTCATTGGATTATCGGGTGGAAGGGGAAGCCTCTGCATGTGTAAACAGGCTAGCTTATGAGCATGCTCATTTCGATCCGATCTCAGTTTGCGCCTGCGCATTCTTTGCAAAAATACAAAAATGGTCAGCTGGGGGGACGAAAAAACCTTGCTTTTCGTGATTTATTATGGGAATCACGAATGTATTTGAATTATTATTATTACAAGGTCACTAAAATACCTACAATAGATTTCCAAATTCCCCAAAAGTTCCTTTACTTCCAAACCACATTCTATTGAAATTAGCATTTTTTTTATTTTTTATTTAGTCATTTTCGGATTTTTTGACTTCTTGGTCCCAAATCAACCGTTTTATTTTCTTTCGTCAAAAAACTCAATAATTGCGTTGCAAACAATAAGATTATTTTTTTTAGTTCTGGGCGAATGTACATCGCTCCAATTGTTGACAACTCCATTTGTTGACATTTGTTTGACATGAGCATGCTCATTTGTGTTCAATTGTTGGCTTTGAGCATGCTCATTCATGAGAAAGCTCAAACTAAGCCTGCTCATTTATGAGCAAATATGTACAGTTGATGAGCATGCTCGTAAATAAGCGTGCTCATAAGCCGACTGATTGATGAGCATGTGTGTCAGTACCATTACGCAGGAAGGTATTAGGCCAACCGGTCATTACATTTAAGTGAATCATTGTCAAACATTATCGTTGTCCCAGTATCATTCTGGTGAGAGACTATTTGGGTTGGCTCCAGATACTAATATCTACAGCCTGTATGTCGGACGAATATCTACAGTTCATATGTTGAACTAATATCTACGAACTTCAGAGCGTTGACTAATATCTACAGAGCTAAGGTCGGACGAATATCTATGATGGTCCCAGTGTTGACTAATATCTACGGAGCGTAGGTTGAACTAATATCTACAGAGCGTAGGTTGGACTAATCAGCTAAATGTGTCCAATAGTCCGATATTAGGGATTTTTACATACATACTTACATAAATTAAGTTTTTTAAACTGCATACGAAATATTACGTTATTCCAATATGCCATCCATAATTGCAAATCCAACCTCTGCTAGTGCTGTAGATATTTTTTTATTTTATTTTATTTTTTTTTTTATTAGTAATAGAAGGTACATAAATTACAAATAATTTTTATACAGTAATTAATTACATAGTAGAATATTTGATGTACCCCCATAATTAAGCAAGGCTTGTGTGTATGGGGGGTGTTATTGTATTGCTTTTTTTTATATCATTCAGTTTAAGTTTTCAGTATAATTTTTGAGGTGAGTTTTAAAATTTTTTATATTGGTATTCATGTTTCTAATTTTTTCTGGTAATGAATTAAAAAATTTTGCTCCGAGATATTTATGACTCAATTGTCCAATTTTTTTTTTTACATTTTGGAGTGGGAAGTATTGATGTTTGTCTAAGACTTCTGTTATTTTTAAAGGGTGCAACTTGATTTTTAATATTATCTTTATAAATTTGTAATGTTGCATGATAAAAGTATAATGCACTTAATTTTCTGACCTTAAATTGTTTGAATAAAAGTTCTGACGAATATGAGTAGGGTTTTTTTAAAATTGTTTTTATTATTAGTTTTTGTGATATGTAAATTGTTTGTGTTTGATTTTTATATGTACCGCCCCATCCTATAATGCCGTATTGTATAATTGATTGACAGAAAGCGAAGTATGTGGTTCTAAGTAATTTTTCGTTTAAAATATCTCTTAAACATCTAAATATATATGTTAGTTTCCTTATTCTGTTGTTCAGAATATTTATGTGTGGAGACCATTTTAAACGTTGGTCTATTGTTATGCCCAGGTACTTAATATCAGTTTTGCTTTCTATTTTTGAACATGATATATTACATTTGTGGTTTTCTGTATTTGTCACAGAGTGGATTATTAAGTTTATTTCTTTAGGTGTTTCTCGTTTTTTAATGAAAAATGGTAAATATAGGTTTTTTTAGAATTTAAAGTCAACAGGTTTTTATCAAACCATAATTTTAGTGCATTGATATCTGTATTTGCCATTTTGTTTAATTCAGACCAGGTGTTTGCTTTTAGTAGTAGGACTGTGTCGTCAGCGTAGGAGACAATGTCTCCATATTTAGAAATATTGAATATATCATTGACATATATAATAAATAACAATGGTCCCAAAACTGTACCTTGGGGTATTGAAAAATCGCTATATTTTGAATCGCTGACTTGATTTAGTAATTTTACTTGTTGTGGTCTTTCATGTAAATAACTAGCTATCCATGCTAAGACTTTCCCATTAATTCCTATAGATTTTAATTTATTTATTAATTTATTATTCGTCAACACTTTGGTTCTCATAGATATTAGTCAGCAGTTTGAGCTGTAGATGTTCGTCAACACTTTGATTCTCATAGATATTAGTCAACAGTTTGAGCTGTAGATATTCGTCAACACTTTGGTTCTCATAGATATTAGTTCGATTTTTTCAGTTTTTGGAATTCCTGTAGATATTAGTAGACGCCTCCTTTGGGTTGAAACAATACTTTAAATGGCTTAAACCATCCTCCTCTCAATCTTCAATCAGCAGGACTAAACAAAAAATAGTAATAGTTAAGTATGTGATTTAACCTCAAAAACGCCTTCCTGTATAGATTGGCCAGCCTGGAGTCCAGGTCTGGCAGAGCAGGAGCCGTGGGGGCCCGCAGTACCGTGAGCAGCCAGTAGCGCTGGTCGGGCGGGGGCAGCCCAGCACCGGGGCCCGCTCCCGTGGGGCTGATGGGGCCCACTGGTCCCGGGGAGATGGGGCACTCTGAGACACAGTCATCTTCTTCTTCTGAGGAGGAGGGGGGACGCTGGGAAAGAAAAAATAAAATATGCTGTATGAACTAAACTTTAAAATACACTTTTTTAGAAAAGGCTATCAACAATAGCGAGACTTGTAAAGCATCCTTGAGGTAATAGAAGGCTGACAATTTATGTTTAAGTATTATGAAAATTAGGTGTTTAAAAATCCACCATTCAGAATCGAAATGTTCCTTGAAAATGGCTTTAGTTATGTTTAGTGAACATATCTGGACAAAAAATTTTGGTACGAAGAGGCAAGATGGCTGCCAATCTCGTTTGAATAAGATCGGTCGGGGGAAGTGCATCAACGGGGTAAGTGCATCTACGAGTAAGTGCGTCTATCAGGTTTTACGAGAAAACTAAACATTTTGTAACTGTGTGAATGTAATATCTAGAAACGTGCTATATACTAAACCCCTCACAGTTTACTAGAGCTAGATGGCTCTGTGTGCGCCAAGTCATTTTATTTTCATGGTAATTTTTTACTCCCGAGTAGTAAAATCCTATGTATTGCTTATTTTTTAATTATTATGAAGGAGAGAATGGGTCTTTTTAGGGAAAGGAAGGAGAGAAAGTTCTGGAAAAAAAAACGAGTGTGCTTTTAGACCACACGACTGAAGTAAAACTTCACTAACTTATATCTCCCTCTCAACTTCTCGCCCGATCACACTTTTCGTTACGCTCTCGTCACGCACTCACCAGCTTACTCCCCAAGTCAAGCGTGCGTAAAGAAGTTTTACTTCAAAAAAGTATGAGGGGTGGGTAGGAATCTGGTAGTTAACGGGTCCAGTAGTGACGGACGTATGCGTATATATACACGACGTATCCGTCCCACTGCGGTGAATGGCGATGGGTCGAGAGAGTCCCTCAACCAATCCCTCCCGATCCGGCCAGCCACGCAGTAGGTGGGCCAATGTATTGGCCGCCGAGACCTAGACAAACCTTACCCCATGAACCCGGATACCCCTGCTAAGGCATCAAACTTTGTGTGACCTATGGCAGGGGTGTCGGTTATCCAATAAATGGTTACCAGGCGGCGGTACCCATAACCTCCTCACAAATTATACCGCGAAACTGCAAGAGATGTCAAATAAAGTCCATTTCCCTCATTTTCAGTGCATTCATAAATGTCTGTTTTATTATAAACATATACAAATGCAGTTGACCCGCGGTAATCCGGCAAACGTTTTGCAAGGCGGTGTCAGATGATCGAAATAGTCGGACTATAGAGTACTGCCACCGACCCCTTATAGTCCGGAACTTTTTTGAAAAGGAGCACCTTGCAATCCTACAAATTAAATACACGGTGCCTCGAACAAGTCGGATTATGGGGGGTGCCGGATTAGACAGGGGAACTGCAGGTCAACTGTAGATAGATGCTCTTGCCCCATTTCACGGTGGACACGTACCTCTAGGTGACAGCTTTTACTAAAATTATTATATTACATTTTACAATGCTCGTATGGTTTCCGTGGAAGAATTGTATAAACCGACTTGCCAAGGAGCTGAAGAGTCAAGTTAAAAAAATCACCTAATACAGCGCCCTTGAGGTTTTACTAGCCGGCTCTGCCTGATGAAAAAGGATATAGTCTGACCTCTGTCTGTAGCATACTCAGGTACTCACATCAGGCCCTGGTTTGTCCAGGAACACGGTGGCCAGCAGCGTGGTGGTGTGCTGCGGCGGCGGGGGGCGCTGCGGCGGTGGAGCCCCGTCCCCCGACCCAGTCCAGAAGAAGTCCTCGAGGGCGTAGCTCCGGGCCGACAGCAGTTGCTGGTCCAGCTCGGGCACATCCTCGTCCACTATATGCACGGGGGCTGAAAGAAATAGACAATTTTATTGTTAGGCAAAATGAGTGATCTTTCTTGAAATGTAAAAAAAATTCAAAATTTTAAGCAACCCCCGACACAAAAATAGTCCTTGATATGCCTGATTTTCATGAATTGTAGTTAATTAGAGAGAAGAAGAACTAATCGGTCCATGCGTTTAGGAGCTACCATGCCACAGACAGACACACAGACACACACGCTCCTTGCATCGGGGATTTAAAAATTGGTCCCTCGAGCCGGACAGCAATATTGGAAAGCGTAATGTCCTGATAATATTGATTATGTTATGAATTAGGATAAAGTACCTACTACGTCCCATTTCGGAAAATTGCGATGGAAACGGACGAAGGAATTTTTCGAGTTTCTTTAATATTTTGAAGATGGCGCCCTAAATCCGCCGAATAGCGAAAAAAACAACTTCTAAAGTTAGTCGGAGTAAAGTAACGACAAGTTACTTATAAGGGTAACATTTTCGATTTTCAATGGGTTGTTTGTTTTTTTCCGCACGAATCTATCAAGCTTTATTTTTATTATGATAATCAAATCAGGTTTGATTTTTATGTCAAACCCTCCCCCTTCCTCCTCCCAAACAATCAACCCGAAACGCCACCCCCATTTTCCCAAATCATAACTGCCCGCATCCTTGCTTCAGTAAAATAATATATACCTACTTGTTTTCCTTTAAGATTTTGTTTGTTTATAAATTGCCTCATCTATGCATCAATTTCATTCATTCTGTCATTTTAATACTCACGACTTGCATATTGAAATTATTCACGTTCAATGAACTCAAATTTGATTTTCAATCAAGTGTCATTTTCAAATTCGGAACTGCTTGATTGAAGAATAATTCATACAAGTGGTAAATAATAATAATAATAAAAAACCTAAAGAAATAAACTTAATAATCCACTCTGTGACAAATACAGAAAACCACAAATGTAATATATCATGTTCAAAAATAGAAAGCAAAACTGATATTAAGTACCTGGGCATAACAATAGACCAGCGTTTAAAATGGTCTCCACACATAAATATTCTGAACAACAGAATAAGGAAACTAACATATATATTTAGATGTTTAAGAGATATTTTAAACGAAAAATTACTTAGAACCACATACTTCGCTTTCTGTCAAACAATTATACAATACGGCATTATAGGATGGGGCGGTACATATAAAAATCAAACACAAACAATTTACATATCACAAAAACTAATAATAAAAACAATTTTAAAAAAACCCTACTCATATTCGTCAGAACTTTTATTCAAACAATTTAAGGTCAGAAAATTAAGTGCATTATACTTTTATCATGCAACATTACAAATTTATAAAGATAATATTAAAAATCAAGTTGCACCCTTTAAAAATAACAGAAGTCTTAGACAAACATCAATACTTCCCACTCCAAAATGTAAAAAAAAAATTGGACAATTGAGTCATAAATATCTCGGAGCAAAATTTTTTAATTCATTACCAGAAAAAATTAGAAACATGAATACCAATATAAAAAGTTTTAAAACTCACCTAAAAAATTATACTGAAAACTTAAACTGAATGATATTAAAAAAGCAATACAATAACACCCCCCCATACACACAAGCCTTGCTTAATTATGGGGGTACATCAAATATTCTACTATGTAATTAATTACTGTATAAAATTTATTTGTAATTTATGTACCTTCTATTACTAATAAAAAATAAAAAAATAAAAAAAATAAAATAATAATGTTTCCAGGATGTGGGGAGGATAGTGCAATCCCACACGTCCCATAAAGTTGTACATATTTACACAACAGATAAAGTAAAAAAAAGTAAATAGAACAAACAAATATAAAAGACATAAGCGATAATAGAAATAAAATAAATAATCAATTATAATGTAAGACGTGGTCTGGTAAAGTAGGTACCTTCCTTTTAATATTAACAGAATTTATTTTTACTTTTAAAAAATTCGAATTATAATATCCCGTGATTTTTTACGGACCTGAGCTAGTAAAATAATAAAAAATACTGGTTATTTTGGAAAAAAAATCCCAAATATGCAAATTACGTACCGCAAGAGCTCACCTTTCGAGGGTTGTTTTTGATGCATCAACAATCAGATTTATAATAGTTAAAAAATAAGTTCTTTTAAATCCAGTTATGTTTATGCACAAGGGATATAGGGTCTGTCTATTCCAAAATGTCACCATGAAAATTAGTTTCATTTTATCAAATATAATTAGGTAAGTAATACAATCAGTCACGGACGCAAATGATAACAGACAAAGTCAATATACTATAGGGACTATAGGACTAAACTCTTTGGCATTTGCGTGACGTGTCCAAAAAATAATTACCCCCTAAATTCACGACGGGCCCAAGCATTCAATCAGGGAAATTGGCTATCGTGGATTCACTCGTCTTCTATTCCACTTCTTCCCATTACCTCCGCTTCCTGCTGCGCTCCGGGAGCCGAGTCGTGCTCCGTGCCGGTCCGTGCCAGTCGCGAGTGGGTGCCCAAATCCGGGGAAATTCGGGAATGTCTCTAGTGGAGGGGAACGATTGATTTCCGGGAAATTTTCGGGATTTGTCGCCGTCTGGCACGGGGAAAATGTAGAATAAATTATACGAAATTTTCTGAGCATCGGAAAAAAGATTGAAAAATAATGTCATATGATTTTTAACTTTTGTTTGTTTTAGGACTTCTTCACGAACAAGGGAGGAAAGTTTGAAGAGAATAGAATAGGTAGATGTAATTTGTAAGACGATAAATGATAATGAATTACTTTTTTTTTGTTATTTGTATTTGGGGTGTTATGCGGTGTTGCGCCACCTCCTCCTTTAGCCAACGTTTCGGACAGCATTACAGAGTCCATCATCAGGGCACATGTGACCATCACATCAGCACACCTGCCCTGATTAGCTAGAGGAGGAGGTAGCGCAACACGGCATAACACCCCAAAAACAAATAACAAAAATACTTTTGGCCATGAAAATCTAAAATCATATATGAATTTCTTCGTCTGACCAAGTATTTACAAGTTAAGACAGTTAAATGATATGACCAAAGACTTTTTTTTATATTAGCTCCACACAGGAGGCCCTGAGGAAAAAAAAAATCTCTCAGGGCCTATGTCATCTTAGAGGATGCTGCGTGGAGGGTTTTTTTTAAGGAAAGAAAGAAGAGGAAGTTCTGGGAAGGAAATAGGTATGAGGAGTGGATAAAAATCTGGGGTGGGTAAAAATGTATGAATCCATCCATTCAACTGCGGTGCAAGGCGATGATGGAGAAGTTAAAAGACCTTCTCAACCAGTCTCTCTCGATCCGGCCCATTACGCAACAGGTGGGCGTTTTATCTAAGACAATCAACTTCTAACAAGAATATAAGTTGATTATTGTATTGGATAACTCGTAGGGTCATCCGAAATACCGTTATCAAACAATACCACAAAAACATTCTATTAAGAATGTTATAGATACCAAAATATAACAACATCAATTTGGGAGGCTGGTGTGGGTACCGCCCCCGGGAACCATTTCCACCTACTGCTTGGCGGCCGGATCGTTAGAGACTGTTTGAGGGAGACCTCTGCAGTCAAACTCTTCGTCCCATCGCCTTACACCGCAATTGATGGAGGGATGAATTCATACGTCCGTCACTTGCGGACACACTGATCCCAGTTATAATTTTTCCGTCCTAGAACTTCCACTTCTTCCTTTTTACTACCGACCTACTTTTCATCTAACTAAAGTAGAATTTCTTTTTTCTATCTCTATCATCTCTTTTTTCAGTCCGAATTCAGTTAGAGACCAAAGTCAACATTTTTCGCTTTACGCGATCGCTATTTTCATATCTACGATTTCAATTGTCATCACTGCAAACAACACATGAACCATGCTGTTTGCTGTGATGCCAACTGAAATCGTAGATATGAAAATAGAGATGAAAATAGCGATCGCATAAAGCGAAAAATTTTGACTTTGGTCTCTAATTGGAATCGGGCTGAAAAAAGAGATGATGTAAAACCTACATAAAGGCAAACGACTTCTAAAAAGAATCTTAGTTGTTTATTGTAGGTACTGGATAACTTGTAGGGGCACCCAAAAGACCGTTATCAAACAATACCACTATAAACATGAACAGATAAGAACTAAAATAGCGAAACAATTTGTTCTACGACCAGGATATTATAATGCATCAACCAAATTTTGCTTCGCCATCGACCGGTTAAGAACCCTTGCCTTTGTTAGAGAAATTGTAACTGCACTAGACTTAGTTAAAAGTGCAAACAGCTTCACTTTAATTCCACCCTCCCTTCAGCAGGAAAACTACAAAATTATAGCGAAACGGACACATCAAGGTGCGAATTAATAATTCACACTCTACACACTGCATGTCCGATTCCTTCATGTCTATAGAACCCTGAACCTACTCACCGCTCACTGCCACACTGCCACTACACCTCACCACCCCATTCCCTCTCTTTCTACCTGTCTGCTGCCATCAGGTGTAGTAACATCGCCCCCACTGGGTTAAGTGCAGGTCATTGACCGACTAACCACTGGGAATGAGAAGTTCCGTGTTCAAAGTTTCTTGTAATTAAGTACTAGAAATTTTTGAACACTCACTTGATTGACAAATAATGGAGATCAAAAATATAGATAGAATCGAATACTTATTTATTGAAGAAATAATTGCGGTAGGTAGGAAATAGGTACACTTAATGATTACTAGGAATTGGAAAGCATAATAATTGATCTTATCGTGATTAATTTTCGAGTTATTATGTCGTGTTGCTCTTCATCCTTCATTAGCCAACTTTTCGGACAGCGTTACTGTGTTCATCATCTGGGCAGATGTATTAGATTATGGTGAGGAGTGTGTTTACACTGCTAAAAGTGTATACGTTAAACTATATAATACATTGAGTGAACCTAAGTCTTCTGACTATGGAATACCACAAGGCACAGTAATCGGGCCTATACTTTTCCTTATATACGTCAATGATACGTTCAGTCTCCCTCTTAGTGGCTAGCTATCATCTCGTATGCGGATGACACAGCAATCATCGTCGAGGGAATAACATGGGCAGATGTGACAGTAGCTGCGAATGGTGATATTAACACAGGAATGGTAGAAGGAAGGAATAACCTACTTACTATTAATGTAGAAAAAAACATCGTATATGCCTTTCTATGACCCTATCCCTACCTCTAACATCGGAATGATGGTGCACAGTCGTTTGCGTGGGAGGTGTGTGTAACGGTGACCGGACAACTCGGAATGAAACCAACTCAGAACCATATCAGATAAGTAATTTAGAATGATAAAAAAAATATATATAAAAAATTGGTTAAATACGTTAGGTAGGGTTATCGGCTAATTTAAAATTATTTTTTCGTAGCTTTTAATGACTTTTCAAGGAGGTGTTGAGCCGACTTTATTCTCAGTTGGCATGGAACCGTGTGTAACAATAAAAGTAAATTCCTGAAGAAAACCATGTCTGGGGAAAATAATATGAAATTTAAGAAATATGTAGATAACTGTGTTAAAAGACTTAGAAAACTCGCTTATATATTATATTTATACGCTTAATAAATAATATCCTTAAGCTTTCAAATATTAATCTTGTTTACTTTGTTCTTGTACAGTTAGTGTTGCAGAATGGTGTAACAACGCAAAAATGACTATTACTGTTATTCTAAAGATGACTACTTCTGTTACCGATTTTCCAAAAAGTTAACTTTTTGATAAATTTAAGGGTCTATCGGTTTTAAAACGTTTTGAAAATAAAGATATTTTAAGAGTTTTCAAAGAATTTGAACTGTTCTCAACGCGAAGTTTAAGACCTAGATGCAACACGACAGCTTCACAACACCATTACGAAAACCGAGGCCCTGAGCTATTTAAAACAACAATTTCCCTTAAACATTTGAAGTTTTTAAGCTCTTAAAAAAATGAATGTTATTTTCGAAGATAATATCTAGACAGGATCCACGCCGAAACGCAAGTTATTTAAAATTCCCCCGATAGAAAAAATCGCAAAGTATGCTCCGAAAATTATTATAAACACGTTTGTTTCAGTTATTTTGCAAGTTATAGTTGTGAAAAAATTCACAATGTTTCTTTAAATGATACTTAAGATACCTTCCGCGAGATTTTTGCTCTATTTTAAACGAGTCATCGATTTTATCGCTTTAAATATTAGCGCGCTCCTCTAACATTCGAAATTACACATCTCTCCATCTTCTTATTTTTGAGTGCGGATCCGGCGCCTTAATGAAAAGTGAGAAAAACTGTTTTAAATTAAAAAAAACTAATGTTTCATTTTTACCGAAAACCAAAGGACTGGTCGATTTTACCGATGATTTTCAGAATTATTCTGTTGCTCTTATTGTATGTTTTTTTACTTATTGTCCAATATTTTTAATTCTTTAGAAACTGTAATAGTACCTTTACTATTTCTAAATATATATTAGTAAATATACTACCTCCTCTGTTAGACCTGAGATTATTTCGCTATTAACTGGGTAATTAAAATGGTTAATGTATATTAGGTTACATATTATTATTCTGTATAATTATATACTGTATGATTTCCAATATATATTTTTTAATATGTGTATAAGTGAAACCATGTTTCCATCGTTAAATCCACACATGGTTTTCTGCGTTTGCTGATAATGCTGATATTATTTAATACTTTTGGTCGTGAAAATCACAAATCATATCAATAATTGGCTGCTTATTAGATTTTTTCTTGGAATATCACTCACTGAAATTTTACGGTGCAACACGGGACACGGTGGATAATAGAAAAAAGACAACAACAAAAAATCACAAAAGGTGGTAAACAAAGGAGAAGCATTAATTTCACATTGGTTATTATTATTATGTTGGAAAGCGTAAAACATGGAATACCTTCTATTGAAAATGACAAGATGGTAAGTAGATACTAAAGCTGAAGTCACAAGGTTCACTCGGATGAAGGTTTACTCGATGAAATGTTCCATTCTCGTTTCACCGAGTGTTCACCTATGCTATGCTTCCAAAATTTATTATTAGAAATAACCACGTAATTTTTTAAATAGAGTAATTTTTAATATAAACTTATAAAAGTTTAAAAAATGGCTCTCCTTGCTTTTTATTCTAACTAAAATTACTGGTTAACAAAACAAATATAAAAACACACACTTATTTTGTTAGACAAATAAATTATAAACGTTTCTGTCACCTCACTTTTTTATCGTTTCATATAAAAATAATTCATTAAAAATTCACAATGTTTCATAATTTTATTTTCAAATTCGATCAGAAACTTTGGTTCCATAGAAGTGTACATTCGTATTCGTTTGTGGTTAATCGTTATATTGAATATATAGAGCATTATTTTCTCTTTCCAATACCGTTTAGATAATATTTTTCACTATGATAGTAAGGGAGAAACAACGATTTCTATGAGACGTGTAGGAGTTATTTCGAAAAGCGAACTAAACGGAGCATTTTGACGTTTAAGCCGCTCCGGCTACTCGTCCTCACGCCAGAACATTTCGGCCGACTAATTTGCGAGTGAAAGACTGTTCACTTGAGTGTTCACACACATCATTCGCGTCACGTGATGTTAAATTCCGGTTGCGAGTGAACAGTGCCGAAGGAAGCATTTATTTATTTATTT
Organism: Limnephilus marmoratus; assembly: GCA_917880885.1. Lineage (NCBI taxonomy): Eukaryota > Metazoa > Arthropoda > Insecta > Trichoptera > Limnephilidae > Limnephilus > Limnephilus marmoratus. Next base: position 16,125,993 of record OU862931.1, on the reverse strand, counting down.
ATTTAAACGCCATAGCATGGCTTTTACATTGAAGTGAGTACATGGTATTATAAGTATACAGTGGTACACAGGAGATTATCAATAATAACAAAGTAGAAATGAACATTTAACAAAGTAGCAAGTATTTAGGTAAAGGATACTATTATGTGTTACTAAACTACTGTTACTATACCAAAAAAAAATATCAATGTTATAATAACCGAGAACATAAAATTTAGATAGGATTATTTAGAATAAAAAAGATGTACCTAAACAAAGGGGACTTGTCAACAAGTTGTCAACAGTATTTATAAGCACTAAATAGAGTAAATTTGCATTAAGTTTATTGTTACCTTCAAAGTTATCTTTGTTTGAAATTATTAAGCAGGTATTGCTAATTAGCTAACTGTTTCAGGGCTGTCAGTTAAATATTTAATAATAGTTTTGGTTTAAAAAAAAATGTATTATTTTATTAAAAATAATTTTTAATAAAATAATACATTTAAAAGTTATCTCTCTTCAGTCTGATAGTAAAGATATCTGAAGTACTTGAGTGCCTAGTTGAGAATCTATAGTAAAATATTTATTTATTTATTATGAATTTCCCGCCCGGCTGGGCTTTTACACATTATTTTTTTTATTTATTACAAAGACCATCTAAGTTAAGCATTACAGAATCAGAGCAAAATCAAAAACAAAATCGAAAACAAAATAGAAGACAAAATCAAAAACAACATCTAAAGCAAAAACAAAGTAAAAGACGAAATAACATCGAAACTAAATACTCCGCCATGCAAGATGGAAAAATGTAATAGTAGGAAAATTACAATACATTGGTAAGGTCTCATAAGTCAATGCTGAGCTACGTAGTTTGTTCGGTTAATTAAATTAAATTTGATGTTCTTCTTTTCAATATAAATTGGGTAATGACTTGTTTATATTTGGTGAATGGTGTATTGAATATGTCAACAACATCTTTGTAGTCATTACCCAAATTTTGTATACGGCGAGCGGGGGTGTACAACTGTGATTCTGTGTTGGAGTTATCACAATAGAACGGTAGATATTGCCTCGATGTTGGTTTGCGAGGTATATGAAAAGAAATCAAGTATAATAGTTCATGGCTGTCAATTATTGAATTTATGATTTTATATAAACATGTTAGGTCTTTAACTATTCTAAGTTCAGATAATTTTAATAAATTTAGTTGGAATAGTAGATAATCATAGTTGACACAATCCCTTGTAATACCCATTCTAAAATTAATAAATCTTAAGAATTTATTTTGGATTCTTTCTATCGTGAGCGAGTGGCTAGCGTAACTAGGTGCCCATACTGTAGAATTGTACTCAATTTGACTCCTAACCAAAGACTTATACAAATTTTTATAGGTTTGAATATTTTTAAATTGACTGCAAATTCTTATTACAAATCCCAACATTTTCAAGGCTTTATTTGATGTAATTTCAATATGGTTTATAAAATTCAGTTTTTGATCAAAGTTTACACCCAAATCATTCACCTCGGTTACAGCTGTTAGCATTACATCATTGATGGAGTATTCGTAAATTATTGGATTTTTTATTCTATGAAATCTCATAATTAGACATTTACTTATATTTAGTTGTAGATAGTTCTCTTGGCACCAAACAAAAAGTATAAACAAGTTATTTGACAATGTTTGGCAGTCATTGATATTTCTTATGGCTTTGTATATTTTCATATCGTCCGCAAACATTAAAACTTCGACATCGTTGAAAATAGAAAGAACATCATTCACAAATATCAAAAATAAAATTGGTCCCAAATGTGATCCTTGGGGAACACCGCTGGTAGCAATAAATTTATAAGAAGTAAACCCATCAATTTTAACGGCCAATTGCCTGTTACTTAAATAACTGTTAAACCACATGTATAAATACCCTGTTATTCCTAATTTATGTAGCTTTTTTAACAGCAGGTCATGGTTAACTCTGTCGAATGCTTTGCTGAAATCAGTATAGACTGAATCAACTTGTAACTTCTTAGACAAGGATTCGGATATAAAGTTTTGGTAAATTAAAAGATTGGACAAAGTAGATTTTCCAGAAGTGAAACCATGTTGGTTAGGTGAAATTACTGGCTTGATACAGTGACTGATTTTATTTAAAATAAGTTTCTCAAACAATTTTGGAATAGTTGATAAAAGGCAGATCGGTCTGTAATTGCTCACCTCATTTTTGTCTCCTTTTTTAAATATCGGGGTGAGGAAACTGTATTTCCATTTTTCAGGAAAGTGTCCTGTTTGTAATGACTGGTTGAAAAGAAAATGTAGTGGATGTGCAAGAGTAGTAGCGCAATTCTTTAAGAAAACAGGTGGGATATTATCAGGACCACCGCTCTTACTTTGATCCAGTTATTTTAGCTGAGTCAGTACATCTTTATATTCAATTATTACATTGGCTAAATTTAAGTTATGATCTGGGGAAAAACTAGGCGAGTAATCGTTGACTATTATTGAGTCACGGACATATACACTTTTAAAGAAGTCGGCAAATAGGTTAGCTACGTTTTGAGAGTCGTTGGCTATTTTTCTTTCGTAGCACATATTGGAGGGTATGCTAATATCGTCATTTTTCAAAGACTTTGTGTAATTCCAAAATTGTTTTGTGTCTCCTTTAATTGACATTTCTACCTTATTTATGTAATTGTTGTAACAAATTTTTGACATATTTTTGCAATCTTTTCTTATTTTACTGAACTCAATATAATTTGATAGGGATCTCTCTTCTTTATATTTTATGTGTAAAATTTTTTTTTTAGTTATTAATTGGATTAATTCCTTATTAAACCATTTTGGATGCTTTGATTCTTTGAATTTAATTAAAGGTATACAGTCTATGATAATGGCATTTATTTTATGATAAAATGATTCTATATTATGGATCATATTGTTTTCCTTGAGAAACGACCAATCTACCTTGCTGAGATGATCATTAATTTCAGTGTAATTGGCGTTTTTGAAATTAAAACTAGAACTTGTGAGTTTATTACTTTTTTTTGCATTGTTTGGAATAATTACTGACAGTGGAGGATGGTGGTTATCTATGGGAAGGATAGACTCTAATGCATTTCTAACTATTATGTCCTCTTCATTTGAAAAAACAAGATCTAGGAGGCGATTACTCGAATTATGTACATTATTTAATTGGGTGAGATTCAGAAATATTGACATATCAATGATTTCTCTTTCGCATAATGTTACTGATTGGTAATTAGTACAGTTGAAATTACAATTTGGAAGGTTGTAATCTCCAAAAATTAAGAATTTATGTTTTTTATATTTTGATTTTAAAAGTTCGACATCTTCGGAATGATTTTTATATATAGATAAATTAGCTGATGGAGGAATGTACACGCAACCAATGATGTAATTTTGATTTTTACCGTTTACCATAATGAAAATTTGTTCGACATCACAATATTTGGTTTTTAACATTTTTGAAGACATTTTATTGGAGACATTCCAACATTGTTGGAATGCTTCATTCGGAACTGTCTCTATTCACTTTCGTGTTCACACGGTTCATTTCGAGGGAAAGAGGCGGAATGAAATCACGAAATGAACGATAAATGAATGGTGTGAATGGGCTATAAGTTACTAGATATAGTTTATCCGTTCAACAACTACACGGTTATCCTCGTGTTCAGGACTTCAATAGAATATGTAAACGGAGCCAAGAGAGATGCTACTCGTAATTATGTAAAACAATGTTAGACAACCGGATTCATGTAATTTTTGGGTTAGTAAGTATAGGATAGCACGATGGGTAGGCAGGGCTGGGCCAAATCGAATATTTCCGTAATTTATTTTATTTTATTTAAAACAATATTCAAAACGAACAAGTCAAGGTATTAAACTCATATCAAAAGAAAGGACAAATGTTGCACAAGTTGTTTGATAGGTATTCCACTACTATTTTCACTGTAAAAGTTTTTCATACCTAATAAAAGATTCGCGAAAAAGCGATGAATTTCCTTAATAATTTATCGATAATACAATGTAGCGTGAGCTTAGTTTTACCTGCGTGGGGTGAGGTTTGTCCGGATCTTGGCGGCGGATGCCTCTGCCCATGGCATGGCGGCCGGATCGGAAGAGAATGGTTGAGGGAGTCCCTTTGATTTCTCCAGTCGTATTTGCACCACAGTGGGAGGAATGGATCCATACGTCCGTCATTCCTGGACACACTGACCCCCAGGTTTCTACCCACGCGTCATACCCTTTTCCTTCCCAGAATTTTCTCCCCTTCCTTTCCTAAAAAGACCCTCCACACAGCATCCCCAAAGATGACATAGGCCCTGAGGGGAATTATTTTCCTCAGGGCCTCCTGTGTGGAGCTAATGTAAAAAAAGTTTACACACAGTTTTTAGAAAAGTTTAGAAATTAAAAGAAATAAAAAAATAACGTTACACACACGGACATATGAATATATCTGGACCTGCCCTAAGTGATAAAAACGTATTATTTCCCCCTCCCCATGGAGCCGGCTAGAGCTCCGCCTTGGACCCAGCTCGCTCCATGGGGAAGGGAGAGAACCTCGCTTGAATCTAAAATATGTGACGTCATCATTCTTGTCCTGAACAGCGCGGAAGTAACATCCATACATTTTTCGAAATAACACGCCAAAAACGGTAGCTTGTGCTATACATTTTACCCACACGGACATAGCGAATGTGGGCGGTTCTCCAGTGTGCTCGTCGCTAGTTACAGGGGTAAGTAAATTATGAAACATTTGTAAAAGTGTCTTAACTAAACACGGCAACAAAATATTGCTATGTGAATTGGGGCGAATCTTTTCGGGGCGAGCATTTGGCCTTAGCAAATATGTTATTAACGTGGCAAGCAATTCGCGCTCCCATGTAAAAAGGTGTATTCATTCAAAGCAGATTTTGCTTTTAAGAACTAAATGGTGATATTATAATGCGAGATGCCTATATACTGTCAGATTGATTTTTTAACGAATCACAGTCATTTTTCCTCTCTTCGCCCCCCATAATTTGGTTTTACCCCTCGTCTGTATGTTCTGATCAGGTACTTATAAAGTAGGTATAAACGAAGTATGTCAATTTATTATTCTTTTATAGAAAAACAGCCTTCAATTTTCTACCAAAGTTCTGCATCCGAAATAAAGCCTAGTTAGTCAGGGTAAGTCATCAGAGTCAATAATGTAGTTGCAGATTTTATATGTACAGGATCATGAGGTTAAGGTATGTTAGCCGGATAGATAAATTGGAGACGTTGTAATTCGAGAGCGTATTTACGTATTCTCTGCGCTTATTCTATAATCGAGGCAATGCAGAAAAATCTTTTGGATAATTTCAAGTTATCGCGTCACTCTTGATTGCAAAACATCGGGAAATTAAAAACAAAAAAAATCTAGTAAAAATCGTTGGTGCTTCCGTCTGAGTGAAAAAAAAATACGTTTTAGAGAATTCGTGTGCCGAATGCCGAATAATTTTTCTTCTGTGTTCTGTAGCGACCCTGTTAGTAGTGTCACATTCAACAGGAAACAGCGCAGCAGACCAGAACTGGACCTGTTGCCAGAATGACAAGTAGGACCACTTCTATTATAATATGGGTAGGACGCCGGACAGGACATATTCAGTGTTCCGTGTTCCATGTGCAAGGGGCAGGTCACTCGTGTTTTCCGTGGTACCTAACTGGTGACCTACAACATTACATGCTGCGCGGGGTGACTTGTGTCCCGTCTCCCGTCTCCTGACTCCTCGTCACACATCACGCTCTATTGATCCTCACGTGTCACTGCCATGGAGATACAGTCAGAAGAGCGATTCTGTACCTTTTGTGGAGACGGAATCGATTCCATACATAATCTTCTGTCAAATTTATGTGATTGTCTATGGCTTGCAATTGCTTTTTTTATGGACTAATATGTCAGCTGATTATTTATTACGTTTAAAGTTGTTTAACGTGGATTTGACATTTGCGAACAAGAGCTACTTTATTTATTTTTGCTTTAAATTATAAGATATAGACCATTAAAGATTTTAGTGTTTCATTATTTTGGACGAAATTTAGGCAATTATTTGTGAGTAAAAGAAAAACATAAAAAAATAATTTTACTATATTAATTTTTAAAATACAAAGAAAAATAATATTAAAAATAAAAAATTCTTAAAAATGCATTTTTTGGGTAGTAATTTTAATATATAAACGACTAAGTATTTTTTATTTATAAGTATTTATTATTTTATTAAATGGGTAATTTGTATTTTTAATTTACACCCATCAAAATGATTCATTTTTTAAATTTTTTTTTTTAAATTTATATTTCATCATATTTCTATAATAAATACAGTAAAATATTTTTTTTATTGTTTTTCGTTTACTCACAGATAAGGGAACGTACCCATACTACGTGACACGTTTAGGGGGGGGGGGGGGGTCTTCAAAATGTCACGCTCCATACAAATGAGCGGCGAATTGCTTAGGGTTTTGGTCACCGGGGGGGGGGGGGGGGGTTAAAAATTGCAAAAAGTTGGTCACGTAGTATGGGTACGTTCCCTAATTTCCCAAATCGCCTCTAAAATCCCGAAACATTAAAATTTTTAATGGCCTTTATCTTTCAATTTAAAGCAAAAATAAATAAAATAGCTCACATCCTAACTAGATATTTGATATACCTTTTGATAACAAAAATAATTTTTCAGTTTGGTTGGGTATTTCGATCTCAAATCCAAATCTAAGATTTGTATGAAACGTGCAGAAATGGGCCGCGCATACGTTCCCCTTAAGACAAAGCTATTGAAGCAGTATACATACACAGAATAATTGAATATTTGGGGACGATATACTTTAATTATTCCACTAACCGCCGCACTTTTAGGCACGAATTACACTTCTTTTCAACAACTTATACAAGAAATAACTATTTACATGCACAAAGTAGGTTATTGGGTTCATAATTTGGGCAAAAAATAATAAGTAGGCATATTCATGCGTATTTAAATTGAAACTTCGCAAATGTCAAATCCGTGGTATACAACTTTTAAACGTACATTAAATGAATAAACAATCTTGTATACTTCCAGCGTTTCGTGTAAATAGTTAAAATACGATAACTAACATCGTAAATAATCCAATCCGCTGAAACATCAGTCCGTAGAAAAAGCAATTGCAAGCCATAGACAATCACACATATTTGACAGGAGATTACGTATGGAATCGATTCCGTATCCACAAAAGATACAGAATCGCATGGCAGTAATCGGATGGCATTTGACCGGTCAGGGTTGAACGGGCATCGCGTTTGGGTCCCACCCAGGCGTCCCGTATTCGATTCCTCGGCTGGCTAAGTCCTCCATCACGACTCAAACAAGATTTTCGGCTTAGTGTGGTGGTAGTAAGAGCTTTTCAAATATTGAAGGGTTTGGAATTTTTGTCTTTCTTTTAAATAAAAATTATGTTACGTATTTTACAACAAATCAGTATTCATCGTTGCAGAAATGGAGTGTTTCCTTGGGGCGTTCAAGAGATAATTACGATTATTTGTCACATATTATTGTGTTCATTTCAAAAGAGCTTCGTTCGGTCTACTTTCCAAAAGCCATAAAAATCAGGGTTTTGGGAACTGTACCAACTTCGTACAGCACCGGGGACAAAGAACATTATGACTATTATCGGGATCGTCAATCAGTCTAATACAATTCCACGCCCAAATACCTGCCAAATACCTGCCCGCCATTGTGGTCGCCTCGCTGTACGATTGTACCAACCATTGTACAATTGTAGTTCACAGTTCCTACTAAACACTACACTTTAGCTTGAGTAGTTTAAATACCTTGACCTGTTGAATTTAACTATCTATTCACTTTTGTAATTTACCATACAGACGATATAAGGAATTCTGATGAACAATCATATTATTTATAACATTAAAAAAATGAACATTCATGGTAACATGCCAAAATGTGATGAAAACGGCGAATATTCTGAATACACATTTACATTTTGGGAGGAGGTTATGGGTACCAACGCCTATGCCATAGATCACCCCAAGTGGTTGGCTAAATTAGCAGGAGTGCCCCGGTCCATGGGGTGAAATTTGTCCAGGTCTTGGCGGCCGATGTGTCTGCCCACCTGCTGCGTGGCGGGCCGGATCGAGAAAGACCAATTGAGGAGACCTTTGTCCTCTCCAGTCAGAATCCCTCGACCCATTGTCTTGCACTGCATTTGGAGGGATGGATTCATGCGTCCGTCACTCCTGGACACACTGACCCCCCAGCTTCCTATCCACCTCCGTACCTTTTTCCTTCCCAGAACTTCCGATCCTTCCCTTCCTTAAAAAGACCCTCTTCACAACATCCCCTAAGATGACATAGGCCGTGAGGGAAATTATTTTCCTCAGGGCCTCCTGTGTGGAGCTAAACTAAAAAAATATATATGTTTTTAAGAATGTCTAAGCATAATAAGTGTGTAAAAGAAATCTGAAATATATTAGTTTGTGCGACCGTACATAAACAGTGAAATTAACGTATTTTCGTCACAGAACACATTGGCGGTTTTTTTAATGATTTTATTTGAACTAACTAGTTTTCCTAGCATTTCCTAGATAGTTTATTGATTTTTGTTTTACTGTACGATTATATGATTTGAAATGTGTGTTATATGTATAATACACTATTTTTTTTTTAATTAAAAAAACCTGCCATCGAACAACGTTTTAACCTTATTATAATAAACATAAACATATTTTTTCAAAATTTAAAACATAGCTTTACTAGATAAAATAACAATCTTTCGATATCAATTTATATTTTTGTAGAAAAGATTGCCGAATGTGTTTGGTTATTCATATATTTTTTAAAGCTCCGATCGTTCTGACGTCATATGTACCGTCCGGGACATCACCGGACAGAGAGATTGACAACTAAAGTGGATGTATGACGTCACTAAACTTACCATATCACGGTGAGTTTAAAAATCTAACATAAATAACAATGCGTTTCGAAAAATACTGACATTTACGTTAGTTTTTTAATTTGGTTTTTTACTTTCTCAAGGCAATAAGAGTAGAAGGAGGGCTACTTTAATTACATTTTTTATAAGAAAAACTCTCTTTTATAACTTTTGAAGGTTATTCCCATCAACGTAATATAACATTGAAGAAGAAGATAACAATAATAATCTAAACGAAAATATGAAAGAGAACAAGTCACAGAAAACAGAAAAAAGACAGTGGTTATGGAAAAATAATTAGTTGAAGATAATATTGTTAATTCTAAAATTTGAAATATGAGATTGATCATTATTTCGCTATTGCCAACTATTGCTCGAGAAAAGTTGGCAATGGCGAAATTGGTAACGCGCCTGTCCCGGTTAGACGAGAGGTCTGGGTTCGAGTCCCAGTTTTTTTTTTTTTTTTTTTTTTTTTATTCTATCAAAAAAAAACATAGTATATACAAATATATAATTTAAACAATTTTATCGGTAGTCCCGCGAAGCTGCCACATGGCTGCTCATCTGCAGGTTCTACCTCAATATACACTCGTTATGGTAAAAAAATAATATGTGTAATTTCAAAATTGTAAAGGAAATTGAAGACCTCTGTAAGAAGATTTAAGATTACAAAAATTTAAAGGAAATGTAATAAAAAATAGCATAACAACCAATCGGATAATACAATAACATAACAACCAATACATAACGTATATAACATAATACATAACAAATATTTGGCAGATTTGTTGTCATTTAAGAAAGAGGTACAAATATTTAAGAAGAAAATAACTGCCATAACATCATCAATCTTTTTTTTTTTTGTAATTTTTTTTTTTTTTTTACAGATACATGGATTTTTCATTTATTAGCCACATTTTTACAGTTTTCGTGCTTAAATTCTCATTTTCCTCTAAAATTAAATTATTAAATAATATCGCGTATATATATTATTGCGACCATTGTCTTTTTTCTATTTTCTGTGTCTTGTTCTCTTTCATATTTGCGTTTAGATTATTATTGTTATCTTCTTCTTCAATGCTATTTTAATTATTTATTACGACAAAATGTGCCAGAATCAGGTACTATTATGGTATATATCAGGTAGTATTATGGAAAAAAACTTGACGTGATTTTTTTTGGTAAAGTTTGATTTAAAACTTGACCTTTACAATAATGTCGATTTAAGTATTTGACCTTACATATACCTACCGAATCGATTTGAGTGATTTGAACTTATACAAACCCTATCGATTTGGTTTACGACATGTCCGTAAAAGGCAGTTATTTTGTGATTTGCCATAAGAAGATTATATTCAACAAATACCTACTTTGTTTCAACTAATGTATTGATCCATAATTTACTAGCTTCTGATAATATTTCCTACATCAAGTAGAGAAAAACAATAATGTGTGGGAAATAACAAAAGGTTAATGGATAGATAACGGGTACGCGCGGAAACTGAGGGGTGAATTATGTAAAAAGACAACTAAACGTTAGCTTTTCGGAAAAAAAATTACGTCATTTTTTTAACACTAAGATCATTCCCACACGGGTCGGTAAGGAATCACCGATACCGAGAGCGCTTCGATCCATATATTATTTCCAATGGCACCTGTACATGGGTTGATGCGGCGCTGGAGGGGAGCAGACATGTTTTTAGATTTCAATTGTTCGAATTTCAGTTTTTCGAAAGACTATTTTTTCGAACAGCAATTGGCCGAAAGACATATTTTTCGAATTTGTTAATCAACTTTTAAAATATATATTTCACTTGCTTATGACTTATGACTTATGACTAACGAGATACTGTTGGGTTAGGTTAGGTTAAGTTAAGTTAGGTTAGGTTAGGTTAGGTTAGGTTAGATTCGGTTAGGTTAAGTTAGGTTAGTTGATATTGTCCATCCTATAATAAAAAAACTCTTGTACGAACAGTATACATACTTATATCAATTCGAAAAACTGGTGTTTTGGTCAATTGATGGTCGAAAAATATGTTTTCGAAAAATTAAAGTTCGAAAAATTGCAATTCGGTCAATTTACCTAAACCCCCGCTGAAGCGGTGTTGCGTACTTCCATTGGGCGATGTTGATTTCACACTGACCCGTGAGGGAGTTATGGTTCTTACAAAGCTACTTTAATCTTTATTTTTAAAAATTCAATAATTTTTTCAAAGATTCCATCATTTTCTTCAAGATTTTAAACATTTCAAATAACTTTTGACGTAATAAATAATTGTCTGAGCGTTTGGAATTTCATCAACGGATATCCGCTTTGGTCCGTTTGGAATTTCAAGTACAAAAATCTGCTTCATCCACTGTATAGTATTCAAGCGAGCCTTACTTTGACTTGGCTTTTTAATATTACGGTACCTACCTGCCTCGAGAAAGTTTAAAAAAAGTATTATCATCGAGCTAGTGACGTTTCTTTGGACAAATCGTATAATTCCACATTTGAAATATTATATGGTTTATAATTTAGTAGGTAAGCATTTAGCACTAGTATAATAGCCCAGTCAAGATGTACATCCGTGCTTGCAAAAGGTCCGGTCATTCTGAATTTTTTATATGTTGTTAGGACCTAAATCAGTAATAAAAAAAAAATTTTGCAACTTCGAAAGTGCTGTGCGAGCGGCGGTGGACCCAAAAAACCAAGAAATTTTCGGATTTTTTTCAGTTTTTGCTCAATATCTCAGTGAAGGAAGAGTCTGACCGGTATAGTTAGTATACATACTTTTAAAGTAGACTAAATTTGCTACAATTTGAGATCAAAGCGAGCTATATGCAGCCATTGGTTTCCAAGATACAGTTCTTCGAAAATAGGCCATTTTTTCCAAAAAGTGAAATTTTTTCGAAATGGTCACTTATTTTGTAAAATATTTTCTAAAACACGTATCCCACGTCAAATATTATATGAAATAAAATTGTAGTAAATTTAATTAGCTTTCATTTAAAACTAGATTGATATCTGTAGACCTAACGGTTCTCTCAAGAACGCCAGATAACCAAAAACAGTCATAGGTGGGTTTTGGGGGGAAATGCAAATAAACTGTTTTCACGTCTTTTTATCGTTTTATTGTGCTGTGAAGTAATTCCATTAGTCATCTATTAATTCAAACTATTCATCCAGGCAGAGCGTGCTGGTGATTGGAACCTTCATTTGTACACTGTCCACAAGATGCTCCCTTTTTTCCACGCAGCTGGACATTTTTTGTATCCTAAAAGCGCGTACCTCTACCTTCCGGATATGATGGCTCTACAAGATCGGATGGATAAAAGTGTATATATCATGTTCACAAAAGGACCCTTCACCATTCACCGGTCTGACAAGTTTTGGTCTGGGTTGTGGTTAGATCTAACAATTGAGAAGAAGCTGATGCGATCCATGAAAACCTACGGTGGGTTGACCCAAGGAAGGGGAATCTCCGACAGTGTTCAGGCAAGGTGGACAACAGGAATGGTGTTTATGTTGAATATTTGTGAAGAACTGGAAAGTTTTTGCAGCATCTCATGTCCTACTGGAGAGCAGCATGTAGACGTGAGACCTTCTAGAATCATCCGAGATAATAGTGACGTGGAAAAACTAAAAAACTGGTTTGCTCTCCACCCTCCATTTCCCAAAACTGACAGTTTGATTTCTATCAGTAGTGGTTTACTGGCAGGTCCTGAAATTAATTGCCACACAGCCCAGGGAGTTAGAACGAAGTGAGTGATGAAGATTGTGGGGCAAATGTACGACAAGGTAGTAGTAAAGCGGAAAAATAAAGTTACCACACTGGCATCGATCACCTCAACTGTTAAACTGCCGGACAAAAACAAAAGAGTGGCTGTGGATCCGCTCACAATTTTCCAGCGAGTGTGTATTACAAAGCAATTTGAACAGGATTTACAGGATGACTTCAAGTATGAGTTGGCCCCGTTTCCGATGTCTCTGTTCAATGAACAAGGGATGCGCAAGGGCACAAAATCTACTCTGTACTCTGCCTTCACTCCTCTTTCCAGCCACACGCCGATAGATGCCAGCACTCACGTCATTTTGGATGGTGGCTACCTCTTGCACAAGGTCGTGTGGCAGCGGAAGAGTACGGTTCGAGCACTTTTGACGCGTTAAACCACCTACGTCCGAAACCACTTTGGGAAGAACGTCTCCATCGTTTTGACGGCTACCCCGAAGATGCTACCAAAAAAAAAACACCGAAACAGCGGAAAGACTCCGGCGCTACGCAGCTCATTCCAGCTACGAATTGACGATCGATGAATCCACAGTAATTCAAATTACTCAAGAGCATGTATTGGGCAATGAGTACAATAAGAGACGCCTTATAACTCTTCTCTGTGACGCCTTTCAGAAGGATGGAGTAGAAGTGGCTGTTGCCGAAGAAGATGCGGATCGAGAGATCGTCATGATGGCGCTTTCAAAAAGAGCAGTAGCCGATCGGGTCGTCATAGTGGGAGAAGACGTCGACCTGCTCGTTCTTCTCAATGGTTTAGGTGCTGAAGAGACAAACGTCTATCTTCAGAAGAGCACCAAGGGTGAAGCTGGTTGCTGTCACTACTCTACGACCTCCTTCAATCACCAGGGCTCCCGGCGATTACCAGGAACGGTACTATTCACCCACGCGTTTACCGGGTGCGATACCACCTCAGCACCGTTTGGCCAAGGAAAGACCAAAATCACCACACTTCTGAGCAAGAGTGAATCACTTGCTGAGCAAGTGGAGGTTTTCCTTCGGCCAGACTCCACCCCACAAGCCATAAGTGAAGCAGGCATCAAGTGCTTTGTGGCTCTATATGGGGGTGACATCGCGAGGGATACTTTGGATTTCCTGAGGTATAGGTCACTTCAACAAACATAAACCTCGCCCGTTTGCCACCGACGGAAGATGCCGCAGGCCACCATGCAGCAAGGTGCTACCTCCAAGTACAGAAGTGGCGAGGAATCAACTTGAATCCCACTGAATGGGGGTGGAAGCTGTCTTCTCAAGGACTCACCCCCATCCCCACCACGATGGATCCCGCACCTCCTGCCCTTCTGCGAAAAATTTCATGTAAATGCAAGAAAGGATGCTCTGGGAGCTGCTCGTGCAGAAAGGCTGGGCTCCACTGCTCAGTCCTCTGTCAGTCATGCGGTGGAAAATTGTGCAATAACGTCCCGGATGTGGAGCTGAAATGCTCGGACGATGAAGATGACCCGACTACAGACTGGGCGCCTCTCCCAGCGTCCATCACAGATATCGAGACACCTCCTTCGTGCGAGCCTAAGCCCGGGCCATCTAAGATAAAAAGAAAGACATGATTTGGCAACCAAGACACAATACCTACATGATTTATATTAGTTTTATTTTTTGTGTACATATAACTTGTCCTTACAGTAGGTACCATGATGTTTGTACAAGCATTTTAGTATGTAGGTATATAAAACAATGTTTGAAGATGACGTAATTCCCGATAGATGTATTATCTTTTCTTTTTTTCATCAAAAAAGTGTTAACAATAACAAAAAAAAACTGTTTGATAAATAAAACCATAAAAAGACGTGAGAACAGTTTATTTGCATTTCCCCCCAAAACCCGCCTATGACTGTTTTTGGTTATCTGGCGTTCTTGAGAGAACCGTTACGTCTACAGGTATCAATCTAGTTTTAAATAAAAGCTAATTAAATTTACTACAATTTTATTTCATATAATACTTGACGTGGGATACGTGTTTTAGAAAATATTTTACAAAATAAGTGACCATTTCGAAAAAATTTCACTTTTTGGAAAAAATGGCCTATTTTCGAAGAACTGTATCTTGAAAACCAAAGGCTATATATGGCTTGCTTTGATCTCAAATTGTAGCAAATTTAGTCTACTTTAAAAGTATGTATACTAATTATACCGGTCAGACCCTTCCTTCACTGAGATATTGAGCACAAACTGAAAAAAATCCGAAAATTTCTTGGTTTTTTGGGTCCACCGCCGCTCGCACAGCACTATCAAAGTTGCAAAATTTTTTTTTATTACTGGTTTAGGTCCTAACAACATATAAAAAATTCAGAATGACCGGACCTTTCGCAAGCACAACCCCCTTTTCATGTTTAACTTGACTGGACTATAACTACTTGACAAAATTTTGATTTATTAAATTAGTAACATACTTTTTCGGACGTGAGGTCCACTATTCACAGAACTAAGTAGATACTATTTTATAGAAATAATCTTAAACGAGTACCTTAATATTATATTCAATACCTTTATTTTCAATATATTATATATCATTGAAGAAGAAGATAACAATAATAATCTAAACGAAAATATGAAAGAGAACAAGACACAGAAAAAGACAATGGTCGCAACTGGGACTCGAACCCAGACCTCTCGTCGACTAGCTATTACTTGAAGATAATATTGTTAATTCTAAAATTTGAAATATGAGTTTGACAAATATGATGGTTTGACAGAAGGTGGCAATAGCGAAATTGATTAACGCGCACGTCCCGGTTAGACGAGAGGTCTGGGTTCGAGTCCCAGTTGCGACCATTGTCTTTTTCTGTGTGTTGTTCTCTTTTATATTTTCGTTTAGATTATTATTGTTATCTTCTTCTTCAATGGTATATTACATTGATGGGAAAAACCTTAAAAAGTTATAAAAAGAGAGTTTTTCTTATAAAAAACTAGCTGGTTCCCGGCATGCGTTGCAATGCCATATTCAAAGAAATAAATTGTTTCTCCCTGCATGTCCTTTCCCGTGCGTCCCCGTTCCCCTCCCGCATCCCCTACCCTCCAGCGTTCCCCTTCCACCTTCCCCGCCCACCGTCTCCCCTCTCCCGCTCTCCCGTCCCGCCAACCCCGTTACATATATTCAGTCCCATTACATTCAGTTTTCAAACAGCTCGCGTGCAAATTTTCATTTTTCGTATATTACAATAAGGACAATCAATCAAATTTGGTACATAACATAGGTACCTATTTAAAATATCTATAATTTTAAAAATCCATAGACAATTCTTTTAATACAAAAAAAACAATCGCCTGCTAAATTAAATTTCATCGAGCGCGTGAACTGTCAAACGTGCAAGGTTAAAAAAGTCGTTAAATTTTCTGAAATTATTCAATTTTCTGCCCAATTTTTTAAAACTTTTCTTTCCATAAGAACTTTCTACAGAGAATTAGAAAACTTAAAAAAAAAAAGATGAATGAAATAGGTAAAGTCGTTCTGAAGTCATGGCGTGACCAAGGGAAACAGGGATTCATTTATATATACAGAATAGATTGAATATTATATACCTTTATATTCAATACGTTATTAATCAAAGTGTAGAAATATCATCAAATTCCTTTTCTGTAATGATAAACCTGCCCAGGTGAAACCGCATGAATAATATATATCGGACTGTCAATGGTAAAAATAATCATGCGACCAAGTACTTGGTATTTATAGGAGAAAGAGACGGAACTTTTTACATATGGGCAAGGATTTCCTCTGTAGGGGCAATAGCCGGAACCTTTTACAAGTGGGCAAGGACTTCCTGAATGACGTGAGCGAAAGGTCAGCTGAGTTCATGCCGGCAAGGTGGATATTATTGTGTCCTTGAGGTGAAAAAGGGGAGAACAAAAGCTAGGTCCCAAATTAATCCATAATTTTAATTGTATCTACAATCTTGTGTGTGGTAAATTCTTTCTGATATCTATTTTATCCTTTGTTTTACAAAGCAAATCCTTTAATAAATTGCTTTATGTAAATGTACGTATATAATATCAATATTATAAGTAATAATACATTATTTATTTATTTTTAACTTAATGAGTAAAATCTCTAATTATAATATTTAATTAAATGAAGACAATATTAGTGAAACTCGATCTAAAATCTGGAGGCCGAAAAATCAGAAAAAGTTATTGGCACCTCTGGGACTCGAACCCAGGACCCTTTGCTTACATGGCAAGTGCTCTATCAACTGAGCTTAGGTGGCTATATTCAATTCGGTCACTTTTAACTGTATCACACTTTGACTAAGAACTGCCAACATTATCTTCATTTTCTTAACGCACATATTATTGGCTGGTATCTTTATAAATAAATGCAAGATTTAACCCGAACTAAAGGCTATCTAGATAGTGTCTGGATAAATTTTTCATCCATTTTATTTTTAATACGCGACATCTATTGACTTTTCTGCAAGTCTAGGATGAATATTTATTTTAAATAAATAAATATATAAAAAAATTCAATACTACAAACTTTCAAAGAAATACAGCTAAATAATTTACATTTCAATATATGAGCAAGATATCAGAATAATACTTAAATCCAAAAATTTAATACCTAGCACATTCAAAATACCTGTCTCTCACCTCCACACAGCATCTCAGATGACATAGGCCCTGAGGGAAATTATTGTCCTCAGGGCCTCCTGTGCGGAGTTAATGTAAAAAAAAAGATCTGAAAATTATCGAAAATAAACATGAATTCCAATTTAAATTGAAAAATTACCTGAAACTACTGTATGAGTTCATATCTATTATTATTATTTCTTAAAACCACTGGAGCGACAGTGCAACTTAAACCTTTTTTCTCTGATTGCTCGAGATTTTTTGGTAATCATTTTGATTATTTTTTGATTATCACATATTCGTAGATTTATAAAAATATATATATGAAATCGTAATCCTCTACTTAATTACTCACGAATAAGGGAAAAATTGCCAAAATTGGCGGCAAAGCAATCCGAGGTATTTTAAATAGTGCCATATTGTGGCAAAAAGCGCTCCAGTGGTTAAATCTTGATATCTATTATTGATAAATCTCGAGTTCTTCTTACATATCTTTTTGTTATTATTTGCAATATTTTATTATTTACTTACATGATTTCATATAACTGAGCATGAATTCCCCCACCAAACACAAGAGCCTTGTCTCTTTATGGTGAGGAAGGGTTATTTTTATATACCTTTATAACACTATATAACATATAAAAAAATTATACTTTTATTATAAAAAACAAACAAACGTTAAAAAAAATAACAATAGCATTACTAGTAGTTTTGTGTACACACTCGCGTCCGAAAAAGTAGGTTTCTCTTATGTAATAATCAAAACCAAAATTTCAACTGAAATCTAAATAGAAATGATTTCTAAATAGAAGTTTACCCTCTCAGGCTAATTGTTCGCTTTTAGGAACAGATCACATAGGCTCATTGTGTATCCCTTACGGTGACCCGACAATTCGTCCTGCGACAATTCATCCGGCGACAGTTCATCCTGCGACAGTTCATCCTGCCGACAGTTCATCCTGCCGACAGTTCATCCTGCCGACAGTTCATCCCGCCGACAATTCGTCCGGCGACAATTCATCCTGCCTGATCATTTAGAAGATTTTTATTAAGTAAGTATGCAAAGAGGATATACGGGCCTTACAACCAAAATCGATATACTTATATCTGAAGGCATCTTGAGTGGAAATCCGCTGTAAAAATATTTTTACTAACAATAATTTCGACTCTCCGAAGAAGCATGCGTGAATAACAAAATACGACATACTTATACGTGCAGTCGGCTTAGCAAAGAACGGTAAAGATTCCTACTTGCATCTAATATAACTTTTTAATCTGAAATTAACACCATCTTTTTAGGGTGAATTGACTGATTTTAAAAAAAAACACAAGAGTCCCAACCGTCTCGAGCCAGTGAGTGCCAATGGCATCCCCAATTTTGGTATGGTGTGATGCTGAAAGTAGTGGCGAGGGGAAGGGAATGTGGAAAACGTATCTTCCTGGCTATTCAGATCTAGTCACCAAACACGGCTAGGTTAGGTTAGGTTAGGTTAGGTTTGGTTAGGTTAGGTTAGGTTAGGTTAGGTTTGGTTAGGTTAGGTTAGGTTAGGTTAGGTTAGGTTGTACGGCCGTATATCCTCTTTGCATACTTACTTGAAAAAAATCTTCCAAATGATCAGGCAGGATGAATTGTCGCCGGATGAACTGTCGGCCGGATGAACTGTCGCAGGATGAACTGTCGCCGGATGAATTGTCGCAGGATGAACTGTCATTGGACCATCCCTTACTACCATCATTGTGAGAAACATGATTTAAACGGCTTTAGAAATTGAAAACAACACGTTTTATATTCAATTCTAAAAGTAAACCACAGAAGAATTAAAAAGTACACATATATGAAAGCAATGTTTCCGAAAGCAATTTGAAAATTTATAATAATACGTCCAATGAAATGTGTATGTGTTTTTTTTGTTCTCAGTAATTTTAGTTAGAAAAAACGTAGGTGAGCCATTTTTAAACAGTTTCTAGGTTTATGTTTGCATTTCAAAAAATTGCATTTATTTCTTAAAACAAAAATTTGAAAGCGTATTTCACCGCCTTTCAAAAACAGTTATCGTATGCGTTCAAAAATATTCCATTTATTTAGATTTTATTACAAAGCGAAAATATTCTACCTTCTGATAGAATATGAACGAGACCTGAGGAGTTAAATACCTAACTACTTAATAATAAACCATGATATATTTTCGGTTCCATTTTTTAAATTTCAAATAACTAATTATTATACTATATATTCTACTACAATTTATTCAAATAATGTCACTATATCAATGACAATTTTTTTCAAACCTTCTTCAAGCAAGTACAATAATATTGGAAAAAATGCGAATAAGAAAATTCAAATAAACAGGACGGTTTCGCAAAGGTTTTGCACATGAAATTTTTTTTTTACCGAACTATTAAAACGGCAACCATCTTGAATCAGAAACGGAACGTAGAAACAAATTTACAGACAAGCGAAATTCAAAACGGTCGAGTTAAAACAAGACTCTACGCTCAGTCTTTGAGCAGGTAATAAAAATATTTTTTGTGGTATGATTAATGATTATTGATTATATAATAGATATAATTGGAAATATTCAATGGACATGGGGACAGACAGCCTTACGGCTATTTTTTTTAACGTAAGCATTACTTCCGGATCACCCCAGTAAGAAATAAGTAGGTAAAATGTACTCTGATCAGTTTGATTGATGTTAATATTACTCGAATCGATATTAAATACTATCGATCTGCTTTCCGTCCAGAGCCGGATAACTTTGTCTGCGTACCCTCGGCCCTCGGCCCATGCCTTGAAAATATTATGACATGAACCTACCAGTTTTTTCCACTACAAGGTAACTTGCACGCGTAGTCTCTGGATAATACTGACACCATTGCAATAGAAAATAACACAATAAAGGTCTCGTCAAACAGACGGCGTAAATTACGCCGCGTACTTTCTGTTTGAAAACGGCTTCGGCGAACAGCAGAGCGTACAGCAGAGCGTACGGCAGAGCGTAGAGCAAGAACGCCCGGCGTAAAATAAAATCTTGTAAAAAAGTACGCGCTCGCTCTGTTTGACCGGTTCAGACAAGTTCAGTACAACACAACGCGGCATTCGGGCGTATTTTACGAGGCCTTAAGCTGCGAATGAAATTTTGAGGAAGAAGATTTTGAGAAAATCATTAATTTATTTCCTATGTGCCTAATACTGAAATAAAAGTAATTGTTTCCAAATTATTAAAGGATTCTAAATTACCTACGGATTTGTCTAGTGGTCTCACTCGTTTATTTAACTTAGTTTTAAATCAAAATTATTTTTAGTACGATAATGTCACTAATCAACAAAAAGAAGGACTTCCAATGGGAGCCCCTGTCAGCCTTCTAATTAAGCTGAAACGAACTTAGAATCTGCTTTTAATCTGCGGAAAGCTTTCAATGAATGCCTATTTGATGACATTGTCACACGTGGATTTCTACGTAACAACTGGGCCTAACGAACTAGATAAAAATATAATATCCCGTGGGTTTTCGCTCTGCATATCCGGGGATATAGAACTATTATTATTTATTTGTGTTTTCGTAATAAATTACCAAGTTACGCACTCGTACTAGGCAACAATCGAAAATTCCACTCTATAAAAACGTCATCAATTTTATTATTACCGACATAATGACATGAAATGACGAATGAGCTCAACGCAGTCTAATTGCGGTCTATCAATAGAAAATGTAATAGTTGGTAGTTAACCCGTTGTTTGCCCAGTCAGTTGTAACGTTTGCACTGCATTTCTAGTAAAGTAAAAACTACGATTCTATTATGTTATTGAATTGATGTAGTTGGCCTTTTTTGTACAAAA
This sequence comes from Limnephilus marmoratus, assembly GCA_917880885.1. Taxonomy (NCBI): domain Eukaryota; kingdom Metazoa; phylum Arthropoda; class Insecta; order Trichoptera; family Limnephilidae; genus Limnephilus; species Limnephilus marmoratus. Next base: position 16,104,859 of record OU862931.1, on the reverse strand, counting down.
CTCATAATTCGATTTAAGTCCAAAATACTTAACCGAACTAAAAAAAAATCAGTGTGTAATTTACACGCGGTAGAAGTGAAACTAGAATGTCGCTAGATGTCGCTTTCTTTTCTTTTGTTTGTTTTTTAAAATGGTTTGAAGATTGGATATTGATTTCACAAAATAAATTTTTTATTTTTATATATATATTTTTTTTTTATTTCGTAGGATTCGAACCCCCTTTCGCTTGATGTCTGTGTCTCTGTCCGCTGAAACTTGTCAGGCACCTTGCCCACTACGCTACGGAAGGCACGCGCCGAGGTGCGATTTTACTGTATTATTTTAGAACCGAGTATTTGTGTAGAACTAAGTTGTGACGCATTTCCGTTTCATCCGAATTTCAAGTCACTAACGGCGCTAAAGAAGTTTCACTTCAAAATATGTTTTTTTATCCATTTCAATTATCTAGTACGGATATGTGTTACGTTATTCAGTTTCAGATCTGGATTAGCTATTCAGATCTGGTCGCTTAAAGCGGTAACAACCATTTCGAACAACGGCAACGTCTCGATTCTGAATGGTGGCCATTCTCGAGGGAGTCCAGGGCGAGATTGAGAGAATCTAGTAATATGGCGTTTCACTTTTGCAGTACAAACGTCATAAGGATATCTATTATTCAACGTTTTATGCATATCGCTGTATATGTCAGAACTGGGGGTAGATTACTGCCTTCCAATGGTATAAGCTAAAAAGACACAAAATATTCCGCCTACCGAGATACTGCAGCGCTACAGAAATGTTCTTGGAGGAACAAGTGCACTACTCCGCCACCGCACGGGAAGTACGGAGCAGACTACGTATATCGAATAACATACTCACCACTGCCATGTTTACCTGGATGGAATCCCTCCTGACGGCCCTCTGGAGGCGGGAGACAGTCAAATATCCTCACTAAACGGCTGATTGCGTACATTTTTCACTAATTTGTGGCATTATTTTTTTCTCTTATGTTCTCATCAAAGATATTGAAATACAATTTTATAAATCTAGTATTTTGACAATTTTTTTCTTATTATTATTTTTCTAATTCCTTTTTCGTTATTTCGAAATATGTAATGCATTGCTTTGCATGCAAACATTCTGGTATAATGAACCCTTGCAAACATTCTGGGATAAACTATTATTTTTTATTATTTATATATGTATTTAACTACATGTTCAAAAATTCCAATACTACCAACTCTTTCATGGAAGCATTACCTTGTGGCTGGAAGATTACTGTAGATACATTGTTTCTTTAAAGATATTTAACAATCGTTAACAATACTAAGTTTATATATGTCACACCCGGGAATAACAATGGCACAAGTCAAAAAATGCATTTTTAAGTTAAGTACGCAGAAATATTCTTGGATATCTATTCTATCTTTGATAAAAACGGCACAAATCTTAAAAAAATTATTGTGGCTTTAAAAGCGAATTTGTCGTTATTATATTATTATATTTTACTCGAATTCAAGCAAAAATAATGGAATAATGATCATTGTGTCACTATTATTATATTCAACCTGATAAATATTAATATACTGTTTTTCAACTTTTGTAAAATACTGTGTTTTTATTGGTTAATTAACTGATTTAATGCACTCAAACGAAATATTCAAACTGCTCTCCTAAAAAAAGAGGATTTTTGAGTTGTGCCATTGTTATTCCCCGGGTGCGATTGTATTAAATGTATATGAAATATTAAGTAAATTACAATGCGTAGGTAGAAAACAATAAGTTGTAATTTGTTGGGAGTTATATAATTGTAAGTATTTTGCTACTGTCAAACAATTTTAATATTAGAATTTTTATCGAAGAATACTGAATTGTGATGAAACAAAATTTAAATTATTTGAAAAAGATATTCCCTTTTTAAAATAAATTTGAGGAAACTGAGGTATGAAGTATTTTTAATATTAAGTCAGGCGGACTATTTTTTTTATTATTATGAAAACATTCTGAGTTAAACAATTATTATTATTATTTTTAAATGGATTACACCATGGAAAATCCGAGCTAAATAATCAAACTATCAAGGAAGTTAATATTCGTCAATATTCTTTGTACTTGACACTACATTATCGGTAGCCAACTTCTTTTTTTCAAATTGGAAAATTCACAACTAATTCAATAAAAAATACCATGAGAGAATGACATTAAAATGACATTCAGATATGTCGAAAAATATCTTTCCAACGTAACTGGGCTTTGAAATCCAAATTGCTACGAACTCAGGCAGCATTATATGAAATTAGGTTGGCAACAAAGGGCCTGCTGGGTCCAAATACCAAAGGGAATGTCAACGGCTCTTTTTATTCATTGGATTCCACAAAGGAAAAACGCGGTAAACCACCCATAACGGAGTTCTAGTACTATTGGCACACACAACACACGCCTCTGAGTAATACACGTTTATTTATAGGCGATCACCAGTAAAATGACGAGAGCAGACATAATAACAAAGTTAAACACAATTAGTCCAGTAAATGAATGCTCCAAAAGGAGGGGTAGAGTGCGTGAGCAGGGACCTAAGCGATTCTTTCAGGACTTGTTTAGGGTGCTTAGGGTGTGAACATACTAAAAGTCCTGACGTCTAGGTGTTGAGCTAGGGGGGGGGGGGGGTGGGGGGGGGTGGTCCCAATTTTATTTTCAGGTTTCCGCTTGTATCTCAAAAACGGTGCGTCGCAGAGGAAAATTTTCTGAGAATAAGTAAAAGCTTATAAAATTATCTACAACTTTTATTCTATATGTAATTTTCTAAATTCCAGCCGTTTTTGAATTACACGTTCCAGAAATGTAGATATTTTCGAAAAAAATCATTTTACCTCATATTTTTCATCAAACGTTCATATCGTATAAAATATTCATCACACAAAGAAGTTTATTTGAAAGAAGTTGTTAAGAATATAATTCCCTTTTAGAATATATATACATATATAAATAAATCTCCAACCGGTAAATATTTACAGCAATTTAAAGTTTTTTCGTAAAATGTCGCCATTTTCAGAAAAAGCTGTTTTTATCTTATTACTGACACACCGACGCGCAACGACGATTATGCGATGCTCTGATCGCTTTTAGTCAGATGTATGGTCAGATATGACCATTGAAACCACATTGATGCGATCATTCGAAAGCCGAGGAGGCATAACAGGTGCCAGAGATGTTTCGCACAATGTAGTCAGCAATTGGTTAGTTGGTATGAGCGCAACTCATGAGATCTGCACTTTCCCTGAAGAGTTTTGTGGAATCTTCTTCACGTCAAGTGAACAGCACAAGGACCTCGGACAAGCCCACCGAAGTAGAGATACAGCAGACATTTCCAAACTTGGTTAGTGGTTTGATGCACATCCTCCCTTCCCACAAACCAGTGAAATAATGTCAATTCCCAATGTCTTCTGTCAGCTCGTCGATAAAAATTCACGATAAAAAAGATTGCAGTTGACCCAACATTGCTGTTTCAGCGGATAAGCAAACGATCAAGCAAAATGATAAGCAGACGATCAGATGAGGATTTGATTAAATTCTTTGAGTATAAGTTGGCCACATTTCTCTTCGCACTGTTCAATGAAAGTGGGATGCGAAAGACCACTAAATCTGTCCTGTACAGCTTATTCGAACCTACTAAAAAACTGATCTACTGCCTCAGATGAACATAGTTGTGGACGGAGGATTTCTACTACACAGGGTAATTTGGCAAAAAGATGCCTCCGTTGCCACAATTTGTGATCATTACATCACCTACGTCAACCAACACTATCCTAGATGACTCGCACTGTGGTATTTGATGGGTATTCAAACCCAGCCATCAGTACGAAATCACAAGAACAGATACGATGATACAGACTGAGAAGATCAGCTGACATCAATTTGACTTGGAACACCTGTTAAACAGGGAAATTTTTTATCCAATCCTACTGAGGGAGCTGTTCGTATCGGTAGAGACGGGGCGAGAGAAATGAAAGGCGTGCAGTCGATGTGTGAGTCAGTCTTTATTATGGCTACGTAGCGGAGGTCGATGCGGAGCGGAGTGACGGTGGTGCTGCTGCGTGATGATGAGTGAAGAAGGTCAGGAGACTACGGCGGTGAAGATCACAGGTCTTCAGGAAGCCGGCGTGTTGCACTACACCATGGCGGTGTAGAATGACCTTGATCCAGGCGGTCGACCGTCGTCGCGTTGACGAGGTATTGGCGGCTGTGTGTCCAGTGGGTCGGAGCACACACGTGACGCAGGAAGAAACCTTGAGAGGCGATGAGGATACTGGCGCGTTGCCGGTTGCGGTTGCTGCTCGTTGCAGGATGAGGATTTTGGTTGCCATCTCATGTCGAGATGGTAGTTGGAGAAGTTCCTCGAAGGTGCTGGAATGTTCCTGGGTCACGCTGGATAAATTGTTCACTGCTAACTGCGCGGGCCCGTGCCGGGCGCAGTTACTGCACTGCTCGGACTGTGTTCCTTTATCGATGAATGGAAAGTAAGTACTGACTGGCTCCGAGCAAGCGAGCGCGGCTTATATACCCGTGGCAAGTAATTAGTCTCGCAGTAGGTAATGCGGTGAATTCACGCAAAGGTGAGAAATCGCTCGAACTTTCTGCGGGCACTTGTTTGGTACAGCCAGACGTTCTAGGTCTTTCGCGTAGGTGGCGGATTATCATTTCTACTACGTTACTGTACTCGCGGGTAGGTAGATGTATCGCTGTAGGTATGTTCTTCCAGCGAATTCTGTGGAGGTCAGTGGCGCTGCGGTAAATTTCGCAGAGCGGGTTAAGTAGCCGCTACACTACCAACAAAATAAACTTCATCTCCCACAGACAAAGCTTCGGGAGAATGGGACACAGACTCTTCACGCCACCGATGATGCCGATGTCCTTGTCGTTAAGACTGCTGTGGAACAATCCTCTCACAATTCTGTGACTGTCGTTGGTGAAGATGTGAACTCACTGTCCTATTGATTGCTTCCACTCCTCCCACCCAAGATATTCTGCTGCTGAAACCTGGACGAGGGAAAACCGAAACAATGACACTGTATACTCAAGAGATGCAGCACGTGGATTTGAACACATATTACATTCATTTGCTGGCTGCGATACAACATCTGCAACTTTCAGGAGAAGCAAGGTGGGTTTCTCAAATTTGTACTTGGAGTCAGAAATCATCAAGCAAACGGCAATGCTCTTTTACAACCCCTCCTCTACTTGCGACGAGGTTGAAGAGGCTTAAAATAAATGTTTCCTTAGATGGTATGCGGCGCCAACAAGACAGAGCTCTCTTAACCAGTACCGCTTCCAGTCGTTCACAAGGTCGGTGGACCTAAGAAGTGGGCAAATATGAAGCCTGACATCAGCTCCCTCCCTTCAACAGAGAGCGCAGCTAAACAGCATTCCCAGTGCACCGATTGAGCTGCCCCCTGAAGAATGGGGGTGGAATCATGAAGAAGAGACCCCGTTGCCAATTACAACAGAAGATCCACCAGCATCGGAGGTCCTTCTGAATATAATATTTTGCAGCTGCACCAAGGATTGTGCAATTGGCAAATGTGGATGCCGAAAAGCAATGCTGACCTGTTCTACAGCGTGCCTCCACTGCCAAGGGAGATGCCTCGAGGACGACGATGAAGACAACGTAGAGCCTATTCAGCAAGAGCCATCCACTACTGAGGATGAAGATGCCATGGATGAACAACGCTTACCAGGACCCTCACGTCCAAAGAGGATGATAGTGTAACATTATGTTATTGAGAATAGTGATAACAATGAGGTTTATAATTTTATGTGCTTGATGTAACGAAATATTATAAAATTATCATGACATAATTATCATTATCATTATAAAACACAATTTGGTTTTTTTTTAAGTAATATGATTTTTGTCTACTTTATTTAATAACTGTCTTTAAAGTGTGGTCACACATATTCATTAGGTGAACGAACAAAAGCTGTGGTAATAGGATTAAAACAGCTTTTTCTGAAAATGACGACATTTTACGAAAAAACTTTAAATAGCTATAAATATTTACTGGTTAGAGATTTATGTGCATATGTATATATATTCTAAAAGTAAATTAAATTCTTTACAACTTCTTTCAAATGAATTTCTATGTGTGATGAATATTTTAGACGATATGAAGGAATGTTTGATGAAAAATGCGAGGTAAAATGATTTTTTCGAAAATATCTACATTTGTGGAGCGTGTAACTCAAAAACAGCTGTGATTTAGAAAATTACATATAGAATAAAAGTTGTAGATAATTTTATGAGCTTTTACTTATTCTAAAAAAGTTTTCCTCTGCGACGCACCGTTTTTGAGATACAAGCGGAAACCTGAAATTTGGGACCTTCCCCCCCCCCCTCCCCCCCCTAGCTCACTACCTAGACGTCAGGACTTTTAGTATGTTCACACCCTAAGCACCCTAAACAAGTCCTGAAAGAATCGCTTAGCTCCCTGCTCACGCACTCTACACCTCCTTCCTTGACTGGACTAAATATTAAACTCGATCCATGCATTCCTTACTAAATAAATCGTCACCTTAGTTCTTAATTGTCCAAATGACCCTTAAAAATTTTACATGAGGAGAAGGCTTTCTGTGATTATTTCAATGAAACATTATAATCGGTGTTGATAAAGTCATTTCCGTAAAAGTAAATGTCTCATTGGTTTAAATAATTCTTTTTTATAATTTTTTTTAAATTTTAAACTGGAGATTGAACACAAACTAAAATGGTCGTTTGGACAATCAGGCGACGAAAAGTATTTTAAATTTTACGCAACTGATAAACAACCATTTTTGAATGGTAAACGTTTTTTTATCAGTTGCGTAAGATAAAAAACTCTTATTAGTAAGGCCCCTATAAATATTATATTAGTTTATCAATCTTACAAATTTAGGTACACCATAGCGGGCGATTTAGGGGTAATTGCAGTAAGTTATTGTATTGCATAAATCATAATGCACCGAGAGCGAAAATTTGAAATGCTGTAAAGAACTATAAATCCAAAAATAAATACTTTTTGTCTCTTTCGATCAGCGTCGTCGAAATATTTCAAGAGAAGTAAGTGCATCTTTTACAGAAATAATCAGAAAAATTAAAAATATATATTTAAGTAATTGCTATTAGGTCCTTACATAATATGAAATTGGCGTTTTGCCGTACTGGCAACTTTGATCTCAAATATCTTCTCTTTGGTTAGAAATTCCAAATTCAAATTTATACAGCTATTTACTCATGTATTTGTGTTTCGAAAATTATAATTCATTTGTTTTTTCCGTAATTGTTTTTTTCTTTGCGTTACTTAGTTTACAAAATGGAAAACTTGAAATATCGCGTTATTTACGAGTACGAGTTCCACCGTGGCACCAGTGCTGCAGAAACGGCTCGAAGGATTAATGATGTGTATGGCGACGGTGCCGCAAAAGAAAACACAGCGCGTTTTTGGTTCCAATGTTTTCGTTCTGGAAATTTCGACCTGCAGAACAAGCCCCGTGGACGGCCGGAGACCAAAGTTGATAATGAAGAATTGAAGGCTATTGTGGAAGCGGATCCATCGCAAACCACGTCAGAGTTAGCTGCAGGCTGCGGTGTTAGTGATAAAACTGTTTTAATCCACTTGAAGCAAATTGGGAAGGTGAAAAAGCTTGAAAAGTGGGTACCTCACGAATTGAGTGAAGCAAATCAACAAACGCGCGTTGACCGCTAGACCACACACTGCACAACAGACGGCTCCCAAATTAGAGGAGCTTCAATTGGAATGTCTAAGACATCCACCGTACTCTCCGGACCTTACCCCAACAGATTACCATTTTTTTTCGAAATTTGGATAACTTCTTGCAAGGGAAAAAATTAAACTCCGATGGGGCAGTCCAAATCGCCTTCAAAGATTTTATTGATTCCTGTCCGAATGGTTTTTTTAGTAAAGGAATCGATGAACTACCTATGAGATGGCAAAAGTGCATAGATAGCAATGGTACCTACATACTTTGATTAAATAAATATATTATATTAAAAAAAAATCGACTATATGTTCCTCCCATACAAAACGCCAATTTCATATGTAAGGACCTAATATTATTAAAGAAATTTACCAAAAATTAAAAAATGAAAGATCTGTTCAATGTTTTGCAATAAAATCATAATTACAGGTCTACAAAAACAAAAGATGTGATTTTTTGAAAAAATGAGCAACTTTCTTTTCGATCTCTGAACAATTAATATTTTGTCCTTTGCAGCATTTCAAATTTCCGTTATCGAATTATTATTAAGGCCCTGGAAGGCCTCGGCTGAGAATTCAAATTGCAAAACCCTTGCAAATGTATAGGACGGTTCCGTTGACAAAGATTAATTATTTTTCGTACCAGCATTTTTAACTCAAAATCGATTTATCATTCAAAATTTTCTATATACATATACCGACATTCAAGTAAGCAATACAAATGCTCAAGCGCGTGATGATAAAATTATTAAAATTATATATATTTTTTTAATTATTTTTTGATCTAAACTTGTACCTATTTATAATTTTTCAATAATGTCTAAGTGATATATATGGTTAAAAAAACTGAAATGCATTAGTTTATGACCGTAAATAAATAAACAAACTGACCTATTTTCGTCACAAAACACTTATGCGTTTTTGTAATTAAAATTAAAATTCTGAAAAGCAGTTTTCCTAGGTACTCGAAATTTATTGATTTATTTTACGGTATAATTATATGATTTGAAAAGTGTGGTATAATACACCATTTGGTTTGAAAATTTAACAAATCTGCCAACGACCAACGGTATAACCCTATTGTAACGAAATTTAATATATTTTTCAAAAATTTAAAATATAACTTTACTAGATAAAATAACAATCTTTTGAAATCAATTTATATTTTTTTTGTAAAAAAGAGTCGATAGGTCTAGAATTTGGTTTAAAAATGACATATTTCCGGTTGTGTCTGGTTATCCCCTCTTAAGTAATATCTACAAGAATAATGTTACAGTTCTGTAAATTAATTTCAGACTGGCGACGTAAGTCTGAAATATTTTTGAAAACTGAAAAAAAACGACAATTTTCGAACGATTTTCTCGGAGGCAGGAAGTTGGTGGGGTGTACTTTTACTTATTTATATGGATTTATATTGATATTAAGATCTCGTTTTGCTCCATTCTTTTTATTTATTTCTTGCAAAGTCATTTGAACATTTGATACATTTTTTAGTATTATTTCACCCGCCATGCGGGGGATGTCCCTGGGTTATGGCGGGTGAAGTTTACATATTGGAATTATACGTAATATACCTGACAATTATAGTAAATAGATTAAACAATTCATAAGTTACAAATTTTTTTTTTTTTTTTTTACATTAACTCCACACAGGAGGCCCTGAGGAAAATAATTTCCCTCAGGGTCTATGTCATCTGGGATGCTGTGTGGAGGGTCTTTTTGAGGAGAGGAAGGAATGAACATTGGTCTTGAAGAGACCCATGTTGTAGGAAGGAGGAAACACAGAGGCCGGCAAATCATTCCACAGCCGAGCTGTTGAACACAAGAACGAGTCGAAGAAACGACCCGTTCTCATGTGACAAATGTCAACTGTGTACAAATGTTGGGCACGCGTTTGGCGTGTTTCCCGACTATGCACCGGTGCCGAAGGGATCAATGATGCTAGTTCCTCGGAGCATCTTCCATTGTAATACCGGTAGAACAAGGATAGCATTCCCACCCGACGCCTGTGCTCTAAAGATTGCAATCCGTCTGTTAAGATGGGAGAATCTATCAAACGGACCGCCCGTTTCTGTACAGAGTCGAGGGTATTTTTCAGGTATTTTGGAGCTCCAGACCAGAGGTGGCTGCCAAATTCAACCGTGGGGCGCACTTGCGATTTGTACAGGGTTAGCAGTTGTGTACTATTAAGGTATCTGCGGGCCCTGTACAGTACGCCCAGTTTTTGGGAGGCTAACTTTACTCTGGCTTCGATGGAGCCTCCATACCTGAGCTGGTAACTTAGGGTTACACCAATAAATTATAACGAATATTTTATAACGAAATTAAATTAGGAAAATTGGATAGGGAAAGTGGGAAATATATGAAGGGAGATTAGATTATACAGAAAGGTTATAGTTTAAAATGCATTGGTATTGTGATTGAAATATATTGCAGATGAGTTAGGATTCGGTTTAGGTTATCAGGGAGAGAATGTACCAGTTTCATCCAGAATTTTTAAGTGTTCAACACTTCTAAACCTATATCTGGACATTCTCAGGGAACATAAAGACACAATACTACATTGAAACCTTTAACCACAATTATCAACAATATTTTATATTATATTTTATGAAGGAATTGTACAATATTGACACTGGATCAGGCGACAAAAAATGGGTCGTGAGTGAGTAGTTTTAAATAGTAGCATTTCGAGCATGCCATCAGCTGACTTACACAGACATCAAACGATTTAGCCATGGGAAAATAATCTGTTTTGCACAACGGCACCGTGAAATTACAATAAACAGACAAAATAGATTCAGAATTTCCAGTTATACTTGTGGCAAGGTCAAAATAAATTACTTGGGAATGAATGAAATTGTTTACAAATTGACAAAAACAGTCCTTGGTGAAAAATAACATTGAATTATTTTGGTACACATTAGATCAAAATTGAAGTCCCTTTAAATGTAGGTATGGGAGATTGAGCACAGCACTCACTTATCTGGTTAGTAAAAAGGACTAAAAGTTTGGAAAAAGGCGAAAAGGCGACTAAATTAAAATGTTCTTTATATGGATTTAGTAAATCTTCTTCTTCCTTGCACTATCCCAACTCATTGCTTAGGTAGGCTGTTGGGATCGCTTCTTCTCGTTCTCAGGTTATAGCTTCTTCGGTTATGGGTATCGCTTTCATCCACGCCATTTCTCTGTAGTATTTTGGAGCATTGAGTCATCCAGGAGTTCTTTGGTCTTCGAAGAATGACTGTCGAAGAAGTTCCATAGACATTGCATGCTTCACTGTGTGGTCTGGTGGTCTCCGTCTTATGTGCCCATACCATCTCAACTGTCGTTCCACCAGCTTACTGTTTATGTCCCTGACATCCAGACTACCACGAATGCGTGAACTTTTAATCTTATATTTTAGGGATACTCCTGCCGACCATCTAACCATTCGCATTTCTAGTGTTTAGAGTATATCTTTCATTTAAGTTTTGTAGGCATTTTCGGGTCACACAAGATTCCTGTAACAGACCTAAATTTAATCCATCCCACACCTTCTATGGTTGATATCCGATGCACATCCTCCCGTCTCTGTGGATGAGTGAGCGCAGATAGAGTCACAGTTGGCTAATGTTGCTTCATCCAGTTGCATCAAAGGAGTTACAGCATTTGTGTCTTCAACTGGCAAGTACAAACATTCTGTCTTTATCTGCTAATTTTTAGGCCATTTTCCTCCAGGATCTTTCTCCACTTTTTCAGGATATTCTGTAAGTCACAATGATTATCTGCTATCAGTACTAGATCATCTGCAAAAAAGCATAGTCTTGAGAATGCTGTTGTTCATTTCTTGAATCGTCAGATAATTCTTGACCAATATAAATAACAGTGGGCCACACTTTTTGGAAATTCTGGTGATGGTCCAGTACTACATCATCTGCAAAAAAGCATAGTCTTGAGAATGCTGTTGTTCATTTCTTGAATCGTCAGATAATTCTTGACCAATATAAATAGCCATGGGCCACACTTTTTGGAAATTCTAGTGATAATAATAATAATTGTTGGATGATTTCTATAGCGCCATTTTCGTGAGAAAATCACCTCAAGGGCGCTTGATGTCCTTGATTTGCCTCTTACTTGTGTTGCTACGTTTGTATACATATCTTGTATGGAGAGCACATAAACTTCCGGTACGTTATGAGATCTCAATGCCGCCCATAACAGGCTTCGGGATATTCGGGGTATATCGGGGTATTCGGGGCTTTTTCCAAAGTCTTTTTTTGCATCACGATATTTTTCAACTATGATTCTGACTGTTTGGATAGCGTCAATCGTTGATTTCCCCGACACAAAGCCGCATTAATCGTCGTGTATTTTTACGATATTCCTAATTCGTGTGTAGATAATCCTCTCATTTATTTTCATGATGTGAGACAGAAGCTTTATACCTCTGTAATTGTCGCACTTCCTAGAGTTTCCATTATTTAAGTCCCACTTCCCTACACTCTTTCCATAATTCGGCTAGAATATTGTCTGGCCCCACTGCTTTCCCCATTTGGATTTAGTAAATATACAAATTAAAATTTAAATCATGATCGACGGAAAAATGTATCTATTATAAAGGTAGAAGAACTGCATTGCCGATTATTTGTAATTTAAATCTTAGATTTTCGGCTGAATGTTAGATTTTGTAATAATTTTACAAGAATTTATTTGCTAGTTTAGTGGGATGAAAGTTCTACAACGAGTGGGACATGATATGCCAGCAATGCAATACTTACTACACTTATTTCACGAGGGTGGTTTAGTAAACACGAGGGGAAGCAGTAGGTAGGTACTCATACTTTTGTACAGACTGGTGGCATTTTAATATTTTTAAAGGGTGAGAAAATATCAGTTTTATGTAGAGCACTGGATATTATTGTTAGACATGGGCATAAATCACGTATTAATCGACTCAAATAGTGTGAAATTTGTGTTTTTCATTACACATGGTTATAGTTATTATACATTATATAATTCATGTGAAATTAAATGCATCTTCTTACAACTAACTTTATTTACACGATATCTGTATTATTTTTACTTTTAATAATATCTGTCTTGTTTTCCAATCGGTCTCATCTTTGTGCGATGCTTCATAGCCTATCGGTCTCCTCTTTGTGCGGTCACCAATGCGCTAGCATGACCGCTGGCGATCGGTGTCCAAAGCTCTCAACGTAACGTAGAACCGCGTTATAATTATGTATACAAGAATAAGATATAAGAATAACATTAAGTGGTAAGTAATCAAAAAATATTTTTTACATATATAATGCACATATTGCACATATCCTACGAAAAGTGCTGAGACTTGAGGCTTCCTTTACGGCATTTGGCAGAATTTTATATAGTTTTTGCCCTTTATAAAACGCGCTATTTTGTGTGCACGAAAGTTTAGTTTTGGGAAGCCTAAAGTCTCCGCGTCTTCTCGTAGGATAATTGCACGGAGGAAGGGAGGTGGTAGGAGATGGTACAACCATCAAACCGTTTATTGGCAGATTGTTCAATTGGAACAATTCCCCAAGGACCTTTGATTGTCTGATACCGTGAGCCAATTCGGAATTCATTGATCGGGAATGATTATTACAGTTTGACATGATAAACCGTTTAAATAATAACAACTTGGAAATAAATTTTCCTAAACTAATGGAACTTTCCTAACAGAGGTGATCAGAATTGGTCAGTATTATAAGACCGAAGAAAAGGTGGAAGGTCGAAGAGATGTAGGACATTTTCACAAGATACGATAATTATCGTGAATGAGGAATATCCATCAATAGAGTAAAGGACAGCTTTCAAGATAATAAACGGTTTTGGTTGTCTGAGTAGGATGTTGCCAACACCAAAAAACAATAGGGCACCAGAATAAGGCAAAGAAAATTCATTAAAATCTGGATTTCCTGCTTATTCCCTTTCAGACGCATCACACTATAATATTAACGGGGACTGAACGCCTGATCCTCTGCAATCTCAGCATATTCGAACTTTTGAAAAAAAAAACCATTGATGTGTCCTAAAAATTACACTCACCGAAAATGAAAATGCTCTGTTATTCTCAGATTTGTCCCTTAATAATTGCAATATGTGAACATTTTTTTAACAATGGTTCTAAAATAACTCACCTTTGTGCCTTTTCGACTGTCCCACGGCGGAAACTGGGCGCAGGAAGAAGCCAAAACAAACAATAATCACAATAACAAAAACCCAACGGGAACATTGACAGTTGCCCAACATAATATTAGATATATTTACATCACAAAAGCTCAGATAAACCTTTGAAAAACGCGCTCATCGCGATTCACCGCACTCAGAAACATACTATAATCGTCGAATAATGTAATTAAGTTATTGTTAACGTAGATTAATGTGTTTTTGTGAAACTTAACCTAAATGTCACTGTGACAGTTTTGTACCATTTTTGTTATAATGGCAGTGATAGTGCGCCGGCGCAGTAATGGCCGCGGATAAATAGCGGGAAAAGCGTTCGGCCATGGCGGCTGCCCGCTGCGAACTGAAAATGGAAAATGGAAACACAATTTTGCCGCGAAAAGCTCACGGCATTATTATTAAGTCCGTTGCCTGATCAAATACAATTCTTAATGGCTTCCTCGCTTTACGGAGGTTCTGCTTTTATCATGTTGTAATTTATTAATATTAATCATTAGGTAAGTACTTACCGTTAACTACTGGAAAATTTACGATAAAATATTACAATAATACAAGCCATGCTACAAACTCAAGTTAAATTGAAATAGAAAACACGATATAACTTTATTGAATATTTCTTTCTTTTTTAGCACAAAAATGTTGGAATAAAACAATTACTTTGTTTATAACCATAATATTTATTTAATTTATTACGGCCGTTCGATTTGTATCATGAAGGTACAAAATTAATCAAATAAATTATACATTTGTTACTATGTTAGATTTTATTTTCGTGCTATCTCTCTGTTCCTTCTATGTTATGTTTTGTCTCTTTCTGTGTATATATACAGGGTGTAACATCACGTTCCCGAAAGATTTTAATTAAATTTATTTATAATTTAATTAACTATTGAGGTGATTTTTCACAAAAACGGCGCTATATAAATTAGCCAAATATTATTATTATTAACTATTCTTGAGCATATTTGGCGTAAAGATTAATTAATTAATGTCATTTTATAGTCCGATGATATATATTTTTTCAATTAAAAACAATAAAAATATTTTTCTATCACACGTCGCATCTGAGTAGCCGGGTACCAGCAGCGGGTCACGTGATAAGCACTCCGTTTCGTTCCAGCAGCACGGTCAAGCGTCGATGATACAGAGCGAGTTTTTACAAGCTACTATCCTGATCAGACGTCCGAGAAACCGAGAAACCTCGCTCAGGAGGTTAGGATGACACCAGTAACTAAAGCGGAAATCGAGTTGATAATCAAGGGTTTGGGTCTTAAGAAGGCACCAGGGCATGATAGGCTCAATGGCGTAATAGCGAAGCAAGTATGGATCCACGCCAAGGAGGAGCTCTTCCAGGTGATGGATACGTGCATGAGAAGAGGAACTTTCCCTTCTGAATGGAAGAGGGGCGTGCTTAGGATTATACCAAAGGGGAACGGCAAACCAAGGTCGGACGTGAAGGCCTACCGTCCAATCACCCTGCTACCTGTCCTGGGGAAGATCCTGGAGAAACTGATAAGACAGCGTTTACGTCAAACCTTATCCCCACCCTGCGAGCGTCAGTTTGGTTTTGTCCCCGGTATGTCCACTGAGCACGCCATCACGTATGCGCTTGAATGGGTGAAGGCTTGCCAAAAGAGGTACGTAATTGGAATCTTCCTCGATATTACTGGTGCCTTCGATCACGCTTGGTGGCCGATGATACTTGTCAAGCTCAAAAATAGGAAATGTCCACCAAACCTGTTCAAGATCTGCGCTGATTACCTCTGCGACAGAACTATCATCCTTTCTTTTGGAGACTACCTGATTGAACGAGGAGTTGACTTGGGTTGTCCTCAGGGTTCAATCCTTGGACCAGACTTTTGGAATATTGTGTTTGACGATTCCTCCAGGTTGCCCTTACCTGAGGGATGTATCTCGGTGGACTACGCTGATGACAAATTGTATCTTGTCTCGGGGAACAGCAGAAAGGAAGTTGAAAGTAAAGCTGAAGAGGTTTTAAGTGTGATTTTAGAATGGGGAAAGAGAAACCGGCTTACCTTCGCTCCCCACAAGACTATGGGACTCCTGATGAAGGGTAACCTCAATAGAAGTAGAAATCCAACCATCAAAATGGGAGATACCAATATCCGATTCGTTGAGAACACTACATACCTAGGCGTCACTTTGGATCGAACGTCCTCGTTCTTGACCCATGTTAAAAGCGTGTCAAGTAAGGCCCAGGCCCTCTTCTTGAAATTGAGAAGAATCTCTACTGCCGAGTGGGGATTGCGCTCTCCAGCGCTCCGTCTCTTATATAGGGGGGTTTACGTGACGCAAGTCTCGTATGCGGCCTCTGTGTGGGAGCACCGCCTGGAGAATGCACTCATACTCTCGGCGCTCAAGAGAGGCCAGCGAGTCCCCTTGCTGGCGCTTTCGGGTGCTTATAGAACAGTTGCTTCGGACGCTTTGCCAGTCTTGGCCGGCATTTTGCCAATTGATCTTGAAATCAGGGAGGTGCTAACAAAGAAGAGCCTGACAAAAGGAAGACCCGCTACACACCTAGGTGTTGAACTAATACCAGGTGGGGCAGTGTCTCTCCCAGGTCTTCTTAGAGAGATGCGAGAAAGAACACTGAGAGAATGGCAAGAGCGATGGGACAGGTCGAATATGGGAAGATGGACTTACTCCTTCTTCCCGTCAGTTAAACTCAGAATGGAAGGGGCACACATTGTAAGGGATCACCATGTGACCCAATTACTGTCCGGGCATGGGGAGTTTAGGGGGAGATTGCACAGTCTCTCTCTATCCCCCCATCCAAACTGCGCGTGTGGCAATACGGACCAAACAGCCGAGCACATTCTGTGGCATTGTGAGACTATGACGGATGCTCGAGAGGAAATGTTGGATGGTTTACAAGTGACCACGAGACCAGTATGGAACGCTGATCTCGTCTCGAATAAGGTGAACTTCGAGTGCCTGCGGAAGTTTACAAAGGTTTGGGTTGAGAGATGGCCTGATCTTAGAGTCGCTGACCAGCTGTAAAATCATTGTGAGTTTCAGATGCCTGGTGTATTTGCTCCTGATGACCACTGACTTTTCTTTCTCATCTCTTTTATTACCATTGCTCCGATTTTTTTGGTTTTCTATATCTTTATCTTCACTGCCTTTATGTTTCCTTAGATTTTAAACCCAAGCGGAGTTGAAAATATTTTGTTTTTACTGCGATAAATTCCTGGTGGTTTAAAATCTTTATGTACTTTATGTAGTTCTGCTTTTCTCCCATTTCAGACTTCGATGTGCCGAATTGAGAGCGAAGATCCTGATGACTCCTTCGCTCAAAACAAATTGATACATTTCTGTTATTGCTGACCAAATTAAAAACATGGTATATAATATATTCTGCTACTTGTAACCAACTGTTATTCTTCACTAAGTATTATGTTCTCTTATTTTTAGTTTTCCTTTTTTTTTGCAATTTTTTTTCTGTTTTAGCGATTCAGCAATAAGCTCCAACCCTTGTGGCTGAAACTGAACTGTAAATGTTCTGTAATGTCAACTTCCCCATTTTGGGGGTGAGTTAGACCTCGCTCCTGGATACATTGGCGTAAAAAAAAATTTTCGGAATGGAATCCTCACAACTCATCTGCGCCTCCCCCAGCGACATGTGTGGGCCTGAGGTTTGGCTGGGCGAACTCAGCATCCTTCCGCCCTGCCTCCGGCAACTCGACGCTTCCATCCTTAGGGTCTTCGGGTACGTTCCCCTACTTCCCACTTACTATCGTCAAGGCACAACCGAGAAACCGGCTAAAGGGTGCGGATGTTGAGATTCATTCACGGCAGACCGATCACCATACACATTCTGGCTGGTACTGCCAGATGACGAGAGAGGTATCCCACCCGACACAAGCGTTCTTCATATCACAATACTTGTTTTCATTATCTTTTCTTGCAGATGCTTGCAACATACGCAAGATGCCATTACCCTGCGAGCAGCCGCCTTTTATGTTTTTCTCTTATCTTTTTTTAATTTGTTTATCCCTGACTTGCTTTATATTTTTTGCATTTTGTATATTATGTAAGCACTTGCATACTGCTTCCTAACACTGTATGCAGGGACACTGGAGGTCTAGATTCGTTCAAACTTAAATGTAGATTCGTTCTTTCAAAAAAATTAGAGTCCTTGCGAGAGCCTTGAAGGAGTAACCATCTGTTACTTATACCAGGGCGGGTAAGTGGTGGATACCTCCACTGATCAGACGTCCCATTTTCCCCGGAGAGTCTCGTTGTCAGGCAGCGTGTCCCGGTGTCCCGAACACAGCTTCGGGACGCCGAAACATCCCGTTTTCGAAAAGAAACCATTTTGCGCCTACACAAACATACTGGTAATCTTGAAATACATAAATATATAAAATAGCTCACCAAATATATCCCGCCAACCCCCCTCCGGCGTTCCATATTTTCCGTCCCAGTACATTCAGTTTTACAGCTCGCGTGCCACCTATTACAATTTTCTTATTCAAATTTTCATTTTTCATATATTACAAATATTCATTTATGTATATTATAAGAACAATCAAGCAAATTTGTTACCTAACATAGGTACCTATTTATAATACCTATAATTTAAAAAATCCACAAACAATTTTAAAAAACAGCTGCCTGCTAAAATCAATTCATCAAACGCGCGAACCGTCAAACGTCCGAAGTTAAAATAGTCGTTAAGTTTTCTGAAATTCTACGCAATTTTCTTAATTTTTTTTTACCGTAAGAACCTTCTACAAAGTATAAGAAATCTTTAAAAAAAAGATGAATGAAATAGGTAAAGTCATTCCGAAGTTGGCGTGACCAAGGGAAATGAGGGTTTATTTTTATAAATATATAGATTAAGTACATACCTTTTTTTTCGGCGTCCCGGTTTGGGGAAATAATAAATGGTCACATTAGTTATATCCTCTATCTCTATAAGCACCCACAATGTATTTTTTGGTTAGTTTAATTTCTGACTGCTAGCCTCTCCATTCGAGGGTTGACACCCTGGGTCAAGGAAATTTTCACCCTGCGGTTTGCATCCCGGAACTGCAATCGTACCATGAAGATTTCCAAGACATAAAGTGCGGAGTCCTCCTCATCTAGGTCTTCCATCAATCGTCTCCTAAATAATCAGTAGCATTTTTTACTTCCTTCATCTTGAATTCAATACCTCCTCAATCCAAGGCACCAATCCAATATCCAATCCCCTCTCTAATTTTCCTTTCACAATCATTTCACAAGATCGAGAACTTATTAATTTATTGGAACCCTCATCGACCAATTTCCTACCGTACAGATACGCACATTTAAAGACAGTGTTCGGAAACCCGTACAATTTTCATTACATTCAGATTTTTGGAAAATAATATTTTAAAATTTCACATGGAGCAAACCCTTGCGAGTAGGTATACATATGTAATTATAATAAAAAACTTTATTTTAAATACCACCTTATTGTACATCTTCTTCCTTGCACTGTCCCAACTCATTGCCTAGGTAGGCTGTTGGAGTCGGCTCTTCTCGTTCTCAGGTTGTAGCTTCTTCAGTTCTGAGTATCGCCCTCATCCAGGCCGTTTCTTTGAAGTATTTTAGAGCATTGAGTCATCCAGGAGTTCTTTGGTCTTCCTTTGGATGACTGTCGATGAAGCTCCAAAGACATTGCATGCTTCACTGTGTGGTCTGGTGGTCTCCGTCTTATGTGCCCATACCATCTCAACTGTCGTTCCTCCAGCTTATACTATATATGTCTGTGACACCCAGGCTACCACGAATGCGTGAACTTTTAATCTTACCTTTTAGGGATACTCCTGCCGACCATCTAAGGCTTAGATCAGGGGTGGGGAACCTTTTTAGAGTCGCGGGCCATTTGGATGTCCATACTTTAACCCGCGGGCCGCACTCCGATTTCCGTGTCGGGAGGGGGGGAGGGGGGGTGTGCCACATTCGAATCAAAGAACTGGTTTTACTAAAACTAATAAAAAAATAGTTACGTAACTGCCAACACTCTTTAATTTGAGCTACACTCAGAACATGCAAATGGATTTCCCAAATTCAGGCTGCATATAGTCTGCAACCAGAATTTTATAACTGCACTTTGAACACGAGAATGGTTTCCGTCAAAATGCATCAGCAGATGAAACCACAACTGAAATTTTTCATTGCATTATTCTGAACACGGAACAAGTTTTAATTTAGATTAAATTTGCATGCGGGGAATTAAAACTACACTCAGAACATGAAAATGGCTTTCCTCTAAATCTGGCAGCAACTACGAAACTAGAATTTTATAAATGCACTTCCAACATATGTAAGAAATGCGTTAGCAAATAAAATCACACCTGATGCGTTTTAGTTGCATTCTTAACACAGAACTGGTTTTTATTACAGGTTGAATCGAAACTGTATGCGGGGAATTAAAACTATACTCAGAACGTGAAATTGCTTTCCTTCAAAACTGGCAGCACATATACAACAACAAATTTATAACTGCACTTCACACGCGAGAATGGTTTCTTACGAAACGCGTTAGCCAGATAAAGCCCCACCTGGAATATTTTCGTTGCATTCTAAACACAGAACTGGTTTTAATAAGAAAGTGAGTTTGTACGCGGGGAATGAAAACTCCACTCAGTTTCCTCCAATTCTGACAGAACAAAGTACGCAACTAGAATTTTATTAATGCACTTCTAACACGAGGAATGCGTCAAAAATGAAACCCCATCTGGAATTTTTTCGTTGCGTTCTAAACACAGAACTGGTTTCAGTTATAGGGTGAATCTGTATGCGGAGACTTAAAACTACTGAGAATAGCCATTTCACTGAGTAACATGATAATGGCTTTTGTCTAGTACTGGCAACACAAAAGCAACTAGAATTTTATAAAAGCACTTCAAAAACGAGAACGGGTTTCTACGAAATGCGTAAGCAGACGAAATCACACATGGAATTTTTTTATTGCATTTTGAACACAAAACTGGATTTTCCGTCAGAGCGAATTGGATTGTGAGCCCCCAGCTCTAATTAATAATTAATACTGCACCTAGAACTCCAAAATTGTTTTACCTTCGAAATGCGTTAGGGTTGGCAGATGAATCCGCAACAGGAATTTGCATTGTGAACACAAGATTAGTTTTACCTTTAGATTGAATCTGCAGAGTCCACCAGTCACTAATAAATTAAATTGTACTCTGATCACGTGAATGGTTTTTCTACATTTTGTCGCATATTTATTGTCCGCAATATAATTTTATATGTATTTAACTAATTACAATAAATTATATGTATTGATTGTTTTTATGCCAGAAGTGTGGCAATTATTATGGCATTAATGTTTGTGTTATATACAAAACATTAAGGGACGTGCTTGACTTAATACAACCAGTGATTCCTGACTTAATTTGGGGAGATTGTTATATTTAGCTTTTAGTTCATCATCGCTTTGTAATTGAATAATTTCGTGTGCTGCAGTAATCTGGATGTGCCTGGATGTGTCTGGATAATCTGGATGTAACCATCGAATGTGCCTGATAATTTAGGCATATTCGATGGTTCGACGTTGAACGGTGTAACAAATGTCTTTAAATCGTTCATTAAATGCCTTACTTAATTTCACGCACTCACCAGCTTATTCAAACGATGTAAGAAGGCTTTTGTCCTTGCAGTGTTGGAAAATGCATCGTATTATTCATTTCAAGTTACTTTCCACAGCCTTAATTTAGTTTCAAATGATTTCACGTTTCACTCAGCTTCAACTTTTCTTTTCTTCGTAGTTGTCATTAATAGGATTTTATTGATTTGCAATTTTTTTCACTATGCTTCCGCAACGACGACTACAAAATAATGTTTATGACAGATTGCCTAAGATTCCCCTCCGAATAGAGTTGCCATCAATCCTGAAATATCGGGACTGTCCCGTAGAAGAAAATTAAAAGTTCCGATGGAATTTCACTATCGTTTCACAATAAGAAATTAAAATAAAAGTGAAATGGGAGGTTTTATCACGTTTTTATTTGTAACTAAATTACTTGCTAGTAACGATTTTGTAATAACGTCATAAAAAATCATCTGAAACACCGCAAAAAAACCATGCCCTTTTGTGTAATTTTTTGTGGTTCTTTCAGCAGGCCGCACCAAAAGTGCCCGCGGGCCGCACCAAAAGGCCTCGCGGGCCGCATGCGGCCCGCGGGCCGCAGGTTCCTTACCCCTGGCTTAGATGGTCGGCAGGAGTATCACTAAAAGAATCTAAGCATTCGCATTTCTGCTGTTTGGAGTTTTTTGTTCGTTTTTAAAATTTTTTATTTAGATGTACGTAAATTTATTCATGCATCTAGTAGGAAAATAAAAAAAATACAATTTACGAAGTACGGTAACATTTACAAATACATTTAAAAAAAAGAATACTAAATCAAAAAGATAACTAGACAAAAATACATTATATAAGAATAATATTGGTGAGTAATCAAAAAATATTTTTTATAATCCACATATCCTACGAAAAGTGCTGAGACTTAAAGCTTCCTTTAAGGCATTTGGCAGACTGTTATAAAGTTTTTGAGTTGCCTAGAGTAGGAGTTGTAGGTATATCGCGGGTCTAACAACAGTCTGGTATCAGGGCCGGATCTACGAAATCTGGCGCCCTGTGCAGTAGGTACCGATGGCGCCCCCCCCCCCCTACATTTTTATTTTGATTAAAAATTCGTTCACCCCAATTTTTTTTTTTTTTATGTAATTGTTATTTTTTTTTTACACTAATTTATCAAATAAAATCATTGTGTAACTTTTCAAAGTGACCTGACGGTAGCTCTCACACTCGTTTTTTTTTTAAAGAGAGGATCGCCAGGAGCCCTATACTCTCTGAATCTATTGGGTAAACATAAATTATGGTGCTATTTTAATTATTTTAGGAAAAACTCTTTGCAAGTTATGCTTTAAAATAATACAACGAATTGTTTGTTTGTGCCCGTACCCTGATTTAAAATATAGGTTACGAGACAATGCGGGTGGTTTCGCTGAACTAGGTCCATTAGACATTCTTGAGATTTACTGCCTACGCGAATATTATAAAAAGCAAATACAAATACGTTCTCATGGCAACGTACAACACAAGAATAGCATCTACAGCTTCTGACTAGCAACAGGCAGTCCCGACGAGAGACAGTGAGCAGTGATAATAAGAATATAACCTCAAATTTGTACGTTGCATTTCCCCTGTGTTGAGCGAACAAACACTAAACACTGACATATGGTATCAACGGCTTACGAACAAAAATACCGCGCTGTGATTGGTTATTGAATTTGGATCGCACCTATTCGTCGTAAAAGACGGTCAAAGATATATGGAAAAATAGATCTAACGTTTAAACTAAATATATGGAATTTGTAAAAAAATTCTGTAACTGACTATAAATTCGTAAGCCGTTGATACCAACCTGATGCGTGCGCATTCTGTTTCTTTGAATAGTGTTGCTAGAGCGTAATAATTATTTCGTACTATGTGTAATTTTTAAACGATTCAGGGAATATTATAACTAAATTTTAATACAATATTTATTTTCTCACGGCGCCCCTTCGGAGTTGGCGCCAGGTTTTTGCACGTTTTTGAACGTATGGTAGATCCGGCGCTGTCTGGTATACATCTTTCCCTTAAGTTTTATAGGCATTTTGGAGTTACATAATATTCCTGTTACGGATCTGAATTTAATCCATCCCACATCTATTCTATGGATGACATCCGCCGCACATCCTCCGTCTCTGTAGATTAGTGAGCCCAGATTCTTAAATGAGTCACACTTTATTGTACATATCTTTAATATATAAAACCAATCGCTTTCGGATCATCCTGAACCTTCATCATGGTTAACTGTTTTTCACAATAAAAAATAAATAAATATAAACACATATTAAATTAATTACAGAGTTATAGTGTATTTATAGGTAACATAGAAGATGGAGAGAGAACATCAAACTTGGTGGGGGACGAGGGGGAGGTAGGTAAGAGATAGGGGGTAAAAGTAGGTGTAGGGAAGGGGAATATGATTAAAATAGGGCTATTTGATAATATTTTTAAAATATTTAGTAATTTCAAAACCAATTTATAAAGATGTTTAATGCGTTTTAAAATGAGTCGAAGCATAGACCGGATTTAGATTCACCAGTTTCCGCTTGTACTGTGGGTTCCCGGACACCGTGTACATTCACTTTTCAAAGGTTTCTACATTTTTTTTACATTAACTCCCTACTTTGGGGATACTGTGTTAGTTCTTGGCTGCGTCCAAGTTTGCATTTTTCAAACAGAAGATTAAAAAACAACCTTACAGAACATCTCTCTGATTATTAAGTTTAGTTATTTTATACCTCCCTATCTGCTTAATTCATTTAACAAATAACTACGCAATCTGTCAATACGTCTTGAATTCAGTGAAATCTTTTCCTGTTAAAAATTTTGGAAAATAATTTCTCTCAGGTCCCATGTCATCTTTGGGGATGCTGTGTGGAGGGTATTTTGTGGAAAGGAAGGAGTTAACCTGGGTATTGAAGAGATTCATGATGTAGGAGAGAGGAAACACATATACCAGCAAATCATTCCACAGCCGAGATGTTGAACGAGTCGTAGAAACAATCCGTTCTCATATTATGACACATGGCATCTGGGTACAAATGTTGGGAGCAAGTTTTGCGTGTTTCCCGATTGTGCACCGGTGACGATGACGTAGTTCTTCGGAGCTTCTTCCATTGAAGTACCGGTAGAACAAGGATATCATTCCACCTCGCCGGGTACAGGCGTCGCCACGCCTCCTGTACTCTAAAGATTGCAATCCGTTTGTTAAGATTTTCTGTCGAACGGACCGCCTATCTCTGCACAGAGTCGAGGGTTTTTGTAGGTATTTTGGGGCCGCCAAATTTACGCCAACGACGCACATACGATAATGAAATAAAATCCCTTTGAATCTGTATTTTGTATGTAAACATCTTGTATTAGGTCTGTATATTTTTGAGCCCGTACCTTTTATTGTATTTTCCTGAGTTTGTTTTTTTATGCATTTCTATAGTCCATCATGGAGGATACTTTATTTTAACTTTTTGACACCAACAGTACATAAATCGAATGAGTGGTTATAATAATTCATAAAATCTTATAAGACATGTTTCTGTGAAATATTTGTAAAGTGATTCTTCATATGTTGTGTCCGTATGTTGCTTCTGTGAAATGTTTTTTTCTTCGTATATTGTGTCTGCATATTGGGTTGGGTTGGGTTTATCTTTTCAAAAGTACCAATTGGCGAGTTTCATGGGAATGCAACTTCGTTGTATGTTTTATTTTAGGGCCCGCAACTCGGATTTGTACCGATTTATTATATATTTCCCTTAAACACGGTAAGTTTTAAAGCTCTTAAAAAAATATATGTTATTCTTGAAGATAATATCTAGACTTTGCCCGCGCCGAAACGCAAATTATATAAAATTCTCTCGATAGAAAAAAATCGCAAAGTATGCTCAAAAAATTATTATTAACACGTTTGTTTCAGTTATTTTACAAGTTAGATGTATGAAAAAATTCACAGTGTTTCTTTAAATGCTGTTTAAGATAATGCTCGAGATTTTTGCTCTATTTTAAACGAGTCGTGTTTTATTAAACATTTTTGCAATTTTCGCATCGATTTTGTCGTTGTAAATGTTAGCGCTCTCCTCTAACATTCGTAATTTCGTATCTTTCTATATTCTTTTTTTCGGGCCCGGTTGCAAAGCCTTAAATAAAAAAATTAAAAAAATCTAACCTGTCCTTAGTCGAAAGATTGGACTTAAATATCTTTAAAAATAAACAGCAATGCGGAAGTTATTGTCAGCCCATCAACTCACCAAAAGAAGTCTATAAAGGGAGCAGAAGTTAGGGTGGATCGTAAAACTTTTTATTTCCTTACATCGGAAAACACGGGTTCAGCACAGGGCATATTACCATCGTGGGCTGACACGCAATCTTCTGTCAAACAACGCTTCCTCAAACAAAATATTGCCCAATTATTCTTGTTCAAGATGTCAGTTATATATTTCAACGTACCTATGTAATATAATCCAGCTATCACACGGTACCGGATTAGGTCCTGTGGAGGCCCCAGGAAATTTCAGGGCCTCTGCTAAACTGTGTATCTCCTAATCTAACAATATTTATTTTATTTTGCGAAGTTCAGGCACATTTGGTTACATGTTTTACGATTATTTTCTAAAGAATTTAATTTTACACAATACGCAATAAAAAAATCAGGCAAATGTAAATTTGAGGGAAAATCATAATTTTATGAGTGTAACATTAGGCTTGGGGTCGAACTTCAAAATATTTTTTTTTCAGACTCTATGGCACCGAACCGCCTGAAATTTTGGATCCTTACTAAAAATTATGGATCAGTGGTTCCCAACCGGTGGTCCGCGAGATCTAAAATGTGGTCCACGAAACATTTATTCATTTACTAGAAAAACCGAATCGAAAACTACCCAAAAGCTGATTCGTAACCCTTTTTGTATTAACGATAGAGAGGTAGCTGAAGAAGAGCACATTAAATTGCAAATTTACAGTAATTGCAAGGACGCGTTTAATTACTCGATTAAGAGTTTATCATTTTACATTATTGAACCTTGTAGTCCCTGTGAGAACAAATAAATGTAATAGTGGTCCGTGGTCATTGGAGGACCCACCACATACCCGCCCTGGTATAGGTAACAGATGGTTACCCCTTCAAGGCTCTTGCAAGGACTCTAATTTTTTGTATGAAAACGGCTCTACATTTAATAAATGATACTAGACCTCCATTGCCCTCGCATACGTTGTTAGGTAGCAGTATGCAAGTGCTACTATGTACAGTTGTTAGTAATTATAAAGAAAATCTTACCTGGACCTCTTTTAGGTTAGGGGATGAAATAACAATAAAGACAATATGTAGGCAGTATGCCTACCCTAACTTATTTATGTACATAAAGCACTAAGCAAATTTCTAACAATGAAATAGCAATCATGGTAGACAGTAGATCCACAGACGGAGGTGCTACAGCGCGGATCGCCCGGCAGTCCTGCTGAAAGTTAGTCGGTGATCAGCAGGCCGGATACGAGGTTCAGATACTGCGCCCCTAAGCCGACATCCCGGTGGTGCCTCGACGATCAGTAAGTGGGAGATGGGGACGTGTCGCCCGAAGACCCTGAGGAAGTGAGCGTCGGGTTGTCGGAGGCGGGGCGGAGAGGTCCCCTAGCTCGCACGGACCCCCCTCTGACCGCCAACCTTCCCCAGGGGTGGCGCGGGCGATCCGAGAGCGCTTCACAGGTTCACGTAGCGGAGACGAGGTCATACCCCCCCCTAATATGGGGAAATGGGACATAACATTACGGAGTTCAGTTCTGTCTCCGGGACACTAGCTCAGCATTACATGAATCTAGAATTGTTAAAAGAATTTACAGGTAAAAATGCTCCACTGAAGTAAGAGCACAATAAAGTAGTTGGTATCCGGAAGCTCAATCCGAAACTAGCTTCTGTAGTAACCTAGGAAAGCTTACCACCTCAGTTGCAGTAAGAACCTGAAAGTGTTTTTTCTTGGGAGGCTACATTAGAAAAAATAAAAATAAAGAAAAATTAAAATTCAAGTTCAAGTTTAAGTAACGGAAGAAAGATAGAGAGTATACGATATGTTCAATATCTTCAGGATGGCGGCCATCTACAGGTACATTATAATAATTTGGGGGGAAAAGATCAAAGTTTGCAAAGTTTTTCGCAGTTGCATATCCCAGGAAAGGCTGTTGTTCAGATCGAACGAGAGTGGTATGATAGCTAATAATCACCGCGACAAAACGGGTTTCCTGTTGACATTATAGAAAAAAAATGAGTAAGGAAAGCATCACGAGTAGATAGATGGTTAATAAAGTAATATGGAGCAGTAAGAACATAGAAGTGGCAGGATATATATGTGATGAACTGTAGAAAAGATAGCAAGTGAAAATAAAAATAAAAAGAAGTATAACAATAGTGAGAGTTTCTACTGAGTGGGTACACAAGTTGGCTGTTTTCCAAAGAATAATAAAAAATAAAAAAAGGTTGCAATCAAAATTTGGGAACGGCTTCCAGCCCAAAAATTTTCTACAGCTGCTGTAATAATCCAATATATAAATAAAATGCTTTCCAATAGAGAGGTTGCACTCAGAACATAGTAATGGTTTCCTGCACCCGACACATGTATTTCTGCGGAAGATGTTGCAGTCAGGACCTGAAAACGGTAAGTTAAAAACTAGCATATACAGTAGTAAAAGAGTAATAGGCCATGTCCATGAATTCAGGAGCTAGTACACCATTGGTTTCTATTGATTTTACTCTAGTCGTCGACTCTAAGAACAGACCATCTCTCAACCCAAGTCTTTGTATACTTCCTCAGACACTCAAAGTTCACTTTGTTAGACACGAGATCGGAATTCCAAACCGGCCTCGTAACCACTTTCAGACCGCCCAGTAATTCGTCTCGTGCATCCGTCATGATCTCGCAATGCCACAGAATGTGCTCGGCTGTTTGATCCGTACTGCCACAGGCGCAGTTAGGATGGGGAGACAGAGAGAGTCTATGGAGTCTCCCTCTGAATTCCCCATGACCGGACAGAAGCTGGACCATATAATGGTCCAGGTTAATAAATGCCCCTTCCATTCTGAGTTTAACTGATGGGAAGAAGGAGAAGGTCCATCTTCCCATGTTCGACCTATCCCATCGAGCTTGCCACTCGTTGAGTGTAAGCTCGCGCATTTGTCTTAGCAGACCAGGGAGGGTCCCGACTCCACCTGGTGTAATTACTACACCAAGATGGGTGGCAGGGAGTCCCCTGGTCAGCTTCTTTTTTGTGAGCACCTCCCTAATTTCCAGATCGATTGGCAGAATACCTGCCAGCACAGGAAGTGCGTCCGAAGCAACTGTTCTGTAAGCCCCAGAGAGTGCCAGCAAGGGAATTCGCTGGCCTCTTTTGAGCGCCGAGAGTATAAGAGAATTATCCAGGCGGTGCTCCCACACAGAGGCGCAGTACGAGACTTGTGTAACATACACCCCCCTGTATAGTAGTCGAAGCGCCGGCTTTCTCAGTCCCCACTCAGCAGTAGAGATTCTCCTCAGCTTAAAAAAGAGGGCCTGGGCCTTGCTGGAGACTTCCTTAACGTGAGCTAAGAACGAGGACGATCGATCTAGAGTTACTCCAAGATATTTCGCCGTCTCAACAAATTTGACTCTGGTGTCTCCCATTTTGATGGTGGGGTTTCTATCTCTGTTGAGGATACCCTTCATCAGGAGACCATGGTCTTCTGGGGTGCGAAGGTCATTTTATTTCTCTGTCCCCATTGGACGAACGTATTCAAACCTTCTTCAGACTTGCGTTCAAGTTCTCTCCTGCTGTTCCCAGAGACCAGATACAATTTGTCATCAGCATAATCGACCGAGATACATCCTTCAGGCAAGGGTAACCTGGAAGAGTCATCAAACCCAATGTTCCAAAGGTCTGGTCCAACGTTAGAACCCTGAGGGCACCCCATATCAACCTCACGCTCAATGACAAAGTCCCCGAACGAGAGGATGATCGTCCTCTCACTCAAGTAGTTTCCTACGAGTTTGAATAGTCTTGGCGGACATTTCCTGTTTTTGAGCTTAATTAGTATCATCGGCCATGATGCATGATCGAAGGCACCTGTGATGTCTAAGAAAATAGCAATTACGTACTTCATGGGACAAGCCTTCACCCAGTCAAGCGCAAACTTTAAGGCGTGCTCCGTAGATTTACCGGGGACAAACCCAAATTGATACGGGCTGGGGGGGGGGACAGTGTACGCCGGAGCCGTTCCTTGATTAGTTTCTCCAAAATTTTCCCCAGGACTGGCAGCAAGGTGATGGGTCGGTACGCTTTCACGTCCGATTTGGGCTTACCGTTCCCCTTTGGTATAATCCTGAGCACGCCCCTCTTCCATTCAGAAGGGAAAACTCCTCTTCTCAGACACGTCTCCATCACCTGAAAGAGTTCCTCTTTAGCGTGGACCCATACTTGCTTCGCTATCACGCCATTGAGCCTGTCATGCCCAGGTGCCTTCTTAGGACCCAAACCCTTAATTATAGTTTCAACCTCAGATCTGGTTACTGTCATACTGTCCTCCTGGGCGAGATTATTAGGTGGAAGCCGTGACAGATTTCTAACCTGTTTGTGGTGGTCGCTTTCCCCAATGACTGATTCTACAGGAACTAGCTTGCCCAGAAGCGTATGGAGAGTGGTCACCACGTCCACACTCTCAACGTCCCTACCCTCAAAATTAGAAACTACGCTTGAAAGATACCGATCAGAACCTTTGCCCGACTTCTCAACGGCGCTGTGGACATCCCACGGGTTGGCGTTACCCACTTCTGAAACCCACTTGTGCCATTCAGCTCGTTTTGCCGAGTGTACAGCCAACTTGAAAGCTCTACGAGTAAACACTAAGGCACCCCTTGCGGGCGGCAACCTCCTCCTCCATGAAGCCACCACGCTTAGTAGCACCGAAGGCCCTGTAGGCCCTCTTATAGGCCCCCTTCAGCAAAGTCAGCTCCCTCGACCACCACGGCGTCCGAATAGTCATCTTTGGGTTTACTCTTCCCAGAGCCAACTCTGCGGCTGATACCACGGCCGCGTTGAAAAAGTTCCCCAAGTTATCCGGATCGTTTGCCGCTACGTCATGGAATCCCCTTAAGGTATCGCGTAGCGCTTCCCCAAAGTTATCCCAATTTGCCGAAATGGTTTTGAAACTCCAGGAGGATCTTGGAGCTCCGGTCTTCTTGACACCCACAGAGAAGGTAATGAGCCTGTGATCAGAGGCTATCGCGCATTCATGTACCATCCAATGCATAATCTTGGCTGCAACAGATCCAGAGCAGAGAGTTAGATCAATGTTACTCTCACCAGCGGTATTCGAAAATTTCCCCTTCGATGTAATAGAATTTCTCATTTTCCAAACTGGTTTAGTCCCAATTTGATCACTTTAACACATAGTAAGAAAATAGCTCATAAAAACTACAAGCGATCCAGGCTGACGAGTGATTACAATAAATTTCAATTGTTAAGAAGGGAGTGTTGTAAAATCTCAAAATTGTGCTATAAAAATTACATTGACAAAATTGAAAGTGAAATTCGTGTAAATATAAAACAGTTTTGGAATTACACTAATTCTCAAAAAAATACTAACTTAGGTATTCCAACTTCTATGAATTTCAAAGGAAAAATTGGGTGTAATGATAAAAACATTGTAAATCTATTCGCCGATTATTTTAAGTCTGTGTATGAAGACGATATACCTAGCAACGAAATTCCAAAATTCTCATCGAATCTTATTCTGGATATATCTGAAGTACGCATAGAAATTAAAGATATCAAAAACCATGTAAATTTGTTAGATGCTAGAAAAAATGCAGGACCTGATAATATTCCACCTGTGCTAATTAAAGAATGTTTAAACGGCTTAGTTGTTCCTCTTTTTCTAATTTTTAACCAGTCACTAGAGACAGGCAGTTTCCCTGATACATGGAAACACAGTTTTCTTACACCCATTTTTAAAAAAGGGGACAAAACGGACGTAACAAATTATAGACCAATATGTATCCAATCATCGATACCCAAGCTTTTTGAAAAAATTGTCCTCCATAAAATATCCACAAACATAAAAAAAATTATAACTCCCTACCAACATGGCTTTGTTCAAATAAATCTACACTGACCAATTTACTAATATACGAAAACTTCATATCTAAATCTTTAGCCAACAGGTGCCAGGTTGACTCAATATACACTGATTTTAGCAAGGCCTTTGACAAGGTGTGTCACAAAAAAATACTAATCAATAAATTGGCGAAACTTGGGATTTATGGTAGCTTATTAAATTGGTTTGTTAGTTATTTGTCCAAAAGAATTCTTAGTGTGAAAATAAATGGCACAGAGTCTTACAAATTTATAGCAACAAGTGGAGTGCCGCAAGGCTCCCATTTAGGGCCCATTTTGTTTATTATATTTATAAATGATATTGTTGATATATTTACTGACATAAATGTGCTACTGTTTGCCGATGACATGAAACTATATAAAGAGATTAACCACATTAATGATTGTATTATACTTCAAACTAACTTGATATATCTTTTTGAATGGTGCTCTATCAACAAACTAGCATTAAATTTAAATAAATGTCAGTTCATTCATTTTGCCAAAATAAATAATCCTATTATTTTTCAGTATTCTTTAAATGATGAAAAATTAAATTGTGTTAGTGAAATTATGGATCTAGGCATTATGTTCGACAGTAAACTCACCTTTGTATGTCATATCAATAATATTATCAACAAAGCCCTAAAGACTCTTGGTTTTGTTTTGAGAGCTGCAAAAGATTTCAATGATTTAGACACATTTATTATGTTATATAAAACCCTTGTCAGATGCCAACTTGAATATAACTCTACGTTATGGTCTCCCTTTTACAACATTCATTCAGACAACATTGAAAAGATTCAACGGAAGTTTCTAAGGTTTATAAACTATAAATTGCATATTCCTATACTAAACATTGATTACAATTATCTCCTGGATAAAACGTCTCTATTGAAACTTTCAGAAAGAAGAATAAGCACAGATTTAATACTATTACATAAAATACTGCATTACAAAATTGACTGTTCTGAATTACTTCAATTTATCAATATCCATGTTCCCCAAAAATCATGTCGACATTTATTACCCTTCTACTTCAATAACACCAGGACACTAGCTTATCAAAATTCACCGTTTCCGAGACTTCACAGTCTTGGAAATAAATATTCTAATCTAGGTGATATATTTCATCTTAAAAGTAATCAGTATAAACGTTGTATATTCTATCACTTTTATCTTCTAGGCACAAATAGATTTACATAATTTCTTCAATTTTTGTTTATATTGAATATGAGACTTCTTATCATTTTTACATAATATGTATTTTTATTTTATAATTTGTTTTGTTGTTACACTGTTTTGTGTATTTTCTTTTCTCGTTGTATTATATTTTCTTCATTGTTTGTTACTCAAGTTATAAATTATAATGTAAAAGCCCATCAGGGCGTGTAATAAATAAATAAATAAAATAATAAATAAATAAATAAATAAATAAAATGTGCTTATTGAGTGAGGCTCGTTAATGATAACTAGACCTTGCGCCGCAATAAGGTGATCGTTCCGTCCTTTGTCTAGCCTCATAATCGAACCATAGTGGTGAGCGAGCGTTAAAGTCTCCTCCGATGACAACGTATCGGCCTCTAAGCGCGTTTAGAGCGCGCGTCAAGCTCAAGATATGCGGTCCAACCGGGTTCCCATATTTAAAATATACTGAGATCAGCACGATCTCAGTAGAGCCAAATCTAAGAGATACACAGGTTTGGAACTCGTCTGACAGACCCACTAACAGGAGGCATGACCCGCATTGCATCGAGTGTGGCTGCTCGGGAACGCTGGAGGTTAATCTGACCTAGAGATAAAAGAGGGTTATTGTCCATAGTCAGTCATCTTCATTTGTATGTCGACAGCAGCCATCTGAGCTGGACATGAGCGATCACCCGTCGGATGGTTAGCAGGCCTCTTAAATTTGGTGCAGGTTGCACAGACAGCGGCCTGTGACTTTTTGGGGCAATCCTCGAAGTCATGGCCGCTTGAGGCGCAGTGACGGCAGGTAATCACCACTTGAGTGCATGACTTAGATATGTGTCCATATAGGTGGCATTTAAAACACCTAGTCGCTCCTAAATAGTCCCTCACGCGACAAGCGTTCCACCCAAAGAAGCACAAGCCGCTGTCAATGAGAAGCCTCCTGACCTCTGGGTGACACGTCACAATCATGTTCATTGTTCCGGAGTCTCGCTTGCCGAACAAGGACACTCGTCTCATGGTACGCAGATGATCCTCCCTGGAAATATTGCTTTTGTCTTCGACGTTGTTTGTAAAAATTTCACCGAAGAGGATATTATCAGCGGAGGGTTCCCCTTTCGGAACGTCGTAAATCACAATCTTCGGGAGACGACCCTGGGGCGATATCATCTTAATCCCCTCTGCTGCCAGTTTTTCTTCAACTTTTTTCAAATTTGCAACGCCTCTGGTTGAAGTAGTTTGTAGAGCTATCCCCGCCCCCTTGATTTTTCTGGTTCTGACCACTTGGAAACCATCCTTTTTTGGGTCTAGTATCGCCGTTAAGTTCTTCTGCATTTCCTCAGAGGTCTTCCCCTCGGGCGTGGTCGGATAAAAAAGTACAGTGGGTTGCCTGACAGGAACTGGCATGTCAAGTCCACCGGCGGTAATATGTTTGGATGGAGGTCCCCCGGAAGTGGCAGTTGCGTAGGATTTGCGGGATGGTCCAGGTAGAGGGGCAGTCGCAGAACCACACGTAACATTTTTCTTAATAATTGTCTCGACTTTGTTGGTCAGCTCAAATTGGTTATTCAAAGCCAAGGAGAGCGCCTCCGCCTTGGCAACAGCTGCTGAGTGGGCCATCGCTGTTCGGTGAAGATATTTTTTGATGTCCTCTATAGCACTCGCTATTGTGGTTCTGTCCTCTTTATTAAGCTTGTTCTTATTCTTGCCTTCCGTTGCAGTATGGTTCACAGTGTTGAGAAGAGCCCATATAGGAAAAACCAGCTCGATGGTCAAAAAAAGGTTTGGAACCACTGGACTAGATTATGGGAATCAATCGAAAAATCTGCAAAAATTTGCATTTGTTAAAAATGGTTCCATGCCAACTCAGAATGAAACCAACTCAGAAACTCCTCAGAAAGGTCATTAACCTAACTTAACCTATTTAACCAATTTTTTTAATATATTTTTATCATCACTCTTAATGGCCTTTCTGAGGTGCTTCTGAGTTGGTTTCATTCTCTACGACCTCCGTAGTCCAGTGGGTAAGACTCTTGACTCACAGTCCGGAGGTCGCGGGTTCAAACCCGGCATGGGCAAATAAATTTTGTTTGATTTATTTGTGTTATTTCACAATTAATTCATTTTAAAATAATATATAGTATATTTGCGGCATGTTCCAGAGTGGAAGATACTATCAGTATCGCCCTGGTGTAAGACCACCATTCAGAATTGAAACGTTGCTTGAAAATGGCTTTAGCCGTGTTTGGTGACCAGATCTGAATAGCCAGGTACTTCCAAACCTTCCTCTTCCCCACCTCCTTCCCCTCCCCACTACCTCCAGCCTCACAACATACCCCAATTGGGGATGCCATAGTCTCACTGGCTCCAGACGGGAGCAGTTGAGATTCTTGTGCGGTTATTCACTGTAAAAAAAAAAAAAATTCTGAGTTGTCTGGTCACCGTTAAAAATCGCCATTTTCGTTAAGAGCGGGGCAAAACTTGTATAGATTTTTTTTCAGGCCCTATTGCACCGAACCTACTGAAATTTTGGACCCTTTTCAAGTGGGATTAGGGGAATCCTAAATTAAAATAAAGAAAAGTTTGGAGTTCCTCATTTAGGTCACTCTACAAGTCCACTTCGTAACGAGCGTACTTCAGACCACCGCGTAGAAAAGTCCCGCAATAGACTGCGGCGTAAACCGATAACTTACTTTAGCAGACTTTACTTTTCTGCGTGGCGGTCTGAAGCGGCACGCGGAACGTTCGTTTCGAAGCGTACGAGTGGGGCCAGCCATTGGATAATAATTTCAACAGTTTCTATTCTTACTGAAAAAAACGAGCTTTGAACTGTGAAGTATTCTTAACACGTGGTTTTTCTTTCACGGTGTAAACTAGAATAATATTCCTTTCAAAGGTATTAAAATGTCAGCAGAATAAAACAGCTTTCCTTCCACGTAAAATCAGTTAAAATCCTTTATAAGTTTTCCCAAAAACGATGTCTCACATTTCATTGAAACGCCGGCACACTACCGAAATGTTGTTCCTAAAATACAGAACTCGTAATTCTGCGCACATCTCTGAAATTGGAAATCTTTGAACATCTGACCTCCTTTTCTTGCATTTTGGAAGTTTTGGTACCTATGTATGTTTCATTCATCGCTTTGACTTCACACCTGCCTTATTACCTTTGGAGTACGAAATCAAGACAATAAAAATAAAAACCCGAGTAGAAAAGTATAAAGCAACTCTCTGAATAAAATTAAACTGTTTAAATCAATGATCTAACTTTTAGCAGCTTGGCAATAAACTTAACTTGTCGTTTTCCAACTGTAGTTCTACGTATGAAAGAAATGGAGCATTTTCTCGTGTCTGTTGTTTGATGTAAAAGACCCTACTCACAATCCGATTTGCAGAATCCCGCTGACGGGAGGTCGGGAGGTAGGAAAGTACACATCATCCGATTTGCAGCGTAGTGATTGACTCTGCTCTGTGAACCCGTATGCATATCGGTGCGCACATGTCATGGCTTTCATGCCAATTCACGCCACTTTGAAATGTTCATCGGATCAGAT
Organism: Limnephilus marmoratus; assembly: GCA_917880885.1. Taxonomy (NCBI): domain Eukaryota; kingdom Metazoa; phylum Arthropoda; class Insecta; order Trichoptera; family Limnephilidae; genus Limnephilus; species Limnephilus marmoratus. Next base: position 16,068,470 of record OU862931.1, on the reverse strand, counting down.
TAGCGTTGGTGATTGGGATATTTACACAATAAAATAAATTGCCGAATTGTAATTTTTCGAAATCAATTTTTCGAATTCAATTTTTCGAAATGCATTTTTTCGAACGTCAATTTTTCGAACGTCAATTTTTCGAAAACATATTTTTCGAACATCAATTGACCGAAACACTAGTTTTTAGAATTGATAGAAGTATGTATACAGTACGTATAAGAGTATTTTATTATAGGATGGACAATATCAACTAACTTAACATAACATAACCTAACCTAACCAACAGTATCTCGTTAGTCATATGCATGCGAAATATATAGTTTAAGAGTTGATTAACGAATTCGAAAAATATGTTTTTCGGCCAATTGCGAAAAAGTAGTCTTTCGAAAAATTAGTCTTTAGAAAATTTGAAATTCGAACTATAATTGATTTCAAACAATCGATTTCGAACATTTTTATACGAAAAACATGTCTGCTCCCGCTGAATCACGCATTCTGCCACTCACCGCTACAAAGTACAACAACTCGCGCCCGCCGGCTTTCTTCAGGGAAACGAATACACCGCCAACTATTCAATCCGCGATAAATGCGGTTCAATGTAAACCAGCTAAGCAGCGGTCGTCACATTTTTCTGGTCAAGGGCCACATACGACAAGTGAGGTATCACCGCGGGCCGCACACGCACACTTGACGAAGGGGGGGGGGGGGGTGACTGTCACGGAATCAATAATTCGATAAAAATTATTTGTTGTATCTTTTTGTTTAGGAAGTTAAAAAAGCAATTCTTTTGTATTTTAACTTATAAATTCCGGGTTGCTACCTCCATCCTTCTTGTATATTCATGATATAATTCTTAATACAAATATACTTGATATTATATTCATTTTCACAAAACATTTGTAAAAAATATTTTTAAAAAAGCGGCTGATATTTGTGCGGGCCGCACAAATATCCGCAGCGGGCCGCACTTTGACGACCACGGAGCTAAAGAGAAGAGAATTGTGGCAAAAATTGGTACTTTTATCAACAAACATTTCAAAGAAGCAGTGATTTCATCTGTAACCAATACGAAGACCTGCTCACAAGATTTAAAAAAATGGAGGATCTTCACAAAGAGACCAAATACCTACGCGAGGAAAACGAAAATAAAAACATCAGAATCTCTTCTCTAGAATGTCGTCTGGCAGAATTGGAGCAGGAAAAACATTTTGACAGCATAGAGATGGCGGGAGTAAAGTTGCAGCCGGGAGAACCACCTGTGGAAGCGGTACTTCGGGTCGCCAGCTCCCTGGGAATGCCACTGTTACAGCAGGATCTGCGAATGGTGACCTCAACACAGGACCGGAGACACAACACCACGGACAAACTCCGTGCTGCCTTCCACAGCCTGAAAACTAGGGATTCCTTTTTATCACTAAAAAACGCGGCCAAAACATTAATTTCAAACTCCCCCATATACATAAGTGAAGTACTAACACCGTACTACAAAGAATTACTTTGGAAAACGAAGCAATCAGCAAAAGACAAAAACTTCCAATTTGTATGGTTTAAATCCGGAAAACTGCTAGTCCGGAAAGGGCCGGGGGAAAAAATTATACAAATAAAACATGAAAATGACTTAAAAAAAATAATGTAACTAATGAAGGTCACTCAGACCTCGTAACAAACCTATCCTGATTTATATAACATCATGGCTGATCTACTCTCAATTAACTTAAATAGCTCTCACCAACATCATACAACCAATGACACAAAACTATGTGATGATATTTTTAACAATCCAGACTCTCTGACACTACTTAACCAAAACATAAGATCACTTAATCGTAACTATGACGAACTTGACATACTCTTACGCAACTTTAATACAGATTTTAAAATTATAATCCTAACGGAATGTTGGATATCAACCGCTTTTACAAAAAAACATAAAATAAATTATACTGAGTATCACACATTAAAAAACAAAAATCAAAATGATGGGATTGTTGTGTACATACATGATAATCTTAACGCCTCTGTTTCAGAAATCGACTTGATAAATACTAACTGTTTACAAATAATCATCGACTCAGATACATGTGTTCTCGCCATATACAGATCACCATCCACACATAACGTTACACCATTTATAATAGCTTTAGATACTCACCTAAAAAAACTCACTTCATACAAAAACATCATCATAGCTGGTGATCTAAACATAAACATACTTCCTAATGGCCACCCTCAAAATATCGATTACCAACTGATGCTTCTGGAACATGGCATTATAAGCATCATTAACACTCCTACCAGAGTAAGCAAAGACTCAGAATCATGTATAGATCACTTTATGGTAAAATCAAAAAGTCAAATATGTAGTGCAGTATACGAATCCACAATCACAGATCACTACACAATTATGATAGGCCTAACTTCGCCAACTAGAAACTCAACTTTTCAAAATAATACCACAAAAAAAATAATTGATTACGTTAACCTAAAACAATGTTTAGAGAAAAAAATGTGGGAACATCTTACAAAATTTAACTCGGCAGAAGAGGCCTGGAATTTCTTTTTAACATACCTACAAACTCTCATTACCCAAAATACCAAAACGATATACATACCTATTCCACATCGCAAAGTAAGACTTAAAAAATGGATTACCCAAAGCATCATAAATAGCATTAAAAAAAGGGACAAATTACACAAACAAGTCAAACTGAACCCATATAATACCTCACTATATTTCTTCTATAAAAGGTACAGAAACATCTGTTCTCTAACAATACGTAAAGCCAAAGAATTATACTATCGAAACAAACTGATAACATCAAACTATGACCCTAAAAGCGTGTGGTCAATTTTGAGGGAAAGTTCGCATTCACAGAAGAAAAAAGACGATACCATAAAAAATCTACGCATTGATGATAAAGAACTCCACTTCCATGACAATCCTACACGTATCCTTAATCACATCAACAAACACTACACAAATATTGGAGTTAGCCTAGCTGAAAATATCAAAATTACGCAGCCTCCCCAAGATATTCAGGAACCTCAAAACAATACATCTAATATAAGCAATGAAAATTTTAACAGACACTTCAAATTACGAAATATTACACTAGAAGAAACCAATAAAATAATTCATTCACTAAAGATTAACAATACTACGGGTCCTGATGGTATAGACTCTAAAACTATCTTAACATTAAGCCAACAACTACTTACACCACTCACATATTTAATTAATCGTAGTCTAAAAGAAGGAATTTTTCCTAGCTTACTAAAAAAAGGCCTTATTATTCCAATTTTCAAATCAGGACAAAAAAATAATGTTAACAACTATAGACCCATTACGCTACTAAATACCATTTCGAAAATCCTGGAAAAAACTATTAAAAAACAGCTCCAACACTATTTAGAAGCAAAACAAATACTCTCGGTAAACCAACATGGCTTCAGGAAAAACAGGAGCACAGAACATGCAATAGCTACCGTAACAGACTTCATTACACATAATCTAGACGCTAAGAAAAAAGTTATCTCTATTTACTTAGATCTATGTAAAGCTTTCGACACAATCTCACATGAAAAACTTTTCAAGAAGTTAAAAAACATTGGCATTAATGGAGTAGAATTCAATTTAATTAAAAGCTTCATGTCTGACAGAACACAACAAGTAAAAATTGACAACAAGACAAGTGAACCACTTTCAATTACGTACGGAGTACCACAGGGGAGTGTACTTGGCCCTTTATTATTCCTCATTTATATAAATGAACTGTGCGACATTAAAATTGAAGGTAAAATTGTGACTTTCGCTGACGATACAGTTCTTCTCTGTCAAGCAGCCACATGGAAAGATGTATTTATAATAGCCGAAAAAAGTTTATCAATCGTCAAAAAATGGCTAAACAGTAATACTCTAACCGTTAATACAATCAAAACAAAATATATCACTCATAGTATTACACGGAGAGGTCAACCTCCATCAAACATAGGCTTGCTTCTACATGACTGTACTTTATCCAACTGCCAATGCGAACATATAGAAAGGGTAAAACATACAAAATACCTGGGGGTTATTATTGATTCACACTTACGCTGGACTGACCACATTAATTTCATCACAAATAAACTGAAACGAGTCATGCACCTAATAAAGTACATTAAAAACATCTTCCCACTTACAATACTAAGATCGATCTATTTTGCACTTTGTCAATCCATTGCCACATATGGAATACTAGCTTGGGGAAGTGCTACAAACATAGCAATTGACCCAATTTCAAAAAATACAAAAAGCGATAATTAAACTCATCTTGCAAGTACCATTTCACACAGATTCTAGCGAAATCTACAAAACATTAGAAGTCATGTCAATAAGACAACTTTATGCCAAATCTGCTATAATATACCTTATCCAAAACAGACTACATCTTCCAATTCAACCAAAAACCATAACAAAAACCAGGTCCTCAACAAATAAAACACTGAATATACCGATAACACACACCACACATGGACAAAGACACTTTCAGTATTATGCAACCAAACTTTTTAATTACATGCCCATTACTTTGAAACAAATACTATCTGCAAATACATCTACAAACATTCATAAAAAACATATCACTGACTGGATTAAAAATCAAGATATTAACTTTATACAAAACATAATTATTCCTAACCAAACATAATAAAACTATAAAAAGTGTAAAATTAAATAAACCTAAAATTTAAGTAGTTTTTCAAGTATCCAACGCAACCCTTACAATACTTACACTTACAATTTGTATATGTGTGTACATATGTGTATGTGAATGTGTATTTGTATGTATACATATGTATATATATATATATATAATATGTGCATGTACATGTATGTATATGGATGTGTATGTATGTGTATGTTTATATATATATTTCTCTAATATATACATAAAAAAAACTTTTTTTTCTCTTCTAAATGTACAATAACTATTAAAATAAAAAATAAAATAAAAAAAATAAAACTTTCTATTACAACACATAAATACTTGTCACACATAATCATAAATAAACACGTAAACACCTCAGCACAGGTTGTCCTAGTGAGGTGTTCACGAAACATACAACAATACCTATCCACAGTTTCACCTTCACAAACCTACCTTACACCCAACATAATAAAATTGCAAAATATATTATGTAAAAATATTTTCAAAATTTATCTATTATGTAAAAATGTTAAAGGTAAATACTGTAATACATAGAAATAAATAAATAAATAAAAGGAATTTAAGGTATACGAGCCTCCTTTCAACCACGGAAGCAGTATGAATATACTTACCTCGATATTTTGGTAGGTGTACCTATATATTTGGATAGTAAGTTCATTCCCTCTGAAGTAGGAGGAAAAGGCTCTCGGCAAATCAAAGTCAAATCCCGGCCATGCGCAAGTAAAATTTATTTCATTGTCATTGAGTTGTATTATTTCACAATTTGATCATTTAAAATAAATATAAAGTTTTATTACGGCACGTTACAGAGTGGAAGATACTCTCAGTATCGCCCTGTTGTAAGACCACCATTCAGAATTGTGATGTTGCTTTTTTTTATATGAGCTCCTCACAGGAGGCCCTGAGGAAAATAATTTCCCTCAGGGCCTATGTCATCTTTGGGGATGCTGGGTGGAGGGTTTTTTAAGGAAAGGAAGGATAGGAGAGTTCTGGGAAGGAAAAGGGGTTAAGGGGTGGGTAGGAATCTGGGGTTCAGTGTGTCCTAGTCATCCGCTTCCAAGACCTAGACAAACCTCACCCCATGAACCCGGGCACCCCTGCTAAATCACCAAACGTAGCGAACCACTTGGGGTGACCTGTGGCAGAGGTGTTGGTTATCTAATTAAGGTTCCCGGGGCGGCGGTACATATTCCCGCCTCCCAAATTGTAAATGCTTTGAATGGCTTTAACCATGTTTGGTGACTAGATCTGAATAGCCAGGTACATCCAGTGGCGTAGCTAGCATGGGTGGCACCCGGGGCGGATAACGTCTCACCACCCCCCCCCCCCAATTTCTACTTCACAAATGTGTAGAAAATTGGTCCGTCCTGGGGGGGAAGGGTTAGAGAATTTCAGAAATAGGCTATTTTCGTCTATAAAAAGACCGTCAGGCACAAATTTCACGGGGAGCCATAGAGCTATGAAAATATAAATAACACCGTATTCAATATTTTTGTGACAATATCTTTCGTAATTTTTTTTTCCACGGTCGGGTGTAGTGTCACCCCCTCGTAGTCTCTCTGGCCCTGCAAGCTGTTCTGTAATTCGTTAATAATTAATTAAGTAAAAGGCCCCTACTCACCATCCGATTTGAAGAGCAACATGCAGAAAAGTTCGTTGGGGTTCTGCAAATTTGATCGTGAGTAGACAAAACCGCCAGCCGAATTATCATTATTCGCTTTGTCGGGCCGTCGGAATAATTCGGTTGGCGGTTAAACATGCTGTCCTGCAAGTTGTTCTGCATATCGCATGGCCTGTAAACTGAACCACACACTCGCATGGTGAGTAGGGCCTAATATGAATCAATTTACCATTGGTAAAGAGATAGAGACAGCAAAAAACAATAAAAAAGAGATGGATTGATGTTTATCGTAATAACTTTTGTTGTATTTTTAAAATGTTGCCAGCGTGGGATAATTTTACATAATTAAGGAAAAAATAGAACGACGATATTCCTAATCATTTTATCTTAGTAACATTTCGAACATTAAAATCAAATGCAAAACGAATAAGTCGAGGACGTCGCTGGAAGATAATGGCAACTTTTAGGTAATCGAATTCTAGGGTAGGGTAGGGTGTTGTCAAGAGTCGGTATAACGGAAAAGCAATTATGAATATGAATGAAGCAATGATTGTGTGCCTAGTAAAGAAGACCGGAGACAATCTACATCAATTATCAATAGTTAAGTCAAATTACATAATTTATGCTATTGGTAATTATTGATAATCGATTGTTTACTGAGGCAACTGAAATGATTGACAATCGAGACTTCTCATTGACGTGAGGAATGATGTGAATTTTGATTGAGTGCATAAACTTCATAAACATTGAGGCAACGGTTTGATCGTTTACGCTGTGCGATTGACAAAAGTTAGTTCAATTGCTCTATCTATAGAGCCCTTTGGAATTCAGTTTCATCGCGGAACGATAATTGTTAGATATCGCGATTGTACAGAGTTACCGAAAGAAAATTCAAAGATTATCACTATGTTCGCACACTCAAGGTTAGATTTCCGCAGACACAAAGCATTGACGGGACAAATTGACGAAACAATTGAAGTTCCAACATTCGCACTTCAATTCACATTGTCAATCACTTAATTCAGATCTGTTCACCCAATTGCCATTGCAAGCAAAACTTTAGTTTTAAATTATACTATTTGATGTGAAAAACACAATTTGTGCTAAAAAATTTCGATGATTTTTTTATTAAATAAAATGGTAAAAAAACTCCCGTTTACGACAAAACCAATTTAATTTTTTTTATATTCGAAATATACTTGAATCGAGCTTCAGGGCCGGTCGCTTGAAACGCCTCGTTAGTTTTGCTCCGATTTACTTGAAATTTTGAGACAATAAAATCAATATACTGACATTTTTTAAATTCAGAAAAAAATAAAGTTTTAAAACCTTACGCCCCCCCCCCCCCCCCCACCCTAAAGCATTGTTATCAGTTTGATCAAGGGAACAAGGAGGCATTTGGAGGCCCCTGCAACCCCCCCCCCCCCCCCCCCCCCCCCCACGTCAGTCCGCCATTGGTAAAGGGGCCCCGACATGGTTAATCCGGCCCTGTTCATCCTCCTTGTCCAGCCGAAATAAAGTCTCAAATAATAAATAATGCTTATCAAAATAATACAATAAAAACACGAGGTGACGCCAGCGGGTAAATTTTTCCCGATTGCTGGCAACACATTCATTTGGATAAGTGCGCCGCGCTCCGTGGCGCTTTCTCGAACTACTCCGGTCAGCCTAGCCAAACCCGAGGTTTGCCGAGGACACCCGAGCACCACCAAACGACTCCAAACGAGAGCCGAGTGCCGCAGCCAACCGCTGCCGAGCGCCGAGTTGGTACTAGCCGCGAGCCGCAAGTCCGACGGACCTCGTCAAATAATCGTGCGTCGTGTGTATCAGAATGGAGTGAAAATGTCGAAAAAGTGCGTTTATTGTGTTTAGTTTTAAGTGTGAATGCCCCAAAAAAGTGCAAACATGTTTCCCAAAACATGATACCGTGAAGTTACATAATAACGAAATCCGAATATGACGCAGTTGTAAATACTATTATTTGGCACGACCGTATTAACTTTCAAGATGGCTGTATTTTGAAGGAGCCTTTGTCCGATGGTTGCTTTCCTATTCAGCATGATAGTGAAGTCTTCGGCAAAGACGTTGATGCGTGAGAGGTGAGTTATTCATTTATCTACTTTTTTCTTGCAACCATATTGATGTGATTTCCCTACGTTGCCTGCCACGCCAGGTCCAAATAGACCGCGTCGCGGAAAGACATTTTAAAAGTTGTTTTGATCATAATCCCTCACCGTTTCATGCTCGTTGCACTAGATTTCTCACGATAAAACTAAACGTAAGATTTCCCTGCGCTAATGCCGGGTTTTCTGGGTTGTTTTGTATAACATATCGTTACCTTTTCGGCGTACGTATGTTGGTTTGACAGGTGAGTGTTGGATTCATTCAATGCGTGGGTTTTAGCCAATGTTTACGTAGAGTATAGGTTACTTGAAACGTCATTGCCAGAGGTCATAGGTCGGGCATTCGCGCTATAAAGGGCTTCGTTTTATGATAAACACATCACGAGATTATCAACAGTCTTGTCAACCATAATAAATAAGTAATAATAAATCATTGTAACCAAGGCAAATAAATGCACGCTTAACCCGTTGACTGCCAGTCACAATATGTGGAAACGATATCAAAGTGCTCACGACGATTTATCGTCGTTTAACTTTTATCGAGTCTCGAAATCATTAAATTTGTTCGAACATCTGGCTTGGTTATTTTTGTGTTTTGACAAAATGCCGGCGTCGCAGAACGACTTGCGATGAATAACCGAGAACAAGGCAATATTATAAGATTCCGGTGTTTTTCCGCAATAAAACACAAAATACCTAATAATTTATCACTAAGACTGCAATATGGTCGCCCAACCAATGAATTTAGACTTGACCAGTGTTATAAGAATGCGTCCAATTCTAAAAATAGCATTTTTTCGTATGTTTATACCTTGGTAGGTACTTGATCCCTATTTACTTTACGCCCAGCTGTGAACTGTGAGCATTTTGCAAAGTGAAACCCAATCTGACAGGTTTATTACTGCAGGCTTAGTAAAAATCTCGAATATACACGAATATTATTTTAGAAAAACCTTTTGATTCACTTTTATTACTACAAAAGACAACTATTTGCATTCGGGGCGATGGAAAACACTGCATTCTAAATTTCAATACAAAATGTCATAGAATACAGACACAAATAAGGAACTCCAGTGAAAAATATTATGGCTTTAAAAAAATATGTTCATATAGACCAATAAACGCTGATTCTGAATATATAACTTTCATTTCATAATATTAAACGCAGAGTTTTTAAAAAAATATTAAAAAGTGCATTTTTAAACCTCTCCTGAAAACACAGCGTTAAGTTGGCATTACTGAAATGGTGAAACGTGACGTCACGCGTCACGCTGTCACCTGGTGATCGCGTGTATTGTATTGTATTGACCAGTATTGACATTTGAAATGACACTAAGCAATTCAACATTTCGTGTTTTTGGTTTATTTTCATACTGTTTATAGAGATTTAGATAAATAATAGTTATTGTGTTTATTGAAACATAATTTAGGCCCTCAACAATTTACGAAAGGGGCTATATTTGCGGACAATCTGGAATAAATTTTGCCTATTTGAGGTTAGTCGTGTCATTTTTGACATTTGTTTGACGATACATCGATCGTATTTTCAAATTCTTTTTAGTATCAAGGGCTTTTTATACACACAATCGTCATGATCAGTGTATTATACCTAAATACCAGTGTTTCTGTGTTATACATAAAACAATGTACCTACAAAGTAACGCCCAACACAAAACACGATGTCACATGTATTTGCAATAAAGGAGAGAGATTTGTTTTTATATTGCACTTTGATTAAATACAATAACAGTAGCAGTGAAATGTGGACATTTTACCAATGTTTTTCAATATTAAAAGCAGTTAATCTTGAATAAAAAACGATTTCCCACACCAAAACATCATCTAAATTTCATAGTAGCCTCATGATTCCGCCATATTGTTTATCATTTAAAACAGGGATGTTCTGCCCAAAAAAATTATTTCCCTAGATTTCGAAGTGAAATTTCCCTAGAATTTCACATTTACGCAATTACCTACGTAGCCACCTGATTGTGTAACACTAATCCTGTTATATGTTAATTAATATGATTAATTAATTGGAAAGATATCGGAACTTGGTAAATATACTAATAATACTGTGCTTTTCCAAATAAAACACTTTTTGCTACAAGAAGTAATAATTTAAAAGTACGAATTCACTCACCAATGAATTAGAAATTGAATTCCAAATAAAAAAATTAAAAAAAACACTTTGCAAAATAAAAATTAACCACAATCACCGAAAAAACAGAACTTAAAACATAGATTAAATTTTTTTTCAGAGGTCCCATTTATCTTTTTAGATACATATAATATCATTTTGAGTTGTCAGTGTTAAAAATAGCATTGCATGTAAGTACATGAACAATAATTAAGATTCATAGGAATTCCAAAAAATATATATGTATACGTATATAATATATTCTATATATATATAAAATAATACCAGTAATATTGTCATATGTAATAAACATTTTGCCAGAGTTCGAAATTTCCCTAGATTTTGTCCTGATTTCCCTTATCCCTAAAAAATATTTTTCTCCCCTAGATATAGGGAAATTTCCCTCGACATAATATCACTGATACAATATGACAACTTGAAGGTAAATAAAATATCGGTGGGTGAAGACAATATCACCATATTAACAATTTACCATAGATATGGTGCTTTTCTGATGGTCTAGAAAAATTAAAACTTTGACAATTATTTTAACTATTAAAACTAACTATAAAAATAAAAATAAAAATGCAGTTATTTAAGTTTGAAGGTCTTTATTCATTAAAAAAAATAAAAAAATTGGACTGGAGTTCTCTATTATTGTTAAATGGCTGTCAGTTGTCATCCCAAACGACAAGCGAATTATCAAGCAAATTTTCATTTGACGTAGGTACCTACCTACCTATCTAACTGATATTTAAAATGCAGATTTTCCACCGTCCCGAATGCAAATAGTTGTTTTTTTGGTAGTGGCCAATGGGGAATCGAAAGGTTTTTTCTAAAACATTCGTGTAAGCGTGTAAAGTCATCCCTAACATGATCATTTATTTTTCCTCCAAACCGAGACACCGAAAAAAAGGTAGGTAGGTACTTAATATATTAACCTGTCGATTATTAGATGGTATTTTGAAAAGCCACCCGCAAATTTCATAGAAAATTATTTAAAAATAATTCAGAGTAGTTACAATAATCAAATCTACCTAGGTCCTTGAATGATATTGGCGCAAGCGATTCTGAACTTGTCCTTCATTCATTTTCTTTATAAATAAAGGTTAAAATCGCATTTAAAAAAAAAAAATTGAGCGACAGATAACAGGTTAATAACAAATTTGGATAACTTATACAGCGCTGTTTTCGCAAAAAAAAATCACCTCAGGAGCGCCGTACAAAATAGGCTAGATTACAACTCGTCTGCAACTACCAATCGCTTGCACGATCGGAATCGTAGATCCTTGTTTAAATTTTAAAGAAATTTTACGGCTAGAGAAGTCAAAGAAACTTCAATCGCTCTTTCTTGATCCAGCCTGCCGTGCAGCTGGTGGGCAGGCGCATCCGCCGCCAAGACCCGGACAAACCTCACCCTATAAACCCGGGCACCCCTGCTAAGTCACTAAACGTAGCGAACCACTTGTGGTCACCTATGGCAGTGGTATCGGTTATCTAATAAATGGTTTCTGAAGGCGGTACCCATACCCGCCTCCCAAATTGTGAATTGAGAATATATCACGAAAAGTAAGGTTTTTTGTCTCCTCAATGGAAGTTTTTGATATTTTTGCAAGTACATAATGCGCACGCACAGCTACCGCGATCCGGCATCGGATCGTAATGAAAATCGTAGGTCTAGGTGTTTGCTTTGGGAATTCACTTGCCATAGTCAAAACTTACACTTTTCTTCTAACATTCTCGTATAAAGTACACATACAATGTATTTACGACATTTTTAATTGGTTTTTCCAACAATCGACAAAGTAAAACTTGAGATAGTATTTCACTAGCGCATTGAATAATGTGTTAAACGTTAACTAACAAAAAATATGTTAGGCTGATAGAGATATCGAAAGAAGGGTAAATGCCGGTAACTCCATTAATGGAGGACTGAATGCTGTTGGCGCTAATAAAAAACTGTCAAAAAAAGCGAAGCTAGCAGTCCACAATGGAGTCCTGGTACCTACTGTGATGTATGGCAGTGAGGCATGGAACTGGCAGAGGAAGGATGAAAGTAAATTGAATGCTGTTGAAATGAGATCCCTGAGACGTATGTGTGGTAAAACCATGTATGATCGTGTTAGAAATGTGGATATCCGCAAAGAATGTAAGGCTGATGCAAGTATAATGAGCAAAATTAAGAAAGGGACCCTCAGATGGTTTGGGCACGTAGAGCGAATGAGCGAAGAAAGTAGTGTAAAAAGAATATATGATGCAAATGTGAATGGTAGAAGAAGTCGGGGACGCCCGAGGAAGACATGGCACGATCAAGTGAATCAGATACTTGAGACGGGCCATGTCAAAAGTCAGAATAATAGAAGAGTATGTATGAGACGATGTATGAATGTGAGTGAGGCAAAGAGTGTGTGCCAAGACCGAGTTGTTTGGCGGTCCGTCCTCTCTGCCTACCCCTGCGGGGAAACGGCGTGATGGTTAGTTAGTTAGTAAAATAAAAATTGATCTTCTTAATCACCGTGTGATACCTACCTGAGATTGCCGGCTTTTACAGGGTGACCGGACAACTCGGAATGAAACCAACTCAGAACCATCTCAGATAAGTCATTTAGAGTGATAAAAAAGTTGGTTACGTAGGTTACGTTAGGTTAGGGTTATAGGCTAATTTAAAATTATTTTTTTCATAGCTTTTAATGATTTTTCAAGGAGGTGTTGAGTTGAATTTATTCTCAGTTGGCATTGAACCCTTTTTACAGATATCGCTGTAATAGGGATTGTTAGGTAACCATTTATTTTTATTTCTCATGAAAACGTGCTTTAATAAAAAAAATGGCTCGATGAATAAAAATTAGAGATGAAACGGATATCCGGTAACTATCCGGTATCCGGCCTAAATTTACTATCTGGCCGGATACCGGATATTCAAAAACTACGACAAATTCCTATAATAAAATGCAATACATTAATCTTTGTGGGGTAAATATCAATAAAATGGCTTATAATTATGACGGCTTTTATTTAAAGTCGAAAAAGTTACAAAAAGCCATAAGGCCTTCCAAAAAACCAAAATTTTCTTCCGAGATATTCACTCTAATGATAAATACGTAGATAGTAAATATCTAAATTAAAAACTTTTAGTGAAAACTTACAAAAACCTCGCAGAGTAGCGAAAATTAAATGATTAACTAAATTAACATGATTAACTGATCAAAATCACCATTAAAGTGAACTAAACATCGTAAAAAAACACAGAGATTATTGAAATGTTTTTGTTGTTCTTATTCTTGTTCTTATTCTTATCAAAGACTAGCTGAACCCGACCACGCTTCGCTGTGGCTTTGTCTGATTGTGATTATTAGAGGAGTTAACAAAAATTGTCTGGCAACTGTGCATTTTCCAAGAAGACACATTGCTTAATTGAATATCTGCTGTGTCTATGCTGTTGTGTAGAATATAAGGGAAGGAAAAAAAAAACATTCGTAAATTTTTTAAATTAATTATTCATACCTTAAAGGCTACGTTATTATAGATCTAGTTATTCAGAAGTATAATTATAAGCATGTCGTATATAACACAATAAACTGAAAAAGTTGTACAAAGGAGTTTAGCATAATAAAGGTAAAACCGAAGTGCTTAAGGTACGATGAAAGTAATTATAAAGGAATGTGTATTTATTACGTTGTTTTTATTATTAACGTAAACATGAACACAGTTTGTTCTAAAGCAGGTTTAAAAGGAATGCGTCCCCGTTCCCCTACCGCCCCCTTCCCCTCCTGTGTTTTCCTTCCACCTTCCCCGCCTTCCCCCTTCCCCTTGTGACCCTTCCCGCGAACCCTACATCCTTCGTTACCCTCCCCCTCCTGTCTTCCATCCCTGCCGCTAAAATACATGAAATACAAACATTTTCAAATGCAGTAATTTTTTATACAAATTTCATAACGCCAGAGCTTACCATTATATATAGAAATACTCTTCTGCTAAAATGCAATGTTCTGTAAAAAATTAAGTCAATTCATCGATTTCTTAGAGATTTGACAGCGTGCATTCAACTGATCATTTTGATCTCCTATGAAATAAATTTGTAGAAATTTATGTTGATTGCTGTGAAAAGAAAGAAAAGAGCCAGCTTTATGGTAAATTTGTCCCTGAATTTTAAACGTCGGCATAAAATTTTCTGTTATAACGTTAGCGCCAAATGAAGTCATGAATTGTATTTTCTAATATTTTTGAGGAAATGTTTTGAATCATCAGTAATTCCTTGCAACAAATTTATCAGTGGTGCTATTGGCTGATCAATTTCAGGTAACTCCACTTTGCCGCTCGCACAACACATTCCTTGAGTTTCTCCTTTAAATTTCATCGCTTTGCAGTGTGGGCAAACTTTATCCATTTTACCGATTTGAACAAATTTACATGAGGTATTATTGTATTGAATATCTGGTTCGTACGAAAAAGCAATTCGATGGTACGAAGCATGGTTATTCAAAAGTTGCACTTGCATTCGTCTTCGGCGTTGATCTATTTCTTCTTGACGTTGGTGATGTGAATGTGCTGCTCGTCTTCTTTGCGCTTCTACTCGTAAGCTTTTAAGTCTTTCTTCCCGACGATTCGCCAGTTCTTTTGCTCGCCTCTGAATAATTCTAACTCGAACATGTTCATTATCGTCTAAACGTTCTTCAGTGCGGTTTGATCTTCTCTGACGATCTGCGTTTGCGTGTCGAGTACGACAGCCTATGTTTGAACGTGAGCGATGTATCCCACTAATGGTGATCAACTTTGAAAAAACTTACACATCAATCAACTGGTCACGGTTACACTTTTTTGACCCTTTGAAAATTTGTCATATAGAATTCGATTTGTTAATCTGATTTTTTGTAGGTTTTGCAAAGTTACGAACTGATATTCATACAATTATGAGTAAATTTAAAACGCACAGAGAAAACAAATGAGTGAAAATAGTAATATAAATTGTCAGATATAATTCTACTTTTAAATCCGATTAAATTCTTTTAATTCCTAATTGTAGATATCATAAATTTTTGTAACTTTTAATACAATTAATAAAATGGCAAACACTGTCTAGAACTGTCATTCCGTTGTTTACTATGACAAATTATGAGTCAATTTAAAACGCATAAAATTATCCCTTTCCTTTGGAACTTCCAAATAAAAAGTATGTAGAAACGCTCTTCTGCTAAAATACAATGTTCTGTAAAAATTTTGAGTCAATCCATCGATTACTTTCCGAGATTAGCGAACGCAAACATACGGAACCTAAATTTTTAAATATACCTATAGATAATATTTTGAATTAATACTCAAAATTAACAAGTGGCAAATTATAGTGAATAAAGACTAAAAACGGCGCTAAACTCGTCACGAGACGATGGGCCAAATATCTGGCCGCCGGATATCCGGCCACGCAGCTCGCCGGATATCCGGTATCCGGCCAAACAACTATCCGTTTCGTCTCTAATAAAAAATTTAAAACGTTTTTACTCGATAATTTTAATTTAGTTCAATTTCTGTGGCCGAAATGAATTTTCTTTCAAATCGGAATCCCAACACTATTTGGATTTGTATGGGCTATAAGAAAAGTTGTCGATCAATATTTATTATTTACTACCTAGCTGGTTCCCGGCATGCGTTGCAATGCCACATTCAAAAAAATACATTGTTTCTCCCTGAATCACCTTTCCCGTGACCCTTCCGCGTCCCCTTCCTAGCTAGCTTTATAAATTATCTTCTCTACATCTCTGCATATTATAAAATTAAGTGCTCCGCCGTGTTTGTTTGCCTGTCTGTCTGTTCGCGATAAACTCAAAAACTACTGAACGTATTTTCAGCGAACTGGCAGCGGGCGGTGTGGCGTTTTATGCCGAGGTTGATGAAATTTTGCACATGTGACCTTCAAAATAAGAGGAAGGTCACTGTCTACATTTTATTTCTAAAACTCTGTCCATTTCAGAAAAGTCCGGGCATCGCCGGGGACTTCAGCTAGTAGCCTATATGTTATTCTGATGTAATATCTGAGACAATTTGGGAGGCGGGAATGGGTACCGCCGCCCCGAGAACCTTAATTGGATAACCAACACCTCTGCCATAGGTCACCCAAGTGGTTCGCCACGTTTGGGTGATTTTGATTTAGCAGGGGTGCCCGGGTTCATGGGGTGAGGTTTGTCTAGGTCTTGGAGGCAGATGACGAGGACACACTGAACCCGAGATTCCTACCCACCCCTTAAACCATTTTCCTTCCCAGAACTCTCCTCTCCTTCCTTTCCTTAAAAACCCTCCACACAGCATCTCCAAACATGATATAGGCCCTGAGGAAAATAATTTCCCCTCCTGTGTGGAGCTCATGTAAAAAAAAAATCCATTTAGTAGTTTTTGCGTGAAAGCGTAACAAACACACTTACAACCATACAAACTTTCGCGTTTATAATATTAGTAAGATTATATTAAATTCAATTTTACTGCATGTCTAAAAGCATTCTATTGAAATCTGTATTTTGCGTTACCGAATCAGTTTTTTTGTTGTTGCTGTATGCATGCACCGTGGCGCCTTGCCAGTACCGAGTACAAGCACAGTAGGTACAGTATTATAGTAGTCGGTATGGTACAGTACAGTACCTAACTACACCGGTGTAGTGGAGGTGGGGAGGTAGGGAGGCAGGTAGGCGGCGGTGGTGACTCGCAGTACGGCTGTGTTCGCATTAGTGCACCTTTCACCTGCTAAATATAGACATACTCTGTCATGGCAGGCTGGAATTATTGCTGACAGTATGTAGCTGGATTCATTACATTCGTACCGAATGTATCGTATGATGAACTAGCTGACCCGGCCACGCGTTGCTGTGGCTCATAAAACACTTTGTAAATCCAACCTTTGTAACCATCGCCGTCTTTGAGTTTATCACAAAGAGACAGACAGATGCCGCGGAGGACTTTAATTTATAATACGTAGAGATAGTGTGAAAGATTATAATAATGTGCATGAAATGCTTGGGGTAACTAACGTATTTCAGTTAATAAGGATTAATACTGTATCCGTCTAGATAACTTTTCAATTACCGCAATGTACGTGACCATTTTTTTAGAAGATAAAAGGGGTATAGTAAGCTATCCGTAAAAGATAGATATATGCCTTCGCGGACTTTTTTGTAGATCTATAAAAGAGGAATATCCCACCATGCATTGTTTTGTTATATCCCAAAAGGATTAGGCAGCGTTTTCGATGAAAGCTACCAGGCGGCTTGACTTTTTCCGAGACTTAATGTTTCAACCAATTTACACAAATCCTTGACAAATTACATACCTAAACCTTCCTCACGAAACACTCTATCTATTGGTGAAAACCGCATGAAAATCCGTTCAGTAGCTTTCGAGTTTATCGCGAACAGACAGACAGCCAGACGGCGCGGGGGACTTTAATTTATAATATGTAGAGATGATAATATTGATATCGTCTTTATACTATCGTTAGCTGCTATGAAGTAGCTCTTCTCACCAAGAATCAATCGTATTTTTCTTGTAATTATTATATACTAGCTGACCCGACAAACGTTGTTCTGCCATATAGTAAATTATTTCTGGTGAATATTTTGGTTGTTAAATAAAAAAATACCGAATGTATTGTAAGTGTGTGGGGATGGGATCTATGACAGAAAGAGGAATGGAGCGCTGTAGACAATGACCGTCGATAAAAACCAAAAAAACACCAACTAAAGTAGGAAAATGAAAAAAAGAAAATCAATATGAATTTTGAAGAGAAATTGAGTGTACTATATTTTTTGTCAGTCCGTCTTTAGCCAACACAAATAAGCTCGATGGTTTGTTTGCCCACGCGAGAACGTGATGCCGAATGAAATATAAAATGACGCGACGCTTCTCGTGAATGTCTTTCGCATGTGCAGGTGAAAGTTCGATGAGGCGGACGTAGCGCCATCTGTCATTCAACAACATAAATAATTTCGTTCTGTATGAAATACGAAAGACTGTTAAATTTGTTCTTAAAAAAATACTAAAATCTGGATTAAAAAATGGGAGGGTGGGGGTAGGAGGATTAAAATTTGGGGTTGTAGATATTTTTGATGCCAAAAACAAAAGAAAAATAGTCAAAAAATAGATTTTTTCTGGGTAGGGGACACCCTAATCACCTAGAGGTATGAAATTTACTTTAAAACCTATTCTCACACCTACTAAATATACATTAAAAAAAATTGGTCAAGCCGTTTCGGAGGTGTGCGACCACAAACACCGTGTTACGAGATTTTTATATATAAGATTACGAATTCTTGCCATGTTTCTAAAGAATTCTGGATGCATCGTATAATAATGTCATTTCCCTCATGAGCTTTGAAACTAATGCACCTTTCACCTGCTAAAGGTAAAATATGCATGACTTTCCGATGGCGCACAGTGGTGGATTTTTATTATTTGACGCGACACCGCTCTCGGCATTCAAACGTTTTGTTGTTCATTGTTGTTTTGAAGTGTTAATATAAAATGCTGCTGTATTTGTATATATATATTTTTTTCTTTTTGATTATTGTTTTTGTACATAAAAATATTATTCAAATATTCTGGATATTACGGTGAAATCATCATCAAACAGTATTAATACGCTTGCATCTGCGTGGTTGAATTCCAGAACCCGATTTCCATTGCATGTCCGACGCCACGCCTTATGCGCCGCGCCACAAATAACATCTGTGTTCGTGAAATTTCAAGCAAAGCTACCGTTGTAATTCGGTTTTTAATTCAAGAGTCAGCCAAAAGATGTCGCTACTTTCGTCAGTAGCTCGCAATTGGACGTTTATTCCGTAGGTATATGTACTAGAATTTATAGGCGGCTACATGCAATATATATTACATATTACGTCATTGCGTGACTCGGTTACTTTGTCTCGGTGACTAGCTGTCACTGGATCACAGTGGTTCCAAAGACCTGGCTATTTTTTGAACCAGTTCATATCGGATTTATAAAATGGTCGCCAACTCTCAAAAGCTGCCCGCAGGGCCTAGCAGCAAAAACCTGCGGAGCAGGTCTTTTACTGCTAGTTTTAATTGGTTGTGATAACTGCGAGCTATCTAATGAGAACTAAACTATGCAATTTAACTGTCCTAAAACGGAAAATCTCCTAGTTGGACAGTCAAAGCGTTCTTATAATGTATCTGTACTTTTATGTTCAAATACTATTTAAGTATTTAAAAAAATATATTTTTTTTTATTTATTCTTGTTAATTAAAATGTTGTTAATCGTTTGAAACATTTTTTACAAAATATTATATAATAGTTATTGTAAATTATTTTCCAGATTGTTATTTTTAGTAAAAAAACGAGTGTGCTTTAGACCACACGACTGAAGTTAAACTTCATTAACTTGTATCTCCCTCTTAACTTCCGTTCGCCTCGCCCGATCCCACTTTTCATAACGCTATCGTCACGCATTCGCCAGCTTTCTCCCCAAGTCAAGCGTGCGTAAAGGCCCGACAGTTCGCCTCGCCGATCACACCTTTCGTAACGCTGTCGTCACGCATTCACCAGCTTACTCCCCAAGTCAAGTGTGCGTAAAGATGTTTTACTTCAAAAATTTAATGTAAACGGTTAATTGAGAATTTGTCACAAAAAAAAAATCATTTCGGAAACACGCCGCACAGTGGGCTCAGAGTAACACAGTGGGCTGAAAATCGCCTTTCATAGACATAGAGCAGTGGTTCCCAACCTTTTCTTGACCAGGGACCACTTTGATTACATTATTGTTAACAGGGACCACAAGGTTAAAAATAAAGAGGCGCTAGCCCTCCCCACCTCCCCCAGTCACCCGCGCGCCGAGTTCGCTTATTAACCTATAATTATTAATTTATAATTTGGGAGGCGGGTATGGGTAGGTACCGCCGCCCGGGAACCATTTATTGGATAACCAACCCCTCTGCCATAGGGTCACCACAAGTGACAAAGCTATGTTTGGTGACTTAGCAGGGGTGCCTGGGTTCTTGGGGTGAGGTTTGGCCGGATCTTGGTGGCGGATGTCTGTCCACTATCTGCGTGGCAGGCCGGATCTGGAGTGATTGGTTGAGGGAGACTTTGTGACCTATCAAGCAATGATGTTTGGAACATCGCCTTGCACCGCAGTGGGAGGGATGGATTCAAACATCCGTCACTTCTGGACCCACTGACCCCCAGATTCCTACCCACCCTTCATACCTTATTCTTCCCAGAACTTCCTTTCCTTTAAAAGACCCTCCACACAGCATCCCCAAAGATGACACAGGCCCTGAGGGAAAATATTTTCCTCAGGGCCTCATGTGTGAAGATAACGTAAAAAAACCGGCGCGCGTTCATTCAAAGTTTGAAATCTTTCGCGGACCATATTCTAGCTCTCGCGGACCACTAGTGGTCCACGGACCACTGCTTGGGAAACCCTGACATAGAGACTTGAATTTACTCCGCCATATTGGCATCATTGGCATATTTGACAGTTCTGGTCGAAGTAATGTACGGAAATGGGTGCTTCAACATTGATTATTAATCAGTAATCATGATAAATATTGTATAAGAGAATGATAATGCATTTAAGCATTAAAATGAATCATCAACATAAAAAAGTTTTTTTTTCAACTTTGAAGATTTTTAAAAAATAAATCGCACGTTGCGCCACAATACGAAGTATGTCAAAAAATACAAATAAATAGTAGTAGGTATATCTGTGTGTAAGGATGTAATGGCCAAATTTATGATTCCAGAGATATCCTCATTTTTAATGTCAGTGCCATACAAATTTTTCTTTAAAAAATGATAACTCCTTCATTTGTACACGCAATTGCTTCATACGAAATTTTATAGCATAGAAATGATCAGCAGAATCCATTTCTAGCAAAAAAAAGACCCTTGAAAATTTAAATCTATGTCTATGAAAGGCGATTTTCAGCCCACTGTGCGCCGATCAGGCAATATCGCGCCAGTGACCAAACTTCTGCCACTGTGTAACGGACTGGTATGACTACACGCAATGTAACTTAGGGAACGTACCCATACTACGTGACCAACTTTTTGCAATTTTTAACCCCCCCCCCCCCCCCCCCCCCCTCGGTGACCAAAATCCTAAGCAACCCGCCGCTCATTTGTATGGAGCGTGACATTTTGATGACCCCCCCCCCCCCTAAACGTGTCACGTAGTATGGGCACGTTCCCTTACCTAATTTCTGCATGTTCGTTATATTTATATATTAACGCTTTATAGGGGTAGGAAAATATTTATTACATTCCAAAGCAGTAAAAAGACGGACTTGTTGCCATTTGGCAATTTCGTTGAACCAACCCAGATTTATACAACCAGCGCCGGATCTGCCATACGTTCAAAAACGTGCAAAAACCTGGCGCCAACTCCGAAGGGGCGCCGTGAGAAAATAAATATTGTATTAAAATTTAGTTATAATATTCCCTGAATCGTTTCAAAATTACCCATAGTACGAAATAATTATTACGCTCTAGCAACACTGTCCAAAGAAACAGAATGCGTACGCATCAGGTTGGTTTACGGCTTACGAATTTATAGTCAGTAAGATCTACTTTTCCATGTATCTTTTACGACGAATGGGTGCGATCCAAATTCAATAACCAATCACAGCGCGGTATTTTTGTTCAAGAGAACAAACAAACCGACCGCCTTTCAAAATGCTGACAATTTTAGTTAGCGTACACTCGCTATTGTTTTATTTTGTACGATTTAAGTCTCTAGGAGAAGGTAGTTAAAGACCATTTTCTGATGAAATCTTCAGTAAATTCCATTAACAAAAACATCGCACGGTTTGCAGGATTTGCAGGTTGCAACGTGTTACGTGTTGACAGTTTGATCATTGCAGATCATTGATTTGACATATTATTTAAAGTTCGTTAAATGTATAATTAATATCTATTTTCCCCTTCCATACACAAGCAAGTGCTTTTAATGGAAGGGTAGTAAAAAAAAACCTGAGATGTAAAATTATCATATAAATACCATGTAAACCTTATTATTAAAAAAAAATATATATAGATTTGTTGGATTTGTTATTTTACGGTGTCAGTATAAGCGTATTTCGTGAGCCGTTGATACCATACGTCAGTGTTTAGTGTTTGTATGGTATTTGTTCGCTCAATTTGGTGTTTGTTCGCTCAACACAGGGGAAATGCAAGGTACAAATTTGAGGTTATATTCTTATTAGTCAGAAGCTGTAGATGCTATTATTGTGTTGTACGTTGCCATGAGAACGTATTTGTATTTGCTTTTTCTATTAATATTCGCGTTGGGTATAATCTAAATAAAGGATACGGATAGATTGCGACGAAAACATTTTTGCCCTGGCATCACATGTATACATAAACGCAGTAAATCCCAAGAATGTCTAATGGACCTAGTTCAGTGAAACCACCCGCATTATCTCGTAACCTATATTTTAAATCATGGTACGGGCACAAACAAACAATTTGTTGTATTATTTTAAAGCATAACTTGTAAAATGAGTTTTTCCTAAAATAATTAAAATAGCACCATAATTTTATGTTTACCCAATAGATTCAGAGAGTATAGGGCTCCTGGCGATTCTCTCTTTAAAAAAAAAACGAGTGTGAGAGCTACCGCCAGGTCACTTTGAAAAGTTACACCCTTAATATGTCTTGATTTTATTTGATAAATTAGTGTAAAAAAAAAAATTAAATAAAAAAAAATAAAAAATTGGGGTGAACGAATTTTTAATAAAAATAAAAATGTGTGGGGGGGGGGGGGGCGCCATCGGTACCTACTGCACAGGGCGCCAGATTTCGTAGATCCGGCCCTGTATACAACTTAACTTTCTTATCTTGAAATACTGTGTCGTTGTCTGTGCATAGCTGTTGTCTCATTGGTTAAGTTGTCGGTTATTCGTAGCCCGGAATGTTTGTCTTTCTTTTATTATTTTATTTTCTAGACATGGCACGTTATCAATGAATTGTGTACTTATACACGCCATTGAGTGCGAGAGAGCTAGCTTCCCATGCGAGAAAGAGCTAAATTCGTGTTACTGCTTCAAGCGGCAGAGTAATAAGTACAATACAATCTTGGTACACGACGGTTTTTTGCTTATCCAACGTTTGGATAGTAAACCGAGAGCAGTTGCTTTCTGTCATGCTTTAGAAATTAACTATTAAACATTTGGTAAATATCGGTTCGGATTGGCCACGCTTATTACGAATAATTTTTAGAAAAAAACTTTAGATTCGCCTTAAGTACTATAAAAGGAAACTTTTTGGCTTTGGGGCGGCGGAAAATAATGCATTTTAATTTTCAATTGCATAAAACCAAAATTCACTTCGCGAACCGACGACGCAGCGAAAATCCGCAGCCGTAGCTGTCACTGTTATGGACTGTAGCTGACTTCGTGGGATAAAGCGCGTAATTATGAAATTTCTCTAGCGGGCTTGGTTGTGTAACATGGTTTCTGATACAAAAGAATGTGCCCCTTTATAACGCCTACTCGCGTCAACGCAAGAAAAACATCCCAGTTTTCAAGTGGTTTAGCGGCTACGCTAGGTTTGTGCAACATGGTTTGTGATTCGCGGTATTTCATGCAGGTATCCCACGAAGTCAGCTACAGTCCATAACAGTGACAGCTACGGCCGCGGATTTTCGCTGTGAAGATTCGCGAAGTGAATTTTGGTTTTATGCAATTGAAAATTAAAATGCATTATTTTCCGCCGCCCCAAAGCCAAAAAGTTTCCTTTTATAGTACTTAAGGCGAATCTAAAGTTTTTTTCTAAAAATTATTCGTAATAAGCGTGGCCAATCCGAACCGATAATTACCAAACATTTAATTGAATAAAACTTCTTTACGCACGCTTGACTTGGGGAGTAAGCTGGCGAATGCGTGACGAAAGCGTTACGAAAAGCGAGATGAACGGTAACGGAGAGAGGTGCGAGCACACATTTTCTTTCTCTCATAACCAGTAACGTTACGCAGTGCAGGCCTATTGTCTGTATCACACTGTAGGAGCAAGAGATAGCATTGCGCGTGCACATTTTCTTCCTATCATATAGATGGAGCAGAAGTTTTACTTCAGTTGTGTAGTCTTCAGTTGTGTGGCACACTCGTTTTTTTATTGGAAATTATAAAGTATAACAAACAATGAAAAGTTATTTAACACATTCATTAACCATTTAATTACCCAGTTAGTAGAGAAATAATATTTATACACGGTGTCCGGAAACTCATACTACAAACGGGAAACTGGTGAGTCTTTTTTTTTTTTTTTTACATGAGCTCCACACAGGAGGCCCCGAGGAAAATAATTTCCCTCAGGGTCTATGTCATCTTTGGGGATGCTGTGTGGAGGGTTTTTTAAGGAAAGGGAGGAGAGGAGGGTTCTGGGAAGGAAAAGGGTTTAAGGGGTGGGTAGGAATCTGGGGTTCAGTGTGTCCTAGTCATCCGCCTCCAAGACCTAGACAAACCTCACCCCATGAACCCGGGCACCCCTGCTAAATCACCAAACGTAGCGAACCACTTGGGGTGATCTGTGGCAAAGGTGTTGGTTATCCAATTAAGGTTCCCGGGGCGGCGGTACCCATTCCCGCCTCCCAAATTGTAAAGTCTACATCAGTCTACATCACATAGAGAACCCAAAAAACATAATTTTTCAATCTGTGCTTTCCGATATATGTTTAATTTTTACCGATCAGTGGCTGAGTTGGCATCGCGTTTGGATCCCAACCAGGCATCGCGTTTACGATTCCTCGGCTGTCGAAGTCCTCCATCACGATACAAGCAACATTTTCCGCTTCCTGTGGTGGTAGTAGGAGATTTTCAAATAATTCAAATAAGGTTATTCGTAAGCCGGGAATGTTTGTATTTATTTAAAAAAATATATCATTACATTATTAATTATTTTTATGTCCTTTATTCCATTTTTTTCGGCAACTAAAGAGTTAAAAAGGTTTTAAACCTAATCTACACTTCGACGCATTTTAAAACAAATTAAATGGCCTGTACTAATAAACCCACAGCGACCGGTTTATTTTCAAATTTAATTTTAAAATTCCAACTTCAGGCTCCATTTACTCTACACTACTATATACCACGGTGTTCCGACAACTTAGAGTCATGCAACTTCAACACCTCCTTTGAAAAATCATTAAAATAGATTAAAATGGTTAAGTTATGGGCTATTTTTCAATTTTTTTTCATGACATTTAATGATTTTTAAAAGGGGTGTTCAAATTGCATGATTCTGAGTTATCATGGAAGTCCAATTGTGGTGTAGATTCACCACTTTCCCGCTTGTATGACTAATTTCCGGACACCGCGTACAAGACTGTAAGTACAGTGCCGTGAGTAAGAAGTTTTCCCGTAGTATAAAAATAAAGCCAGATCTTTGTATAGTTCAGTTGACCTGTAGGTTGCTATTACGTTGTTGTGTAGACCTGGCGTGTTGTACCGGTGACCTTCAGACGCGACGCACACCCCTCAAGGTCAACCCTTCCAGAGGGCGGGTGTGTCGGCCAGAGCAGATGCAACGAGTCACTATACTATATTAGATATACAATACTATACCGAACTTACACACACATTCTAACTTTACTGTATATGTGATACCACGGTACTAGAAAGCAAGCGCAGTACGCGCTGTGTTATTAAATTTGTAGCATTGAATATTTCATAATGGTTTGTTATGTTTATTATATTATTAGCTAGGTAAGGAGA